>JAUIZM010000024.1:0-1200000 GCA_030848705.1 Heracleum sosnowskyi
TAAGTCCGATTCCCGTTTTTTAAAACACTCGGGGGGACTCGGCATCAGGACAGGTCATTTTAAAAAAAGGGCCAGACAGGTTGGTTATTAATGAAATCTTGATCATGTGTACATTTTGGAAAGCAAAAATGACTACATAAAGACCAAGCAATTAACAATGTGTGGCCCAAGTATTGGCATTGTTGTGCATACTAAATTCACACTTTCAACTGATGTAAAAAACAAGCTAAAGCAAGTTATTCGAATTACTTGTATATTTCCTTGAAAAGTAAGATTGAGATAAGTTGTCCAAATGAACAAAGCTCCGGTGGAACGCCTGCAAGATGCTAAAAAGTTATAAACAACAAGTGGAAACTTTTGTTACCAAAAGCAAGAGATTGATTGAACGAAATGAAAAATGGAGATTTACTTGAGAGTGACAACCGGAGAAGGAACCAGATCTGCTGAAAAATAAGGACAGGCTCCTTTTAACTGGAAATCATTGGTGGGAGCTTTTAAGTTGATATGCAATATGCTTTCAGTTCTTTTGTTATTGAGATATGTGTCTGGTGATCAAATAATTAACAAAACTCAATTCATGAGAGGACAATAACTAGTTGATAGTTTATATTATTTAATACCTTCGTACGGAGCCCATTTTTCATCTAATTTTACCCATTTTTTATATTTTTTCTTGGTCACCGTACCCAGCCCCATGTATATAATTCGTTGGGAGAGAGGGAGTATTTAATTACGTTCGTACGGAGCTTTTACAAGATGATTGATTGATATATTAGTCCACTCTATTTAAACTGATGACCTTGTTGGGCTTTTGGTGCTGACGTACTCTGTTCGCTCGCCTCACCCATGCATATTCCCTCGCCCATGCATATTGATCCCTCGCCCATGATGATTCCCTCGCCTAGTGTGCGTATATTTTTCAATGCGGGCGATCCAATGAGTATACCCACAAGAATTATTGTGTCCTCTATTTTTCGACTAATTTTGCAAGATCATAAAATGAAAGCATTAAGTTTACATACTCTTGCATGTGATAATATATATTTAGAAAAATATGTAGTATTTTCTAAAATATAAAATTTTGAAATTAAATCAATAAATATTAAATATATTTTAATCACATTTTATTTAGCTATCACTTCCATTACTAATTTTCATAGTTATAACATTTTTAAACGAGAATTTACTAAGTATTTTAAATGTGTGCAGGGTTAAAAAATCAAGGGTTTTTTCATAAATACCCAACCCAAAAAACTTTTTTGCAAAAATACTATGTGTTTTTTAAATTTTTTGCGAAAATACCAAAATATTTGCAAAAATACTAACTTTTTTAAAATATTTGCAAATTACGATCTGCAACTACTTTCAACCATATGCAACCAAAATCAACCCAACTTTTTAATCAAAAACTGTATTTTGCTAGGTCCAGGTAGGTTAGGGTTTAGAGTCTAGGTTCCGTAAACCCTAAGTCTATTATTCTTTATTCTTAATATTTCTAAAACTCATTGAACCAAAGGTTAACTACTGAGAATCCTCGGGAAATGCTTAATCAAGATCACAAGTTTACTAGAACATCTTTCTAACAAATTTTTTGAATTCTCAGCTGTTTTTCAATCATTTTTTAAAAAGTTGCTTCTGTTGCATCCGGTTGCTGGTTGCAGACTGTATTTTTGCTTGATGTTGATTTTGGTTGCATTGCACATTGGTTGGAATATTTTTGCAAATATTTTCAAAAAGTTAGTATTTTTGCAAATATTTACAGAATATGGTAAAATTGCAAAAAAACTTAGAAAAAGTAGTATTTTTGATAATTTCTCAAAAATCAAATAACTACATTATGATTTTAGTATGTATTGTGATATAATATTATAAATTGCTTAAAATCCGATTAATCTTTACGAGTACTTCTTGATTGGTATATATATTAATAATACATTATGAAAATTAAAATAATATATTAATTAAATATGAATAATTATAGATTTTATAATATGATAAATACATATTAGTTAATAATTAACTAATATAATCATAATGATATATTAATAATATTAGAATATTAGAATACATCCGATTTTCATCCCATTAATCCTTTCGATTAATCCGAGTTTACCGATTAATCATAAATCACTATCTGAATCGATTAGTTTAGTTTACTGATTTTTACAACATTTCTTTTTAGTAAAAAAAACTGTTGATAATGTGTGCTAACAACATTTGCAAAAGGTTTTAGATGAACGCGTTTTTCTGGGTGCCTCGACTTGAGAATAATTTTGATGTAAATTAAAAATTTATGCATGTTTAGATAATTACTTATTAATTTATTTTAAAGTTAAAATAATAGCTTAAAATAAAAGTTTTCTCGGCCTATCTTTTTTTTTTTTTGACAAATTTTCTCGGCCTATCTCTTAAAATAGCTTATAGTTTGTGAAAATTAATTATATTATCATTATCATGTACAACTTTTAATTTTTTTAGGTTGGTTTGAAAATTTAAAAACCCAATTTAATTGGTTTGGGTCGTTAAATTCTCTTAACCCGCCAACCCGAACCGTGTACATCCCTAGTGGGAGGTTTTAAGTTGATATGCAATATGCTTTCAGTTCTTTTGTTATTGAGATATTTGTCTGGTGATCAAATAATTAACAAAACTCAATTCAAGAGGACAATAACTGAGTTGATAGTATTTAATTACGTTCGTACGGAGCTTTTACAAGATGATTGATTGATATATTAGTCCACTCTATTTAAACTGATGACCTTGTTGGGCTTTTGCTGCTGACGTACTCTGTTAGCTCGCCTCACCCATGCATATTCCCTCGCCCATGCATATTGATCCCTCGCCCATGATGATTCCCTCGCCTAGTGTGCGTATATTTTTCAATGCGGGGCGATCCGATGAGTATACCCACAAGAATTACTGTGTCCTCTATTTTTAGACTAACTTTGCAAGATCATAAAATGAAAGCATTAAGTTTACTTACTCTTGCATGTGATAATATATATTTAGAAAAATATGTAGTATTTTCTAAAATATAAAATTTTGAAATTAAATCAATAAATATTAAATACATTTTAATCACATTTTATTTAGCTATCACTTCCATTACTAATTTCCATAGTTATAACATTTTTAAATGAGAATTTACTAAGTATTTTAAATGTGTGCTGGGTTAAAAAATCAAGAGCTTTTTTCATAAATACCCAACCCAAAAAACTTTTTTGCAAAAATACTATGTGTTTTTTAAATTTTTTGCGAAAATACCAAAATATTTGCAAAAATACTAACTTTTTTAAAATATTTGCAAATTACGATCTGCAACTACTTTCAACCATATGCAACCAAAATCAACCCAACTTTTTAATCAAAAACTGTATTTTGCTAGGTCCACGTAGGTTAGGGTTTAGAGTCTGGGTTCCGTAAACCCTAAGTCTATTATTCTTTATTCTTAATATTTCTAAAACTCATTGAACCAAAGGTTAACTACTGAGAATCCTCGGGAAATGCTTAATCAAGATCACAAGTTTACTAGAACATCTTTCTAACATTTTTTTTGAATTCTCAGCTGTTTTTCAATAATTTTTTAAAAAGTTGCTTCTGGTTGCATCCGATTGCTGGTTGCAGACTGTATTTTTGCTTGATGTTGATTTTGGTTGCATTGCACATTGGTTGGAATATTTTTGCAAATATTTTCAAAAAGTTAGTATTTTTGCAAATATTTACAGAAGATGGTAAAATTGCAAAAAAACTTAGAAAAAGTAGTATTTTTGATAATTTCTCAAAAATCAAATAACTACATTATGATTTTAGTATGTATTGTGATATAATATTATAAATTGCTTAAAATCCGATTAATCTTTACGACCACTTCTTGATTGGTATATTAATAATACATTATGAAAATTAAAATAATATATTAATTAAATATGAATAATTATAGATTTTATAATATGATAAATACATATTAGTTAATAATTAACTAATATAATCATAATGATATATTAATAATATTAGAATATTAGAATACATCCGATTTTCATCCCATTAATCCTTTCTATTAATCCGAGTTTACCGATTAATCATAAATCACTATCTGAATCGATTAGTTTCGTTTACTGATTTTTACAATATTTCTTTTTAGTAAAAAAAACTGTTGATAATGTGTGCTAACAACATTCGCAAAAGGTTTTACCATGCTATGAAGTTTTTCTAGGTGCCTCGACTTGAAAATAATTTTGATGTAAATTAAAAATTTATGTATGTTTAGATAATTACTTATTAATTTATTTTAAAGTTAAAATAATAGCTTAAAATAAAAGTTTTCCCGTCCTATCTCTTAAAATAGCTTATAGTTTGTGAAAATTAATATTATCATTATCATGTACAACTTTTAAATTTTTTTTATTTTTAAATGATGCACAGTTATATATAATCTCTAATAATTAAAAAAATACAAATAAGTAATTATTTGTTTTTCATTTTTCATATTTTTTTTAAGTAACTTCAAATCATAATTAATTTTTTCAATTTAACCTAAACATGATTTTCTTCTTTTTTATTGAAAATCCCAGCTTTAGAAATTATAATTGTTAGGGGTACATTAATTACAACATTAATGCAATATTTAAAAATAAAAAATAGAAGAAAAAAGAAATTTAATTTAGTAATATATTTATTTTAAATATATTCCCTCGCCTGTGACAGACTTTATTCGCTCGCCTGGGTTAAGACACTATGCATATTCCTTCGCTTTGTGATTTCCCTCGCCTGTGCATGATGTATTAAGTAATAAGCCTATACAGTGAGAAGTCTGAAGGCATATATCCAGGGGATTCTTTCGCCTAGAGCTTATATCCCCTCGCCATGTGATTTTCCTCGCCTGTGCCATACTTTTTTCGCTCGCCTGAGATGAACAAGAATAAAATGGAGTAAAAGAGCATGCAGCAGGCACAGGTCATATATCCTCGTGCATATTACACCGATTTAAAGCTTCTCTTGACATCAAAAGCTGAAATTAAAATAGAACGTGTGAGAAGACGTAGGTGGGTTCAGACACTCGCCCTTGCAAAATTCCCTCGCCCATGCATATTCCCTGGCCATGTGATTTGCCTCGCCTGTGCATGATGTATACGCCGATATAATTGAATTTGAATGACTTGCTCGGCTAGCCTGATCCTGGTACAAGCTTGTAAATGACATGCATACACTGAGAGGTCAAAAGCATACCTAGAGTGTATATATTTTGCAGTGCAGGCGAGCCCATAAATATACCAAGGCGAACGAAATATATTTAAAAGGAATTGTTGGTGTAGGTTGTTCTCTATTTTTGACTAGCTTTGAAAGGTGACAATGAAAGCATCACTTAATAAACCACCTGGTAGTATGGGTTTGGAGATAGTATAATTTGCTCGCCTAAGCTCATATATTCGTTCCAGTATGGGCGAGCAAGAGAAATGGCAAAGGATGAAAGAGCAGGATGCTTATTGTATTCTACGTACATTGCATGAGGACATGCATATTCTCTCGCCTAAGCTCATATATTTGTTCCAGTATGGGCGAGCCAGAGAAATGGAAAGAGCAGGATGCTTATTGTATTCTACATTGCACGAGGACATGCATATTCTCTCGCCTAGTGTGTACATATTTTGCAATGCGGGCGAGCGAATGAGTATAACCAGAAGAATTATTGTTGCAAGTTGTCCTCTATTTTTTGACTAGCTTTGGAAGGTCATAAAATGAAAGCATTACTGAGTGACTTAAATTTACTTAACCTTGCATATGATTATACATAATTGAAAGATATGTAGTATTTTCTAAAATATAAATTTTGAAAATAAACCAATTATTATTAAATATATTTTAATCACATTTTATTTAGCTGTCACTTCCATTACTAATTTCCATAGTTATAACTTTTTAAATGAGATTTTACCAAGTATTTTGGATGTCTGAGTTGAAAAATCAAATAACTGTTTAATAATAAATTTGATATTAGTATATATTGTGATATAATATTAAAAAAAACAATATTTTTAGCAAGATTTGATTTTTAAATATGCAGGCTTTAAAGTATGAGTGCCGTTTTTTTTCTCTCTCTAAAACAGCTTTTAAAGTGTACTAGCTATAACTCGTGCTTAGGACGAGATTAAAATATTAATTGAAATCGGAATGAAATTAAAAAAAAAATTAATGAATCTTTGGAATTACATAGTTATAGATAATTGAATGGGTGAAACCAAAAAAATTAAATCAAATAAATAAATTTTGTTTAATTAATACAGTTGTAGAGGATCAAAGCTATGATTACCAAATTTGGTATTTTAATACTTTTATAATCAAATTTGGAATTTTTTTTGTATTTTTGTGTGTCATTTAAATGCTTATTAACAAATAAAGAGTATAGATTTTGGTTTATGATATGGGTTAAAAATAACCCACATAATTATGATTACCTCCTGTCATCTCGTTTGCTTTTATGATTACCTGATTTAATGGCTTGAGGAATGTACCCAAACCTGCCATACCAGATATCTGCACAATCATACCAAAATTAACTTTATAAGACCACCTAACAAAAATAAACGCTATAGCAAAATCTTTAATTATGGTTTACAACTCTATTCACCTACAAGTCTGTAAATGAAGCTTCAATCACATATATGAACGACTATAATGAGGAATTGTAAAACATGGATCTTATTAACATCGGTTATTTGCTATTCATTATCCTCAGTACCCGTTATTGAAGTAATCCACACTTAGTGCATGCCTATTTCTTTATTCAGTCACATTTAAATTAACAAATCAATTTCGCTTACGTAAATGCCAACTAAACATCATGAAGCAAAGTTCAATCATATAAAATTCCATATCATTTGTGTTTCTTGTTATTAACTTAATTTATTGTCATATTATCTGGTTTACTTATGGTGCTGGTTTGTCACGGCATTGCTGATTATTTTCTTTTGGCTTTCATTATGTTGTTGCAGATTAATGGCGCCTAAACCCAAGCACACTCTAACCGACATTGTTCGTCTAAGATGGGATGAAAATACCTTGAATACAAAGGGAGTTAAGCGTGAAGCTTTCTACAACGATTGTATCAAGGAATTTAAAGTAAGTAAATACTTTACTTTCTAGTGACAATATAAAATCGAATGTCTGTTAAAGTTTGTTCAACCAGAAGTAAAGTATATTACTTTTGGGGTAGTCATGTGGTCATTTTATAATTTATGTGTTCATCGAATCGGATAAATGTAAGCATTCATTATTCACTTCAGTTAGATTACATCTAAGATTAAGAATGTATATTATCTTATTTGTGTCTGTAACTGTGGTCTAACACATAGGACAACTCTACACCTGATTAACACTATATGTAATCTGAATGGGCAGGAATATTATAATTATCCTAATAATTATGGAGAAGAAAATGGGGACAGAGTTGTGAGAGCCCATCTGGGAGGAATTTTAAGCATTTTCTGAATAAGGAGAAGTCACGACTGATGAAGCATGTGAATAAGTTACTGAAGTCTGGATATTCTAAAGAACAAATTGATATTACAACATTGAAGCCTTACTACTTCTCCCAGCGTGCATGGAATTCTATCTGCGATCATTGGGGAACACCACAATTTCAGACAAAGTCGATAAATGGCACGAAAGCCCGAGAGCTGGTGGAATTTACCCCTCGCAGCGGTGCCAAACCATTTGATCATAGGCGATCAGTATGTTTTCTAGAGTTAAATAAATTAATTAGTCTTTGTGTTTTATTTTATATTTCTACGTACCGATCTGATTATTTTCATGCCACTGAACATTGTTTATCTGCCTGATTTTTTTTTTAATTTTATTTTATTGGAAATAGATGTCGAAAGAGAGGCAAAAGGAGAGATGCCTATTACGGATGATGAATTCATGACTTTTGTGTATGACCCTTGTGACCAGGCTGTGAAAGAACTACAAGTTTATTTTTTAACCTATTAAAACTAATGTTCAGTTTCATCGTTATATTTGTTAATGTTTGTTATTTGACTTAACATATTCTAGGAAAAAATGGCCCAGATACGGTCTTCACAAGCTGAATTGACACCTGAGTTGTCGCCTACTGATGAACCGTCATCCCCCCGTACCTAGAAGGAAATTCAGTTAAAAAAAGACCTTCAAGTGACACTACAAGCTATACCCCCAAAAGGAGGGAGGGTCTTCCTTCGTCCCAATGAAACGTTGGGAGAGATTGTTGAAGCACGGGAAATAGCAAAGTGGGCCAAACAAACAGTGCAACCTGCTCCAGTTGATATTCCAGATGATATTTTTACGATGATGTCAAAGATTTTGGATGCGGTCCAGCAGATGGTCCATTCCTTGCTTACGTATGAAGTGAAACAGTCCGTTTTGGATGAGCAGGTGCGCAACTTGGCTACTTCCAGACCCAAGTCAGCAGTCAAAGAAGATGTTTTATGTACGGACAACAAGTAGCTTGCCCCCCCAGGTCTTGAAGGACAGTGATAGGATCATTGTAGAGGTAGCATTCTTTTTTTTTTTATGCGAGTTAGTGCATTTGGTTTGGGGTTTGGGGTTTGGGGTGGGGGGTGGGGGGGGGGGGGGGGGTACTATACTAATTCGTTTGATTTTAATTCTCAGTTGTCTATAAGGACATAAAACTAATTTGGACATAATCCAAATTATTATATTGACATATTCCATATATCAGTTTTAGGACCGATATCTATATGGACATATCCAAATAAACATATATATAAAGCTCTTTATGCTAGTCAAAACCCTTGTTTAATAGTATATTTCACGTTCATATTTTGTTTGTAATGTTACTTGTACAATATGTCTCTAGTTAAAATAACTTTCAACTCAGTCCTATTTAACAGTTATTATATACTTGTAGGAAACTTTGTCAGAGAAGGCGAAGGGCAAGAAGGCTGCGGTTCTGGACAACCGAGGGCACAATGAAGGAGAAGAAGATCCAGACGCACACCTGTTGTTTCCTCTGTTTTAGTCAGCTTATGCAGAACTATCTTTTGTATTGACTTCCCTATGCAAGTTTCATGTAGCTGACATGAACTAGACAATGTAGTTTAAGAATTTTCAGTGTTTAACTCTTTATGTAAAACTATCCAGGTCTTTTGAGAAGACTTGGTGCAAGTGACTGATGCTACTTTATTTTAGTATTTGCTGGAAATATTTTTAATTTATAGCATTTTGGTGATTGCTTGTTTGGGTTTTCTTAAAACTGGGAAGTGAGAAATAAATTGACTGGGGGTGTAACAATTAAGCAGCAATGTAAATCCCCAATGCTACCATATAATCGTCTAGAAGCCGTCGAACATAAAAGACAACAACTTCTTTTGGTATGTTTATTTCGACCAAAGGCGGTCGACAGTAAATAGTATATATTCTACTAAATAGGGTCATATTTACTAAGTGACCGCACTCGGTCGAATTTACTAGTCGACTCTTTTTAGTCGAATTTGAATCCGACTCTTTTTACCTCATAGGTAAACTTTTGAATCAAAATGAATCATTTGAAAATATGATGAACTTAGCGCTTAAATCCGCCGACTCAGCTGCCCCAATGCAAGTCACCATGCTTCTCTCAGGTTATTGATATACTTTACAAATAAATAGTAACTTCTCACCCCATGAGATGCCTCCGTCCAACATCAACAACACATTATATGCCGAAATACGCATCCATCCACTTAACTTTTGTTAAGTATAATCAACAAAGATCATATGTTTACATGGAAAAATACTAATCATAAACTCTGAAGAGCTTATTAAGCTGGAAAAACACAAAACAGTATTCAAATACATGAAAACACACTAGTGCATTATAGGAATGATGCAGTGATATTCTACACTTTCTCTTGAAATTCCAAAACACTAAAAATAGCGACGCTGCATATGAGTTCTAATGAACCTGATCTGGAAGAGGTTCAATGGCTGGGACAAGAAGCCACACCATCCTCAAACCCCAAACTATACCATCCTTCATCAGCTTTTTCCTCAGCTTTAGCTGCTGCTTCTTCGGCCTTAGTGACTTCTATTTTCAGCTCATCAATAACAGAGTTCGCATCAGCAAGAGCTTTAGATAAAGATTCATTCCTTTGGTTGACCTGATCCAGCTCGCGGCAAAGTCTAACAGCTTCTTTTTCTGCCTTAACACGGGCCTCATGGTGTTTCTCAACCTGACTCCGCAGTTCAAACTTCATGTCATTGCTCTGACGTGCCTCAGCCACAACCCAAGCCATGCCCTGAGACAGCAAAAGGATTGGTAAAAAAACAATCAAGGTATCATTATTTAACTTAATAAAATCAAATACACATAGGTACCTGAGCAAATCGAGCAAGGGCCTGATCAGAACAATTCACGGGAGGACATATATCTTGCTTGAGCATGTCGGGGGGAAGGGCGATCAAGGAAGAAAGCTCTTTTCCAAAACTCACGGAGCAAGATGAAGCCTTAGATGTCACATCCTTAGGCATGGCTATCTTGATCCTCTTGTTCACAATGGTCTCAATACCCGAGTCAGAATAATCTTTCTTTTGAAGTATAGGAAGCTCAGAGAGAGTGACATGATCATCATGATCATCATCATCAATAGCCGGGGTAGTTGCCTTATCAACTACAACCAAAGGGTGTCTTCCTTGAGCATTTCTCTGATTCTTTCTGAAGGCCTCCCTCTTCTTCTCTTTCTCCACATCAAGTCCTGACACTGAAACAAGTAAATGAGATGTCAGTTTCCAGATAAGTGAAATAATATGTAAGAAAACAAGACACAACATATGTACTAGTAAAGCTTGGAGAAAAGAAATATGCTGACCTTGGAGGCATAACAAGATGAATTCAGAAGTAATTTCTGTGTACTTTAGGATTTGGGTCTCGTCATAATCCTCAAGAAGTCTAGCATACTTCCTCTCAAGTTTGGGGTCCCAATCATTTGGACAAGAATGATCAGTCACCCATTGGTTCAGACCATCCAGCCCGGGCCCAAAGATATAAAACCACTCTTTATGAGTTCTTTTGTTATTATTAGGGGCATATGACCATTTCTGACGCCCATGAAGTAAACCTATAGCAAAAAATCCGGGAGATCTTTTCGTTTTTGTCAAGTTAAAGTGATGCCAGAATATGCGGGCGGAAGGAATCATGTCTTTCTCTACACAACGATTTATGAAGGCATTGATGTGAATAAAACTATTAGGTGATAACTGGGCAAGAGCAACTCCTGTCTGTACCACTATTTTCCGGACAAAAGCATGGAACCCTTACACCACAATCAAAGGCTGCCCGAGAGATACCCAGTCCATCTAACTCCCCATATCGGACTTCTTGAAAAATGCGGTCTTTTGGATGAGGCCTAGTAATGGTGTAATCCCTGGGAATGTTAAAATCAGCTCTCAAAGAGTTGAAAACATCCTCGTTGATCCTAGATTTAAAGTTGACTGTGGGATACTCCTTTCTGTTGCCCACTATATCGACATTTCGTTGAGAGGTTCTACTAGGCTCGGGCTCGCCTATGGCAGGGGTGGTAGGGATTAATGGCAGGTTCTTATCATCTAAATGAGTTGGTTCGTCCCCACATGAAGACATCTGCTGCAAATAAAATCAAAATGCCCTGAGCAACAATGTATCGAAACAAAAGATCAAGCTTGCAAGGTAGCTCAGGAAATTTGATTTCGTCTACCAAGATGATCATCACTTGGGGGACTCGGCATCAGGACAGGTCATTTTTAAAAAAGGAGTTAACAACAAGGGCCAGACAGGTTGGTTATTAATGAAATCTTGATCATGTGTACATTTTGGAAAGCAAAAATGACTACATAAAGACCAAGCAATTAACAATGTGTGGCCCAGGTATTGGCATTGTTGTGCATACTAAATTCACAGTTTCAACTGATGTAAAAAACAAGCTAAAGCAAGTTATTCGAGAAGTTTAAAGGCATATCCAGGGGATTCTTTCGCCTAAAGCGTATATCCCCTCGCCATGTGATATTCCTCGCCTGTGCCATACTTTATTCGCTCGCCTCATCTTTGTACTTATAGCTCGGGCGAAGACTTTCAAGGATAAGAGGTGAGACAAACAAGAATAAAACAGAGTAAAGGAGCAGGCACAACCATCATATATGACGAGACACCTTGTGCATATTACATCTGTGTTATTTTTCACATGCATAATCACTGATTCTTTCAACTTGTGTGTATATGTTTTGCAATGCGGGCGAGCCAATGAGTTTACCGAGGCGAGAAGAATTATTGCTGCAAGTTGTCCTCATTTTTTTTGACTAACTTTGAAAGGTGACAAAATGAAAGCGATGACTTATCCATGCATGTGAGAAGACGTGGGTTAAGTCACTTGTTATTATATTAGGGTAAAGTTAGATTCAAATTAGAACCTTATGCATAGGGTTCAAAGTTATTTAAAATTAATTTATACAGTATAGGCTGATATCAATATAATTGTAGAGTACAAGTACAGCAGTACATTTGTTACTATTATATTAGCGTAGGGTTAGGTTCAAATTACAACCTTATGTTAAATTAGTTTTATGTAATCAACGACTCAGATTTACTGAAATACAGGATGTCTTAGTTTTGAAGTAGTACACAATATAATTGTACTTATACAGTACATAATATTTTTTTCTCTAAAATACATAATTTTTTAAAAGAATAAATTATTTTCCACTTAACTCAACTTGTATTTCATCATTATAATATATATTAAAAAACTAACTATGCGAGAAAATAATTGATAATAATTAAAATACTATAAAAACGTGTGAGAAGACGTACGTGGGTTAAGACACTCGCCCTTGCAAAATTCCCTGGCCTTGTGATTTCCCTCGCCTGTGTATTATGTATACGCCCATATAATTGAATTTGAATGACTTGCTCGGCTAGCCTGATCCTGGTACAAGTTTATAAATGACATACACTGAGAGGTCAAAAGCATACCTAGAGTGTATATATTTTGCAGTGGGGCGAACCCATAAATATACCAAGGCCAACGAAATATATTTAAAAGGAATTGTTGTTGCAGGTTGTTCTCTATTTTTGACTAGCTTTGGAAGGTGACAATGAAAGCATCACTTAATAAACCACTTGGTAGTATGGGTTTGGAGATAGTATAATTTGCTCGCCTAAGCTCATATATTTGTTCCAGTATGGGCGAGCGAGAGAAATGACAAAGGATGAAAGAGCAGGATGTTTATTGTATTCTATATTGCATCAGGACATGCATATTTTCTCGCCTAGTGTGTATATATTTTTCAATGCAGTCTAGCGAATGAGTCTACCAGAAGAATTATTGTTGCAAGTTGTCCTCTATTTTTTGACTAGCTTTAAAAGGTCATAAAATGAAAGCATTACCTAGTGACTTAAATTTACTTAACCTTGCATGTGATTATACATAATAGAAAGATATGTAGTATTTTCTAAAATATAAATTTTGAAAATAAACCAATAATTATTAAATATATTTTAATCACATTTTATTTAGCTGTCACTTCCATTACTAATTTCCATAGTTATAACTTTTTAAATGAGATTTTACCAAGTATTTGGATGTGTGTTGGGTTGAAAAATTAAATAACTGTTTAATAATAAATTTGATAAACATGACCGTGGTGGTTCCATGTCTAGGATTGCTTTGATTTTATCAGGGTTAGCCTCAATTCCTCATTTAGAAACCATTAGGCCTAAAAACTTCCATGACCCAACGCCGAAGGTGCACTTAGCTGGATTCAACATCATCTTATGGTGCCTCAGCACTTCAAATGCTTCTCGTAGATGGTTTATATGATCCGCCTTATCAAGGCTTTTAACCAACATGTCATCTACATAGACTTCCATGGTTTTTTCAATCAGGTGCTCAAAGATTTTGTTCACCAATCTTTGGCAAGTTTCTCCTGCATTCACTACTAGAAAAACTTCAATAGACATCGGTTTTTGGCCGAGGTCTGTGTTTTTTTCGACCGATGTCTTTGTCGGTGATGTTAAAAGTGCCTCTTTTAGACATCGATTTCTGACCGATGTCTAAGGAAGCCTTTATACATCAGTTGAAAGTATATTTTCGATGTTTATGTTAACTTTTTTTTGTTTAAAATACATAAGCCTCACTTTTCTATTGCTATATTACTAGTATTAGATCCAATTAAACATATGACACCCATAGTATAATTCAACATATACATCATTTCTTGGCAAGAAAATGATGTCTAATGCTTGATGCACATCAGTCCTCTATTAGATAACCGATGTTTAATATGTTTTTATACATCGCCTTTTTTAGTTGTAATAGATGTCTAATTTGGTATTTGACATCACTTTTAAATAAAAATCAGCTGTCTAGTTAGTTATTAGACATCATTTTTCTTCGTTATAACCGTTGTTTAGGTAGTTATTACACATCGATTTTTTATAGATTTGACATCTATTTTGAGTAATGAAACTGATGATGTTTTTTATTTGCTACATCACTTTTATTTCAATTAACAGCTTTCCATTACTATTAGAAACATCTCTTTATAAAATAAAATTTGATCCCTATAAAAATAAAAATAACCATAATTACTCAAACTGTCATTGACAAAAAGTTCAACCAATATCATTCAAATAACCATAATCTAAACATCAATACTATTATCCAAACCAATCTAGATATCTATGGAACTAGCCAAATCCAAAGCATCAAAGTACTACACATTAATCCGCAAAACCAACATAAATGTTTACTACTAGCCACCATAAGCCAGACAACCGAATGCCAATTTCCTGAAAAATATAAACAAGCTCAATCAAATCTACATTCTTACTAATATTTTTCATATACCAAGTAGTATTGCTAAGTAGTAAATATTTACGTATGTGTGCAAGATATGTTCAATTTGTCAACACATTGTTTCACTTTATCTTCACCGAGTTTTGGAATTGCCTAATACAAAACCACATTTAATAAAAAATCCACTCAAGTAACAAAAATGCAAATACAAGTTACAAATGCATTGACCAGAAGTGAGTACCCATGTCACCAAATTCTTCTGTCCTCGAGGCAGTGTATGAACAAGTTTATGCCATGTTAAGAGTTCCAAAAGGACCACATAGGAGATACGCAAGTCCCCTTTTCTTCCACTACAAGAAAAACGCCTATGAGCGACCGCAAAAGCGCCCCTACATTACCAACAACAAAAATAATTACTAATCAACAAGTAGTTAGCCAAGGAAAATGGAAAACACAGTTGAAAAGGGTCAAACAGGCCAGTACATTTTAGTAATCTTGCACCGATGCAATAGAAACCTATGATGACATGTAAAAAAACACAGAAAATTAGGCTAAATTAGTTGATTTGATGTGTCAAGTGTCTACAAAGTACATTTGGACTGGACCAACCTGCCCCAGAAACTCTTGGTCTGGTTGCTTGTTGGAATGTAATGTTTTAATAGCTGTAGCCTGCCAAGTTCTCAAGACACCATTATATACTCTTCCATTATCAGAATTATGACACACACATTTGCGTAAATCACATTTATCACCCAGAAATCCCATTATGCGTCACAAATTTTCGACAAACCTAATTATAGTTTTCCAAAAAAAACACCACATAGATATAAACTTTCAACCATTTAAGTAATAATTGGCAACAAAAAGTAGACAATCTAATTTATTTATAGGTCTGCAATTCATGTACATGTATCCTAGAGATTCAATAAAATTCAACTAAGGAGTTTATAGTAGAGTGTTAGTTCAAAATTACATCGGTGAAAACAAGACTATCAAAGTTCTACTATTATGTCTATACTACACTTCCCATAATTATCAGCAATAATTGAACAAAGAGTTCCTTAATGAGTCGTATAAAAATATGTTCCAATCTATGAAAAAGCTAAAGGTGGTACCAATGAAATGCTATAGTGCGACACAAACCTGGAACAATGAAAGTTGTGTCCAGAAATATAAAAATCAAAATATCAGTGCACATATTTACATTTTTATTGGTAGCTGGCAGTCCTAATAGCAAACATCTAACATCCTCTGTCCTTGTTGGAGTGCACAAACTTCTATAATATTGAACTATATAGCTAAAGAAATTTTAAAGACAAATAGTCACATAAGCTATATGCATTGTGCTTCACTCACATCTTTAACTATTTTTCTGTGTTCTGTTTGAGATATGAATTTTCTTCATCTCCATCAACATATTCCACAAACTCAAACAAACTACACAATAATTCACATCAAACAAACTACTCAAATAATATTTCATTCAAGAAAATATTTTCACACAATTTAATTTACATAAATTATACAGTGAAACACTTTCTTTTAATTATGTCCCATTATCCAAGGGTACTACTGGTGTACTAAAACCCCACTCGGGGAATCAAACAGGTGAGTCGACTCGGACAACAGCTCGACAAAGAGTCGGATAGCCACTTATCAACAGAGCATACAAAATGCTTATTACATCAACTCTCAATTACAAATCATAATATATTTCTTAAACAGAGCATACAAAACTATAGAGCATACAAAATGCTTATAATATCAAACCCCCCATAAACATTGCATACAATTACATTAACACATGCTTAATTATAAATTACACATTATATTTCTTACCCAAATAAGAGCTTCTTAATCAAATGCTTCTTGTAACAAATTTCCTGTATAAAAAACATATTTAAAAACTTAGTAACAAATATCATGCATTAAAATAAAACCCCTCAATTTAAAAAATTAGGGTTTCGATTTTTAAAAATCCCCAATTTGAAACTAAATGCATACAAAGACAACTTACCCACTCACCAATTCAAGCTTTTGAGCTTCGAATTTGGTTTGAGCTTACCTCTTTAACAAATCGATTTCGAAGATGAGATGACATGAGAGTTTCAATTTGGTTGAGATGAGAGTTGGGGTTCTTGATTTTAGAGATGATAGTTTCAATTTGGTTAAGATGAGAGTTGGGGTTCTTCGATTTCGAGATGATCAGTGGATTTAGGGTTCTTGATTTTAGAGATGAGAGTTGGGGGAGGTGAGAGTTGAGAGAGATTTTTAGTCGGGGGAGGTGAGATTCGAGAGAGGTGAGAGTGTTAGTTTTTAGTTTTGTCTGAAATAAAATATTAGAAAAAGAGGGGGAAAGTAAAAAGGGGGGGGGGGAAATAAAATTTTACTAACAGGGAAAAATTGACTAACGGGGAAGTATTAGCGGGGGGGAAATTGATAAGGGGGGGGAAATTGGGCAAGCGCGCATTCAGTTTTTTTAAAGTGTACTTAACACATCGGTTAGACAACGAAGTGATGTCTGAACAACAGATATACATCAGTTTTTTAACAACCGATGTTATTGTTTCAATTTACATCGGGCGCATCTTCAACCGATGTGAAAGCAGTGATGTCTATTAACATTTTTCTTGTAGTGATTCTTAAGCCCAAATGCCATAACCAAATAACAGTAAACACCAAAGTCAGTGATGAATGATACCTTGGAGATGTCATCTTTGTGCATTTTGATTTGGTTGTATCCACTGAAGCCATCCATGAAGCTCAACATCTCGTGCCCGGCTGTGGCATCTATCAGAGTATCAATTATTGGTAAGGGAAAACAATCCTTAGGACATGCATCGTTCAAGTCTGTGAAGTCCACACACATCCTCCATTTTCCATTGGCCTTTTTGACCAGCACTGGGTTAGCCAACCATTCTGGGAATTGAATTTCTTTAATGAACCCTGCTTCCAAAAGCTTATCTACTTCCTGCTTGACGGCCTCTTGCCTCTCTGGAGCAAAATTTATCTTTTTATGTTTCACAGTCTTCCTTTCAGGATCTACGTTCAATTTGTGGGTTATCAACTGGGAATCAATCCCTGGCATAACGGCTGTTGTCCAAGCAAAAACATCATTGTTTTCTTGAAGAAAGGATATGATTTTGCTTTTCAATGGTTCAGGTAACAATGCTCCAATAAAAGTAACCTTCTCCGGTTCACCAGGAACTAAGGGAATTGGGATTAAATCCTCAGCTGGTTTCCCTCTTCTATCTTCATTATCTCTAGCATCCATGTCTTCAATGGGGAGAACCTGCCCCCCGATTCCATCAGGCCTTAAAGCGGCTACATAACAACTTCTAGCCATCTTTTGGTCTCCCTGTTCTTCACCAATCCCATTTCTTGTTGGGAACTTGATTTTCAGATGATAAGACGAGGCAACAACTTTGAACGCATGAAAACATGTCCTTCCTAGGATCGCATTATAGGTTGAGGTTGCCTTTATAACTATGAAGTTCAACATTTGAGTAGACGTTTTCGAACCTTAACCCGATTATCATAGGGAGTTGGATTGTACCTTCTACCTTTGATTCTACTCCATTGAATCCGTATATGGGTATATTCGAAGGTGTCAACTGAGAGTCAGTATAACCCATCTTGATAAAAGCATCATAGAACAAGATGTCTACTGAAGCTCCATTATCAACCAGAACTCTCTTCGCTTCAGAATTGCCTATCACAGGTACGATGACTAAGGGATCATCATGGGGAAACTTCACTCCCTCTAAGTCAGAATCATCAAAACCTATTGCTATTTCCGTTCTGGCACGCTTCGGTGCTTCTCCAATCACAGTCATTACCTCTCGGGCATAGGCTTTCCTTGAGTTTCGGGAGGATCCAGCAGCAGTTGGTCCTCCAAATATCATGTTGATGACAGGCCCTCGAGGTTTGGGATTACGATCTTGATCGTTGTCCCTTTTATCGTAATCCTTTCTTTCGTAGTTTCCTCTTTGACTCCCTTGATTTTCATCTTTAGTGAACTTATTGAGTTTTCATCTCCGAATCAAGAACTCGATCTCATCTTTCATTTGTCTGCAATCATCCGTGTCATGACCAACTTCTTTGTGGAACCGACAGAATTGGTTTTGATTCCTTTTAGACATGTCAGTCCTCAGTGGCTTCGGCCATCGGAGATCCTCTTCTTTTGCTATTTCCATCAGAATTTGGCTCCTGGGAGTGTTTAATCTTGCATACTCCGTGAACCTTGGCCCAAAGTTGTTCCTCTTAGGTGGAGAATCAGAATCCTTTGACGTTCTAGGAAACTTTTCCTTAACATCATATTCCTGGGTTTCCTTTCTTTTCTTTGAATTTCCACTTCCCCCAGTAGCGGGTTCATACTTCCTCATGCTTTCTTCAGCCTTGATGTACTTTCCAGCTCTATCTTGGAGCTTCAACATGCTTTCGGGTGGATGCTTTGCCAAGGATCTTTTGAAGTGATCATCAGTAGTTCCTTGTTGTAGGGCTATCATGTAACATCCTGAGCAAATAAATAAAGGGAAGAAAATAAAAGTTCGTCGGATGGATATGGGTCGATTTTGTAGCAAATGGGCTAGTATATGGATTAGAGAATTAACATTAGTTAAGAAGAAGTATTAGTATTTTTTTTAAAAAAAATAGGGAATTTGTGAAAATAGAAATTTGAATAGAATTATTTATTAAAAAAATAAAATTGAAAGTAACAAAAAACATGGCAATGCGATGAGGGTTGGTGGCAAACTTTGGCCACGTGGTTGCATCAGTATGAGATTAGTGTCTAAACTTTTAGATTAAGAATAAAAGCATGTAAACTTGTGGGATAGGTGTAGTTTTTGGCCAAGCTTAACAAGTTCTCCTGGTCGTTTTCCTTGCTGTTGGCTTCTTTCAATAATCAATACAGTGGTTCGAAAGGGATACATATTTTCAGGGATAACGAAGACTCAGAGACACTAGGGGCTGTGTACTGTAAGTATATTTAGTTATTTTGGTTATGTTTTAAAAAAAATGTTATTGGAAGTATCTTGATGAATGAATTATGTTCGAGATAAATCTCTATAATTCAAAAATTATCTTTCTTCGCATTTGTTTTATAAATCAAAAATGGATATTTTATTGGTTTCGATTAGCTAATAATATTCATTAGCTAATATAATTTATTCGTTCTTGACTTGTCAATATTGTTCATTGACCGGAACTATTCACTTGTTCCCTAATTAGCTAATATTGTTTATTAGATAATGTTGTTATTTGGTTTGTTGAGTTGTTAATATCGGTTATTGAGACCTGATTAGCTAAAATCGCTAATTAGCTAATGTGCCTTGTTTTTGTTGGATTCGTATTAACTAGTTTGACTCGCTAGCTAAAGTATGGATTGTGTGACTGAGTTGGTGAACTCGTATCTCGATACGAGGTTATCCTGAAATATGGATAGGTAAGTATCAGACCGTCGTATTACGCTCTGATAGGTAAGTTGGGATCCCAGGTTAAGAAACAGGTACCGTAATGATCGTAAGATCGCTCAGTCGTGTTGTGTGGTCATTTGTGTGTGTTTCGGGTGGTCATGATATCTTGATTTGAAAAATATTGGTTTGTTTTCTTTAAAGTGGTATATATAGTTTGTTGGTTTATTTTTATGTTATGTTTTTATGATTTGCATGTCACAATCTAAATATACTTACTGAGCGTTCTTTTGCTCATTATTTTATTTTCAATCCTAACCATTTCAGGCCAGGATAAGTATAATGATGAGATAGAAAAAGGAAAAGGAAAAGATAAGGTTGGGTAAGCAGAAGTGTGCCAGTTGTGGAGAAGGAAAAGCGTTGACCTTGTAGTACGCGTAAATAAGGTTGTTAAGTCTCTATGATACTTTATATATCAGACTATCATTGTGTAATATCTAAGTGTGGATTTGGTTCTTGTGAATTGTAAGACTTATATGTATAAGTATGTTTGGACTACGAGTGGATTTTGATGAATTGGACTTGACGGATCTCGGGCCAGGTTATTAAAAGTTCCTCCCGGGTCGGGCTGTCACATATCATAGCTACTTTGTCCTCCAAGTCCGGGACTTTCAGAGCCTCCCGAGTGAATCGATTTATATAATTTCCCAAGGCTTCATTCCTTCCTTGCTGGATTCCCATGAGCGATGCAGAACTCTTCTCATGCACCCTCTCACTAACAAATTGGTTGATAAATGCCTTGCTCAACTCCTTAAATGATCCAATGGAATTGGGAGGTAGACGGCTATACCAACGTTGGGCCATGCCTACTAATGTTTGCGGAAACGCCCTGCACTTGACCGCATCATTGGTGGGCTGCAACAGCAGTGCATTAGAGAAAGTTCTCACATGATTTGCGGGGTCTCCCATTCCATCATAAGCTTTAATCGTTGGCATCTTGAATTTCCTGGATATGTTAGCTTTCATGATGTCCTGATTAAAAGGTGGTGTGGGATCATCAGGATCTCCTAGGGGTAATAAAACATTAGGATCACCCCTTGGGGCTTCAGCCCTCCTGGTTCTTCTCGGTGCCGGATCCAAGTTGATTATCGGGACTCTTCCAGTTGCTTGGCTTTGTGTTCTTGCGGCCTCCTCTTCTGCCAATAATTTCTTGAGTCTTGCAGCCTCTGCCTCATGGGCTGCAATCCTTTCCTTAGTAGTTTGGGGTTGATCCCGATTCATTTGGGACAAACGTCTTCTCCTCGGGGAAACATCCCTCTCTTCTCCAGTTGAGTAATTATCATCCTCAGTATAAGGTCCTGAGTAGTCTTGGATTAAAGGAGTCTGCTGAGTTTGAGTTTGTTGGTTTTGGGGTCCCAGACCTTGAATATAAGGGGGAACATATGCTTCATGGTAGTTTGGATTGATACCACTACTGCCCACCGTAGGTCGAGGGGGCATGCCATACACTACGCCATAAGTGCTCATAGGCAATGCTTTTTTACAGTTTCTATAGGCCCAAATAGTGTTGCCAAACTTAATATGCAACACCAAGTGCATGTTGCCAATACGGCCGTTGCCTAAGACCTCTAACGCAACGCTTTTACTAGCTATTGCAACGCCATGAAAGTATTGCGTAAGGCCTATATTGCAAAACCAAAAGCACATAAACACAACACCTCATGGTGTTGCATAAGATTTGAAGCCACGTCAACAGTTGGACCCACTTTGAAGCCACGTCAGCAGTGGGACCCACTTTGGTGCCACGTCAGCAGTGGAGCCCACATGGTGCCACGTCAGCAATGGGGACCACTGTGTAATGCAACACTAGTGTAGTCTATTGCAACACTACTTTTTTTGTTTAAGCAACATCAATCCTTTTAAATGCAACACCGTTATTTTATTGCAACATCAAATGTTTTTTAACAACATCATGTCTATGATACTGCAACACAAATAGAGTCAAATGAAATAGTTTTTTATAAAAATTTCGAAATAGCTGCTTTGTTTATACATAAATCCATCATGTCCAACCAAGCCAACAAAAAATTGAATGCCCAAGCACATGCACTAATTCTAACTTCAACGTACGCCAATTCAAACTTCAAAAGTACGAAATAACCAAGTTATACTACTTCTAAAAGTTACAGAATAAAATCCCTACGAAGTTGTGCCACCTTGAGTCAATGGAGTACCATTGTCGTCCAATCTGATTTCACCAATCTTGAGTCAATGGAGTACCATTGTTGATAGATCAGGTACCAATCTGATTTCACCCACCGCTCAAATTATTTCCATCAGCAGGGCCATCAGATGCTGAGGTCATTGCCATACTGCTGAATTTTAGAGGCCTCTTTCTAATCAGCTGCTAATTGGACGTAGAACTTTCCACCACCAACGACTTCTGTAGCCACTACCTGAAAGGACAAACGAGTAAGAAACTGTCAATAGCTGGGTCAAGTACTGCCTGATTGAAAAATGTCCAAGTTTTATATATAAGCAATCAGATTAAAACAACTTGAATTTATTAGAAATTAGCATCAAGTAGTACGCAAGACAACATATTCAAGTTGATGTCACCTTAAGGATAACAGCTGCACCTGTCGAGTGTCCAAAGCAAAAACAGGGAAGTCATGTACTCTCGGCTAAAACCTTCTCCATAAATAATTTCTACATATATAACGGAGACATAAGCCAATAAAACTACGTACGCAAACAACACCATTGTATCAAATGTTTCTGTATCTTCTAAATAAATCTAAAGTGTACCACATCCAGGACTGCATCATCAAGAGACTGAACATAAGCATGTAACCCATCACTTCCACCATGTCCTGAATAATGTAAAGGATTGAAAATTAGATACAATATGTATAGTTAATAGATAAGAATGTATCATAAAGTTTTGAATTACCAGACTGTCGTTAACTTATGATATACCTCGTGCACTAGCCTCGTCAAATTTCTATATTATTCTAATTCTAATTGTAATGTTGGAGATACTTCTAAAACATTATAAACTAATGACCATGAAAATTGAGGCCGAGGGTCCAAGATTCGGTGGATGCATATATGCTTGATTATTAAAATTATTGTAATCACGGATATGCTGGAGATGCTCTTCGTAGCCGCCATAAACTGGGGCTTCCTCAACCAGTACTGTGCAAACCTCTGTCTCGCGTACTCCATGTAATCTAAGTCGATATGGTTCACATGAGCCTAAGCAACAGAAGAAGAATAACCTTAGGTTAGATGTTCTGTTCTTCAATGTCTAACAACAAAATTTAGATGTGGAAATGCAATGCATACCGAAATGATCCCCCATAAGCCCCAGAACAGATGGTTTGCTAGAGTGTACTTCTCTATATCATCGACAAGCCTCTGCACTTCACTATCATCCAGTTGATTGCCTGTGTACATACAAGTAAATATTATTAGGTATGTTGAGATGAAAACAGACCCCTAAACAACATAGCACTGGATACAAGGGACTAACCATCTGAACCAAGATATGAACGAACAAATCTTTCACGCTTCTCCAGGCCTAAGCAAATAGATAATTAAAAAGTTAAAAAGACTAATTAACTTCAGAAAAACATAGCTTCAATTTTTCTACACAAAAAAAGAAGTAAGAAGGCTTCAGGATTATAAATCCGGGTAGCACATCAACATATTCTTACCTGGATATGTACTATAGTCTAGAATATGCGGTTTCTCAGAGTGATAATTTGCTGCCATTTCGCAGAAGTGATTGGCAAGGTCATAGTCAACAGGATTGAAACTGGCATACTCATAATCCTGCAAACAGAACATGCACTATTAAACTTCAGTAGAAATATGATCAAATCAGGGAAAAAATATTACTACCATGTGAGATCAAGAAAAAGAACTTACAATTACAGTAACTGATCTTGTCTTTTCATCAATCATAATGTTTCCGCACTGTAAATCAATATGACAAAAGGCAATTTCCTGGTAGTCCTGTGATACGTCTTTCTCCAGTGTGTTAATCTCGTGTTGAAGAATATCCAAGTGAAATTCCTTAGCTTGCTCATCGGAACAATGATCTATGGCCTTGGTAAGCCAGTTTCTAACAGAAAAATGACAGAGTTTAGTACTGTGCTGTCTTTCAGCATGACAACTGACAAGTTCAAAACAATTAGAGGTTGTTAGTTACTACTATATATTTATACCTCAATCTGTCCCAATTGGAAGCACAATTGACAATGTGACCATTTCCAATTGTCAACTTTCTTGTATATTTGAGCAGGGTGAAAACATTCACTATATGGATATTCAAATGTGACCATTTCCAAAACGCACATTCCAAATGCATAAATATCTACTAATTCATTGTATTCCTCTGCATACACCTCCGGAGCCATGAACTCTGGTGTTCCTGATGATATGCATTTTAAAAGTCATATATAAATATAAATGTATCTCTCTGAGTGTGTATGCGCACGCTTAACATTTGTAGCTCATAGTCTCATACTGTTATACATGAATGGCAACTTTTATAATAAATTTGGAGCATGCTTTAATCATAAGCGGCATTTACAAGCATTGGACCTTAAAAGGTGGAAATTTTGAACTTACCAACACAGCGAGTGGAAGTACAATTGACAATGTGATAAGAAAGTTGCTCAAAGTTACACATATAAATACAATTGGAAGCACAATTGACAATGCAGTGATGACGAAGAAAGAGCAAACATACCGTTAGCAAAAGCACATGATAAACCAATCATAAACGCAAGCGATATCGTAAACAATCCGAGTAGAATAAGATTAAATGGATGCCTCTGCTGATAATAGTATAACGGACACATCACTGCACCATTAAGTGCAAAACAATTGCTTTGAGACCATATTTCTGAAAAATCCCCAAATTTCTGAAGAACATAAACCCTAATTTTATACATATATATATATATATATATATATATATATATATATATATATATATATATATGCTATTAAAACAAACAGTGATAAAATCAAATGAAATATAGAAGAAATCGAGCGAGATAGAAGAAATCGAGCGAGAGAGAGAGACTGTAAGAGAGAGAGTGTGTGTGTGAGAGAGAGTAATTAGACTGAATTGTTTGAGAGGGAGGATGACTAAATGTGTGCGGGCGAAAGTGTACACATTGTTTTGGGGGGAAATTATCCGCCCAATTTTTTGTCCCAATTGTTTGAGAGGGAGGATGACTGCGTAATTTTTTGGGGGTTTTCTTTTTTTCGTGAGTTTTTTTAATTTATTAATTAAATTTTGTAATGTTATAAAACATGACTTCTATTTATATTAAATATTCGTAATAAAACCATAAATTATTATATTTTATTATAAAATAAAAAAAGGCTACATATTTATATTAGATATTTAATTTTGTAATATTTTTTATGTTTCAAATTTGAAAAGTAAAAAGATTGATAAAAAATGTAATGTATTTTTCTTGAAAATGTATTCAACTTTATTTTATAATTATTAAAAAATTATTAAAATATTAGATTAAATGCAACACCATCCAATGTGTTGCATGCTGAAACCCCAATATTCACGTACAACACCAAATGTATGTCTAATGCAATAGTATTCGAGCAATGTTGCAAAAGACTAAAACTGAGCCTATTTATTGAAACGCTTTGCTTGCAACACTCATAAAAAGCGTTGCCTATGAGCACTTATGGCGTAGTGATAATTTGGCATTCCAAGAGTCTGAGTTGCGTATTGGGGAAGATCTGTGGTGTGAAATTGAAGATTACGTGGTGCGTTCATGAGTAGTGGAGAGGTTGTGATTGGTTGCTGGAGAGTGGTCTCTTGTGGATTAGGTCCATGAACGACCATTTGCAGCGGATTCGTTCCTTCAACCGAAATCGGGATTTCTGGTCCTTGAGTGGTGGTGAGGGGAATATTCGCCCCTTGAGTGCCAGTGGTTGGCGGTGGCTGACTTCCTTGAGCATCTGCCTCAGAGGTGAGAGGAAGTCCTTCAAAAGTTTGAGTATCTCGAGTCGTTCTTCGTGTGTTTGCCATGGTTGATGTTGTCTTCCCACAGACGGCGCCAAATATTGTGGAATAAAAAACGTACTTGTAAATTTACTGCTAGGGATTAAGAGCTTTCGAGCTTTTTTAATGGCTGTTCTCGTGTTTCGTGACTAAATTGGTCCTCACAAGATGCCTACGTATCTCAATCAATGCTGAGAATCAAGCCAAAAAACGTAGTTCTAATGTGAAGGACCAGGGTCCTTATATAGGCGTCAGGAGCCTTGTACTTAGAGTATGTTTAGGAGACTTAGCGAATAAGTCTCCTTCTTGATGGTGGATAAGGATTGTATTCCTTGGTGGGTAAGTCTTTTCCTTATTGTAGGATAAGGACTGTGACTAATTATTTCCTTTAATTGAGATTCTAGATCCTTCTTTGAAGAATTTATCATATTTTGGACTCCTTTCATGAGCTGTATATTTTCCCTATTTATTAATTACGAAATTAATAAATAATTAGGGTTTCGGGCCTTGTTTATGAGGCCGTATTCTTGGACCAATCTAGGTCTAATTAATACCTCATTAATTACACTTCTAGGGTTATTTTTCAGCCGATATCAACATACTACCCTCCTTAAAAAGAATTTGGTCCCCAAATTCATAACAATCCTATCACATGACACGTCTACCCACTAATCTCCTACAAGTCAGACTTAAACTATGATCCAAGATCGAACCCTAGAAAGTGTACTAGTCTCGTACCTAACACACTCTGAAGGACAGTCTGCTCTGATACCAACTGTAACAACCCAACTTTTCGGACTATTAAATCTAAATACAAAATTTAAATAAAGTATTATACAATGACAATTACAGACGGAAGCGTGACAAAAGTTCTATTACAAAGTTAACAATTACAAAAGCACAGCTAACGATTATCCAAAAACCAATCTATTCTGAACCTAAGATCCTCGAACTCCAAAACTATCACACTTGAGTTACACCGAACCTGAAAATTGTAAGGAATGAACCATACAGCCCAGCAAGAAACCAATCGATCCAACTAGTCGGGCAAATAACATATATACACATATAGAATATTATGATATTCGATATGATAACGATATACAAAACAATAACTTTTGATACACATTTATATTTATATTCGATAGATACGATACGACACCACATAACAACAATAACTCAAAACCCGTAATTCATGCCACGACCACTACAACCCGGTGATAACGGTCCTAAATTTTTAGAAAACTGTCACTATAACCCGGTGACTCGGTCCTTATTCTTATTCGATATTTTCACAAACCATGGCACAAATCAAAATCCTAAGATTATTGCTTACACATAACACATATCAAATAATAAATATCACTTCAAAATATATTATCACTAAACCCAAGTTTATATAATAAAAACACACACACAACACATAGTTTCGAAAAACACTAGAAAGATCGATCGAAAACTTAACTCGACGCATCCTAGATCATGTACTCAATTCTAACCAGAACTGTTTTAACTCTTTTTGACCCTCTAAACGACGTTTTCTTGGAAAATTCAAAGGATGAAAGTTGTAGAGAATGAAAAAACCTTTCCGAAAAGTTCAGAATCATCAAATTCCGACTTACGATTAATTAACTACGAATTTTACAAGACAACTGATTTATTAGAGACAACGACCTACGAATTTTACACCCAAGGAGGATGAAGGAGCAATGGTGTTTATATAGCGGCACAAAACCCTAACTTTAAACTCACTAATTACCCGTGTTCAAATTCGATCCAAACTTTAGGCCATTAATCTAATTTAATTTTAAATACTATTCTTTTTCCAATTCTAATCCTTTTTTTTATTTTCTAATATTATTATTATTCTAAAAATTACGGGATATTACAGTTTTCGGATATATGTGGAGATGTCTAAAACATTTTAGCGTAAAATTTGAAAAAGAAAAGAGAGTAGCAGATGAACCAAGAATCAACAAAAACTTTGTCGTGAAGCATAAGCAATAAAGGAGCTAGCGAAACCCCATCTTCGTCCGCAACGTAATGTTTGCAATACTTGCTAGACTGTACAAACTCTTTTCTTTGCCATCTGCTTCAACTACTACCGTCCGGATAAGGATGGAATTGGCAGCCAAAAACCGGAGAATTCACTCAAGCATGGACGTAGCTGCAGGATTTTGTGTGGGAAGATGAGCTACAATATCATCACTAGACAGCTTATTAGCATCATCTCCGAAAGGAGAAGCTCCATTAACAATAGCAGCTTTGGCCATGATCTCAAATAAATCAAGCTCAATAGCAGCTTTCATTACCCTTCCAAGAATCGTGCCAGTATTTAATTGCAGCACCCTTGCGAATTCATTGGCATCTTCAACTTCGTTTGACATTTAGTTTATTGGGCTTTTACAAGTCTTCTGACATGAAATTCTTATGAATATGTTATGCAGTTATATAAACTTCGAAGGCTAGCTTATGAATATGTTATGCAGTTATATAAACTTCGAAGCTACCTGTTCTACTAGCCAAGTATAACTTGTCAAATTAAAACAAGCAAGCGTACAACATCATAGTTGATTCACGAACAACACGACTTGCATGATTTGTTTATTAAAAACAGAACAAACCAACTTAAAATTTGTAGAAACTAAAACTTTCTCATCCTTTTACAATAATAGACCTACTCCCAGTCAAACTAGAACAACCAACGCACATTATTTGTACGTTGAGGTAGGTTTTGTTTGCTTTTGGCATGTTACTTTCTAACACTACAAGAAAACAAGGGTAAATTTGACCTACTAAAAATGACCGCGGCTAAATCTGACCGCCAGCGGTCATATTTAAGGTCAACCTTAGTTGATTACCGGTCAGTCTTAAATTTGACCGCCGTCGGTCATATTTAATGTCGGTCATATTTAGTCGGTCATTTTTAGTACTCGAGACCCACAAAAAATTGGTGGGAAAATTCCCGCCAAGGACAAAAATTTGCTTGAGATTAATTTGACCAATAGCGGTCACATTTAATGCCGGTCATATTTAGTCGGTCATTTTTACTACATAGTGCCCCCAAAAAAAAGAGGGAAATTTCCCGCCAAGTAGCCAAAATTTGCTAAAGTATAAATTTGACCGTCGGCGGTCAAATTTAAAGCCGGGTTTTGGCGCCAAAACTCCCTCCAATTCTCAACCAAAATAATTGGAAAATAAATTTAATCGATTTTTTTTAAAAAATTTAACATAAATACTCAAACAATTTTTTAATTCCAAAAAAAATAATGGAGTACCCCAATGACAAAAACTACGCGTAAAAAATTATTTTGTGCACTAAACATATATATATTTGGGAAGAGATCAATAAACGTTGATGCTATATTTATTAAAGAAATTTTCAAAAAATAAATAAATAGTTATTAACTTTTAAAATTCACAATTAATTTATATATTTAGAGTGACAACATACTCTACACATTAAAAATTGATAGATATTAAAATAATTATCATTTCAAAATAATCTCGGCAATAAGTTATATTGTTCAATTTTTTTGATGAAATACGTGGTTTGAGATTTGGATTTAAGGGTTAGGCGGTTAACGTCTAGGGTTACTAGTTTCGTAATATTTAATTAATAATTTGAACGATCTAACCGTACGGATGTTTACCTTTTTACTTTTGAAGAGCCTATGCAAAAAATTATTTAATAATAAACATTGCATCCTAATTATTATAATAAAAGAAAATTTTATCAACTTCATCAATTTGACCACTGTCAGTCATATTTAGTATTTTTGACCACTTTTGGTCAAATTTATATAAATTCAAAATTTTCAAAAATGTAAAATAAATACTTGATCATTTTTTAAAATTATGAAAAAAATATTAGAGTATTCACAATAATAAAAAAAATACATGTTAAAAATTATATGTGGCACTTAACAAATTTTTAAATTTGAAAATGGTAAAAAATTATTGATTTTTCATAGATTCAAAATTTTTGAATATTATTAATAAATGCTCACTAATTTTTAAAAATTACAAATATTTTTATGGGCGTATTGTGACAACATTTTATGTACATTAAAAAATGTAAGAGATAATAATAATGTTTGAGTAACAATGTGATTCATAATTCAAATTATTCCTTGAAATATGCATGGTTTAGGATCTGAATTTAGGGGTTAAGCATTTACTGACTAGGGTTAGTAATTTTGTGTTATTCAAATTAAAATTTGAACGATCCAACCGTATGGATGTTAACTTTCTTAAATTTCAAGAGTTCATGCAAAAAAATCAAATTATTATAAGTTTTGCATAATAATTATTATAACAAATTGAATTTTTATCATCTTTATAAAATTGGCTATTTTCAGTCACATTTATAAATTTGACCAACGGTAGTCAAATTTAATTACAAATTTGACCGCAAACCCTAATCAGTCAAATTTACTAAATTGACTGAAACCATTCAAATTTATAAATTTGACCGAAGGTAGTCACATTTAAGTTTAGGCGGTAAATTTCCCGCCAAAACTACCCTAAAATATTTAAATGTAATTTTGACCAAAAACAGTTAAATATATATATTTGACCGCCCTCGGTCAAATTTATATAAATTCAAAATTTTCAAAAATATAAAATAAATAATTTGTTATTTTTTAAAATTATGAAAAAATATTAGAGTATTCAAAATAACAAGAACTACATGTTAAAAATTATACGAGGCAATTTAAAAAAAAATTAAATTTGAAAATGGTCAAAATTTGTTAATTTTTCGTATATTCAAGAAGTTTGAACATTGTTAATAATTGCTCACTAATTTTTAAAAATTACAAATAATTTTTGGGTGTAGTGTTACAACATTTTATGTACATTAAAAAATTAAGAGATAATAATGGTGTTTGAGTAACAATGTGATACATAGTTCAAATTATTTATTTAAATATGCATGGTTTAGGATTGAATTTAGGGGTTAAGCATTTAGTGACTAGGGTTAGTAATTTTGTGTTATTCAAATTATAATTTGAACGATCCAACCGTATGGATGTTAACTTTCTTAGATTTAAAGAGTTTATGCAAACAATCAAATGATTATAAGTTTTGCATAATAATTATTATAACAAATTGAAATTTTATCATCTTCATAAAATTGACCAGTTTCGGTCATATTTATAAATTTGACCGACGGTAGTTAAATTTAAATACAAATTTGACCGCAAACCCTAATCAGTCAAATTTACTAAATTGACTGAAACCAGTCAAATTTACTAAATTGACCGAAACCAGTCAAATTTATAAATTTGATCGAAGGTAGTCAAATTTATAAATTTGACCGAATGCAGTCAAATTTAATGCCATGTCAGCAATCCGCGTGAAACACATTAAACGGTCCAGATTAGCAAACCAAAATTGCAATCCAATGGTCCAGATTTATTACAACAAACCCATCTCCTATATATACACTCATTACATACATACATCATTCATTATCTCTCCCCTCTCTTCACCCCTTCTTCCACCCTCTCCCTCCTTCTTTCCACCCACACATACAAAAATATATACACACACATCTATATGTATACACCTATATATTTATACTTACTTATTTATCTATTTTTTACAAATCAACTTGTGGAATGATATTTCCGGTGATAAAAAGAATTCCGGCAATGAAACAACTCCGGCGGTCAAAGTGTCAAGCAAAATATCTCCGATGTCCATTTTCATCAAACTAACTAACAAAAATAGTTTCGTAAAATCCAATTTTGAACCTTTAGTTGAATTTAGATAACCATATTCGTAAAGAAATCATCATTAATAAATATTATATATGATATGAAATTATTTTGATTCTTGAACTATTTATTTAAGATAAAATATGGTGATGTTTGTGTTAATAAGGGACACCAAATCAACAAGATATAATGTAGTATTTACCAGAATATTTTTCAAAAATCTAGCAGAATGTAGCAGAAAGCTGTTGGGTTTGTTGAATATGTGTTATAGTTAAATTTGACCGCTTTCGGTCAAATTTATAAATGTGACCGTTTTCGGTCAAATTTATAAATTTGACCAACGGCGGTCAAATTCGATGGACGTTAGGCGCCAAATTCAAAAAATTTCAAATTTCAAAATTTTGAAAATTTCGGTCAAATTTAATCGGTCAAATTTAAGCGGTCAATTTTAGTCGGTCAAATTTAACATAAATATGACCGATTTTGCTAAATTTGACTAGCTTAAAAATGACCGACACAATTCGGTCAAATTTGACCAAATATGACCGCTAGCGGTCAAAGTTAGCTAAATATGACCGAAATTTTTCGGTCAAATTTAACCATTTTTCTTGTAGTGTAACAAATTTCAGAACCAACAAATTGAAACAAACACACATGAGAAGAAGAATTTTGCAGGGCTGAAATTGTAAGTGTATACCGTGAAACTCAGATACAAACATATTGAAAAACAAAGATAATATCATCAAAGAAATGAAAAAATAAAGCAATGACATATAAAAACGAACTAACCTTATAATTTGGAACATGATTACGTAGATTTGTGAAATTATTGCATCTACTTTAGCGACCGTATGACGACGGAAATAAAGTAATACGAATCCACTTTAGTGACGAAATGGAGACGTAATATTCCTAACGGAATTCCGTTGCAAGTCCGTTAGTGAATTACCTGGACAAATCCGTTGCTAGTCCGTTGCAAATCCATTACAAAATGTGCACAATTTTGGGAGGGCAATTTTGGTCGCTAATTTTCCGTTATAAATTCGTTGATATTGTCTCCCTAGTGATTAGGGGTGTGCATTCGGTTAACCAAAACCGAAACCGAATTTTAATTCGGTTAACCGAAACCGAAATGTACCTAAAATGCCTACCGAAAACCGAACCGATATTAATTCGGTTTATAACCGAACCGAATTATTTTTTCGGTAATAACCGAAAACCGAAGATGAAAACCGAAATTTCTTGAAATTATGGAAAATTGCTGGAAAATTGGAAAAAGAAACATAAATTTCTTAAACAATATTAGAATAATAAAGAAAATTTTAATATAATAATTTTGAAATTAAAAGAGATTGAATGTTAGCACCTGCACATGAATAATCTTTTGATGATACAAACCTACAGACTGGCAGATTAACATTTCACGTAGTTATTGACTCCAACTTTTTTCAAATTATTTTGATGTTTAAATAAGTCACTGCTAAGTTTTCATTAAAGCACACTGTAGGTGTTCTCATTGTTTGGATGTTGGAGCAAGCGGCAATTACCCAGGAAAAAGACCGGTGAAGAGGACCAATGGCCTTACTTTCAATAATAAAATTAATTAATGAAATTAAGTATTATCAAATATAGTGCAGAGTCAATGTATAGGGTACACAAGAGTCCGTAAACTGCGATTATATAAAAAACAACATATATATGCAGTAATATTAATATTTATTATTAGTAAAATATAATTCGGTTATTTTCTTCGGTTTTTCGGTTAACCGCGGTTAATAACCGAATAACCGAATAGTAAAAAAAATGCTACCGAAAACCGAACCGAAATTATATAATTGGTTAACCGAACCGAAATTATTTCGGTTATTCGGTACGGTTTTCGGTTAACCGAACCGAATGCACACCCCTACTAGTGATATTGACTTTTAATGACATAAGAACCATTGCAAATCCGTTGGTAGTTAGCTACGGAAGTCGTTCCGTCGCTAAATTTCGTTGCTAAATGCGATTTTTTTTGTAGTGTAATTGAAACAAACACACACATGAGACTGAATATTGGACAAATCTATAATAAACATAACATAATAGAGACTGGCTCGAAAATTGTTGTTAGTCGTTGAATTATCTCTAAATCAAGATTTAAAATTCATTTTTAAATACAAAATTTTTGTAAGGATATTTGTTGGAATAAAATAATTACACATTAGTTCAATTAATTTAAATAAGAAAAATTAATCAGTTACTCATTTCTTAAAATCTTTCTTTTTTATTTTTATATCTCACATGTCTTTTGGTTGTTTTTTCAATTTTAAATTTCCTTTCTTTAAATTTTTTATTTATTTAGTTAAAAATTTTATAGAAGAAAATAATTTCTGAGAGAATAGGATTCTACTGCAGAACCTATTTTGTTTCGTAGTATAAATACAATGTTTTGTTATTAAATTTTAAAAGTTTTGCACATGAACTTCAAAGTTTTACCACTGAACTTATTTTTTTTCATAAAGTTCAACAAATGAACTTACTTTACCTACAAAGTTCTGTTGTTGAACAATGATATCTCATATTATATCAAAACCGCTGAATTTAAAAGCTATGCAATCGAATTTTAAAGTCAAACACATGAATTTTAAAGTTCTATAATTGAACTTACGTGTATTTAAATGTTCTGCAACACTCTTATCTCATATTACGTTTATACCATAACTTCAATATTCTCACAAAAATTGATGAAAATAATCGAAGAATTTAATGATATTAATGGAGAATTTTGTGATTAATATTGGTGTATAATTATAATTGTCAATCAAATTTTAATTGTCTCTAAATTTTATATATTGTATTTTGAACAATTTTGCCCTGATCTATATAAAAATATAATATATATTATTTTAAAATTTAATTAAATGTTCTTAGCTAACGAAACTTCAAAGAGCATGACCTAACATAACATAAGGAAACCTCTTTTTAACAAATCAAAGTACCAAATTTGGTTTACTATGTTTCACTATAATCATATCTCACCTATAATTCTATATTACCATATAACTCGTGCAGTCATCAAAGAAGATTTAAAATTGACAAACTAAAAAAGTTAATAAAAACGAAAAATATTAAATAAAGAATAAAAATTAATATAATAAATTATAAAATGAGAAACTTAAATATTAATTGGAACATAGAAAAAATAAATAAAGAATCAAAAAGGGCTGAGGAAAATAAATGGGGCATTATTAATATTATTTGAGTATTTATTAAAATAATATTATTAATAAGTACAAATCGAAAAACTAACATGTTTTAATTAAAAAAAGTAATTATTCGTGATATTTTTGAAAAACAGAAATTTTAGTGAGAACAAATATAAAAAACAAAAAAATTAAATTTAAAAGATAATTGTCCGTGATAATGAATGGGTCATTATTAATATTATTTTATTATTTATTAAAATGATATTAATAATGATAACCAATACAAAACAACTACCTGTTCTACTAGCCAAGTAACTTGCCAAATTAAAAACAACTACCGCAAGCGTACAACATCATAGTTGATTCACGCACAACAACTAAAACTAAGGCTCTGGCCCACCAACTTATGCATTATAAGTTAATAAGAGTTTATTATGAGGGGTGTTTGTGTACTCAGCTTATTTGATAACTTATAATTTATAAGTTGATAAGTTAAATGTTAGAAATCACCAACATTTTACTTAACTTATCAACTTATTCTTTGATTTCTTTATTTTTCTAATATTTTATATTTTTACATTTGTGTTTTTAAATATTTTTTTAATTTAAAATACAAGTGTTGAAATTATTGTATTTAAAAATTATTTTTTCAAATTTAATTTAGCAAATTCTTCACTAACTTATAAGTAAATTTATCCAGGTATAACTTATAAGAATTGATCAACTTACTCATTTTAAGCTATAAATCAACTTTTTGTGATACTCAAAGCACTAAAACTTTCTCATCTTTTTACAATAATAGACGAACTCCGAGTCAAACTAGAACAACCAACGCACATTATTTGTACATTGAGGTAGGTTTTGTTTGCTTTTGGCATGTTACTTTCTATTAGGCGTGTTTGGCGGAGTCGATATCAACGTAATAATATTGATAAATATTAATAAATATTTTTAAAAAATATATTTGTTGAAAATTGAATAATAAAAATATAATAAATAAACCACTATTTAATTATGTAGTTATAGACAATCGAACCGTTTGTAAAACAAAAAAAATTTAAAGTAAATAAATAAATATTGTATGATTACGTAGCTGCAAGGAATCGAACCCTCGATGTAGCTAATAAATTTAAAGTGAATAAATATATCTTGTATAATTATGTAGTTGCAAAGAATCCAACCCCGGATGAAGTTAAAAAATTTAAAGTAAATAATCTTGTATAATTACGTAGTTGAAAGGAATCAAACCCGGATTTTGTGATAATCAAATTTGGTACTTTGGTATCGTGCACCATTTTTACATTATTTTGCTTATTAAAATTAATTTTAATTATTAAAAAATGTACTTATAGATATTTGATGATAGAAATATATAATAAATAAATATTATTTAATTATGTGGTTATAGGTAATTAATCTTGAATTTGGTACCGAACACTATTTTAACATTATTTTCTTTATTAATAAAGAGTATAGAAGTTATAGACAATTGAAATTTGAATGAAATTAATGAAATTAAAGTAAATAAATAAATCTTGTATAATAACGTAGTTGTAAGGAATCGAACCCTGAATTAAGCTAAAAAATTTAAATTAATAAATATTGTACGCGAGGAATCAAACCCAGGTTTCGTGATAACCAAATTTTGTACTTTGGAACTTTTGGTACCGCGCGCCATTTTCATATTATTTTCCTTATTAGAGCATCTCCAATGGAATTGACTAAAATGATTGGTTAAAATGATATAAAATACTGATTATGACTTGTAATTATGTTACAGGTCTCTAAAGGTTTCATTACGAAAACGTTGGCTATATTTTTTGCTAAGGGTTATTGCCCATTAATTTATATTTAAGACATGTTTCATTGAATTTTAACTAAATGCTCTTAATAAAGAGTATATAGATTTATTTGTTAATAATGCCCAACAAAAGTGTATTATATTTGTACAAATCTCAGAACCAACAAATTGAAACAAACACACACATGAGAAGAAGAATTTTGCAGGGGTGAAATTGTAAGTGTATACTGTGAAACTCAGATACAAACATATTGATTTTAACAATTTCATTCAAATTGTTAACTAGCAAAAAAAAACACAATTTCATTCATATTAAAAAGTTTTAATAGAGCTGGAAAAACTCCAGCAATGGTTCAAATCCGTTGAAGGCTTGAAGCTTATTGATGTACCAAGGAGTGATGCAACAGTCTACACTTTCTTATGAAATTCCAAAACACTGTAAACAGCTGCGTTGCATATGAATTGTACTGCTGCAAATCCAGATTGCTTTGCCAATGCCTCAAATTCCTTTAAACTCCTCTCCTTTCCTCCCGGATTTAATGCCAACATTATCATATCAAAATCCATGACGTTGCTTAATTTCGATGAACAATCTGCATTCTTATAATCGGGCACTACTGATTCTACAATCACCACCTTACCGAATTCTGGAAGCGCGTTACAGCAATTCTTTAGAAGCTTCAAGCAGTGGTCATCGCTCCAGTCGTGAAGTATCCACTGCATAACCCAAGTATTCAAAGAATTTCAAAAAACAGGTTTATGTTTTAGACAACTTTGTAACGTTCTCTGTATTCATAAATATGAAATTAAGTTAGTTTTGTTGAGCAAAAGTATTCACCTTCATAAAAATGACCTCTCCTTTTGGGACACTTTCGAACATATCTCCTCCAACATGCTCCACCCCTAGCACCAATGAATCAAGTATGTACATTTCATTTCATTACTTGATAAACTTAGTGACAACATATTTAGATTTCTACGGAATTGCCTAATTAATTATTGCAAAATTCTCGTCGTGTTTCATTATAATCTACCAAACATAACTTCAGATAAGCATCTGACCCTGCATGTGTTTAATTACCAGATAAAGGAGCAGCATTTTTAATGACATGAGGCAAATCGAAGTTGATTCCCCTGATTTGTGGATATTTGGCTATGATTTTGGCTAGTGTTGCCCCTGTTCCACCACCAACGTCTATGATCTCTGTGATCCCTTCGAATCCAGTGTATACTTGTAGAATCTTCTTCATGACTATAGTGGTGTGGTTATACATTGCTTGATTAAAAACATCGTTGAATCTGCCGTCTTTTGCAGGGTATTCAAATGCATGCATGCCATCATGAGCTCTGTTAAAGGGAATTCCTCCCTCAAGCAGTGCATCTTTTAACTGGTACCTGAAGGCATTAATTATATTGTTTCAAGCGTTTAATCATGAATCCAAAACAGCCCTGTAGTATATTATATCGGATGAATTTTAGTATTTTTAGTATTATTTTAGTATTTTTATATGATTTATTATTATTTTTTATCTTATTTTATTATCATTTATTTGTATTTTGATATTAAAATTTTTTAATATGTTGTCGACGGAATAATATCTTGAACTTTTGAATGTAGCTTAGAAAAATAGATGATATAAATATTTAATAATAATAATATGTTGTTGACGGGATTCGAATCTTGAACCCGTGGGACTATTTTAGATACCAAGAAAATAAGATTATTTTAATATTACATCAAACGGTTCTCATTTATCTATATTTATATGTACCGGTTATATTTAGAGAACCAAACTACCAACCAACCAAATAGATGGTAGTTTGCTTATAATAGTATTTTTTTTATATGATTTTTTAGTATTTTTTATCTTATTTTATTAGCATTTATTTGTATTTTGATCTTAAAATTTTTTAATATGTTGTTGACGGGATTCGAACCTTGAACCCGTGGGAGCATCTTAGATATAAAAAAAAAGAATATTTTTTTAATATTATATCCAACGGTTCTCATTTACCTATATTTACATCTAACGGTTATTATTTAGAGGAACCAAACCAAATAACCAAACTACCAACCAAATATAGGGTGGTTTGCTTATAATATTATAGTATAGACTTACCCAGTTTTACCCAGTTTTACAGGGAGATGTTTAAAGCATTTTAGTGTAAAATTTGAAAGATAAAGAGAGTAGACAAACCAAGAATCAATTATAACTTTGTCATGAAGCATAACCAAAAAAGGAGCTAGTGAAACTCCATCTTCATCAGCAATGTAATTTTTGCAGATACTTGCTAGACTATACAAACTCTTTTCTTGGCCATCTTCGGCAGCTACTTGTGTCCGGATAAGGATGGAATTGGCAGCCAAAAACCGGAGAATTCGCTCAAGCATGGACGTAGCTGCAGGATTTTGTGTGGGAAGATGAGCAACAATATCATCACTAGACAGCTTTTTAGCATCATCTCCGAAAGGAGAAGTACCATTAACAGCAGCAGCTTTGGCCATGACCTCAAACAGATCAACCTCAATAGCAGCTTTCATTACCATTCCAAGAATATTGCCACTATTTAACTGCAGTACCCTTGTAAATTCATTGGCATCTTCATCTTCTTTTGACATCTTATCTTATAAATTAATTGGCCTTGTGGTGAAGAAAATGCTTGTATTCTTGAATCTTAAGAATAAGTTGTAATTTATATATGTGTGTAAATGTAGTTCAACTGGAACCAATACTGCAGCTACCTATTTGAAGTAGGCCAGTAACTTGCCAATCTAAGGATTATTTTATTATTTAAGCTTTGGTCGGTCGATTTGTAATTTATTGGGTACGATCATTTTTCTTTACATAATTGATTTGTGGACAATAATGTTGCATAATTCAATGAATATGGGTTGAGAGTCACCATTCCAACCACTCAACAGACTTCTTCACTTAAAGCGTAATCAAAATATTCTTTTTAAAAAGCCTTTACTAGAAAATTATAGCTTATTGGTCAATTATCTTGTTTAAAACGAGGTAATCTATACAGTAATTATATTCTTTTTATTAATGATATTGTTTTTCAAAGGTATTTAACGCACATACAGTCCAAGTTATCTGCTTTACGTGTGTTAAATGCCTTTGAAATTAATCCTAATTAATCGTTTAAATTTTGCGAGTAATTTTGTACAGTATATATAAATGGTTCCGTTATCTCAGATACTTAAATATAAGACGAGATGGTGGCATGCCTTGTTTTGGACACTAAAGGACTGATTGTCAACTTGATAAGTTCTATTCATGGTTCTTCATAAAAATGTGGTTCCGAGAACAAGATGTTGGATCCGTAAATTTTAACATATATTAGAATTGGTTTAGTTAGAATTTTCAGATCTGAATTGGTATACTCAACACAGTATCCTCTGTTGGGATTTGTTGGGATTTGCATATTGTTACATGTTATTTAGGGTTTATAATAGTGAATATTGTGGAGAAATGGAATGCCAGTGACTATGATTTTCGTAAATCGATTTATTTTCCTTTTTGGCACTGAATATGCAAATGTAGTATGAGTGTTTTCAACTCCTCAACATGAAGTTTTTGCATTGCATTTCTCTTGCCCGCTGGTAACGGGCTCAAAATTATTGTTTGCAATGCGGGCGAGCCAATGAGTATACTCAGAAGAATTATTGTTGCAAGTTGTCCTCTATTTTTTGACTAGCCTTGGAAGGTCATGAAATGAAAGCATTACTGAGTGACTTAAATTTACTTAACCTTGCATGTGATTATACATAATAGAAAGATATGTAGTATTTTCTAAAATATAAATTTTGAAAATAAACCAATAATTATTAAATATATTTTAATCACATTTTATTTAGTTGTCACTTCCGTTACTAATTTCCATAGTTATAACTTTTAAAATGAGATTTTATCAAGTATTTTGGATGTGTGTTGGGTTGAAAAATCAAATAACTGTTTAATAATAAATTTGATATTAGTATATATTGTGATCTAATATTAGAAATTGCTTTATAATATTTTTGATATTAGTATGTATTGTGATATAATATTAAAAAAATAATATTTTTGGTAAGATTTGATTTTGAAATATGCAGGCTTTAAAGTATGAGTACCCTTTTTTTTCTCTAAAAAACTTTTTAAAGTGTACTAGCTATAACCCGTGCTTAGGCCGAGATTAAAATATTAATTAAAATCGGGATGAAATTAAAAAAAATTAATGAATCTTTGAATTACGTAATTATAGATAATTGAATGGGTGAAATCAAAAAAATTAAATTAAATAAAGAAATTTTGTTTAATTAATATAGTTGTAGAGGATCGAACCTATGATATATTACCAAATTTGATATTTTGGTACTTTTATAACCAAATTTGATACTTTTTGTATTTTTGTGCGTCATTTAAATGCTTATTAATAAATAAAGAGTATAGATTTTGGTTTACATGCTTTTTAGTAAAAAAAAAAAGTTTTTGATAATGTGTGCTAACAACATTTGCAAAAGGGTTTTACACTGGTTTACTCTAAAATATTTTATAACTTTTCATAATTATAGTATATTTGTTTGTGATATTTTCATGTTGATAGTTCGATGATGGACATATCTGAAAATTTAAGTTAACAATAGTTATAAAGCTAATATTCTTTTTTTTAATTGTATTTTATTCATTTAATCGGAAGGAATTTACATACATATTCTTAATTATTTAAGAATGAATAACTTTATTGGAAATCACTTTAATCACAATTTAAATAACATGAAATCATGTCAAATTATTAACCAATCGATATCATAAATTCATGTTATGTATATATTTATTTCAAAATCATTAATCTTTTTAAATTATATTTTATTACTGTTTTAAATAATATATATCGTTCAAAATATCATGTACATAAACAATAAGTATTAATTACAAAACAATTAATATAGTACTTTAATGAAGATAAATAATTAATGTGTGTATATATTAATATGTAATAATAGTAGATAATTAATATGAAATAATTTAGGAAGAGGTAATAATGTCATTTTATAATTTAAAGGGTGTAATTTTCATTTCATATTTGATTAAATTGTCTTACAAACCTCCTAATTGCTCTATTATATACTAGCTTATAATCCGGATATTTTTTTACTATATTTTATTGTTTTTCATTATATTAATTTATTATTTTATTTTCATAGTATTCATAATTGTTTTAATTGTTCTAAGATAGTATTCATAATAATGTTGACAAACTTCAAACCTTGGACTTAAAAATAAATAAATTATCTATTAAATATAAAATATTACTTAACATTATATTCAACAGTTATCATCTATTTAATTTAAGATCCAATGATTCTTTATTTTTTGTAGCACTATCGTCTTTTAACGACCAAAACACTGGACTTTTATTTAATATATTTAAAAATCAAAATATTAATTTTTATATTTGATACGTTGTTGATGAAGTTCAAATATCCCATGATATTCTCATATATTTATTTTATAGTTTAACGATTCTTATTATTTGTTTTACGATATTGTACCGTGACGACCAAAATTATAGATAAAATATATAAAGATATATTTTTGGAGAAATTATTTCGCATTGCATTTACCCTGTGTGAAACACATATATTTTATATGTATTTTATGTATATTTATTCAAATTTATATGATTTAAAATTTAAATTCCTTGTTAATATTTGAAATAGGTAAAAATAATATCGTAACACCCCGACTTTTCGGACTATTAAATCTAAATACAAAACTTAAATAAAATATATTTTTTTATTCAATAAATAAAATTGCACAAAAGTCAAATGGAGCAGTCAAACTTAATAATCAAAAATATAAAATCGAAGACACAACTTTACAATTCAACAAAAAAGTTTAACATATAAGCAATTTATTTCCATAAATCTTTAAACAAAATCATGTTTAGAATTGGACTTGATCCTTTTCTTAGTGGATGAAGCCTTTTTGCTGTTGCCAGCAGGCTCAGAAGTCTCAACAGTATGCAAGTATGAACATTTTTCAGTAGTGAGAATAGGTAAGTTAAAGCATGTACTCATGGCAGTGATCTTGCATGGCATACATTCAATGTTATTACAGGCACTCATAGTTCTATGCATAAGGGGGTTCTGTGTAAGTTACCATTGAGTTCAGTAGCATTGATCTTATCCTCAATTGGTTTATTACAAACATGTGTTAAATGATGTGAAGATCCACAGTTATTGCATAGTTTCCTAGAAGCACCTCCAACATTAGTGTATCCATTTCCTTTATTGACACCTACCTTACCATTCCTATTCTTAGACTTGGGAGTTACTGGATTGACAGTGTGTTCAGAAGTTGTTGTCGAACTCTCCTTGACAGTACCTTTTATTCCAACTGTCTTGACAGAAGGTTTGGAAGTTGCTGTCTTGGAAACATTCTTGACAGCATCTTTGGAAGATACTGTCTTGCCAACTGTGACAACATCTTTTGAACTTACTGTCTGATTGCTTGGTAAGTTTACTGTCTTGGGGATAGTGACAGTATCCTTTCCATCCTTAGATGTGTTGTCAACTCCTTCATCCTCATCAAGAATTTCTTGTTTGATGAGCATGACTTCTTCATCAAACTCAATTTCTACAGCTTTGAAAATAGGAGTTTTAACCTTCTTGAGAATGATGGGTTTGACAGCAGCATTTCCAGAACAATCTTGAATCACAGTTTCCTTTCCAGGTCTTCTACCATATGAAAAACCTATACCAACTGTCTGATTTTCTGTATGCTTATCATTGTAATCCTGAACTATCTTTGATGAGTTTTTATAAGCCTTAATCTTGAATTCATTTTCAGCAATCTCATTCCTCAGGAATTCCTCAACTTCTTTAGCACATTTTAATTCATTTTTAAATTTAGCATTCTCCTGAGCTAAAGAGTCTAGTGAACTGGTTTTGAGAACAAGAGATTCATTTTCAGACTTTAGTGTTTCATTTAGCTTACTCAGCCTAGTGATTTCCTCATTAGCAGCAGATAAACTAGTATAGACATTGAACATTTCAACACTTAAGTCTTTAATGGTTTTCTTATACTCATCAATGGACATATCAAGTAGGACAAGTGAAGGTACCTGACTTGAAGATGTTGATGTTACTTCATCATTGCTAGCCATGAGAGCTAGGTTGACATATTCTTCTTCTTCTTCATCATCAGACTCATCCCAACACTTTCCTTCAGCCACATAGGCTCTACCTTGATTCTTCTTAGAGTATCCACCAGTTCCTTTCTCAAATCTCTGAACCTGTTTGGGTCTTTTGCATTCAGTAGCAAAATGACCAGGTTCACCACAGTTGTAACACTTGAATTTTGATCTATCCACAAATCCAGTCTTGTATCCTCCTTTGGTTGAACTTCCCACAGCAGCCTTTGATGAACTTCCCTTGTTGAACTTGGATGCTTGGCCTTGGGGCCTGAATGACCTATCCTTCTTGAACCTAAAGTTCTTGAACTTTTTAGCCATGTAGGCCATAGTAGGATTGTCCATGCTTTCTAGTTCCTCCATTGTGTAGAAGTCTTCATCTTCCACATCCTTGAGCTGTAGTACTACTTTCTCATCATCTTCAACAACCTCTTCTATCTTCAAGGATTGTGCAGGGGTTGGTTGTGTGATTTGTAGTACTTCACTTGGCTGTGTGATCCTTGGCACATGTGCTACTAGAGCACTTGACATATTAGCCATCTTGTTCCTTGTTCCACTTTGTATGGATCTCTTTTGAAAGAGTTCAAGTTCATAGGATTTCAGAATGCCATAAAGTGTCTCAAAGGTTATATTGTTGAGATCTCTTCCTTCTCGTATGGTTGTTGTCTTGTGTTCAAGGTGATCAGGCAGTGTAAGAAGGAACTTGACATTCAATTCTTTTCTGTCATAGTACTTGCCATGTATCTGTAGTTCAGTTAGGAGCTTACTGAACCTTTCAAACATGGAAGTTAAGTCTTCACCAGGCTTGGCCATGAATGCCTCATATTGTGATATCAGTATTTGCCTTTGATTGCCCTTAACTTCTTCACTTCCTTCACATAGTAAAGCTAACCTGATCCACATCTCCTTGGCAGATGTGCAGCTTATCACACTTCCACACATGGCTTTATCCAACGTGAGAGAATCGAGCAAGATGAGTTGCAAGTGATCATCTAGCACCATTTTCTCCTTCTCAGGTTCCAAAAATTCAGAGGGATCTTTGGGAACCCAATGTGCAGGAATGACTTCACCATTTACTGTTGTGGCTTCAATTTCCTTCCTTGGAACGAAAGGACCATTCTCGAGGATTCCTAGGTATAGTGGATTCGCAGCTTTGATAAACAACAAGATCTTTCTTTTCCAAGTGTTGTAGTTCTCTTTATCAAAAGCTGGGATCTTGATACTGTTTGATTTCTGCATTGTCGTCGTGATCTCAGATATGTATGTTAATCTGTTTGCTCTGATACCAGTTGTTGGTCCTCGTGTATTGCAAAAGGGGGGGGGGGGATGAATGCAATACTGATAAAATTCAATCTTAATTTCAACAACCAAAACTAAGATTTAATGTTATCAATAATATGTATGCATTCACAAACAGTATGATCTAAAGACAGGATTCAAAAAATAAATGTTTTTATTTATTTTGCAAAGTGTTGCTACAACCTCAAGAGAGAATTCTTGAGCTTCGGTTTTCTTCAAGACACTTACTTGTCTTCGCTACATACCTAGAATGAATTGATAGTCTAAGTATAAACTAATCCTATCACTATCAACACGGGTTTGTGAAGCTGCTGTCATTATCAAGTGGCAGCTTCTTACAAATTGTCTACCCATGTGACTTTCCTAAATTGCTAACATGTCACATATACATTACAAAGAAAGCAACCTAGATTCATTCTATTTCCAAATAAAACAATTCAGCAAATAAAGACTTGACCTTGCTCTTGAATTGATTCGCTTTTGTTTTGTAGTGCTTGAAGCTTCTGTCGTAGTCTTGCAGACTTGGTGCAGCTTAGGGATACTGCAACACGCCAGTTTCTTGAACATTGAAACTGTCACGGGATTTGACTGAGAAGATACCTAGAACAAGGATCTTTCTCGAGACAGTTACTTTTTCCGCAAAGCTTGTTGTCACATGAATGTTCTTTTGGTGATGAGTTCCCCTCACAGAGTGATGTCGAGGTTTCCAAACTTGCCGTCGAGGGCTAAAGTTGTTGTCGCGTAGTCTTCCGCCAATGTTGCTGTCAGAGTGAATATGCTGTCGTGACTTGCAACATTCTGTCTTCTTGTAATCTTACTGTCAATGCTTATAACAGTAGTCTTTATTCATGCTGTCATCTAATATGCATTCTTTGAGGCTTGAACACAGCAAGTGAACTTCTTCCAAATTACACAACTAAAGTGACATTGCATACTGATTACAAGAACATACTTTGACTGTGACAGTATGTTCTACTTAATTAAAAATTAAGTATATACAAGGTTAAGTTGTTTCTATGCTATCACCCATAAATCCCAACAATTTCATATTAATTATCTACTATTATTACATATTAATATATACACACATTAATTATTTATCTTCATTAAAGTACTATATTAATTGTTTTGTAATTAATACTTATTGTTTATGTACATGATATTTTGAACGATATATATTATTTAAAATAGTAATAAAATATAATTTAAAAAGATTAATGATTTTGAAATAAATATATACATAACATGAATTTATGATATCGATTGGTTAATAATTTGACATGATTTCATGTTATTTAAATTGTGATTAAAGTGATTTCCAATAAAGTTATTCATTCTTAAATAATTAAGAACTAGCTTAAAACCCGTGCGAGGCACGGATTGTTATTAATAATTATTATTTTTATTATTTATGTTTTAATATTTTATTAATTTGCATTTGCTAAAAACAATACGTAGACGTGTTCAACTTTTTTAAATAATTAAAAGTATTAAGATAGATTTTAAAATAAATTAATAACTGTTTGTCGGTGATATTTTTAGAAAAGGAGGGGTCTTAGTAAAGAAAAATAGAAAAAGTAACGTATTTTAGCTGAAAATATAAGTGCCCGTAATTAAAAAAAATTCAAATAGGTTTCAAAATAAATAATTAAAGATTTGCCGCGGATATTTTTGAAAAATGAGAGATTTTATTAAGAAAAATAGAAAGAGTGGCCTGTTTTAGTTGAAAAAGGTAATTACCCGTGATTTGTTTTAGAAAAAGAGAGGGTTTTGTTAGAAAAAATAGAAAAGACAATGTATTTTAGCTGAAAAGGTAGTTGGTTATAAAAATATTATTATTTAATAATAATTTCTTTAGAAAATAAAAAATAGAAAAAATAACATGTTTTAGCTAAAAAAGTGCTCATAATTAAAAATATTAAAATAGATTTTAAAATAAATAATTAAGGGTTTGCCTGTGATATTTTTGGAAAATGAGGGGTTTTAATAAAGAAAAATAGAAAGAGTAACATGTTTTTGTTAAAAAAGATAATCGCCAGTGTTTTTTTTAGAAAAAGAGAGGATTTTGTTAGAAAACAATAAAAAAGGTAATGCATTTTAGCTGAAAAGATTATTGATTATAAATAATGTTATTATTTAGTGATAGTTTTTAAAAAAATAAGTAAGAGGTAATTAAGTAAAATCACAAGTACAGACCGTCCGTCCGTCCGACTACCAAACTTTTAATATTTCGTCTTTAATAATATAGCTTAAAACTTGTGCGATGCACAGATTATTTTTAATAATTGTTAATTTTATTATTTATTATTTATATTTTATTAATTGTATTTATTAAAAAAATAAGTAGACGTGTTAAACATTTTTAAATAATTAAAAGTATTAAAATAGATTTTAAAATAAATAAGTAACGGTTTGCCTGTGATATTTTGGAAAAAGAGGGGTTTTAGTAAGAAATATAGAAAGTAACATGTTTTCGTTGAATTTTAAAATATAAAAGTAATGATTTGCATGTGATCAATAATTGTTATATTATTATTTTATTTTATTAAATAGAACTATTCGCGATATTTTTGGAAAATGAGAGGTTTATTTAGGAAAAATAGAAAATTAGAAATTTTAGTTAGAAAATATAAAAAAGAATATAAACTTTGGCTAAAAATGGTAATGGGTTAGTTATTAGCAATTATAACATTATTATGTTATTTTATTAAATGAAACTGTCTGCGATATTTTTGGAAAATGAGATGTTTTAGTTAGAAAAGATATTCTATATAATAATTTTAATATTTTATCTAACGGTTCTCATCGATTTAATCAGAGATATCTAAAGGTTATGAATGGAGTGACCAGACTACAAAAACTTTCATGACCAGACTACAAAACTTTCAATGTTTCGTCTTTAATATAATAGTATAGATATGTATGTAAATTCCTTCCGATTAAATGAATAAAATACAATTAAAAAAAAGAATATTAGCTTTACTACAACTATTGTTAACTTAAATTTTCAAATATGTCCATCATCGAACTATCAACATGAATATATCACAAACAAATATACTATAATTATGAAAAGTTATAAAATATTTTAGAGTAAACCAGTGTAAAACCTTTTTGCAAATGTTGTTAGCACACATTATCAAAAACTTTTTTTTTACTAAAAAGTATGTAAACCAAAATCTATACTCTTTATTTATTAATAAGCATTTAAATGACGCACAAAAATACAAAAAGTATCAAATTTGGTTATAAAAGTACCAAAATATCAAATTTGGTAATATATCATAGGTTCGATCCTCTACAACTATATTAGTTAAACAAAATTTATTTATTTAATTTAATTTTTTTGATTTCACCCATTCAATTATCTATAACTACGTAATTCAAAGATTCATTAATTTTTTTTTAATTTCATCCCGATTTTAATTAATATTTTAATCTCGGCCTAAGCACGGGTTATAGCTAGTACACTTTAAAAAGTTTTTTAGAGAAAAAAAAGGGTAATTTCAAAATCAAATCTTACCAAAAATATTATTTTTTTAATATTATATCACAATACATACTAATATCAAAAATATTATAATGCAATTTCTAATATTAGATCACAATATATACTAATATCAAATTTATTATTAAACAGTTATTTGATTTTTCAACCCAACACACATCCAAAATACTTGGTAAAATCTCATTTAAAAAGTTATAACTATGGAAATTAGTAACGGAAGTGACAACTAAATAAAATGTGATTAAAATATATTTAATAATTATTGGTTTATTTTCAAAATTTATATTTTAGAAAATACTGCATATCTTTCTATTATGTATAATCACATGCAAGGTTAAGTAAATTTAAGTCACTCAGTAATGCTTTCATTGTTGGGAGTTGTCCCACATCGTTTGTGGGAGGGGCAGATAGCTAGTTAATAAGCAGCCAGATAACTCTATTAGTATGAGGCCTTTTGTGAGTGACCCAAAAACAAACCCGTGAGGGCTCAGCCCACAGCGGACAATATCATACTTAATATGGAGTTAGGGCATGCTAGCGGCTCAACAAGTGGTATCAGAGGTATGGTTATAACGGTCCATAACAATCTCGGATAGACTTCTAGATGGACCTAGGAAGAGGCAGGTGGGCTACCTAGGTTGGGCTTAAGGGGGAGGCAGATGAGCCTTCCAGTATGGGCCTAGGGAGCCAGATGGCCAGAAGATAATTTCCAGTTGGGTATAGGGGGAGCGACAGAATGGTGGGAGATTCGGCAGGTGTCGAGCCCGATGTGTGTTCAGCAGGTGTCGAGCCCGATGTGTGAAGGGGGAGATTGTTGGGAGTTGTCCCACATCGTTTGTGGGAGGGGCAGATAACTAGTTAATAAGCAGCCAGATAACTCCATTAGTATGAGGCCTTTTGGGAGTGACCGAAAAACAAACCCGTGCGGGCTCAGCCCACAGCGGACAATATCATACTTAATGTGGAGTTAGGGCATGCTAGCGGCTCAACATTCATTTCATGACCTTCCAAAGCTAGTCAAAAAATAGGCTCGCCCGTATTGCAAACAATAATTTTGAGCCCGTTACCAGCGGGTCATGATATATTCCGTATCCTATTGGAGAAGTGTGGTCGTAGAGTGGTATTGATAAGAATTTTGTTTCTGTTTTAAATTCTATTTCTGTTTAAGGATTTTAAAATATAAACTTTGGTTGGATCATTTTTGGCAAAGGCTTTTAAAATTATTATTATTTTGAGAAAATCTGTTTTGCTAAAATCACCCATTGATTTTCGAGAATATTCATAAGTTAAACTCTTACTTACTTGCTGAGCTGTGTAACTCACTCTTTTTCTAATATTTCAGCTTATTCAGAATATGAATGTGAACCTTTGAATTTCGTGCTGCTATGTGTTATGACTATGAGTATGAGAATAGAGATCCCGAGCCTTGAGATAGTAATTGATCTTTTGATTGTATTACATTAACTATCTAAATTACTAACATTCCTAATTTAAAAATAAATTAAAATATATGGTAAGTAAATATTTAACAATATGATTAGATTTATTTGTTTGCATGTATTAGTTATAATCTTAAGAAATGTATTCTTAAATTAACCTCCTAATTTTTATTCTCTATAAGTATTATATTCAAAATTATCATTAATGAATATGAAACTCTCAATTTTTAATAATATTTTGATATTATCCTTTTACATTTGTTATATGTAAAATAATATAATATAATTTAGATGGATCAAAATGACTTCTCGTGCATCTCTTATAACATAGGATCCACATGTGTTATTGTTATCCATGATATATGAGCAATATATTAATAATATTTTAATATTGTTATTGATTTGAATCGATATCAGGTTAAATTTTTTATTTAACTGGAACTACCCATAAATTAAGGAAAAAAAAGTTACAAATATTTATATAGAGAATTCTATTAAATTTGAAAATCCAATTATATTTGATTTAAATTATCAAAATACATTTTTTTAGTAATTAAATATAATCCTACTATTAATCGAAACGAACTTTTATATAGAGAATTTTATTCAATGTAGAAAACCCAAATATATTTGGTTTAAATTATGAAAATACAATTTTTAGTATTTAAATATAATTCTAAAATTAATCAAATATACTTTTTAATATTATATCTAACGGTTCTCATTTATCTATTTAATATCTAACGGTCCTTATTAATTTGGTTGGTCATATAGTGGTTGGGGTCGGACTATCAAAATTTTGGATAAGAACCCACGCGTATTATATACATGAGTAATGCTAGAGGTGCCGAATTGGGTACCGAAATCTGGTACCGAATGATGTGGCTTTGATGACCTGACAATTTAGAATGATTTTATTGGTGGAATTAATGTGAATGTAGGGGGTCCATTATTATTAGCCAATCAGAATATAACACATGGCATTCGGTACCAAATTTCGGTACCCAATTCGGTACCTTAGCATTATTCTATATATATATATAAAGATTTAATATAATTTATTTAAAGTTAAATAATAGCTTAAAATAAAAGTTGGCTTGGGCTATCTTTTAAAATAGCTTATATTTTGTGAAAATTATTATTATCATTATCACGTACAACTTTTAAATTTATTTTTTATTTTAAAATAATGCAAGCTATAATATCTAATAATTAAACAATTCAAATAAGTAATAATTAAAAAAAATTCATTTTCCATGTTTTTGTTGTAAGTAACTTCAAATCATTATTAATTTTTTCAATTTAACTTAAAAATGCTCTATGTTTCTTTTTCATCTTTTTTTTATTAAAAATCCAAGCTTTAAAAATTAAAATTGTCAGGTCTACATTAATTACGACATTAATGCAATATTTAAAAATCAAAAGAATAATAAAAAAGAAATCTGATTTAATAATATACTCCTCGGTCCCGATTTTCTTTTCCATCAATCAAAATGCACCTTTTATTCAATCAACTTATTTTATATTGATAATTTCCTAAAGCATCACTTAATTTTCAAAACTATTCTTAATTAATTTAAATTTTCAGTTATGAAAGGAATGTAGTTTATCAATTTAACAAAAATATGAAATGTGGACAATTTTTTTGGGACAAGCAATGGAAATAATGGACAACAAAAACAGGATGGAGGGAGTATTTATTTTAAATATATTCCCTCGCCATGTGATTTTCATCGCCCGTGCATGTGATACTTTATTCGTCTCGCCTCATCCTTAGTTAAAGCACGGCCGAAGAGTTTCAAGGATAAGAGGCCACACGAACAAGAATAAAATGGAGTAAAGGAACACATGGCATATCCACTGATTCTTTCGCCTAGTGCGTATATATTTTGCAATGCGGGCGAATGAGTATACCCAGAAGAATTATTGTTGCAAGTTATCCTCTATTCTTTTACTAGCTTTGCAAGATCATAAAATGAAAGCATTTCTTGATGACTTAAATTTACTTACCCGTGCATGTGAGAAGACGTGGCTTAAGTCACTTGTTATCATATTAATATATTAATTAAGCTTATAATTCCCTCGCCCATGCATATTCCCTCACCATGTGATTTCCCTCGCCTGTGCATGGTGCATAAGCCGATATAATTGGATTTGAATGACTTGCTAGGCTAGCCTGATCCTGGTAAATGACATACAATGACAAGTCAAAGGAATATCCAGGGATTCTTTCGCCTAGAGCGTATATATTTTGCAGTGCGGGCGAGGCCATGAATATACCAATGCGAACGAAATATATTTAAAAGAAATTAATATTGTTGCAAGTTCTCTATTTTTTACTAGCTTTGGAAGGTGACAATGAATGCATCACTTAATAAACCACCTGGTAGCATGGGTTTGGAAATTGTATAATTTGCTCGCCTAAGCTCATATAGGTGTTCCAGTATGGGCGAGAGAAATGGCAAAGGATGAAAGAGCGGGATGCTTATTCTATATAAATAATCTTGCATGGCAATGGTGCGCGTGAGGACAAGTACTTCCCTCGAGCTCGACATCATCATGATATCTGTTGTGCCCAAAATCTGGGTTTGATTTAAGGCCTACATATGTTATAGGCCCAGTATGCATGGTTTGGGCCAGGTCAAGGGTTGGTTATGGTAGTATCGAGTTACACGAGTAGATCCACCTCCACCTGATACGGAGGTACGTAAATAGCTCCACCTCCGTTGGACATGGAGGTACGTCTGTAGCTCCATCTCCACCTGACAAAGGTAGAGTTCTACTAGGATTCTGCTACCTATCTTCTAGGAACTCGGGAATGTTATCATGGAGTGGACTCTTGATTGGATTCTATCATTATAAACGTGATGGCTATGGTATATATATGATATGAATGTATATATTCGGGTAATTATCAGAGGATTCATGAAACTATGAGCTTCTAGTATTTGACTTGTACTAGGACACAAGGAGCTGCCTTCAGAGCAGCTGGATCAACTCAAACCACCCGAGTGGCTTATCATCAGGTGGCTGATTGCTCAAGAAAAGGAAGTGGATTACAACAAAACTACATCAGGGCTTGATTCCTATAAATAAGATATGTAGGTGTTGCCAGGGGACCAGATTTTCACTCAATATACACGAGAGGCAAGTGTAACCCTAGTGATTATTCCGGTTAATCGGTCTAGTCGAGTGGAGGACTGCTCAGCTGCCATTACCCGGGGACTCTGTCAACTCAGCCCAAAAACACCACATTCTTCCACCTGCCCTAGCAGTGGAAGCCGAAGTTGCTCACGTGCGCGCCAGCTGTCATCGTCCGAAAACCAAGGGCAAACCTGATTATTCCAGCGATTTATTCTCGAATTGTTGTACCAAATTTCTCTCACAACAAGATATCATTACCCAACTTACAAGGTCATGTACACAGATTTAAAGCATTTCTCAAGATCATTTTTATGCGCCTCTGACCAGCTTCCGAAGCTGAGATAAAATACGGTTATGAGTAAAATGGCTATTCAATAGTAACTTGTATCATGAATCGCATCATGAAGTTACAATTTACTTGCAATCACAGAACTTTAAAATACTTGCACATCCGTTGAAATGTGTGTTGACTTTTAATAGAGAATCGTTAAGTTTTTCCACATCGCAACGTAAGTGCCATATCATCATAACTTAAACTTCAGAGCCGAATTCATCACTATACTATGAGCTAATTTTCAGTTAGGTCATTGACTGGAAAAAAATTAGATTCGAAAAATATAAAACAAAATTGAAAAAAATTGAAAAAAAATATGATTTTTTAAATTTAAATTGTAATCTTTCAAAAAAAAGTTTAAGATTTAAGAAACTTTACATTTTTTGTATCAATTATTAATATATGAAAAACTTGGATTGAAAAATATGATATCTTTAAATATAATTACCCGAAAAATATTTAACAAAAAAAATTATACACTTTTATTGAAAAAACATGATATGTAGATATTTGTTCACTTATATTGATTTTTAAGTATATGGATTGAAATTGTATGTACAAAATTTAAATATAATTAAAGTGTAATGATTCAAAAAAAAATTAAACATTCAAAAAATTAAATCTTTGGTACAAATCATTAATATCGAAAAAAACGTGTCATCTTTAAACATTCGTTCACTTCTATCCATAAGTATATTAATTAAACGAGTATTGCTCAATTCTAAATTTAATAAGTTTAAAATTAAAATTAGTTGATGACCTAATTGAAAATTGAGATAAAATTGATGCCCTAACTGAAAGTTGAAAGTTAAGTGTGTCACGTAAGCATCCACGTCATTTTTTCGTTAGGGTTTTTAATGGAACTGACGACAATAATCAATTTGCAAGTTTTTAAGTACTTCATGAGATGACTAAAACTTTTTTAACTTGGTGACTCAATTGCAAGTTATACTGACTTCAGTGATAAATTAGCCATTTAACCCGATAAAGTACCAAGAGCATGGGTATTGAATTATTTCACTCCAAATTAGGGATGAACATCGGGTCACTTCGGTGTCGAAGAGTGTTATCTTGGCCCCGATCCATAAACCAACCCATAATTCCCCTACCCGCCCCGATCCCTGAACGGGATTATTTCATTCCCCGAAACTGGCCCCGAACGGGGAGCGGGGATACCCGCGGGGAATAGGGTATTTTATTTTTTTCTAAATAACAAAATTTTATATATTTTATAATGTATCTTTTAATAAATTTAAATTCATAAATCATAGTGTGTAATATATATTTATATATAATATTATATTTTAAACAATAATTTGAATTATCAATTATTTTAAAAAAAAAGATAAAGATGAAATTGAAATTGAAATTATTGTAAGTAAAATATATTCTACAATGAAAATTTTGAATAAAAAAAGGATTATAAATATTAAAATGTAAAAATAAATATATATTATATTTTTTCATATATTAAATTAATAATTATTAATATAAAAATATATTATTTTCATAAAATATGTAAAAAGAGATTCGGGGATAACCTAATCCCCGATCTCGCCCCAATCTCCATATTTTTTCTATATTTCTCTCAGCTCTCCATCTCAATTTCGAAAAATTTCACGAATTCCCGATCCAAATGAGGCGGGAATCGAATCGGGTTCGGGCGGGATATTGAATTGCACATCCATACTCCAAATTTATTTACTTGAATTTTTATAAATAAATATCGGAAAATACTAGGGAGTTGTTGATACCTCTAGGATAAAAGAGTTTCAAGTTATTTTTATTATACAATGTATAATAAAAATAGAGGCCTATATATTAAAAATAGGACAGAAATGAAACATAAATTTAAATGGCCAATAATCAATTATTACTAAACTTTACAATTGAAAAAGGTGATCATGTTTGTTTTGATATTTCTTAACACTAGCTGATGACCTGTATTAAGCATGGGCTGAACATGAATTAATATTGATAAATTATTAATTAATATCATTAAAAAATGTACTTGTTGATAATTGAATCCTCGATAAAGCTAATGAATTTAAAGTAAATAAATAAATTATAATTACGTAATTGTAAGCAATTGAACCCTTGATGAAGTTAAAGAATTTAAAATAAATAAATCTTATATAATTACGTAGTTGCGAGAAATCGAACCTGAATTTAGTGAGAACCAAATTTGGTATTTTGGTATTGTGCGCCTTTAAACATTATTTTCTTATTAATAAAGAGTATAAATACAAGGTTTTGCCATATTTTTATAATAGCGACATGTACGATAACTAGTCTCTATGGTGAATTAAACACTAACACAGTATATGTATTAGTTCATGAATAATGTTAAAGCTAATTTTCGTTAGGGTTACGGTCTCAAAATTAAATTTGTAAGTCGGGTCAATCGTATAAATCTTTGATTTAGGGGGAGATGTAATTTGGGCTAAGTTTGAAAGAGTTCGTTGAGTATTGAATTTTCGGATGATGTTCCCAAGATATTTACGTATCTCTATATATAGTGGATTAAACCCACGTAGTTTTTTATTAAGATTTTCACGGACTTTTCCTTTTCTTTTCTTTAGATACAAGTCAAGCCTTTTACAATATATATTTTTGGAGAGCAATATACTTTTTTTTTTGAAAAAATGCAATTTCATTACTCCATCAAATCAGTCGAGATACAAGACTTAACATTGATCGGAACAGACCTCCAATCAAATGTACGATCAGGATACATATGAGACACACGAGCAAGTTCATGAGCCGACATATTCGCAGATCGCTTAATGAAATGCAACTTAATGTTGTTAAGATCACGGACTAACTCCCTGCACTCTACAATCACCTTACCAAGTCTAGATCGTATAGGGGTTGTACTCCTTATCAACTGAATCACCACTAGGCAATCAGACTCAACTGTGACTACACTCCAAGCCATGTGTTTAGCCCAACTCAGGGCCTCTTTGACTGCTATAGCCTCAAATAATGCTGGATTCATCACCTCTGTATAACATTTAGATTGCGCTAAGATGAGATGACCATCATGATTTCTAGCTATTAACCCGATGCCTGATATTCATTGATCCTCGAAAACTGCTGCATCCACTGTGATCTTTACTTCGTTATATTGTGGCTTTACCCAGACCATAGCACCATCTTGTTCCACAGAAGGTTGAATTGATGCCCCAAGACCTCTACCCTGAGCTACTGTCCACTGTGAAAGATATTCCCAAGCTTTTGCAACAATTTTCATGGCTGACCATCTTTTCCTATTCCACACTAGATCATTTCTGGATCTCCAAATCGACCAACATAAGGTGATAATTTTTGCTTTGTTCTTGTGCGACTGTCCTGCTAGGTTACTATCTAACCACTCCGGAAACTCCCTTGTCTCTTCCGTGTTAATCTCTAGATTATGAATGTTCCAACACATGGCTGCTACCTTACACTGAACTAATGCATGGAAAATGGATTCGACTCCTTCTTCACACACTGGGCAAACATTATCAATTTGCACATGTTTAGTCTGCAGCTGAGCCTTAGTTGGTAAACAATATGCAGTAGCCCTCCAAACCAAGTTTAACACCTTTGGAGGAGCTTTAGTAGTCCACAAAATCTTCCAGAAAACCATATTATCACCTGCATTCCAAGCACCTTTCTGTTCCTGAAGAATTCTGTACGCGCTTCTAACTGAGTACTGACCAGAGTGCTCCAGTCTCCAGCTAAACACATCTATGTCCACATCTTTTTCAACCAAGGTGTTCACAATACATTGCTTATCTTTGTCAACAAATATATCATTAATAACCTCTAGATCCCACTCCTTGGTGCCAGTACAGAACAGTGATACCACCTTTTGATTTACTAATGAAGGAGAAACTGTAGTGATATAAGGATTCTCTGAATTACTCAGCCAAGGTTGGTTCATGATCATTATTTCCTTTCCCGTACCTATTCTCCAACTCGACCCAGCATAAATGACTCTCTTTGCTTCGAGTACACTACGCCATATGAAACTAGGGCTGCTTCCCAAACTAGCTTCCAGGAAATCTTTATCTGCATAGTACTTTGCTTTATACACCCGAGCCACCAAACTATCTGGGTTTGTCAGAAGACACCAGCATTGTTTCCCCAACATAGATAGGTTAAAATCTCGCAGGCATTTGAAACCTAACCCTCCTGCATGCTTATGTCTTGACATTCTGTCCCACACCATCCAACTTATTTTAGAATTGTTCTTTTGAGAAGAATTCCAAAAGAATTTTGACATACTTTTCTCAATATCATGAGTGAAATCTAGCGTAGGAGAAACACATTCATTGCGAAAGAAGGTAGAGCTTGAGCCACCATTTTAATGAGGATCTCTTTTGCCAGTCTGGAGACATTCTTCACATTCCAGTTTTGAATGTTGGCCTTCACCTTATCTTTCAAATAGCCAAAAACCACAGACTTGTTCCTACCTAAGATGTTAGGTACTCCCAGGTATTTTGCGGAGTCATCAGCTTCTTTAATCTGCAGTTCTCTACACACCATCTCCTTATTGTACTTGATAACATTTGCACTAAAAAATATTGTTGATTTATCTCTATTAATTCTTTGTCCCGAAGCTCTCTCATATGTATTCAACAGCTCTAGCACTTTGATTACTTCCTCCGTCTCTGCCTTGCAATACAGGTAGCTGTCATCAGCAAAAAACATATGACTAATCACTGGAGCTTTTTTGTAGATTTTAATACCTTGCAGCCATTTCTTAGTCTCATACTGTCTGATTAAGGATGTTAATCCCTCAGCACAAATAATGAAGAGATATGGAGACAATGGATCTCCTTGTCTCAGGCCTCGACTAGGTTTTAGGGGACCAATTTCAAATTCCCCATACACAATGTTGTACTCAACTGATTGAACACATTGAAGGACTAAGTGTGTCCACCAATTGCTGAAACCCATCTTGAGAAGCATCTCTTTCAGAAATTGACATTCTATTCTGTCATAAGCTTTGGACATATCCAACTTAAGATCCATGTAACCATCATTTCCAAACTTTTTTCTTTTCAAATAATGCATGACTTCGAAAGAGATCATGATATTATCTGAAATTAAACGACCAGGCAAGAAGGCACTCTAAGTATATGAAATGACAGATTCCAATACATTCTTAAGCCGATTTGCAATCACCTTTGTAATAATTTTCAATGCCACATTACACAGTGCTATCGTTCTCAACTCCGTCACTAGAGTTGGATTCTTATAAATAAATAAATTATAATTACGTAATTGTAAGCAATTGAACCCTTGATGAAGTTAAAAAATTTAAAGTAAATAAATCTTGTATAATTACGTAGCTGCGAGAAATCGAACCCGAATTTAGTAAGAACCAAATTTGATATTTTGGTATTGTGCGTCCTTTAAACATTATTTTCTTATTAATAAAGAATATAAATACAAGGTTTTGCCATAGTTTTATAATAGCGACATGTATGATAACTGGTCTCTCTATTGTGAATTAAACACTAACACACTATATGTATTAGTTCATGAATAATGTTAAAGCTAATTTTCGTTAGGGTTATAGTCTCAAAATTAAATTTGTAAGTCGGGTCAATCGTATAGATCTTTGATTTAGGGGGAAGGTGTAATTTGGGCTAAGTTTGAAAGAATTCGTTGAGTATTGAATTTTCGGATGATGCTCTCAAGATATATACACGTATCTCTATATATATAGTGGATTAAGCCCACCTAGTTTTTTATTAAGATTTTTACGGTCTCTTCCTTTTCTTTAGACACAAGGCACGCCTTTTACAATATATATATTTTTGGAGAGCAATATACTAATCTTTTGTTTAAGTTGTAACATAGAAAATGGTCTTCAGCAAGTCCTCTATTATGCTAGCATTCTTGGTACTAAATTATTTTTACATCATATTCCCTTGTAACAATGCATATGGTACCAGATATGTTCCAAAAGAATATCAAAGGTCACGTATCACTTTTACATATAAGTATTTATAATATTTCAGTTTGCACATTATCAATGTGACATAATTAAGAACAATTATCATTCCCGTAACAGAGAACATTAAAAAGAAAAAAAATGAGAGTCGTCCGTACACTTTCTTTGCTCTCCCCCCTTCTAACCCTAGCCACCACCCTTTTTCCCTCCCACCTTCATTCGTCTTTTTTATTTCCTCTTGACATCTCTCCTTCTTCTCGTGCTCCGATTGTGCTGATGCTTCGTGGGATGCTTCGTGGGATGTTTCGTATCCGAAGATGGTTACCATGGTGCTTCTTGAGTCCTTTAAGGATCTTTATCCATTATCCTTGGATGTTTCTTCCAAGAGTGAATGATGGTGAGACAAGGGAAGTTGAGTTTTCTCTCATTCCCTCCACTCACTGCTAGCCAATTGTCTAGCAATTTGGTTGAGAACTATGTGTAACTATCGATGAGAGTCGATTCATCTGATACCTCTCGACTTATTTCTAATTATCTATAAAATATAAAAAGGGTTACCAAAAAAAAACATTAAAAGAAGTTGTCTAAACATATTCTATATTGATAAAGACATAAAGTCATCCAGCGACAAGTTTCTTCTTAACATGTCCTCTGTCCTTTGCGGTTCAACTTAAATTTTCCACATTATTGTTTACCTTGACCTAGACAAGCAGAAAATAAAAGCACAGAAACACTAGAATGAATCTTTAATAATATCACATGAGAAATTACCGCAAAAATAAAAAGGAATCATACGTCCTATAAAAATATATAGAGGTAGAGATCAATATGAGTTTAGCAAGCACGCCTAATTTTTTATATATAAAAGAAATAAAAAAAAATCAACAAAAACTGACAGTTCTATGAAATCACCAACTTGTTAACATTTGATTTATTTATAAAGCAATACTACACGGAGAAAGCTGTTTAATGGATTAAATGTTGAAAAAGCAAGTTCATGCTGCATCAAAATTGACTTGTACTTGATAATTCCCTCGGCCATGCATATTCATTCCCTCGCCATGTGATTTCTGTCGCCTGTGCAATTGAATTAGAATGGCTTGCTCGGCTAGCCTGATCCTGGTACAAGCTGGTAAATGACATACAGTGAGAGGTCAAAGGCATGTCCAGGGATTCTTTCGCATAGAGTGTATATATTTTGCAGTGCGGGCGAGCACATGAAATATATTTTGAAAATAGTGGGCACTTGTTGATGGCTAAAAAAGATTTCAAAGTAGAGGTCTGAGCATTTCTCAAAAGCTTTCTGGGCTGAACATTGCCAGTATAACAAACAAAAGATATGAAGAAATTAATTGGTTGATCCAAAGAATAGCTCGGCCCATAATTAAAATATTTTTCACTTGCTTGCCTTCGATCTCTGACTGCTTGTTGGGTTATCGACTATCTGTAATAGATGTGTTAATAATTTTACATTTTTTATAATTTATAAAGTGTGCTTTTGGTTTGATTTTGTTAAATTAAAATTATAGTACTCAAAGCTAGACATTTGATAATATTTGTAATTTGATTCATGATGGTGTCGACCAATTTATATATTTAGCTCTCTTGGTCATTGGTGGAATGAAGTTAATATATTTTGTAGATTTAGTGATCCGTTTGTTTTATCAACCTAATTTGTGTTTCTTCATATTGTACAACTAGGTGATAAAGTCGCGTTTAGCGGCGACGTTTTAAGATTTTAATAAAAGTTTATTTATGAAATTACAACAAATACTCATTTATCCTTAATAAGTCGTCTTTACGTTAAACACGCTTTCCTTTCTAATAAGCCCTCTCTTGTTGAAAAAACATTTATATAAATTTGCACTTCTATTTTACTTTCAACAGAACTTTTAATTATGTTTTACATACACATATCTTACTTCAGATAGAACTTTTAAGTTCTCCTTTATAAACTCGAACATTTATTATACTTTAAATATAACTTTCATCTATATTTCTTTCCTATAAATTTAAACTCCTATTTTCTCCTCTATAAATTGAAACACATATTCTACTTTTAATATATTGAAGGACATTTTTTTATTTAGTAGTATTTGAAATTCTAAAAAATTAAAAAAATAGATTAAGGCGATCCTAGAGGCGCCACCTAACCTACCGAAACCAAGCTACACGACGACATTATAATTTTTTGATACATTTTTATTTCATATTATATTATTAATATTAAATTTTAATACTAACATCGTCCTCTCTGATGAACCGCACTATTCCTAAACATAATTCTTCCTATTAAGCCACTTTCTCGTTAAATTCGAAATCCCAACTTTAACTTATACTATGAATACTTATATAAAAAAATTTATCAATAAAAATAAAAACCTAAAATTAAAATAAATTTTGTGTTCATAATATCAAATTCTAATATTTAATAAAAGTTTAGTAGTGTGTCGTCTTCTCATTGAACACATTTTGAGCCGCTCTCGTTTGGAACCGGAAGTCCTAACTTCATTAAATATTATTGATATTTATCTTATACAAAAACTTGTTTCCTTAAAATTAAAACCTAAAAATAGATTGAATTCCAAATTTCTCTCTCCAGGCTTTCTAATATTTATAAAAAAATTTAGAATATGAAAATAAATCTTATCTTTACTATGTATATCATAAATACTTCGGTATTTATTTTCTTAACTAAAATTTAGAATCTAAAAATAGAACAAATATTATCTTTTAGTAAAAACTCCCAATAGTTTAAAAAAATATATAATGTCTAAGTTAGCAAAAAAAAGAATATAATTAATGTATAATATAATGTAGTATAATTTTTAGAGGACTCGCTTATACACACACTTTAGAATGATATACTTATAAAAAGAGGTGTTAATATCATTTTTTTTATGAATTTGAATTCCCTTTCTAAATTGAATATGTTGAAATAATTTTAGTTACATGTCTATACTATAGATTTGAATTTTCCATTCCTGTAAAATTCTATGCCATTCAAATTCTCATTCTTTTAATTTCGAATGCCTTTTGGAGTTCAAATATGTAACATGTTTTTAATTATATATATTATCTATACATTTTAATTCTTCTTCTTTATAAATTCGAATCTTTTCTTATAAATTTTTCTTTTTTATGACTTGGAATATCATTTGGAGTTCAAATATGTAACATGTTGTATTCAGACCTTCGGCTCATGTTTGCAAATTCTAATCCACATGCATCAGCAGACTGTCACCGTTCTAAGTTGGCAAAAGTGAACGCAAAGATAAGCAAAAATAGAACCATTAACACAACACAAATAAAAAACCAATAATCAAGGACGTACTGAAAATCAAATCATAAAAGAGAGCAGGAAAATATAAACGGAGACGGAGATGCAAAGACAAACACGTGAAAAATAAAATAACACCAAAAAAATTAAGAAAATATTAATTATATATTATTGCAAGTTCTAATTATATACGTTTACTATACTCAAATATCATTCCACTTTGAATATGATAAAAACTTATCGTCCCATAAATTTGAATGTTATTTCTACTTCTAATAGATCAAGAGGAAGTTTATTTATATGTTAGACAAAGTTCTACTTTCAATAAAATAAATTTAAATTAATCTCCCTTAAAATCGAACACCTATTCTATTTCAAATAAAACTTTTATTTATATGTGTTTTCTATAAATTTGAACTCTTCTCCCCAATAAATTCGAACACATATTATATTTCTAATATGTTAAAAGATATTTTTTGTTTATTATATTTAATATTTTAAAATTTTAAATAATTATAAAAATAGATTGAGACGATACTAAAGGCGCCATGTATCCTCCTTTATAAATTTGAACTAATCTTCTTTATAAATTCGAACGTCTGTTCTACTTCAAATAAAACGTACTTATATGTCTTTTTTATAATTCGAACTATTTTACTGTATAAATTAGACCATTCATTCTATTTCTAATATATTAAAGACTTTCAATATAATTTATGTTAATAATTCAAACAAAAGACTACTTGAATATTCATACTACTGTCGTACTGCAGGAACTTGGATACTTGCAGTTGTAGCCCCACTATAGATGTTAGGAGATTGGTTTATGCAATTAAAAGCTTCATTCATGAAGTTTTACCAATTCAACGAAAAAAATACCGTTTATTTAATACTCAATATATGCTCAGAAAGAATTGCATATATGCTATACATGGGTTTCTCATTAATTTTTAAAAGTTCGCACATAAATTGTAAGAATAAATTGAACAAAATTAAAGGATAGTTATAGATAATAAATAAATAAACATTTAATCAGAACTATAGGTACGTTTAAAATGTAAGATGTAAGAATAAATTTAAAAAATATATTGATAAAAAATCTCATTATATTAACATCTGATTAAAAAACATAAGGTAAGAACATATATAACTTATGCAGCTACTAAATTTACAGGTCGTAAATACAATCTATAGAACTTGACGTCATTTGAGCATGCATAGCGTATATGGAAAATGAAAATAATAGTGCAGAAAAGTGAAAAGGAATGTTTGACATACTTCCTTCCTGTCAAGAGAGCCTCAGCAAACTTATTTTCATGCATAGACACGAGAATCAAAGATAAAAAAATATGTTGACCATCGTGGGAGATTCGGGAGAGTTGTGAGAAACCAAAAACTATGACCTTGCTTATATAACCTGTTATTCTCAAAAATCAAAAACTTCTTTTTTAAAAACTTATTTCATATAAATTCTGAATTCTTCTTCTCTATAAACTCAAACACCTATAAATTCGAATACCTATTCTACTTTTAGTATGTTAAATGATATTTTTTAAATTTTAATATTTATAATTCTAAAAATCTATAAAATTAGAAAAATTGATTGAGACGATCTGCGCCACATCACCTCCTACGTATCCTCCTTTATATATATATATATTGATTGATTACCTGCAATCATCAAATAACTGCATGGATGCGGATATTTAGCAACAAAAAATGTCTGGATGTTGGGCTGTGGCACGTAATTAGCTCCCCTTGCATATTACTTCTCTGTAATATGCATTTCTGTTGGTTTTCTACTGACATGCTACCAAAAACTTCTGGATTTTGGAGATGATGATGATGAAAAAATCACTATTACGGCATTGTCTAGCAAGTTCAAAGATGGAATCTTCTTCATCAGTTATCATTCAAGTAGCAGCAGTACTAATATCTAGTTCAAAGTTCAGTACATCTCTGGTTGGTAATTTTTTATTTGGTTTATTTTGTTCAACTAATTAACCATACTCAAACCAGAACAAAGTATCAGAAACGAGGGATGTCTAAAATCCAAAATAAATTCTTTGAACTTTTATTCATGAGTTCATAAGAAGGTACCACATTTACCAATCAAAGATTCATGTGTTAATACGGATATATGCTAATCAAAAACTTCCAAGAGAATTTTAATCTGGCAAATCTCCAGCAAAGTTCAAATCCTTAAAAACTTACAAATTTATTAAAAGAATGATGCAACAATCTACACTTTTTTCTGAAATTCCAATACACTGTAAACAGCTGCGCTGCATATGAGTTCGAAAGCTGCAAATCCAAATTCTTTTGCCAATGCCTCAAATTCCTTTAAACTCCTGTCTTTTCCTCCCGGATTTATAACTATCATTACCATATCAATATCCATGACGTTGCTTAATTTTAATGAAGAACCTGTGTTTGTATACTCGGGCACTACTGATTCTACAACCACCACCTTACCAAATTCTGGAAGGGCCTTACAGCAATTCTTTAAAAGCTTCAAGCACTGTTCATCGTGTTGGGCTCCGCCCCGAATTTCTAAATAAGTTAAGAATCCTGTTATGAGCAGTATTCTAATTTGTGATAATTGAGAACAGTCTTATTTTGATAAAGATAAGAATTGTGGAAAATTTCTATCCAATATAAGAAAAGATGGTAATTGTCACAAATTGAATTGAGATATATTAGGATTAGAATACTTGTGTGGTGCCTATAAATATAGATATTTGTAGGGGTTTTAAAGTATTGCAAAACTTAGAGAGTTGTGTGCGATACACAAAAAAGAGCTTTTGTAATCAAGGTGAGGTGATTGTTCAAGAGTGTTGAGTGAGGGAGCGACTCCAAACTTGTAATACATTCATAGTGGATTTGTGGTTTTACCCTCCCTTGAGGGGTTTCCACGTTAAATTGTTGTGTTCTTTACTTTCGTGTTTGTTATTGTGTTTGATTAACGTTGTTCTATAGTGGATGCGATCCTAACACATCGCTCTAGTCGTGAAGTATCCACTGCATAACCCAAGTATTCCAAGATATGAAAAACAGGTTTATGTTTTGGACAACTTTGTAACATTACACATGTGTATAAGTGTATTCATAAATATGAAAATAAGCTTAGTTTTTGTATCACGAAAGTACTCACCTTCATGAAAATGACTTCTCCTTTTGGGACACTTTCGAACATATCTCCTCCCATATGCTCCACACCTAGCATGCGCCAATGAAGGAGGTTCATAATATATCTTCATATCTTTCCTTAATCAGGATAGTGACAATATATTTAGATGCTTATAAAATAGCCTAATTATACATTCTAATAATCTCTTCGTTTTCCATTGTGATCTATCAAACCTAACTCAAGATAAGAGGCTAATCCAGCCTGAGTTCAATTTTATTTTATTTTTGCTAAATTAACACACAGCATGAGTTCAATTACCAGGTAAAGGAGCGGCGTTCTTGATCACATGAGGCAAATCGAAGTTGATTCCCCTAATTTGTGGATATTTGGCTATGATTTTGGCTACCGTTGCCCCGGTTCCACCAACAACGTCTATGATCTCTGTGATCTCTTTGAATCCAGTGTAAACTTCTAAAATCTTCTGCATGACTATAGTGGTGTGGTTATACATTGCTTGATTAAAAACATCATTGTATCTGCCGTCTTTTGCAGGGCATTCAAATGCATGCATGACGTCGTGAGCCTTGTTAAAAGGAATTCCTCCCTCAATCACCGCATCTTTCAACTAGTACCTGAAGGCATTGATTACATTGTTACAAGCGTTTTACAGGATATACGTGGAGATGTCTAAAACATTTTAGCGTAAAATTTGAAAGATAAAAAAGAGTAGCAGATGAACCAAGAATCAACAAAAACTATGTCGTGAAGCATAAGCAATAAAGGATCTAGTGAAACCCCATCTTCGTCTGCAATGTAATGTTTGTAGATACTTGCTAGACTGTACAAACTCTTTTCTTTGCCATCATCTTCAACTACTACTGTCCGGATAAGGATGGAATTGGCAGCCAAAAACCGGAGAATTCGCTCAAGCATGGACGTAGCTGCAGGATTTTGTGTGGGAAGATGAGCTACAATATCATCACTACACAGCTAGTAATGTAATGTAATGTTTGCTTTTCAGTCTGTGTATTTTATCTTTTGCTTACAAATTTGACTTAAAATGAAGAAGGCTATTGCTCATATTGTTCTAGACCTAAAAGTTTTAATGGTCTCTTTAATGATAATCTTTTGCGACATTTCTGGCATATTATCAAGAAAGCTCGATAAGTCTTAATGTTTTGTTGATTGGAGCTTCATAATTGTTAAATGTATTCACAGTCTCATGGACATGACCCTTAGACATTTTGTTTTCTTTAACAAGCAAAGACCATTTATTGGACACAGTTTCGCAATTTTAATGACATAGACAACCTGCTTAAACATTTGTTCTTCATTTAATTATTGTAAAATATTATGATACTTAATTAGTCTTTTTTTGGAGATGGGTGATCTTCATGAAAGGCATCCGAATATGAGGTTGGATGTTGATAACATGTCATATGAGGTTCTATTCTCAACTTTTATAATAACATTTGTGATCCCTGTTTCTTTGCTGTGTATCCTAAAAATTAGGTTTAGATTCTGTTTTTTGCTGAGTAATTCTTTCGAGGTCCTGGCACTATGATGTTCTTATATATTCACCGTATTAACAAAGAGTTTCATGACATTAACAGTGTAGTTGCTACTTAATTCTTTGTGGTAGAAGTCCTGCTTTTCAATAAATGTGACTTGCATTATAAAGCTTAATCGGTGCATGGGAAATTAAATCACTCAGTTATTGCTATTGTGTATGAGGATTAAATCAGATTATAAAGTATAGCATGAAAGATTATCTGACGGGGAGCAGTTTATTATTATTGCAGCAGCTATACTGGAAGTTGAAACTTACATGTTTGTTGAACCCTCGAGCTACCTTGATGTGAAATAAACTCAAGACAGCTCGAGTTATTCGATCCTTACTCGAGGGTAATAGGTTTCTATTCTATGTTTGCTTTTCAGTCTGTGTATTTTATCTTTTGCCTACAAATTTGAGTCACTCAGATTAGATATTTTGAAAACCAGTTACGTGGTTTTTGTGGAGCATGACCTTAGCATCATGTATTATTTATTGTATTTATTGAATTGCATTTGTTGCTTATACGGAGAACCTATTGCATACGGTGTTGTTACTTTTCAAATTTCTGTCAGAAAAGGAATTTCAAATTCTTGGCTGATTTTGTACCTACCTTATATTATACACTTTCAGGAGGAATCTCTTTCTTTCAAGGCGAAATGTAAATAAAATTGTAGATGCCTGCTACTGGTTGCTTGGAATAATTATTTACTGATGTTCCTTGATCCTCCAGGTTGCGAGGACTCCGCAGGAAAAGTGCCAAATGCATATTCATTTGGACTTTTCAAATATCCAACCATGAGTGTAACCGGGGGTAGCAGTATGCTAGGTGAGAATGGAATGGGAAAGACAACATTTATTCAGATACTAGTATGTGTTTTTTGACACGTGGTAGCTTCCAGATGAATGCTTGACATATTACTGTACATCATTCTACGACAATCCATTACCATAAAAATTATTATTTTTTCCATTCACTCCGGATACTATAGTCCGGGTAAGAATGGACTTGGTAATAGAAATGGAAGAACAGTAATGTATTGATCTATGTGTTGTTATAGAACTTGAGAGAGAACCCAGTAGTAATACATCATAAACTATTCTTCAACTTTACAATGAGCACTAACTCAAAACATATATTCTCTCTCTTCTAACAACTTCTTAACTAACTTTGATGACCTGTCACTCTGCTGAGCTGGAGCTTAGCTGTCATTCTGCTGAGCTGGAGTCATAGAACTAACATCCCACTGCAAGTGAGGAGTCGAAAACAAGTTGTAGACACCTAACTTGGAAAGAAGGAATGATAACTGTGAAGATGCTGACGCCTTTGTGAAGATGTCCGCAGGTTGATCAATGGAGGCTATGTGTTGCATCGCAACAAGTCCTTGTTGCAACTTTTGACGTACCAAGTGACAATCAATGTCAATATGCTTGTACGTTCATGAAACACTGGATTAGAGACGATATACAGTGCAGACTTGTTGTCATAAAACAATGTAACTAGAGTTAGTTGCGTAAACTGCATTTATGTCAACAATGCCACTACCCTTGTTAGCTCACAACACGTATCTGCCAGGGACCTATACTCTACTTCTGCAGACGAGCGAGAAATGATATGTTGTTTCTTACATTTCCAGGTGACTAAAGAATCACCCAACATCACACAGTAACCCGTAAGAGACAAACGAGTATTGGGACAACTCGCCCAGTCAGCATCACAATAGGAAGATAAAGCTAAAACTGAGTTAGAAGAGAACAGTAAACCTTGTCCACAAGTACCCTGGAGATGACGAACAACCTTTACTGCCACATGCTAATGAGACTCACGAAGAGAGTTCATAAATTGTGCCAGAACATGTACAGGGTATGCCAGGTCAGGACGCGTAATAGTCAAGTATATAAGACGACCAATTAACCTTCTGTACTGAGTAACATCTCGAAGAAAAGGAGTAATATCATCTCCTAATAGTACATGGTGTTGTTCCATAGGAATGCAGGAAGACTTAGTATCACACAGAATGGTATCCTTGATGACATCCATTGTATATTTACGTTGATGCAGATATATACCATGCACAGATCTTGTGAGTTCAAGACCCAAGAAATATGTGAGCAGGCCTAAATCCTTGACCTTAAACTGAGTACCAAGAAATTGTATAACCTCAGAAAGTAACTCGTCATTGTTACCAGTCAACAACATGTCATCGACATAAATCAGAAGAAAGGCAACAGTAACTCCACGTCGAAACTGAAATAGACTTGAATCACTAATAAGCTGCACAAAGCCAAACTTTAACAAGGCAGTAGAGAGAGCAATGAACCACTGTCGTGGAGCTTGCTTGAGCCCATAAATGGACTTAATGAGACGACAAACCAATCTCTGATTTGCAAATCGAGACTGTAAAGTAGCTGAAGGAATATAACCTGGAGGCAAGGCCATGTACACCTCCTCATCAAGAAACCCATGTAGAAATGCATTAGTAACATCAAGTTGCTTAAGAAGCCAATTGTTCTTAGCAGCTAATGTTAACAAAATACGTAAAGTAGATATTTTTGCCACAGGAGCAAATGTCTCAAAGTAATCCAATCCTTCCGTTTGAGTGAACCCCTTAGCAACCAACCGGGCTTTATATCGATCAACGGTGCCATTAGCAAGATACTTAATTTTATATAACCACTTGCACCCAACAATTTTCTTACCAGGTGGCAAAGGTTGTAACTCCCAAGTGTTATTGGCTTCAAGAGCAGCCAATTCAACACTCATAGCTTCACACCATATAGGTTGTCTAACAGCTTGTTTGTATGTAGTTGGTTCAGTAACATTGTCAACAGTAGCCACAAATGGAACAGTAGTGGGATCAAATGGCAACAGTGACGTATAGCCAAGAAGAGAGCAGTACGATGTTGAGATGGAGGATTTTAACTGTATAGAGTTGACCAGATGAGTGGTTAATCCAGTGTAGTCTGAAAATTTAGACGGCATGTGTCTTGTTCTTTGAGGTCGATTACTAACAGTAGGGTTAACAATGTCAGTACTAGGACAGGAAGAACTAGGACTCGAAGAAATATTAGGGACAATAGACTCAATCACCTCATCAACAGAAGTAGACACCTCAGGATGCGAAGTAAGAGTAGTAATAACAGTGTCAACATATAAAGGATCACATTCAATAAAACTATGGGTATTAGGGAACAGTTGAGAAATAGATGGAGTGGGTATATTATGAAATGGGAATATATGTTCATGAAAACGTACATCGCGAGAAACAAATATTTGTTTAGTTTGTAAATCAAGTACCTTGTACCCCTTTGTAGCAAACGGATATCCAACAAACACGCCCTTAATGGCTCGTGGAGCAAATTTGTCCGTTGAATGAGGAACCATAGTGGCATAGCATAAGCACCCAAAGACATTTAATTCATTAAAATCAGGTGACTTCTGGAACAAAACTTCATATGGTGTAGCACCTTGTAACTGGACAGAGGGGGTTCGATTCAAGAGATGAGCTGATGTCAACAAACAATCACCCCAAAGATTAATTGGAACACCAGACTGAAAGCGTAAGGCTCGTGCAATATTGAGTAATGTCCTATGTTTACGTTCAACCAAGCCGTTCTGTTGCGGAGTATACACACATATGGTCTGATGAACAACATCTTTATCCGTAAACCATGAGGACAAAGTACGATTTAAAAATTCAGAACCATTGTCTGAACGTATAGTTTTGATAGTAGTAGAGAATTGATTTTCCACATAAGACATAAAGGCCTTAAACAAAGAAGGAACAGTGTACTTATCAGGCACCAAATACACCCAAGTAGTACGTGATTTGTCATCAACAATAGTCAGAAACGAATTGCAGTTGTTGTGAGTCTTATGCCTGTATGGGCCCCAAAGATCCACATGAACAAGCTCAAAGATATTTGCGGATATAGACAAACTAGTAGCAAACTTTTGTCTAGTTTGCTTAGACAGCATACACACATCACACGGTGGAAAAACACCACTCAGATCTGCAACTGAGATTAATTTCAAAACTGCAGGAGGTATATGACCCAGTCGTTTGTGCCAGAGAATATTTGATGTGGTACTTGTAGCACAGGAAATAACTGGAGGAATAGAGGATTGAGATTGATGTTGTGACACCTGAGCCTGACTAAGGAGATACAAACCATTACGTTCTTTACCAAGCTCAAGAGCTTTCTGCCAAGTGGGAGCCTGAATAGAGCATTGTTGGGCTGTGAAAGTAGCAACATAATTTGTGTCACTCAGTAGCTTGGATATAGACAAAAGATTATATCTAAAGGTAGGAACACTAACTCAGTAGCTTGGATATAGACAAAAGATTATATGGTTACTAAGAACAGTAATGTATTGATCTATGTGTTGTTACAGAACTTGAGAGAGAACCCAGTAGTAATACATCAGAAACTATTCTTCAACTTTACAATGAGCACTAACTCAAAACATATATTCTCTTTCTTCTAACAACTTCTTAACTAACTTTGATGACATGTCACTCTGCTGAGCTGGAGCTTAGCTGTCATTCTGCTGAGCTGGAGTCATAGAACTAACACTTGGTAGCCAGAACCGGAGAATTCTATCAAGCATTGCAGGTGCTGTCGGATTTTGTGTGGGAAGATGAGCTACAATATCATCACTGGACAACATTTTAGCATTATCACCAAAAGGAGAAGTACCATTAACAGCAGCATCCTTAGCCATGATCTCAAATAAATCAAGCTGGATAGCAGCTTTCATTACCATTCCAAGAATTGAACCATTATTTAGTTGTAGTACCCTTATAATTAAAATCATTGGCTTCTTCATCATCTTCTTTGGACATCTTAGCTAATTGGCCTTACTTTATGGTTAAAACTTAAATGCATAATCTTTAATTAGTTCCTTGCCAACATTTAACACTTTGTTTTCTTTTACATGGCTTTTCCTGACTCTCGGAATTTTCTCGGGATTCCTTTTTACTTCTCATTTTTGTTTATAGTGACAATATGTTATGTTTAGTATCTTTTAGCTTCAATTTTAAAATAAACAATAAATATATAGAAAATATTTATAGAAAGAAGCATTATCTTAATTTGATTTTCAAATAATTTATCAGCTTATAGAAAGGAATAACAATTTTCTCTCAGAAAGTTAGTGGTGAAAAGAGATTCATGAGAAGGTGTTAGACATGTCGTTTACTAATCCTCACGGCATTGTCCAAAATGAATATATCCCTTGCAGACAGAGAGCAGTACTCCAGAAGGCCCTTGATTACAGATGGCCGTTCGATAGGCCAAATTCATGTCTGCCAGCTGCAGCAGGCTTACTATGAAATATCAGTGAGAATATGCGAGGTGGCTAGCTAGCTGACTTCATTGTTTCTGTCTCTTCTATATAACAAATCTATTCTTAATGGCTAATGCAGTTCAGCGTTAGTATTTCCATACTTTACGCGTATTGAATGCATGTGATGTTTTTCTATTGCTGATTCCATGTTTACACTTAATTTTCCAGCCAAGCTACTGTCTGCATCCATACAATGACAGTTTTTATGCCCCAAGATTATGATATAATACCAGAAAGTTCGGCATTTTATGTCTTGATACAATAACATGCTGGTTCTATTTATACTAGTTAAGAAACGCGTGAACAGTAAATACATGCAACACACTGACGCGTCTTTTCCTTGAAAGCCTTTCCTTGAAACCCAGCTGGCCACCTTATTTTAGGGTTTGAATAAAGACCACCTTGTACGTGTATGCTGAACATGAGAGAGCTGCTGCCACGATATCTATTTTCATGCATGTGTCACCAGCTGCACATTACACCTATTCTTGTCTTCTTTAGTTTACATTTGAGCCGTGTATTGTAATTTGCACAGCCCACCTATTTTCTTGGCCTTCATAAAAACACAGCTGCATAGGTGAGATCACATGTATTTGACTTTGAGAATTCCGCTCACCATATTTTCAGGACTCTAGCTGTTATCTTCTTATTTTGTTTCTGGAAGAGGTTGAATTGTACTATGAGTCTTCTACTTAATTTATGTTAATTATATATTTGATATAATTACTAGCTGCCAACTTTATTTAGATAAGGGTTTGCATTCTAACAAAGTTAATAACCACAATGCAGATCAAAGATTCATATGTTTATATGGAAAAATATTAATCATAAACTCTGAAGAGCTTATTAAGCTGGAAAAACTCAAACAATATTCAAATACATAAAAAACACTAGTGCGTTACAGGAATGATGCAGTGATCTACACTTTCTTCTGAAATTCCAGAACACTAAAAACAGCAACGCTGCATATGAGTTCTACATTGAAAAATCCAGATTCCTTTGACAATGCCTCAAATTCGATGTATCCATGATGTTACTTAATTTCGATGTACAACCTAAGTTTGTATACTCCGGAACTACTGATAATATGACCACCTTACCAAATTCGGCGTTCCAGCAATTTTTTAGAAGCTTTAAGGAGTGTTCATCGCTCCAATCATGAAGTATCCACTGAATTATTGAACAAAAACATCTTGTTCAATAATTCAGTACATATATATCTGGTTGGAAATTTTGTGTTTGGTTTAATTTTGTTGAACTGAACCATACTCAAACCAGAACAATTATCTATCTTAATATCGACAAGTATCAGAAACGAGGGATGCCTGAAATCCAAAATAAAATCCTTGAACTTTTATTCATGATTTCATAAGAAGGTACCACATTTAGGAATCAAAGATTCATGTGTTAATACCGAAATATGCTACTCCAGGAACTCCAGGAAAGTTCAAATCCTTAAAAACTTAATGTAATACAAGAATGATGCATCAGTCTACACTTTCTTATAAAATTCCAAAACACTGTAAGTAGCTGCGTTGCAAATGAGTTCAACAGCTGCAAATCCAGATTGCTTTGCCAATGCCTCAAATTCTTTCAAACTCCTCTCTTTTCCTCCCTGATATAATGCCAACAATACCATATCATCACCCATGACCTTGCTTAATTTCGATGAAGAACCTGTGTTCGTATACTTGGGCACAACTGATTCCACAATTACCACCTTACCAAATTCTGGAAGGGCGTTACAGCAATTCCTTAAAAGCTTCAAGCAGTGTTCATCGCTCCAGTCGTGAAGTATCCACTGCATAACCCAAGTATTCAAAGAATTTAAGAAACAGTTTTATGTTTTGGACAACTTTGTAACATTATGCATGTGTATAAGTGTTTCGTAAATGTGAAATAAAACTTAGTTTTTGTATAGCGAAAGTATTCACCTTCATGAAAATGACCTCTCCTTTTGGGACACTTTCGAACATATCTCCTTCAACATGCTTCACACCTAGCAATCACCAATGAAGCAGGTTCTTATTTATATCTTCATATCATTCCTTAATAAGGATAGTGACAATATATATATCCGCTTATGAAATAGCCTAATTATTTATTCTAATAATCTCTTCGTTTTCCATTGTGATCTACCGAACCTAACTCAAGATAAGAGGCTAAGCCAGCATGAGTTCAGTTACCAGGTAAAGGAGCGGCGTTCTTGATCACATGAGGCAAATCGAAGTTGATTCCCCTAATTTGGGGATATTTGGCTATGATTTTGGCTAGCGTTGCCCCGGTTCCACCAGCAACGTCTATGATCTCTGTCATCTCCTCGAATCCAGTGTAAACTTCTAAAATCTTCTTCATGACTATAGTGGTGTGGTCATACATTGCTTGATTAAAAACATCATTGTATCTGCCGTCTTTTGCAGGGTATTCAAATGCATGCATGCCGTCGTGAGCCTTGTTAAAAGGAATTCCTCCCTCAAGCACCGCATCTTTCAACTGATACCTGAAGGCATCGATTACATTGTTACAAGCGTTTTACAGGATATACGTGGAGATGTCTAAAACATTTTAGCGTAAATTTGAAAAATAAAAGAGAGTAGATGAACCAAGAATCAACAAAAACTTTGTCCTGAAGCATAAGCAATAAAGGAGCTAGCGAAACCCCATCTTCGTCCGCAATGTAATGTTTGCAGATACTTGCTAGACTGTACAAACTCTTCTCTTTGCCATCTTCTTCAACTACTACTGTCCTGATAAGGATGGAATTGGCAGCCAAAAACCGGAGAATTCGCTCAAGCATGGCCTCAGCTGCAGGATTTTGTGTGGGAAGATGAGCTACAATATCATCACTAGACAGCTTTTTAGCATCATCTCCGAAAGGAGAAGTGCCACCAACAGAAGCAGCTTTGGCCATGATCTCAAATAAACCAAGCTCAATAGCAGCTTTCATTACCATTCCAAGAATCATGCCACTATTTAAGTGCAGTGCCCTTGTAAATTCATTGGCATCTTCAACTTCTTTTGACATCTTAGTTGATCGTCCTTTTACAAGTCTTCTGACATGAAATTCTTAAGAATATGTTATGCAGTTATATAAACTTCGAAGCTACCTGTTCTACTAGCCAACACGACTACCGCAAGCGTACAACATCATAGTTGATTCACGCACAACACGACTTGCTTGATTTGTTTATTAAAAATGTGTAGAAACTAAAACTTTCTCATCTTTTTACAATAATAGACCAACTCCCAGTCAAACTAGAACAACCAACGCACATTATTTGTTTGCTTTTGGCATGTTACTTTCTAACAAATTTCAGAACCAACAAATTGAAACTAACACACACATGAGAAGAAGAATTTTGCAGGGGTGAAATTGTAAGTGTATACTGTGAAACTCAGATACAAACATATTGATTTTAACAATTTCATTCAAATTGTTAACTAGCAAAAAAAAACACAATTTCATTCATATTAAAAAGTTTTAATAGAGCTGGAAAAACTCCAGCAATGGTTCAAATCCGTTGAAGGCTTGAAGCTTATTGATGTACCAAGGAGTGATGCAACAGTCTACACTTTCTTATGAAATTCCAAAACACTGTAAACAGCTGCGTTGCATATGAATTGTACTGCTGCAAATCCAGATTGCTTTGCCAATGCCTCAAATTCCTTTAAACTCCTCTCCTTTCCTCCCGGATTTAATGCCAACATTATCATATCATTATCCATGACGGTGCATAATTTCGATGAACAACCTGCATTCTTATAATCGGGCACTACTGATTCTACAATCACCACCTTACCAAATTCTGGAAGCGCGTTACAGCAATTCTTTAGAAGCTTCAAGCAGTGGTCATCGCTCCAGTCGTGAAGTATCCACTGCATAACCCAAGTATTCAAAGAATTTAAAAAAACAGGTTAATATTTTAGACAACTTTGTAACGTTCTCTGTATTCATATATATGAAATTAAGCTTAGTTTTGTTGAGCAAAAGTATTCACCTTCATAAAAATGACCTCTCCTTTTGGGACACTTTCGAACATATCTCCTCCAACATGCTCTACCCCTAGCACCAATGAATCAAGTATGTACATTTCATTTCATTATTTGTTTAAACTTAGTGACAACATATTTAGATTTCTACGGAATTGCCTAATTAATTACCAGATAAAGGAGCAGCATTTTTAATGACATGAGGCAAATCAAAGTTGATTCCCCTGATTTGTGGATATTTGGCTATGATTTTGGCTAGTGTTGCCCCTGTTCCACCACCAACGTCTATGATCTCTGTGATCCCTTCGAATCCAGTGTAAACCTCTAAAATCTTCTTCATGACTACAGTGGTGTGGTTATACATTGCTTGATTAAAAACATCGTTGAATCTGCCGTCTTTTGCAGGGTATTCAAATGCATGCATGCCTTCATGAGCTCTGTTAAAGGGAATTCCTCCCTCAAGCAGTGCATCTTTTAACTGGTACCTGAAGGCATTAATTATATTGTTTCAAGCGTTTAATCATGAATCCAAAACAGATCCTGTAGTATATAATTACCCAGTTTTACAGGGAGATGTCTAAAGCATTTTAGTGTAAAATTTGAAAGATAAAGAGAGTAGACAAACCAAGAATCAATTATAACTTTGTCATGAAGCATAACCAATAAAGGAGCTAGTGAAACTCCATCTTCATCAGCAATGTAATTTTTGCAGATACTTGCTAGACTATACAAACTCTTTTCTTGGCCATCTTCGGCAGCTACTTGTGTCCGGATAAGGATGGAATTAGCAGCCAAAAACCGGAGAATTCGCTCAAGCATGGACGTAGCTGCAGGATTTTGTGTGGGAAGATGAGCTACAATATCATCACTAGACAGCTTTTTAGCATCATCTCCGAAAGGAGAAGTACCATTAACAGCAGCAGCTTTGGCCATGACCTCAAACAAATCAACCTCAATAGCAGCCTTCATTACCATTCCAAGAATATTGCCACTATTTAACTGCAGAACCCTTGTAAATTCATTGGCATCTTCATCTTCTTTTGACATCTTATCTTATAAATTAATTGGCCTTGTGGTGAAAAAAATGCTTGTATTCTTGAATCTTAAGAATAAGTTGTAATTTATATATGTGTGTGTAAATGTAGTTCAACTGGATTTCAACCAATACTGCAGCTACCTATGTAAAGTAGTCGATTTGTAATCTCATTGGGTAGAATCATTTTTCTTTACATTATTGGTTTGTGGACAATAATGTTAGCGTTGTTTTACCCATTTAACTTTGTTGCAAATGAGATTCCTCAGTCCATGATAGATGAGTCAGTCTGTTGTTGGAATTTTTTGACAGGATATTCAGAGGGCATCTTATCTTTCGGAAACAACTGACATTTCGGATGATATCAACCCGGCCTGTTCGATTCCGATCCACTCCTCGATTGCTAGAGATATTGAATGAATATGGGTTGAGAGTCACCATTCCAACCACTCAACAGACTCCTTCACTTAAAGTGTAGTGGCGGGCGGGACGGCTGGCCATATCCTCCTATTTTAAGTGGATGGCATTTGGCAGGTCATTAATCATTAATCAAAATATTCTTTTTAAAAAGCCTTTACTAGAAAATTATAGCTTATTGGTCAATTATCTTGTTTAAAACGAGGTAATTTATACAGTAACTATATTCTTTTTATTAATGATCTTGTTTTTCAAAGGCATTTAACGCACTTACCGTACAAGTTATCTTCTTTATGTGTGTTAAATGCCTTTGAAATTATTCCTAATTAATCCTTTAAATTTTGCGAGTAATTTTGTAAATTGATTTATTTTCTTTTTTTTGACACTGGATTTTGGTACCATGTTATACAACCAATGTTACTCTGACTCGGATACGGAATGTCTATGTTACTACTCTGACTCGGGTACGGAGTGTCGAACACGACACATATCCGAGTGTCGGACTTGAAACTCTGAAAATTAGGAACACGGGGACATTGTCCTATTTTTAGAGACGGCTACGAGAACACATCATAATATATTAATAAACAAATATGGTAGGTTATCTTAACAAAAAGTAACAATTAAACTCAGGTTAAACAAATTTTTTTAGAGGACTTTGCAAATTAGGCGTCTCCTCTTCTTTTATTACATCATTGGTTCTTTCATTCTTCTCAAATATCTACTTTGAACCATCAATTTGACTAATATTTGATCTTTAAGTTGAACCATCATAATATTGTGGAGAAATGGAATGCGAGTGACTACGATTTTCGTAAATCGATTTATTTTCTTTTTTTCGACACTGGATTTTGGTACCATGTTATACAAAAGTAGTATCAGTGTTTTCAACTCCTCAACATGAAAGTTTTGCATTGCATTTCTCTTGCTCCATAGTCCATATAGGATATGGAATATATGATGACCCGCTGATAACGGGCCTGTCAGACCCAAAATAGAGCTGTATATGAAGTGTTGTAAGTTGTGTAGAACAGATAAGCCCATAAAATGTGAATATTTGGGATGGTTTGTAAACGGGTCAAAGATATGGATCGGTTTTCGAATCATGGCCATTTTGTTCATGCATCACATCTTTTGAGTTTGACGAATTGAAATTTCTATTATTGTTTGATTTGACACGCATGTGCAAGTTTTGTAATTATGCAGTAGATCTTATGGTGTTTTTTTTCTTTAATTATGTTCTCTATTCATTTCTAGTTCATAGGGTCATTAACAACAGAACACCGTTTTACTAAACAAACACTAATCTTGATCTGTTGTTGATCACAATCTGATCACATGTACGATTCCAACAAAATTCTATAGCTGTTTTAGTTGTACACTTGTGTCATTCATATAAATACATATATTTACATTGACAATAACTAATATATCAAGTAACATATAAGTGAGCGAGTATCGAACTCAAAACGTAATTGGATTAAGAGAGAAAATGAATGCTCAGACTAATATATCGTATAACTCTCGTGCTGTACGTACATGCATAATATTTTGGTTGAAAACTGAGAAGAACAGAGGAAAGGTGTAAATCTGAAATAGTGATTACTTGGAGTAAAAGCGAAAAAATGTAGAGTAATGAATGTCTAATAAACGTCCTTCCCGCCTTTTTCCTGTTAATTGCTGTCATTTCGTGGCCTTTATCTCTTTGGATGCCTTTTTTATAACAACAAATTTTCAATCTCACTCCTTTATATTCCCCCCTTTTACCTGCTTAGATTTAGCAATTTCATCATTTCAGACCTATGCAGACAACGTAAATATACACATCTATGCATAGAATAACTCTTGCTAGCTTGTGATAAAGTCCAACTCAAATTTTCAAACAGTTTGATATACATGTGTTCTGTGGGGTATCCATAATAGTTTGAACACTACTTAAATCAATGATCCATCGGTCCATGATCGATAAGGTCCGATACGTTACGGATTCGATTTTCGCTTACCCATTTATATTTTACCAACTCTAATAGTTTATTTGGATAGTTTAAAAAAAAAATGCAATGACCCACCTCAGAGAGCAGGGCCATTAATTTGAACTCCACCTGTTAGACAAAAATGGCCAAAGTGTTTAACCAACATCAATCTTCTCAACTGGCTCTCTGTTTTGTATCTTACTTGGTCTGCTTAGCACAACATTCCAATCTTTTTTATCTGTAAATATCACATTTTCCTTTTGTGTTTCATCTACTATCCATGGACAAACAGCAACAGCAGTTGTCTTTTGCCAAGTGCTCGCGCCAGCAGAGATGCAGTGAATGGTTCGTTTCTTTGTTATAAAAATTTCATTTCATACAAATTTCACTAATGAAGTTTCAATTTTTTTGCTAATGCTGTAATTTCCTCATAGCTTAACTTAGTCTTGGAACCTTTCAATGTGTAGAGGGAGATTTCACTTAATTCTTGTAAGCGTAAGCACATGTTTACGAATTAAATGCCGAAAAAACTCTAGATTCAGACTAGTAAACAAACCTACTCAATTGATGTCGTAAAGCACAGCACAAGTACAGATATAGGTAATGTAGCAATGGTTTAGGCATTTCCTGAGTCCAGTAGTAGCAGCAAAATGTTTTTATCGAAGAATTTTTCGGGTCATTTATAGTTTTCATACAAATTCAGTTGTTTCTCCAACTTCGGTTTACTTATCATGTTCTGCAGGATGTTTCATGACGTTCGTAGTGACATAGCAATTGAAGTAAATGGTGGATCATTTCCTCTGCACAAGGTAACATGTATGATCGACAAGTATCTGTGATATATCGACTACAAGAACTAATTAAGATTGGTTTTTAATCTTTCTAGTTTGATGTAGTCTGTTCATCTCAGTATTCTTTATAGTTCCAATAGGATTCTGATACACCACCTTAATCTCGATACCATATGGAAGCATCAATGTAGATAAACTTTATAAAATCGTGATAAAAACACTTGTGCCATTGATATCACTACGAAGACATTAGTATTAGATACAGAGTACCTTGAGATAACTAACCGACAGTCTGTTTTCGTTCTACATTATTCATATCTTTCCTATTTATACAAAATTAACTTTTCACGTATTGTTAGTGTAGTTTCCTCTTGTGTCGCGTTGTGGGAGGATGCGGAAGTTGGTAGCAGAAAACAGGGGTTCAGATATCTGTAGGATAGAGCTTCTTAACCTACCTGGAGGAGCTGAGTCATTTGAGCTGGCTGCGAAATTTTGCTATTGCATTAATTTTGAGATCACATCGGCTAATGTTGCTCAACTTCTCTGCGTCTCTGATTACCTTGAAATGACTGAGGAGTTTTCAAGTAACAACCTTGGGTCCCGCACTGAAGAATATCTTGAGAGCATTGTCTGCAAGAACCTTGAAATGTGTGTTGCAGTACTGCAACAATGTGAAAACCTACTCCCTTTCGCTGATGAGCTGAAAATTGTTGGCAGATGCATTGATGGTATAGTATCCAAAGCATGTGTTGAACAGATCGCTTCAAGCTTCTCTCGCTTGGAATATAGTAGCTCTGGAAGACTTCAGATGAATCGGCAGGCAAAATGTGAAGGAGACTGGTGGATTGAAGATTTGTCTGGTCTACGGATTGACTTGTATGAAAGAGTTATTACAGCAATGAAATGTCGTGGAGTTCGACCTGAAAGTATTGGTGAATCACTGATGAATTATGCTCAGAAAGAATTGACAAAAAAGTCTGGTTTTTGGAACTCATCGAACCAACCAAACCTGGTAACTGAATTTAGTGGACATGAAAGACTTGTGGTTGAGTCGATCGTTAGCCTTCTTCCAGTTGAAAAACAGGTCATTCCCATTACCTTTCTTTTTGGTCTATTGCGGAAATCTGTAATGCTTGATTGCTCAGTTGCTTGTAGACTTGATCTCGAGAGGCGGATTGGCTCCCAGTTAGATGTAGCCACCCTTGATGATCTTTTAATCCCTTCCTTCTGCCATGCATCTGACACTTTATTTGATGTTGATACTGTTCATAGAATCTTGGTTAAATTTTCTCAGCAAGATGATAGTGACGATGACATAGAAGATGGCTCACTCTTTGGATCGGATAGTCTTGGTTCACCTTCTCAAACTGCACTTGTCAAAGTTTCGAAATTAGTGGATAACTACCTTGCAGAAATTGCACCTGATGCAAACCTTGAGGTTACTAAGTTTATAGCCATTGCAAAATCTTTGCCATCAGATGCTCGCACCGCTCATGATGGATTATATAGAGCTATTGACGTCTACCTCAAAGTAAGTGTTGGTTACTACGTCAAATATGCCTATTACTCCAGCAATATATCCTGGGAGACCTGATCTGGGATTATCAATAACGCAAAGTCTAAATTTTAATTAATTTAAAAACATTCTGTATGATCTGGGTAATGACCTAGAAAGCAGGGATTCTTTGGTCACCCGACGAATCCCCGTATCCTTACGCACCCCCTATCGGATACTCGGATTCTTGGGGATACTCCGATGTTGAAAATTCTCAATTCAAATAAATTTTTTCAACAATTTATACTACAAACATAAGTGATTTCAGTCTAAGTTCTTGTGTTTTAAATGCTTATATCATGTATTTGATTCAATTTGCATATAACTATTAGTTTTATTAATAGATTTCATCATTCATAACATCAAATATATATTTGAAATATAAATATATGTGCCGTATCCCCCCGCACCCGAATCCCCATATTTTTTTATTTGCTGAATCCATGTATCCCCGCACAACGCACCCGCATCCCCGCACCCGTATCCTTGCTTCTTAGGTAATGACTCTTTTCTAACTATTAGTACTAAATGCTTACTGCAGGCTCATCAGGGGTTGTCTGATACAGACAAGCAGCAGCTCTGCAGACTGATTGATTTCCAAAAGCTTTCGCAAGAAGCTGGTTCACATGCTGCACAAAATGAACGACTTCCTCTGCAATCAATGGTCCAAGTCCTTTACATTGAACAGTTGAGACTTCGTAACGCCTTGTCTAATTCTGATCCTGATCATATCAACGGTGGGGCTTTTAGTGCTGCAATGTCTCCACGAGATAACTATGCATCATTGAGGAGGGAAAACCGGGAACTGAAACTTGAACTAACTCGGCTGCGTATGAGACTTAATGATTTAGAGAAAGAACAGGTTTGTATGAAGAAGAACATGGAGAAATCTGAATCTAATAATTTTATTAGTTCGTTTTCAAAGAAACTGGGCAGATTGAACTTTTTTGGGTCTAGTTCTTCACGAGGATCAAGTTCTCCCTCGCAGAACTCGCAAAGAATGGATACCAAGGTAATTGAGAGGACAGTAACAAGCGCAGTTTAGATGTTTAATTACCTAGTTTCAGCTATTTAATTAAAGAGTTCATTTATTTGTATGATTACATAGTATGATTTTCACCATTACATATTAGTTGTACTTGATATTAAAATTTTGAACTTACCTTTTTATTTTTTGCAGATTCTATAATTTATATTTTTTTATGGGTTAAAAATAACTCTAAAGACATAATTAATATTGCATTAATTAAACCTAGCTGATCCATAAATAAGACCCATTAATAAGGGCCGAAACTTTAATTAAATATTAATTTCGTAATTAATATTTGGGCTAGAAGTACAACCTGTATTAGGAGACGTCCAATACAGGCTTATTCTAATATAATTGGGCTTGTTTCAATACAAGTCCGTTATGATATGGAAACAACTCCTACAAGGAAGGATCTAGAATTAATACTTATCCACCGTCAAGGATAAGACTTATCATTCAAGAAAGTGATAATATTTATCCACCGTCAATGATAAGACTTATCCTTCAAGGAAGTGATAATACTTATCCACTATCAAGGATAAGATTTATTCTTCAAGAAAGTGATTATACTTATCCACCGTCAAGGATAAGATTTATCCTTCAAGGAAATCAATACTTATCCACTAGGCTTCTAAACGCCTATATAAAGGGTCTGACCCCTCATCTCAGAATTACGTTTTGGACACAGCTCCATACGTCATCTACAACGTTTTGGACACAGCTTCATACGTCATCTACTACGTTTTGGACACAGCTCCATACATCATCTACAATGTTTTAGACTTTGATATGGACAGAAAAGTAATTATAGAAATATAATTGCTGATTCAATTAAAAGGCCGGTATTTAAAGACCGACACCCTAATTATTCATTAATTTCGTAATTAATGAATAGGGAAAATATACAGCTCATGAAAAGAGTCCAAATTATGGCAAATTGGTCAAAGAAGGATCCAGAATCCCATGTTAGGCCGAATACAATATAATCAAATATATATGAGAATAACAATAATCAAGAACACTGTTTATGAATCAATAAACTATAATTGTATTAACAGCTTCTCTCTTTATGATGTTAAAGAATCACAAAGAGCTTCTAGGTTACAAGAATGATAATCAATGATCTCATTCCTTCTAGGAATAACCTATCTGTGTTTATATAGTACACAGCTACATACAATCCATCTCTAATTGATATTCCTATAAGTTAGCTATACAATTCATATCAATTAAGGATTGCTTCTTATCTTCTATTCCGTTTACTTAGCTGTATCAATATATTCTGCTTCTTTCCATCTTCAGAATATATTGCTTCTAGAATATTCAATTCAGCACCGACAGCTAATTCAACTATCACCACGTCAGACTTTAACAAACTCTGACTGGCTTCAATGTAAACTCTGATGAGCACTTGTTGCTTAAACACTGATGAACAAACGTCAGCAATTATATCTAACAATCTCCCCCAACTTGTGCATAATAAAAATGTACAAGTTAAACAGATAATTGACGATGTCAAAACATATAACAAATGCAGTGTTTAAAATATATCAGAGTTTAACTTTATCTTAGAATAGAAAACATTAAAAAAAAAAAAAAAAAAAACTTACAGTCAGACTTTACTTGATTTCTTCAATATCAGGCACTGTCCTGATATAGTCTGTAAGCAATCTTCGTTCAGCTCTCTCTAGCTCAGCAATCATAATCTCTTTCAGCTCCTTCAATTCTGGATCACTTTCACCAGTTTGATATATGGCAGCCCTCAGAGAATATATGTTGTTTCTTCTCATATCATTGCCCAGTCTTATTATAAAGGCTTTGTCAGATTCCAAATTGAATTCCAACACCTTTATTCCAAGAGCTGTAGAGAGCTTTGCACTATTTCTTCTCATCTCAACAAGATTTCCATGAGCATCTTTGTACTTAGGAATGTAAGCACTTGTAATTTTAGCACCACTGAGAACCTTTGCTCTCATCATCCTTACTCTCAAAACTTCAGAAGCATTTTGAGTCCTTTGATTTCTGACTTTGAGTAGATATAAGACATATTCTAACTCTTCAGCCATTTTCAAGTGTATATCATTTTCACCTATTCTGTATACTCTGTCATCAGCCATGAAGTATAACAGAAAGTCCTTCCTAAGTCCCTTATGATGAATTAACTGAACAGACTCTAGCTTGTCAAGGCTCTCTTGAGTAACCCCAACACCAGGTTCTGCCAGTGAAGTTTGATCCATTGGACTGTTATGAATCCTCTTTTCTCTGTGTGATCCCAGACCTGATTTATCTCTTCCTTCCTTGCCCATAGTAGTCCTACTTTGCAGTATGTTAACAGAACTAGGGTTCAGAGTTTGTGGTAGAGTTGGTCTTGTGAAAGTGTTTAGCAGTTGAGAAGAGAGTGGTGTTTGAACAACTTGAGCAACGTCAGAGGTTGTCAATTCCTTAGTAGATCTATCAACTTGAGCTTTGTCAGAGGTTGATCTAGCTTCAAAAACTTCAACTTGAGCTTTGTCAGGGGTTGAATAATTCTTCTTTGGTAACTGTCCTTCTTCTTCCAGTTTACCCTTACCCTTATCAGTATTTGCTATCACAGACCTCCTTGAGTATTGTATACTCTGTTAAGAAGTTTCCTTGATGGAAATACCCATTTCTTTCTTTCTAGGAACCTTGACAGCTTTCTTCTTGTAAGTACCAGCCTTTAATTTCCTCTCATGCTCTTCAGCAAGACTCAGCATTTCAGCTTCCATGTCTTCAACTGTAGCTTCATTACCATGTTCTTCTAAAAACATCTTAGTAGCAATTTCTTCATCAGTAAATGGATTGGCTGAAATAATTAAACTCTTAATTCTTGAACCACTGGCAGAGTTTGAGATTCCTTTACCAGAGTTTGTCAACCTATCAGAATTTAATCTTGATCTTCTTTTCCCTTGAGCAGAAATTAAATTCCTCTCAGTTTCCTTGCTTCCACCATCAGCAGAATCATCCCTCCGTCTCAGAGTTTTAGTGTCTTTGCATTTGTCATTTGGTACACTCTCCCCCTTTTTGACATCATCAGAAAGTAATATTGATGTCAGCAACTCTAACGCAGTAGAAATAGAAGTCAGTTGCGCAGACATTGCAGTCTGATTCTCCTCAACTTTCCCAAGCCTCTGCTTAAGTTCATCAGAATCCTTGGCTTGCTGCTTGAACATTGCAGAATAATAAGACCTATCAGTCTTCAAAGTGAGATCCCTTATACCAACTTCATTTCTAAGATTGGTAACCACTGTTTGTGTTTCATCAAACCTATTGTGTAAGGCTTTGACTTGAACCACGGTGGCCTTTAGACTTGTAAGAACATCAGAGTTTGAAATATGTTTTACAGAATCAGATAGAAAATCCGCAGCCCTTTGTGCTGAAAATACACAATCTGCATCAACCCATCTGTTATTGTACATATTCTGGTAATACTCAGCAGTCTCTCTATTAACTTCCCTTGCGTCATCAGTATTTACACCATCAGACAATGAAACTTGAATACTAGGGTGTGAATGAGAACCCTCAGCATCATTTTCAGCTTCTTCATCAATGTCTGCTTCATTTGCAGCAGGAACATTTTCAGCAGTAAGTTCATTATGTAACTGTGCAGCTTCATCAATTACTTTCTCTGCAACAGTTACAGGAATATCAGAGTTTGCTTGAGCAAAAACCTCTGCTTCTCTTGTAACAACCTCAACAACAGCCTGTTGTAGAGCTTCAAGTAAAACAGCATCTTGTAGAACATTCTCTGTCACAGCTTCCAAACTCTGATCAACTTCTTCACCTTTTTCAGAATTTGCATTATTTACTGAAAGAACTTCTGTGTGAGAACCCACAGAGTCTTCAATCACCAAGGTGGCTTGATCAGCTGCCACATCCTCAGTATCACAAACACTGATACTAGGATGTGCTTCCAAATTTTCATTATGAATAAAGAAATCCATTTCAGTATCCTCATTCTCAGAAACTCTGCTGTCAGAGTATGCATCAGCTTCCTCAACTACATCATCTTTAGATGTAGGAGCTTCGATATCAGCACTTACCATTTCAGGCATAGGTGCTGCTTCAGCATTTTCAAACGCTTCTTCAACAGTATCATCTACTCTGTTCGCAGTAACATTTTCCTCAGGAACAGCTTCAGCACTTACATTGGATGCACCAAAGAGATATGCAGCCACCAGTCGCCTCTTTCGCTGTTGCAAAGTCTCAATCTCTTCTTCATCAGAAGAACGTGGTCTATTAGCCCTCTTCTTGATTCTAGGAATCCTTGATTTCCCAGCTTCAGCGTTTGCAGTAGAATCCACATTCACTTGAACTCTAGGAGATTTAACTACTCTCTTCTTCATCTTCTGTGACCTTTGTTGATGAACAACAGAAGGTCCAGCTTCAGCATTTGACTGTTGAGAATTGTCTTGAAATTGTTGAACCCTCTCAGGTAGCAACAAGACACCAACATCCCCTTTCTTAACATCTTTATTTATAAGATCAGAGAAAACACGTTTATGCAATTTAAACGAGAGAATGACATCATCCTCTAAGATCTCAACATCAGGACAGCAGAAGGTGAATAGCAATCGACAAAATCTAGAGAAATAAACAACATTCCTATTCTCTTGCATTTTCTCACCTATATTAGTCAAAACAATTCGAGCAAAATCTAAATTGTTACCAAATAGAAGAGAATACCCTATTTGCAGACTTTCAGTGGGAATTGCATCCCAATTCGTGCACTTCTTTCCAAAAGCCCTAGTGATGCAGTCGAAAAAGAAACTCCATTCCTTGCGCAAAAACGGCCTTTTCAGTTGACCCACCTTTACCAAAGAACCAGAGTATCTGATTTCCCTCATCATTCTCAATAAAAGGTCATCACCAACAGCAATTGTATAAGAATTAAAACCTTCAAAATCCAAGGCATCACGAACAGTGTCTGGAGTTACAACATACTCTTGACCTTGATAGTCAAAGGTAATTGAAGGTGACCCTGTCTCGCCTCCATTATCATAAGTGCCTGTCTGCCAAAAGCTTGTAATTTGAGATGTAGACAGATTCAACGGTGCGGTGAGAGCATGACCAATGTCAGACTTAGCCAAGAAATTCTGTATTAAATGAAACGCCTCTGGTGCGTTCTCATTCGTCAACGGAGCAGCATAGTTATTTGGAACAAACTCAAGTCCAGAAGTAGTGAAAGCAGTTGAAGCCATTAGTAATATCAAGAAATAAACAGAAAATAGCTTCAAAAAAAACGAGAGAGTTTAGGAGAGAAAGTGTTTGTGAATATGTGTGAGTGAAACTAGAATACAATTGGAGTAAGTCGTGAAAAACTGTAACGGTTGTGTGTATAATGTATAAATAGAAAATTTAAAATTAAAAACTGAACAGTTTTTAATCATTAAAACACAACTGTCTTACCCCGTGTACTGTGTAAATGAGACACGTGTCACACAGGCAATGACTGACAGCAGTAATTGGCAGTTTCCAAAGCGCATGCGCAGTAAAAACAGCAATAATTACCGCCGATTACACTTTCCTATGTATGCAATCTCTCTCCTCTCTTTAACACTTTTCTAAACCAATGCCCAAACATACTCTTTTGAAAAACCAAAACAAATGTTTTTCCTCAAAATTATAAACTGTCTGAAACAAATAATTTATTTTAACCATCAAAGATTAAAATAGAATTACCTCGGCGAAGAGTACACAAAGCATCAGTGTTTACCAATTCTCCTCTTTTGTTAATAAACTCTTTTCACAAACTGTACAGGTGTGAAAATATGTGTGTGCAATAGCAGAATTTACTTAATTTAAATATTTAGAGCATCTGAAAATGCATAAATATCACAAATTGAAACAATAAAAACTGGTTGCCCAAACTCTCATATTTAATAGAAATTTGATGTCATCTAAACTCTGTTAAAAAAAACATTTTAAGCTTTACCCCTATCAAATTCATGCTTATTTGACCGTGCAATGGATGAGACCCCAAAAGGCTTTTACAATAATACCCATGTAACGAGCTTTAGGTTAGTGAATCCCAGACTAGAAAAACCTTAGGTCACTAGGCACAAAGTCCCCTCGAACTTACTTGCTCAAGTATTAAAGAGCTCACCCTGATCAATTATGCATCAAAACAACTTCCTTTGACAATTTACTTTTTCCAGTAATCAGAGGTTGGCACTAGTCACCAAAAATTTTCGAAATTTTAGCCCTTATCACATAATAAGTTCCTGGATCGTCCTAGGCACAACATAATCTCAAAGGAATTTACACAAATTTATCCATTTCAAACTTAGGGGTGAAATTATTACGACTAAACTTCAGAGTTTAAACTGACATCCTTCATTAAGAACATTTTATGAGAGAGAGTGCAAACAGCTAATACAGAATCAACTTATAAGATCAATAAACTTAGAGATGCTTTAAATATTGAAACAGTATCATGCTGTGTTAATGTACTGCACAAATTTGAGATCAGAATTTATGTAACTCAAAAAGATTCATAATTACTTACTGAGAATTATGACTCATACAAATTTCTTCATCGGTCCATATGTTTCAGACAATATTACAATCAGAGTATAACATCAAACTTTAACCGACAGAGTATGATAGACACTTTGTAACTGACAGAGTATGATATCAGAGTATAGCATCAGAGTTTAACATGCTGACTAAGATAACAGTTAACACATGCAAACAACCATGAGCATTAAATCTAACATGCATAGATTTTGAGTCTAACCAGTATCTCTAGTCAAAACCAGAGACCATTCCAAGTTCATTTACCAATCTTGTAAAGGTAGCTTCACTCAAAGGCTTGGTGAAGATATCTGTAAGTTGTTGGTCTGTAGACACAAAATGAAGCTCAATGGTTCCTTCTTCCACATGTTCCCTGATAAAATGATACCTTATGCTGATGTGCTTGGTCATGGAGTGCTGCACTGGATTACCTGTCATAGCAATAGCACTTTGGTTATCACAGAAAATAGGTATCTTAGAGTACCTTAACCCATAATCCAGCAACTGATTCTTCATCCAAAGAATTTGTGCACAACAGCTACCAGCAGCTATATACTCTGCTTCTGCAGTGGATGTTGAGATTGACTTTTGTTTCTTGCTGTACCAAGAAACTAACCTGTCACCTAAAAATTGACAGCTTCCACTTGTGCTCTTTCTATCTATCTTACAGCCTACAAAATCTGCATCAGAGTAACCAATTAATTTAAACTCTGATTCTCTAGGATACCACAAACCCAAGGTTATGGTTCCTTTAAGATACTTAAAGATCCTTTTCACAGCTATTAGATGTGGCTCTCTGGGGTCTGCTTGGAATCTTGCACAAAGACATGTGGCATACATGATGTCTGGTCTGCTTGCAGTAAGATACAACAGAGACCCTATCATGCCTCTATAGTTTGTCATATCGACTGGTGCCCCACTGTCCTTGTCTAGCTTTGTTGCAGTTGCCATGGGAGTTGTGGCAGATGAACTATCAAGCATACCAAATTTCTTCAGAAGATTTCTGGTATATTTTGCCTGATTGATAAAAATCCCATCATCTGTTTGCTTGACCTGTAAGCCTAGAAAATAACTAAGCTCTCCCATCATGCTCATTTGGTACCTGGACTGCATAAGCTTTGCAAACTTCTGACAGAGTTTGTCATTAGTAGATCCAAAAATAATATCATCTACATAAATTTGAACTAAAAGCAAATCATCACCAGAATTGAAATAAAACAAGGTTTTATCAATTGTACCTCTAGTGAACCCACTTTCTAAAAGAAATTGAGCCAGAGTTTCATACCATGCTCTTGGTGCCTGCTTTAGTCCATATAAAGTCTTGTCAAGCCTGTAGACATAATCTGGATGTTTGGGATCTTCAAACCCTGGTGGTTGTTCAACAAACACCTCTTCTTCAAGCTTCCCATTGAGAAAAGCACTCTTTACATCCATCTGAAAGACTTTGAACTTTTTGTGTGCAGCATAGGCCAGAAAAATCCTTATTGCCTCCAATCTTGCTACTGGAGCAAAGGTTTCATCATAGTCAATTCCTTCTTGCTGTGGATAGCCTTTTGCTACAAGTCTAGCCTTGTTCTTTGTAATCACACCATCACTGTCAGTCTTGTTTCTGAAAACCCACTTTGTACCTACTACAGATCTGTTCTTTGGTCTAGGTACAAGTGTCCAGACTTCATTCCTCTCAAATTCATTCAACTCTTCTTGCATAGCTGTTATCCAGTTAGCATCTTGAAGAGCTTCTTCCACTTTCTTTGGTTCTGTTTGAGACAAGAAAGCATGATACATGCATTCATTTGTAGTAGCACTTCTAGTTCTTACACTAGCATCAGGATCTCCAATTATGAGATCAAGTGTATGTGCCTGTGTCCACTTTCTTGATGTTGGTAAGTGGCTTCTTGTATCAGTATTGGATCCTCCCCCCTTGATCCATGCTCTCCTGATTCATGTGTTGACTTTCTGCAGCTTCTGAGGCTCCCCTGAATTGGACTGCTCAGAGTTTGAGCTTTCAGAGTTTGAATGAGCTTCCTCAACAGACTCACTTTGAGTGTTTGAGTCACCAGGTTGAGCTGCCTCACGCTCCCCCTCAACTGGTTCTCTGTTTTGAGAATTTTCAGTTTCTCCATTATTTACCAGTAAAGGTTCAGAGTATGCTTCGTCAGAGTTTATCAGAACCGCTTCATCAGAGTTTGTCGGTACTGCTTCATCAGAGTTTACATCATCAGAGAATAAATCTTCATTTTCAAAGCGCAGTTGATCATATTCATCTAAGTCATCAAGTCCAGTTATTTTCTTGTCATCAAATGACACATGTATAGACTCCATGATCACCTTTGTTCTCAGATTGTATACTCTGAATGCTTTTGTTGACAATGGATAGCCAACAAAAATTCCTTCATCAGCTTTTAACTCAAATTTGGTCAACTGTTCAGGATGAGTCTTCAGAACAAAACACTTACATCCAAATATATGAAAATATTTCAAATTTGGCTTCTTGTTCTTCACCATCTCATATGGTGTCTTTCCATGCTTGTTGATCAATGTTGCATTCTGAGTAAAACAAGCAGTTTGAACAGCTTCTGCCCAGAAATAGGTTGGTAACTTTGCTTCATCAAGCATTGTTCTGGCAGCTTTGATTAGAGTTCTGTTCTTTCTTTCAACTACACCATTTTGCTGTGGAGTCCCTGGTGCAGAAAACTCTTGCTTCACTCCTCTTTCCTTGCAGAAAGCTTCCATTACTGAATTTCTGAATTCAGTTCCATTATCACTTCTTATTATCTTTACTTTGTACTGTGATCCTTTATCCGGTTGATTTACATGATCCATCAGAGTCTGAGCAGTTTCATCCTTCTTTGCCAAGAAATAAACCCAAGTGTATCTAGTATACTCATCAACAATTACTAGAGTATATTTCTTTCTGCCCATAGACATTACATTTACTGGACCAAAGAGATCAACATGTAGAAGATGATATGGCTCCAAAATTGAAGATTCAGACTTGCTCTTGAAAGATGACTTCCTTAGCTTGGCCTTTTGACAAGAATCACACAGGCCATCTAAGCTGAGTATTGACTTGGGAAGTCCCCTTACAAGATCTTTTCTTATCAGCTCATTGATGTTGTTCAAATTTAGATGAGAGAGCTTCTTATGCCATTTCCAACTCTCTTCATTTGACATTCTTGCTGTCAGACACACAGTTTTTCCATCAGAGTTTGTTACCAAACTTGCTTCATAGATGTTGTTGCGCCTGTGTCCAACTAGAACAACTTTTCCAGTAGATTTACTGATCACTTCACAGTGTTCAGTATGAAAATCTACATGATATCCTCTGTCACAGATTTGACTCACAGATAGCAGATCATGCTTGAGTCCTGAGACAAGAGCTACATTCTTGATTATGACACTACCAAGATTGATATCGCCATATCCCAGTGTACATCCTATGTTGCCATCTCCATAGAAAACTTTTGGGCCAGCCTTCTCCTCATAGTCTGATAGCAGGGCTTTGTTTCCAGTCATATGTCCTGAGCATCCACTGTCCAAGATAAGTGTGCTCTCTTTAATGCCCTGCAATTACAAACAATCACTGATTGTTAGTTTTAAGGATCCAGACTTTCTTGGATCCTTTGTCTTTCTTAACAGTGTTAGCTTTTGCAGCGGAATCAATAAGCTTCCACAATGTACAAACCTGAAATGTTAGGAAAGAGTGAGCTACATAGCTCAGCAAGTAACAGTTTGACTTACAAATATTCTCAAAAATCAATGGGTGTTTTCAGTAAAACATATTTTCCCAAAACAATAATAATTTTGAAAAAACTTTGCGAAAACAAATCCAACCCAAAGTTTATATTTTAAAATCTAGAAAATAAACATAATTTGAAACATAAGCAGAATATAGAACAGAAACGAAATTCTTATAAATACCACAGTCTTGCTCTACGGCCACACTTTCCCAGTAGCCGGGATCTTATTCTTATTCTTATTCTTTCGCCACACTTTGCTAGTGACCGGCATCTAAAATTCAATAATTACGCGCCCTTAATAGGTATCTAAAGTTGCACACTTGTGCGCCTACTAAGGGTATCTAAGTCTAGTTCCGGAACTATAGCGTAAATTACGAACGGGTTCGATAACGTAGAGACTGAGGGATTCGAAGATTCTCGTATCTTATTTCTTATACATTTCGAAACAATATTTCTTATATCTTATACAAAATCTGAAAATTGCGGAATTAAAATATCTTTTCCGAAAATAAAAGTAAGTCAAAAAGTACTTACCTCAAAAGCGATCAAATACCGAAATCAATGCGAGCAAATCCTATAATTTTATTAAACCAATCAAAGTCAAATAATGTTCACACCACCTTAATATAACTCATGTGACGCTTACATATAACTTACTCAATGAAATTTCAAAAATCAGACACCAAAACCTCTTGCAAAATAGATCATTATTAACAAAATCAGTTATGACCAGTTCTAGAAATTGACAAATTACTCTATGAAAATGACTTTATCTGAAAAAGTACAAAACACGAAAAATGTAGGCAATTCCGAGACCTTTCCAGAATGATAAGTCTCGTTAAAAACGGACAAGTGACGAACTCAGAACATAGATATTTGCGGACTGCTGAACAGAATCAGTCGCTGATCAGGTTAGTATTTCGACGTTTAAGACATCGCAATCACATAAATGGTCAGCGGAATGAAACAAAAAGTGCAGAGGTCGAAAAGAGCTTTCCAGAATGGTATCGCTCGTAATTTTTGGATAAAGACTCAATTTACTATGAATTTTCAAAGTTAGACTTCTCAGTTTCAAAAACATACTGGCTGGTCAATAAATCCCAGAAAAACTCACGTTTGCAGACCGAATTTCAAAAAAACACAAAGAATCAAAGTCGTAGATAATTCAAATACCTTTTCAGGGAGTCTAATATCATAAAATTCTGACAAATAACGAGTCAGATACTATTTTTACAAAAATTCAGACTTTATATATATTATACATACAAAATCGGAGTAGTCATACGAACACAATGAACAAAACAAAGAACTCATGGATATATATCATATTATACACATATACAAATACTCAAGAGAACATATAAAGATCTTTGACATAATCAAAATAAATCAAATATCATGCACGTGAAATAACACGAATAACAAGAAAATTAAAGAATCGTTACCTCTTCTTCTAAACTTGTTATGAGACCTCCTCTCGTGCTCTTCTTCTTTTCCTTCTTCTCCTCCTCTCTCTCTTTCAGCGTCTCTCTCTCTCTCTCTCTCTCTCTCTCTCTCTCTCTCTCATGTTTGCTAGGGTTTTCATATCTTTTTTTTAACACACTCGTATCTAGATATGTATAGGTCAATTTTAATTAAATTGGGCCAACTGAAACTTTAAACTAAAGCCCAACAAAATTAAATTAGCAAGACTCATTAATTCTATATTTTTATTCTAAAATCAAATTATATAATTATATTAAATTTTAATCCACTTCTAATTCTGATTTCTAGCAATTTTTAATCTATTAAAAAAAATCCGGGATATTACAATATGATTTTTAGAACTCAAGATACAACACAAATAGCTAATTGAACTCTAAAACTTAATAAATAAAGTCTAAAAGTTAATAACATAAAAATATGAAAAAAAGACAAATTAATATAATTATTACAAATATTAATAAAAAAAAGTCGTGGATTGCACGGGTTATAAGTTAGTCTATATAATGTCCCTAACATAAAATATTGTAATTTTTTTAAGAGAAAATACAAGTCGATTTTCAAAATCAAAATGAACTCTCCAAGAAAAATTCGTAACTAATTGTTATCTTCAGTTTCCAAAGTGTTTTAATTGAATTTTATTATGAACTACCCCTAAATTGAATATATTTTTATCAAATTTTTTGAAGGTATAAAATTGTCAAATTGAATTTTTGAAATTTTATAAAGGGTCCAAAAAGTATAGATATAACAACGAACTTCTATCTAAATTAGCTTTTATTTTGTTCAAATCCTTACAATTTAGAATTTTTTGAATCTTATAAACATTAAAATTTAGAGTCCCTAAAAACGTTACCAAAATCGTTCTCGAACGTTTTATTATCAATATATAATTGGATATTAACTTACTAATGAGATGGGTCGATCGTGCATTCATATGAATTTCATGAATAAAAACAGGCCACAAATCATTCGAGATTTATTTTGTGGTACGTACATTACCCTTATCAAAAATATTAGTTTTTCTATTTTTTTTTTCAATTTTACCATCTTCTGAAAATATTTTTAAAAATACGATTTGCAAACAAAGCAACCAAATGCAACATATTTTTACGTTTTTTTGAAAAATAATTGATTTTGATTTTGATTGCATTTGAGGTTGATTTTGGTTATATTTGAGTTTGCATTTGGTTCAATTTGTTAAACAATATATTATGCAACTAAAGATGATTTAAAGTTGTGTTTATGGTCGATTTTGGTCGATGTCGATTGCAAAAAAGGTTGCTGAAGTTGCTGCTGTATTTTTACAAATATTTTCTAAAAATTGGTTTTTTCGCAAAAATAATTTTTAAAAATAAAGTATTTTTGTAAAAAAAATCTTAATTCATGTGTTTCTGAAAAAAGCCCTAAAATCTATTGAATCTATTTCTTCATTTTGTTTTTACATCCTTTTCACTCTGTTGTTTTTATGGACTTGAACAATGTTCCGTTCAAAACTGATTAACCATATTGATACTTTTACATGTATTTTAAAGTGTCGGAATTGTACAGAAATTAATATTCTTAAAATACAGGATGACGAGTTCAAAATCTAAATGAACTATTTATTTATTTATGATGAGTTGCAATCTGGTCATACAAACTAAAATTCCTAAGAATAAAAGGGATATGTAAAGATTATCGCGATTACATCTTTGGTCTATAGTTGACTTCATCTATCTCTCGCCCATCTACCTTCTCTCTCTCGTGGCGGAAGAAGATGAATAAATGGATTCATCTCTGAATTACATTCAAGTTGTACTTTGTCCCATGAGTAACATGATTTTACTAATCCGTCACTATTTTTGTACGTGTATGAATTTAACAATTGTTTGATTCAATTATTCAGATTGAAATATTTGTATAAATTTATCAATTGTTTGGTTCAATTAATCAGATTGTTGGTTCTCTTTCTTATATGGATTGAAATTCTTGGAATCACTTGATTTTTTGACCTTATGTTGCCAACTGCAAGAGTATGTGTTCATTATCATCCGTCTCAATTCAATCCCTTTATGAATAACATGATTGTAAATCTTAGTGTTTAAATGTATTTTCTTTCCTTAGATCTAATTAATTGTGTGGTTATATTTGTGTAGACATTTGTTTCATTTTATGCATATTGGATTATATATTTTACCGTCAATTCTTTAAATCTCATGTTTTGATATCTATGTGAATTATAATGAGCATGATAAATATTTAGTAAACCACAAAATATTCAAGTTCTTCAAGTTGCAGTGGTTACAAAATATTTCATGTTTATGTAGTTACAAAACACGAATGGAAATTAAATTCTATAGCTAATATAGGAAATCTATATTCGATAGCTAACATTCTCTTTTCAGGGTGCTTTTCAGGGCGCTGGAGTTTTCACCTTCATTCATAGGACTGCCTGGTGCGCACCAATGCACTTCTCCCCTGATTCAGAACACTGGGAGAGCTGGTGTTTCAACTTGTCAATAAGAATCTGGTTTTCTTCCTTTTGGACCTTGAGACTGGTCTTTTCTTTACTGGTCTGTGAATAATACAGTCCTCCCGCAGTGGCTAGGAAAACTACTACAGCTCCAGACCTCTGAAAACCATCCTGAAATGAAAAAGGTAAAGAATTAATATAATCATATATGACTCATGCATGAAAGAGGTACACAATTAATTAGGTACCTCCTCGACTTTGCCTTTGAAAGTTTATTGCTCCATATCAATGATACCCTGAACTTTTGTGCCCTGATAAACCTTTTGCAAAACTTCAGGCATTTTACCGTAGGATGCCATTGCCCGTAATTTTTTTGCAAAAGAGTTCATCTTTACCTAACTGACAAAATCAAAGGATATCAATACAAGAAAATAATACAAAAGAAACAAGACTTGTAATATAAAAGGTTAGCCGTAAGAAATGTGTAACTCGTGAAGTTATGTCCTGAGTTGAGCCTAGGCTTCTACTTACAAAACTAGCCCCTAGGCTTCCACGAGGCCACCACTTAAAAAACTCTGGAATGTAAGTGACGTCCCATAATATTTCTTAATGCCTCTTAATGCTAGTAAACCTGTAAGTTTCACGTACATGTAGATGATGAAAATGAAAATGAAAATGAAAACTTGGGGGGGGCAACAACCCGTGAATACTAAAACTGAACCTTCTGAACCTTGGAATCAGGAGGCAGAAATGTAAAAAAGAGAAGTTGGGGCTCGTCTGAAAAACAATTTTGGGATTCAGACAAAACCCAAAGGCAATTTGTGTGAAAGTCTATGTAAATGGAAAGTGATGGACGGAGAATGATTTAAGACCAAAAGTCAGACCAAACCTTCACTTGAAAAAAAAACATTAAGAAACTATAAATATATTAAGCTATTTCACCTAAAAACGGCACAATTTGAAAAATGGCCTTTTATGTCATCTAAAAACGCAACTTTATCTTGAGTTTTTAGGATACGTAATTTTAGCTCATGTTTTTCATTAAAATCCTTTTAGGAAAAAAATTTAAATAAACATGCATGTTCAACTTGCGGTAATTGAAAAGATAAAAACACAAAACAATGAATCAAGCGACATTTCATGGAAACGTGAGTGTAAACGCTACACGAATTTTGTTTATTCTTACTGAGATGGTCTCCAATTTGTTATTAGTCAATAAGACTGCCTAACTTAAATCAGCTTTGCTGCTTTGGTTCTTATTAGTGTGAGTTGTAATTATTTGGTTGCCTTTTTCCAACTTCTTCATTTCTGGCACTATGCAAATTGCTGTTACATTGGCTGTGCTTATTTCAAAGATTGCTCGAATCGACTATCCTAAAGAATGGTATATGCTTCTGCTCCTCAATGTCATATACAAGAGTCACAAAATGAGATGATATTGGAAACCAATACATGTTGAACTTGAGTATAAAGATTTTATTGCTTTATAAGATAACCCTTCTCGATTTTATGCACTAAATACTGTTAATTATGTCTTAGGAAAAACCTCTTGATCTCAATCATAAAGGTATTTTGCTAGTAGATGGTTTATTTCCTCGTAGTTAGAAGAAAAATAATTTATTTGTCAGTTTGATGCAACTTTTTTTTAATTTCTACTTTATAGGCAGCCATTTAGAAACTTGATACTGATATATCTATCAATGTAGTTTAGATGTTACAAAAACTAAAAAAATTAAAAACAGAAGTAAAATACCAACCTCTCCCAACTACACAATGAAAACTTCAGTTCTATTGAAACATACATGTTCTTTGCGCAGTCTACTTGCATCTCGCCAAACAATATAACTGTATTCCTGGAGTGGATGACTTGTCTATTCCTTCATAGTTAATATATATTATACATTAACTACAAAATTATGTTGTTAACTAGATAAACTGATCCAGGGTTATTATCGTAAGTTTAATTGGTCTATGAACCAGGCTTAATAAGGGAGTAAACATTAGGGTAATTATAGGAGAATATCATCTAAATCTGGTAGAACATCATTCTTTTTGTAATATCAAAACACAAGCAGCTAAGACCCAATACAAACAGCAAAACACAAGCAGCTAAGACCCAATAGAGATACAAGAAATATTCATATACATATTACAACATATACATATTACATATACATATTACAACATATAGACACACGCAAATACATATAGACACAAGCAAATATGTATAGACACAACCAAATATAGAGACACAAAACACAAAAAAAAAATAGCTTGAAGAAGGATATTACCTTAGATATTGAAGGTGTTTGCTTGATCTATTGAAGGAGACTAATTGAGGGAGATTTGGGGATAGGGTTTAGTAGACTTATTGAGGGAGATTTGCGGATTTTAGTTGGGTATATTGTGTTTGGGTTAAATATCAAAATCAACACCTAAGTTGGTGTAGAATATTAATTTGTTCATTATATTAATGAAATTTCTAATACATCATTTTAGTAAATCGTAAGGACAATTTCGTTAATTCGATTTGTTGACTTGATGGAAAATATCTTGACCATGATGTGGTATTGTTGACTTTTCTGACTTTGATGATGAAAATTATATTTCTTTAATTATAGCGGTGATAACAAATATTATTGAATAATGAACCCAACTTTTAATAGTAGGAAGTATAAGGACTACTAAAATTGCACAATAATCTTTTTTTTTGGTAATTTGCAAGTAATATATTATCAATTTGTTTGAATTTAAAAATATTTTCACCCCTTAATAAAATTACAAAAGCATAAAAAATATTTATTTTTGTAAAATGAAATGAATAAATAAAATGAATATACATTAAAACGCATACACAATAAACAAAAGCAAGTTTAACTTATTTTTTTTTCAAAATTACACTCTTAAATAGCTACCTAGATCTCTAGCCTTAATCTTCATGTTATCATTCACACACATATATACTTTTATATTATACCAACTATTACACAACATCTATGAGCTTCATACACACATATAACTAACCTAAACCACAAACACCTATACTGAATATGTACTAAATTAGTTTTAAGTAATTTCACTTTCAAATTTCATCTAAATTTAGACAAATATTATTCTACACATATCATGACTTGTATTAGTCACAAAATTGAAACTCCACTCTTTGCCCTTGGCGGATAACTTTTTTTCATTTTAAATTTTATTGGTAAGTTCTTTTGAGTTTTGGAACTTAGCAAGAACACCGTTCATATTAGTTTTGTAAAATTGGGTTACATAACTTTTCTCTGAACTTATTTTTATATACATAGTGTCTTAAAATTATTTGTGTTTTAACATTTTCTTCGTTTCTCAATTGCACAAATATAGTCTTTCATCAACATTTTTGGACATCCATCATTTTCTTTGGTGTTACCATAGCATCTTGTTGGATATATTGTATCTAACATTCATTTTTATTTGCTGGATGTAATGTAGCTAATCTTCGCTTTTGTTCTTCTCTTTTCAGTTATTTTGCATGCACACCCATATAAATATACAAGAGAGAAACCGAAGGTATTATGACAATGAATCTATGAAGACAAAGATGATGGATCTGCCTCCGCCATGTATCTCTGACTTGCATTATGTATTCAGTAAGTGTTGAAACTCGACAAATTCAAGATAGCTCACGAAATAAATGCCTATTTGAGGATTCTGTTCTTCGAAATTAAAAATTTATTAAGATTTTCATTGATTTAAAAATTTGCATCTTGTTGAGTTTGGTAAAGATAATTTATTTTTATCATTAGTGTCTTTGTATTCATCACGAGTTTAATGAAAATGTCTTAAGAAAATATTAGTTATTTTTTGTTGATTATGATAAGATTGTTGTCTATAAGGCTATTTCTGATTGACTGAGCAGGAAAGAAAATGTTGCAACCATATATTCCACAAGCCACTATTTGAGGGAAAGTTATTGATAAACATTTCATAGACCCTGAATTGACCAGAGAGAAAACACCGTGAAAAAGGCAAAATTTGACAATATAATCGTTAACAGTTTGGATGTTCTTACAAACGGTGTCATCTCTTGTAAAACTGTGGGAAAAAGTACCAAGTGCATTGTGGAGGCACCAAAGATGTCAAGAAAAATCTGAGGTTACATCTCATTTTGGAGTATGAGTACTTAAAAGGCTAAACGATGAGTGACATGGTAGATTTACTAAAACTCAATTTGGCCATGCTTGTAATATCTATGAAAAGGAAGATTATAATACCAAGTTCACGAGGGCTCTTCTTGAAGATTGGGATAACAATATCACTGCAACAACAATTCCACTACAATAAGAGATAAGCTGCGGATCTTGATGAAGTAACCAACTTGAACCTTTTTTTATTGCTAAGTTGGAACATTAAAAATGATATAGTAAGTTAACAATATGATCATGTTGTGGCTTATTATCCATGAAGATGAGATTAATTTCTTAGTGGCCTAATTGATTGTTTCAAATCAAATCTGATTAATGACATAATCACTGAAAGTAGTAAGCTCAGTCGACAAAACCTCAAGTTTTCTCATAAGGGATGAGCTGGAATTTCCATGAACATCTTTGAAACTCTGTTGAATCTATAGTTTCGTGCATTCACCCATTCCTTCCAAACTCAAAGCTCGAGCAGAGTACTCCTAGAAAAATAAGGCCACACCATAAACACAATTGTGGTGCTCGTTAGAGGTAAGTCAACCTTCTTTCACCTAATTGTATATGTGATATGTCAATACTTAATGTAGTAGTGAAAAACATATTTGTTTATAAATAATGTTTGCAGTCCATCTTTGAAAGTGCCAGCACCATGACATATGTGTAGTGCGTGACATTAGCTGCCTTTATTAAACTTCTGATCCAAGGAGGAACCATATGACTCGAAAACATGCTGGGTGGCTTAGTCGCCCACCCACCATGCTACGCGAAAGATGAACTTGACACTATCCTGCACAAAAAGGCTAGAACACAAGGTACTCCCATAGTATTTTAAAAAGAATGTGTCATTCTTCATTCACTGATTTCGTTGTACAAAACCAACTTTGATAGCAGAAATCAACATCAGTTTACTAAAGGCTAAAGACGATACATTATACTATATAAATGATTCAAAGAGGGCAATGCCGCAAAGTATAAATCAAACATAGGGATCAAAGATATCACTATTTACTACAATATCACAAGATTCTAAGAGATATTTTACACATTGATTGTATGCAAAGAGGCTACCCATTGATGTTTACTGAATCCCGATTTTAAGCCATCATCTAATCTTGCTAAACCACATATTTCTGTTATTAGCAACAATTATCAATTTGATTAGAGTAGTCATATAGACACTATAAATTGTTAGAACAAAATTGTTTATTCTTTACGAACATCTTCCTTACTCAATCTGGTCCATCTCATATATAAACATGAAACCAAAGCGACCTTCATCACATCACCGTAACTCGATCCTCAATGATCACCACATAAATATACTCAATGACATAGATCAAGTATGGATGTGTAACTGGAAATTACATGCAATGTGATCTCAATCATGCCTATTTTCAATTGATCATTAATACCTTAGTGAGATCAATCTTTATTCTTTCAACTTTATGTCAAAACCACAATTGAAAAACAATAACTCATTTAGAGCAATAGAGAAAGTAAAATAAAAGAAATTAACTTTATTCTGCAGAAAACTCAAAATATACAATATATCACAATAGTGTCAATATAAACTGAATACTGAATACAAGAACAAAACAAACTCCCACTAAAACTGAATATCCTCCAAAGAGACAACACCCATTTGAGCAGTATGTCCAAGAATGACTTTAGGTGTCAAAGCTTTAGTAAGTGGGTCTGCTAGCATAAAATTTGTTCCTATATGCTCAATAGACACTATCTGATTTTGCACTCTCTCTATAACAACTAGATATTTAATATCTATATGTTTAGAAGCTACGGAGCTTCCATTATTATTTAAAAACTTAGTTGCAGAGCGATTGTCACAGTAAACTTTCAATGGTCTTTCAATTCCATCAACAATCCGCAATCCTGTAACAAAATTCCGCAACCATATAGCATGATTGGTTGCCTTATAACAAGCTATAAACTCTACTTCCACGGTAGATCGAGCTATAAGTGTCTGCTTAGCACTTTTCCAAGATATAGCTCCTCCAACTAACATGAAAACATAACCAGAAGTAGATTTTCTTGTATCTATGCAACCAGCAAGATCAGAATCGGAATACCCAATGATCTCCAAATTTTCCGACTTCCGATAAACAAGCATGTAATCCTTTGTTCCTTGCAAGTACCTCATAACCCTTTTGATCACAATCCAGTGATCCATTCCGGGTTTACTCGTAGATCTACTTAACATACCCATAATGAATGCCAAATTCGGCCGAGTACAAACTTGAACATACATGACTCCCAATAGTCGAAGCATAGGGAATGTTCTGCGTCTCATTTCCTTCAAAATCATTCTTAGGGCACTGTTTGAGACTAAACTTGTCTCCTTTAACAACAAGAGTACTTATTTGTGCACAATCTTTCATACCAAATTTAGCAAGCACCTTTTCGATATAGCTCTTTTGTGATAAACCAAGGATACCTCGAGAACGGTCTCGATGTATCTTAATTCCTAATACAAAAGAGGCATCACCAAGATCCTTCATCTCAAAATGATTTGTGATAAATCTCTTGGTTTCGTGAAATAAGCCTATATCGTTACAAGCCAATAGTATGTCATCGACATAAAGCACCAGGAAAATAAAATTTACTCCCACTGAACTTATGATATATGCATTTTTCAACAACATTGGACTCAAAACCGTATAAGACAACGGTTTGATGAAATTTGCGATTCCACATACGGGAAGTTTGCTTTGTACCATAGATGGATCTTTTAAGTTTACAAACCATAGACTTTGGATCACCAATTACAAAGTTTTCTGGTTGTGTCATATATATCGTTTCATCAATGTCACCATTAAAAAACGTTGTTTTGGCATCCATCTGATGAGCTCTAAATCAAAATGAGCCACAAGTGCCATTATTATTCTAAAAGAATATTTCGATGATACTGGAGAGAAAGTTTCTTTATAGTCAATACCTTCTCTTTGAGTAAAACCCTTTGCGACTAGACGCGCCTTATATCTTTCAACATTACCTTTTGAATCCCTTTTGCTTTTAAATATCCATTTACAACCAATGGGTTTCGCACCTTCAGGCAACTTGACAAGATCCCAAACGTCATTGTCCTTCATGGATTTCATATCATCCTTCATGGCTTCAATCCACTTTTGACTATTAGCACTTTGTTTGACTTGTTGGAAATTGATCGGATCATCTTCCATTACCCATATGTCAAACTCATGCTCTTGAAGAAAAACAATATAATCATCTGGAATTGCACTCCTTATGTCTCTAGTGGATCGCCTTAGTGGCACTTCCTCTTGAGGTTGTTGAGTTTGCTCTTGTTGATCATCATCTTGATTTTGAGTAGGAAATTGTATAGGTATATCCACATTGTTGTCTTGAACAATATGAGGTAAAGAAACTGATTCTTCCTCAAAGACAACATCCCTAACTATATTTTCCCCCTCAAACTCAATATCCTCAAGAAATCTAGCATTTCCCGTTTCGAAAAAAGACTTTGTCAAAGGATCATAAAACTTGAAACCCTTTGTTTTCTCAGGATACCCAAAAAAATAGCAACTAACAGTTCTTGAGTCCAGTTTATTTTCATGCGGCCTATAAGGCCTTGCCTCAGTTGGACATCCCCACACATGTATATGATTAAGACTAAGTGTTTTACCAGTCCACGATTCATAAGGGATTTTAGCGACTGTTTTGCTAGGTACTCTATTTAGTAGGTAGGCTGCAATCTTAAGTGCATCTCCCTGGAGAGATTCTGGTAAGGAAGAGTGACTAATCATACTTCTTACCATGTCCTTAAGCATTATGTTTCGTCTTTCAGCAACACCATTCATGTGTGGTTGCCCAAGCATTGTGTACTGTGAAACGATTCCGAATTCCTCTAGGAATTTAGCAGAAGGTCCAGGACGTTGTTCACCAGATCCGTCGTATCGACCATAGTACTCACCACCACAATTAGATTTGACAGCTTTAATCTTTTCACCAAGCTGATTTTCAACTTCGGCTTTAAAGACTTTAAAAACGTCCAAAGATTGTGACTTCTCATGAATTAAATATAAGTACCCATAACGAGAATAGTCATCTATAAAAGTGATAAAATATTGTTGACCATTCCAAGAAGCTGTAGGGAATGTACCACATATATCATTATGTATCAACTGTAAGACACCAGTACTCCTATTGGCACTTAAATTCCTTTTGTTTGTCTGTTTACCCTTAATACACTCAATGCATACATTAAGGTCTGAATAATCAAGAGATTCAAGTATTCCATGTGACACAAGTCTCTCTAGTCTCCCTTTAGAGATTTGTCCTAAGCGCTTATGCCATAACATAACGGAATTTTCTCTTGACAATTTTCGTTTTGTACCCCTTGATGTTATTTGCAAGGTTTCATGAGATGAAGCAATTGAACTCAACATATATATATTATCAATGAAGGAACCAGTTGCAACCAAAGAAGAATTAAGAAATAGACTAAATTTATTATCTCCAAATGAATAAGAGTAACCATATTTGTCCAAAACAGAAATAGAAACCAAATTCCGTCTAAACAACGGTACTACAAAAGTCTCTCTTAATTCAAAAAAATGACTAGTCTCAAAAGACAATCTAAAAGTGCCAATGGCTTCAACTGGAACTGCATTGCCATCACCCACATAGATGAATCTTTTAGCATCACTTGCTTTTCGGCTCCAAATGCAACCCTTTCTTTATACGCCATGCGACATACTTGGGACAATCCTTCTTCAAGTGCCCAGATTTCTTACAAAAGAAGCAAGCAAAAGCTTGATCCTGAGTCTTTTGTTTCTTAGACTGTGATTTTTCCACTGCAGTCTCTTTATCTTTAGTCCTCTTTCGGTGATTAACCTTTGAGGTAGTTGTAACATGAGCACTTTTAGTCTTCTCACACTTCAACCTATCTTCCTCCTGCACACAATGTGAAATGAGCTCATTAAGAGCCCATTTATCCTTCTGAGTATTATAACTCACTATAAATTGACCGTATTGTGCAGGAAGAGATATAAGTACTGTTGGGATTTATGGGTGATAGCATAGAAACAACTTAACTTTGAATGTACTTAATTTTTTAATTAAGTAGAACATACTGTCACAGCCAAAGTATGTTCTTGTAATCAGTATGTAATGTCATTTTAGTTGTGTAATTTGAAAGAAGTTCACTTGCTGTGTTCAAGCCTCAAAGAATGCATTTTAGATGACAGCATGAATAAAGTTTACTGTCATAGGCATTGACAGTAAGATTACAAGAAGACAGAATGTTGCAAGTCACGACAGCATATTCACTCTGACAGCAACATTGGCGGAAGACTACGCGACAGCAACTTTAGCCCTCGACAGCAAGTTTAGAATCCTCGACAGCACTCTATGCGGGGAACTCATACTGTCACCAAAAGAACATTCTTGTGACAGCAAGCTTTGTGGTAAAAGTAACTGTCTCGAGAAAAATCCTTGTTCTAGGTATCTTTCTCAGTCAAATCCCGTGACAGTCTCAATGTTCAAGAAACAGGCGTGTTGCAGTATCCCTAAGCTGCACCAAGTCTGCAAGACTACGACAGAAGCTTCAAGCACTGAAAAACAAAAGCGAATCAATTCAAGAGCAAGGTCAAGTCTCTATTTGCTGAATTGCTTTAGCTGGAAATAGAATGAATCTAGGTTGCTTTCTTTGTAATGTATATCTGACATGTTAGCAATTTAGGAAAGTCACATGGGTAGACAATCTGTAAGAAGCTGCCACTTGATAACAGCAGCTTCACAAACCCGTGAGTGACAGTGATAGGATTAGCTTTATACTTAGACTATCAATTCATTCTAAAAAAGTAACGAAGACAAGCAAGTGTCTTAAAGAAAACCGAAGCTCAAGAATTCTTTCTTGAGGTTGTAGCAACACTTTGCAAAATAAATAAAAACATTTATTTTGTGAAACTTGTCTTTAGAACATACTGTTTGTGATTGCATACATATTACTGATAACATTTAATCTTAGTTTTAGTTGTTGAAATTGAGATTGAATTTTATCAGTATTGCATTCATCCCCCCCCCCCTTCTGCAATACATGAGGACCAACAATTGGTATCAGAGCGATCAGATTAACATACATATCTGAGATCACGACGACAATGTAGAAATCAAACAGTATCAAGATCCCAGCTTTTGATAAAGAGAACTACAGCATCTGTAAAAGAAAGATCTTGTTGTTTATCAAAGCTGCGAATCCACTAAACCCAGGTATACTCGAGAATGGTCCTTTCATACCAAGGAAGGAAATTGAAGCCACAACAGTAAATTGTGAAATCATTCCTGCATATTGGGTTCCCAAAGATCCCTCGGAAATTTTGGAACCTGAGAAGGAGAAAATGGTGCTAGATGATCACTTGCAACTCATCTTGCTCGATTCTCTCACGTTGGATAAAGCCATGTGTGGAAGTGTGATAAGCTGCACATCAGCCAAGGAGATGTGGATCAGGTTAGCTTTACTATGTGAAGGAAGTGAAGAAGTTAAGGGCAACCAAAGGCAAATACTGATATCTCAATTTGAGGCATTCATGGCCAAGCCTGGTGAAGACTTAACTTCCATGTTTGAAAGGTTCAGTAAGCTCTTAACTGAACTACAGATACATGGCAAGTACTATGACAGAAAAGAATTGAATGTCAAGTTCCTGCTTACACTGCCTGATCACCTTGAACACAAGACAACAGCCATACGAGAAGGAAGAGATCTCAACAATATAACCTTTGAGACACTTTATGGTATTCTGAAATCCTATGAACTTGAACTCTTTCAAAAGAGAGCCATACAAAGTGGAACAAGGAACAAGATGGCTAATATGTCAAGTGCCCTAGTAGCACATGTGCCAAGGATCACACAGCCAAGTGAAGTACTACAAATCACACAACCAACCCCTGCACAATCCTTGAAGATAGAAGAGGTGGTTGAAGATGATGAGAAAGTAGTACTACAGCTCAAGGATGTGGAAGATGAAGACTTCTACACAATGGAGGAACTGGAAAGCATGGACAATCCAACTATGGCTTACATGGCCAAAAAGTTCAAGAACTTCAGGTTCAGAAAGGATAGGTCATACAAGCCCCAAGGCCAAGCATCCAAGTTCAACAAGGGAAGTTCATCAAAGGCTGTTGTGGGGAGTTCAACCAAAGGAGGATACAAGACTGGATTTGTGGATAGGTCAAAATTCAAGTGTTACAACTGTGGTGAACCTGGTCATTTTACTACTGAATGCAAAAGACCCAAACAGGTTCAAAGATATGAGAAAGGAACTGGTGGATACTCTAAGAAGAATCAAGGTAGAGCCTATGTGGCTGAAGGAAAGTGTTGGGATGATTCTGATGATGAAGAAGAAGAAGAAGAAGAAGAAGAAGAAGAATATGTCAACCTAGCTCTCATGGCTAGCACTGATGAAGTAACATCAACATCTTCAAGTCAGGTACCTTCACTTGTTTTACTTGATATGTCTATTGATGAGCATAAGAAAACCATTAAAGACTTAAGTGTTGAAATGTTCAATGTCTACACTAGCTTATCTGCTGCTAATGAGGAAATCACTAGGCTAAGTAAGCTAAATGAAACACTACAGTCTGAAAATGAATCTCTTGTTCTTAAAACCAGTTCACTAGACTCTTTAGCTCAGGAGAATGCTAGATTTAAGAATGAATTAAAATGTGCTAAAGAGGTTGAAGAATTCCTGAGGAATGAGATTGCTGAAAATGAATTCAAAATTAAGGCTTATAGAAACTCATCAAAGATAGTTCAGGATTACAATGATAAGCATACAGAAAATCAGTCAGTTGGTATAGGTTTTTCATATGGTAGAAGACCTGGAAAGGAAACTGTGATTCAAGATTGTTCTGGAAATGCTGCTGTCAAACCCACCATTCTCAAGAAGGTTAAAACTCCTATTTTCAAAGCTGCTGAAATTGAGTTTGATGAAGAAGCCATGCTCATCAAACAAGAAATTCTTGATGAGGATGAAGGTGTTGACAGCACATCCAAGGATGGAAAGGATACTGTCACAATCCCCAAGACAGTACACTTACCAAGCAATCAGACAGTAAGTTCAAAAGATGATGTCACAATTGGCAAGACAGAATCTTCCAAAGATACTGTCAAGAATGTTTCCAAGATAGTAACTTTCAAACCTTCTGTCAAGACAGTAGGAATAAAAGATACTGTCAAGGAAAGTTCGACAGCAACTTCTGAACATACTGTCAATCCAGTAACTCCCAAGTCTAAGAACAGGAATGGTAAGGTAGGTGTCAATAAAGGAAATGGATACACTAATGTTGGAGGTGCTTCTAGGAAACTATGCAATAACTGTGGATCTACACATCATTTAACACATGTTTGTAAGAAACCAATTGAGGATAAGATCAATGCTACTGAACTCAATGGTAACTTACACAGAACCCCCCTTATGCATAGAACTATGAGTGTCTGTAATAACATTGAATGTATGTCATGCAAAATCACTGCCATTTAGTTCGACAAAATAAATGTTTTATTTATTTTGCAAAGTGTTGCTACAACCTCAAGAGAGAATTCTTGAGCTTCGGTTTTTCTTCAAGACACTTGCTTGTCTTCGTTACATTTCTAGAGTGAATTAATAGTCTAAGTATAAAACTAATCCTATCACTGTCAAAACGGGTCTGTGAAGCTGCTGTCATTATCAAGTGGCAGCTTCTTACAAAGTGTCTACCCATGTGACTTTCCTAAATTGCTAACAATGTCAGATATACATTACAAAGAAAGCAACCTAGATTCATTCTATTTCTAGCTAAAACATTTCAGTAAATAGAGACTTGACCTTGCTCTTGAATTGATTCGCTTTTGTTTGTAGTGCTTGAAGCTTCTGTCGTAGTCTTGCAGACTTGGTGCAGCTTAGGGATACTGCAACACGCCTGTTTCTTGAACATTGAAACTGTCACGGGGTTTGACTGAGAAAGATACCTAGAACAAGGATCTTTCTCGAGACAGTTACTTTTGCCGCAAAGCTTGCTGTCACAGGAATGTGCTTTTGGTGACAGTAAGAGTTCCCCGCATAGTGTGCTGTCGAGGTTTCCAAACTTGCTGTCGAGGGCTAAAGTTGCTGTCGCGTAGTCTTCCGCCAATGTTGCTGTCAGAGTGAATATGCTGTCTTGACTCGCAATATTCTGTCTTCTTGTAATCTTACTGTCAATGCTTATGACAGTAACCTTTATTCATGCTGTCATCTAATATGCATTTTTTGAGGCTTGAACACAGAAAGTGAACTTCTTCCAAATTACACAATAAAAATAACATTGCATACTGATTACAAGAACATACTTTGGCTGTGACAGTATGTTCTACTTAATTAAAAAATTAAGTCTATACAAAGTTAAGTTGTTCCTATGCTATCACCCATAAATCCCAACTTACCTGTTCTCACTACTGAAAAATGCTCATACATGAACACTGTTGAGACTTCTGAGCCTGCTGGAAACAGCAAAAAGGCTTCATCCACTAAGAAAAGGACCAAGTCCAATTCCAAACCAAAGTGGGTGAAAAGAGAAGTCAAACAGGAGGTTATTGATGATGCTTGTGATTTTATGACTGGAAGAAACTCAGGAGACACTGAAACTGCAGGACCCAACAAGGATTGGGTACCATATTCAAATTAGAAACATTTTGTTTTGCAGGGCAAGAAGAAAAATCAAGTCATGTGGATAATTGACAGTGGTTTCTCAAGACACATGACAAGTGATAAAGCCCTGCTATCACACTATGTAGAGAAAGCTGGCCCAATCATAACCTTTGGAGACAACAGCAAGGGTTACACAGTGGGATATGGTTGTCTGGAAATTGGAAATGTTTTCATTGAAGATATTGCTCTTGTGGATGGATTGAAGCACAATCTACTCAGTGTCAGCCAATTTAGTGACAGGGGATTTAAGGTTGATTTTGATATGATGATGTGCAACATCTATCACAAGAAGGATGGAAGCCTCTCTTTAAAAGGGGTCAGAAAAGGAAGCTTGTTTGTTGCTGACTTAAACTCAACAAAGAAGGATAAAGTTTACTGTTTTTACAGTAAAGCAAATTTTGGTGACAGTATGCTTTGGCACATGAAGCTCTCACACCTCAACTTCAAAACAATGAATATTTTGATGAAGAAGGAGTTAGTGAGAGGTTTGCCCCAACAGGAATTCTGTCAAGAAGGACTGTGTGAAGATTGTCAAATGGGCAAACTAAGGAGAGCAGTGCACAAATCCTAGCAAATGAACACCAACATAGAAGCACTCAAGTTGATTCACATGGATCTTTTTGGACCAGTCAATGTACCATCTATGGCCAGAAAGAGATATGCCTTAGTAATGGTGGATGATTACTCAAGGTACACTTGGGTGAAATTTCTTGAATCCAAAGATGAAGCTGCTCAAGTGATTATTGATCAAGTCAGAGTTCTTGATAGAACTCCAAACTCAAAAGTCCAAATCTTGAGGAGTGACAATGGTACAGAATTCAGAAATGCCACACTTGGAAATTTCTGTAAATATGAAAGAATTGTACAACAATTCTCTGCTGCAAGGACTCCACAGCAGAATGGAGTTTTAGAAAGAAAGAACATGAATCTCATTGAAGCAGCTAGAACTATGTTGCATGATGCTAAAATGCCAACATATTTCTGGGCTGAAGCTATCAACACAGCTTGTTATACTCAAAACAGAACCATGATTAACAAAACTCATGCAAGTACACCTTACTGTCTGCTAACTGGAAAGAAACCTACTGTCAAATACTTTCATGTGTTTGGAAGCAAATGCTTTATGATGAAGGATAACCATGAGAAGAAAGGAAAATTTGACACCAAGGCATTTGAAGGACTATTCATGGGTTACAGCACAGAAAGGACTGCCTACAGAGTTTATGTTATGGAACACAGTATTATTGAAGAAAGTGTTAATGCCACATTTGATGAAACCAAGTTTCCAGGACTGCATGAAGAAGGAAAAATGCAGACATTCAGATTTGAGAATCAAGGATACTTGGAAGCTGAGGAAATTGTTAATGAAGAACCTAGCTTCACTCAAATTGTTGAAGTTGACAAAGATACTGTCAATACCATTACTGTCAACCAAACTCCAGCTCAATCACAAACCATAACTTCTAACATTCACAACAGTGATGACTCTGGAGACAATGAAGAGCATGGTGAAGACAATGGAATTGGTGAGCATTCAACTCAACAAAATGAAGCAACTGTTCATGTACAATCAAGTAGCTTGCCCAGAATCACCAAGTGGAACAAGGATCACACAAATGACCTTATCATTGGTGACCCTAATTCTGGAGTGAGGACAAGGAACAAAGTCTCTGCTGACATCATGTTTTCATGCTTCCCGTCTCAATTGGAACCCAAGACAACTGATGAAGCATTGTTGGATTCTGACTGGGTGATATCCATGCAAGAAGAGCTAAATCAGTTTGAAAGAAACAATGTATGGAAATTGGTTCCAAGACCTAAGGGAAAGTCAGTCATTGAGACCAAATGGGTTTTCAGAAACAAGCTTGATGAAAATGGATCAGTGACAAGAAACAAAGCAAGGCTAGTGGCTAAAGGTTACTGTCAACAGGAAGGAATAGATTATGATGAGACATTTGCACCTGTTGCAAGACTTGAAACTATAAGAATCTTTCTAGCCTATGCTACACACTGCAACTTCAAAGTATTTCAGATGGATGTCAAAAGTGCCTTTCTAAATGGAGAATTGGAAGAAGAAGTGTATGTTGAACAGCAACCAGGGTTTGAGGATGCTGAAATGTATGATTTTGTGTAAAAACTCTTCAAGGCTTTGTATGGACTAAAGCAAGCACCCAGGGCCTGGTATGAAACACTTTCCACCTTTCTTTTGGAAAATCAGTTTACTATAGGAGTTGTGGACAAGACACTTTTCTACAAATATCATGGCAAGGACATCATTCTGGTACAAATCTATGTGGATGACATCATTTTTGGTTCTACAAATGAGAAGCTATGTGAGAAGTTTTCCTCTCTCATGAGTAACAAATATGAGATGAGTATGATGGGAGAATTTTCATTCTTTCTGGGATTACAAATTCTTCAACTACCTGATGGAATCTTCATTTGTCAAGCTAAATACATCAAGGAACTTCTCAAAAAGTTCAACTTGGAAGATTCATCACCTGCAAAGACACCAATGTCCACATCAACTAGTCTGGATCTTGACCCTAAAGGAAAGAAAGTTGCCTCAAGCACCTATAGAGGCATGGTAGGATCTCTCCTATACCTAACTGCTAGCAGACCTGACATCATGTTTGCTACATGTCTCTGTGCAAGGTTTCAAAGTGATCCAAAGGAATCACACTTAGTAGCCATCAAGAGAATCTTTAGATACTTAAAAGGCACTCCTAACCTAGGCCTTTGGTATCCTAAGAACACAGGATTTGATCTAATTGGCTACTCAGACTCAGACTATGCTGGATGCAAGATTGTCAGAAAGAGTACTACTGGTAGCTGTCAATTTCTTGGTGGAAGATTGGTCTCATGGTTTAGCAAGAAGCAGCATTCAGTTTCTACCTCAACTGCAGAAGCTGAATATATTGCTGCAGGCAGTTGCTGTGCACAAATTCTATGGATGAAGAATCAACTTCTAGATTATGGTCTAGTGTTAAGAGACATTCCTATTTACTGTGACAACACTAGTGCCATAGCTATTTCAGACAATCCAGTTCAACACTCTAGGACAAAGCACATTGATATAAGACATCACTTTATCAGAGAGCATGTTGAACAAGGAACTGTGAAGCTGATCTATGTCCCAACTGACAAGCAACTTGCTGACATCTTCACTAAGCCATTGGATGAAGCAACCTTCAACAGGTTGGTAAGTGAATTGGGAATGCTGAATCTGGTATGTTGATTTACTAAGGTTTCTAAATTTTCAATTTTTTTTGAAGCTCATGACAGCACCTTCAAACCTGCTGTCAAGAGAAGTTACTGTCTACTTGGTCTATGTCTGTTATGTGACAGCATGTTTTGATTTGACTATTCATGTCTGTATTTTGTGCCAGTCTCATACTTTTAGACCCTGTATGACATTAATGTGGGTATTTGCTTAGTTTGAGAGATAAATATCTGTTCCATTGGACTTTCACACCTTTTTGCATTAATCTGTAGGATTAAAGGACACGGCCATTAATTACTTTTGTGGTAGTTGTATGGGTACTCTAACTGTTGACCATTAGACTTTAATCCTTAGACGGTTTTGCCTATAAATTAACCTTAGGTTTCACCAGTCTGCTCTCAGTTTTAAAGTACATCATGGAAAACAAAGTAGGAATAGAGTACAGGCCTAAAATCTAGTGTGATTCTCCCCATCGCAAAGAAGTAGAAGTTCTGTTTGATGAACTTGAAGACTTGCTTCATGAGGAAAATGAACAGTCTCAAGCCAATCAAGCACAGGAAGAATCCAAATGGAAGATTCAGGAGGAAGAACTTCAGGCACTTCTCAAAGAAGAAGGCTGCAGTGAAGAGAAGATTAAGAAAGAAGTCTTAGAATTAGTTAATAAAATCAAAGAATGATGTAATCAATGTTATGATTGAATGATTTTATTAATAAGAATAAGGTTTTTTTTGCCTTTGTGTTTTTGAGTATTTTTTTTTGTCTGTGTTAACTGGATAGTATCTGTGCTCAAAAGACTAAATTGCTAAATCCATACTCTGTTAATTTTAGGTTAAGTATATGAATAAAGCATTCTGGTAAGTTCATGACAGAAACAATTTCCCATCTAAGTTACTGTCATTAAGAAGGATACTGTCTTGTGTTTCTTGACAGCAACCTTCTTGACAGCAGGGAAAGACTTTCTGTCAAGACTTGTAAAGGATACTGTCATTCAAATGCTTAACGGTGACAGCATGTGTTTGCGCAATAGTTGCTGTCGCGCAAAACCTACTGTCACCACCGCTTATTATTGACAGATTATTTCTAGCGCACAGGTTACTGTCAACAATAGTGGACCGTTGTAATTGGATATTCATCCCACGTTTGACAGTGAATAACGGGCAGTAACTCACGTGTTGAATGAGTGGGTTAAGACACGTCATTTAATTCCACTTTTTGTGCAAACGCTTGAGATACCCCTTTTATTCCCCAGTTACTCAGACATATCATTCTCATCAAACTCAAGGCAAAATACTTTTCTTCAAACAAAAAGCTACTTTCTTACTTTCTTACTTTCTTGAATCTCCATGGCCCCCAAACAGACTCTCTCTCAAACAAACTTTGTTGGCATCTTTTCCCCAAATGATGTTGGTGAAGGTTTCAAAGGCTAGTGTTTTTCATGAACAAGTCCTATCTTGGTTCTGCCATTACCTCAACACCCATTCTCGACTTAGACAGACTTGAGGCTTTTTGGCAAACTTTTGTTGCTCAAATAGAGGGTGAAAACCCAGTTATTCAATTCACACTCAATAGGCAACAATACATTCTCACAGCTGAGGTCATCAACACTGCTCTTGGAATTACACTTCAAGCAGGCCAAAACTTTGCTCAACTTGCTAATGATGACACTCTCAAGAAGCTCTTCTTGAAGATTGGGTATGCAGGCCCTATTCTCGAAGAGGGAACAACCAAATGGTATCCGTCTGGTGAAATGGATAGGAAGTATCTGAGAAAGGAGTAGAGTATGATATTTGATGTCATGGTCAAGGTGTTCTCTACCAAGTCCACAGGCTGGAATGGAATACCCTCCTACATCAAGAAACTGACACATTCTCTTGTCCATGGATACAAGGTGAATGTTGGAGCTCTCCTCATGGCACACCTCAGGGCTGCCATAGGTAAGAATGTATCAATCTACCCTCGCTTTCTTATGTTGTGCATCAATTCCTTTTGTGATTTTAATAATGCTGCCCCACGTTTAGAGGCTTGCTCTGTCTTGAAAAAGAACACACGCACTATTATCATCACAGAATCTCAATGCACATATTCCACTTTGTTTCACTCAGCACATGGTTAATCAAGTGACCAACCTTGATTCTCCATTACCTTCTGGTTATGAATCTTTCACTCTTGCGAATGAAACTGAATTACACCCAAAATTCAGTTAACCCACATTCCACACCATACACTCAGCCTAGGCCCTCTAGACTTCCCAAAGCCAAAGAGAAGCCTTGCAAGAATCCAGAAAACGACCCTTAGAAGATGGTGTTGGTGGTACCTCTGTTAGTCAAGAGGGAGACACTGCACCTAGTGTAGCAAATAAGGAAGGTAGTCAAACAGAACCCCCAGTGGTTTCCCCTGAGCCTAAGAAGAAGAGAGCTAGGAGGACCAAAACCACTGTTAGCCAAGCTGCAGTTTCTCAACAAACTGTGGTTACTGAAAGGGATTCAAACACCTCCCTAGATGTGCCTTCTCAACAAGGTGCATCTATTGAAATTGGCATGTCTCCCAAGGCACCCTGTACAAAGTCTGCACAAACTCATGGTTCACAACCTGAGGAACCCCCACTTGAAGAAACACACAGTGAGTTAGGGCAAAATGAGGATATCTCTATTCCTATTGATGGTTCACATGTTTCTCCTGTGAATCAGCCCCCACTCTCTGCTACACTTTCACCTTCTTCCTTCCCTATATATTCTTTTGTTTCTTCTCCACAACCTAGAGAAGGGGACAGTCCCAACCCTTCAGGTTTTGATCATCCATCTCCAATCATGGATGAGCCCCCATCTAGTGGTCCACAAGAACCCATTTCTCAAAGTGAAATGGATACCACTCCTCCAAACACTGAGCAAGGGCAAAGTGGTATTTTGTCAGAAAATGAAACAGCGAACACTTTGTCTGAACTCCAAGGAGCATCTTACCTTCGGGGAGATGCTGTCACAGCCTCTGTTGCTGTCAAAGACACTGGAAATGTTGCTGTCTTGGACACAGCTGCTGTCATGAGTGGAGCGAAAGCTACTATCAACGCAGAACCTATTGTCACTCCACATCCCAAAGATGTTGTCATGACAAAACCTGCTGTCCACACCCCAGCTGACAGTAACATTCCTGCCAAAGATGTTGTCCAGTCCTCTCAGCCAGATTTTGATGCTGTAATCATTGAGGATGCCTCTGATGATGATCTACCTCTTGTCAAACTCTTGAAGGTACATTCTAAATCTTCTACTTCTATGCATGATAGTACTGCTCATACCCATGCATCTAGGTTGAGTGAGGGTGTGCAAAAGAAAAGAGAGATAAAAGAACAGAGAGGTGAGCATAAAAATGAGAGGCAGCCAAATGAGCTGGCAAAAGGAGAGGGACTTGAGCATGTCCAAAGAGATCTTGAGGGAGCCCACACTATTCAGGCATTAGGCCTTGAGAGTCAATCAGTGAGGAGTGATGAGATCACTCAAAAACACCCTGAGAGTGTGAGAACCCCCATAGCCTCCAAGCCTCTTTCTTTTCCTTCCCCTCCAAGAAGGTTAAGGATTGGTGGCCCCCTCTGCAAATTTTGGTAACAGGATTGAAGCTCTGGAAGGACAGTGTGCTACTTTGAACTCCAAACTGGACTCTCTCTCTCAACTGGTGGTTGATGGTTTTGCTGCTACTCATCTCTCTATCCAGTTCCTTACTGACCTAGTAGCTGCCAACTCAACTAAGGGGGAGAAGGTAGCAAGATCAGAATCCTTATCTATTCAGGAATCAGGTGGAACTCAGGGGGAGCCAGTAGCTGTGAAGACCAAAGGGGGAGCAAAACAAGTTTCTGGAGTTAAGAGGAAAGCAATGACAAAGGGGGAGCAAGTCAAACCAAGCAGTGAACAATCACAGGATAAAACTGAAGATCTTGTTGAAGTTGAATTGGATGGTGAAAAGGTGTTAATGTCCAAGGCAACTCAAGGTGCAATGCAAAGAAGATCTGCATCTAAACACCCAATTCTACCTCCTGTGTCAATTAGAGAACCAACTTCAGCAACTCAAGAAACTGCTCTACAGAAAAGATGGAGAGAAATGGAGGAACAAAACAAGCTTGGGAAAGGTAAAGGGAAACTGCCTGAATCCATCCAGAAGGGAAATATTTGGTCCAATGGTGCTGAGTATGATCAAGAAGAAGCCAATATTATGATGGTGGATTACAGAGAGAGCACATTACACAATCATGACACTGAATTTAGCAGTCTGGTGGAAGAAGCAATGAATGCACCAAGCAACAGTCCAACCAACACCTCAAAACTGTTAAAGGATCAAATCATCAGTGTCAGTGTAATGGTGAATGATGAGAAAAGATGGGCTGTAAGTATCTATTTCACTTCTAGCTTATCCTATTTCATCACAATGAAACTATTGCAGAGTCTGCCAGCAAAGGTGTTGTGTGCTATGAAGGGAAAGATCAAGGCAACTCAAACACCATTCAATGAATCATTGAATATGCAAATCTAGAACATGATCACACAGAAGCTACCTGAAGTCTACACAAATCCACCATGTGTTTTCTACAGATCTAATGCAAAGGATGGCACAAGGAGGAACAACTACATGAATTTGATCAGTCCATCCAGGATGCAAACTGAGTCAATTCTGAAAGTGCTGAATGGAATACTCAGCTCAAATGCCAATCCAGGAAGAGTCCATGATGTCCAAGAGATTTAAAAAATACTGGTGTTGAGAGACAAGGCACTAGGAGCTAGAGTGAAGGAGCTAATCACTAGAGCCAAAGCCAAAAGAGCAGATCAAGGTGGAAGCTGTCTCTATGATATTCCTATTCATGATGATGATGAGATTGGAGGTGGTGAAGCTTCTGGAAATGCAGGTAATGTTGGTGGAAGTAATTCTGGGAATACTGGTATTCAATCTCAGAATGAAGGCAATGAAGAAACTCCTAGTCAAGAAAAGAAAGATGCTGGTGCAACAGATGAAAAGGAGACAAGAATACTGGAAGCTTTGGAGGCAAGCATTCTTAGATGTGCTATTGACTGCATAAATGTAGAAAAAAATGCTGTCACCAAAGGTACTGTCGACAAGGAAACTGTCAAAGAAGATGATGTCATGGAAGATACTGTCGACAAAGGTACTGTCAAGGAAGGTTCTGTCAAGGAAGGTTCTGTCAAGGATGAAGCCAAAGCTACTGTCAAGCCCAAAAGACTGAAAGCTAAAGCAAAGGCCTGGTTTTCTAGACAGAAACCTTCAGGAAAGCACAAGTACTCAGGAAAGGAAAAGGCCACTGGACTTGGCAGAAAGCTTAGGATGCCAATTCAATCAATACCTCCTAACAGTCTTAAGGTTCAACAGATGCAATCTAAAGAAATTAAGAGTGTTGAGGTTAAGCTGGATGCTAATCAAGAGGTCTCTGAGTACATTCTATGGTGGGAAGAATCAAGATCTGCCAAGGTTGATAAGGACTTCTATCTGGTAGCCACATCAACCAAGAGTAGCATGACAACCATAGATAAAAGGAGAATTGACTTCTTCTACTTGGAAAGAATGGTAGAGTTGCTGGAGAGCTATGATAATGTTTCAGAGTCTGTCATGGAACATGTTCTAAAATATCAGGCAGATAGGGATGCTGAATTCTATCAGAAATTTGGCTACAATTTTGCAGATTTTGATGATGCTGATATTCTAACTGATCTGCCAGCTTCTCCTATACCATATCACTGGTACTATGAGTTTGATGATTTACCCACAGAAGGAAGGCAAACCCAACCAACTCATGAAGGGCAACCCAAGCCAAGCAAAAGACCTGAATCTTCTCAATATTCTCAATATTAGTCAGAACTTGATAAGAAGGAAGCTGAACTCCTGGAAAGATGCAAGGCCTCCAACAAGGCAAAAAGTGAAGCTCCAAATTATCAAACATATATGCTGGAAAATCCCATAAGAGTCAAGTTCCTAAAAGAAGAAATCTATGTTTGCAGCTTGCACAAGCTAAAAACAACTATTCTGAAGGATTTACAGTATATGGTAGCTGGATCAATTCATCCCTTGGAGCAGATTTGTTCTGATGAGATAGAGAAATTATTGGAAATGAGAAAGGGAGAAGATTCAAAGCTGGACAAGCAAAGGAGGATGACTCTCAATGCTTATCCTGGAAGTAGATTCAAGCTCATTCATGAAGATCTCCACTTCAGAACCTATCCATATGATCTAGAGCAATGGCTGAATCTCAGGGATGCTAGTTCTCTTCTCTCTCCTACTATCAAGAAGATCATTGAAGAAGTAGAGGATGCTGCAGTTACTGTTGCTGAAATTTCTCTTGTAGAAGGTCTAAGAGGCAGCTTGGTAGAAGCTCTCAAAAGAGAGGATGTAGCAAGACAGAAGAGGAAATCTCAAGCTAAGTAAAAAAAAAATTCTTAATCCATTCTGATCTTGTTAGTTAAGTTGTCAGCACATATTGTAAATTTGTTGTTATTTTCCATAAAAACAAATTGGGGGAGATTGTTGGGATTTATGGGTGATAGCATAGAAACAACTTAACTTTGAATGTACTTAATTTTTTAATTAAGTAGAACATACTATCACAGCCAAAGTATGTTCTTGTAATCAGTATGTAATGTCATTTTAGTTGTGTAATTTGAAAGAAGTTCACTTGCTGTGTTCAAGCCTCAAAGAATGCATTTTAGATGACAGCATGAATAAAGTTTACTGTCATAGGCATTGACAATAAGATTACAAGAAGACAGAATGTTGCAAGTCACGACAGCATATTCACTCTGACAGCAACATTGGCGGAAGACTACGCGACAGCAACTTTAGCCCTCGACAGCAAGTTTGGAATCCTCGATAGCACTCTATGCGGGGAACTCATACTGTCACCAAAAGAACATTCTTGTGACAACAAGCTTTGTGGTAAAAGTAACTGTCTCGAGAAAGATCCTTGTTCTAGGTATCTTTCTCAGTCAAATCCCGTGATAGTCTCAATGTTCAAGAAACAGGCGTGTTGCAGTATCCCTAAGCTGCAAGACCACGACAGAAGCTTCAAGCACTGCAAAACAAAAGCGAATCAATTCAAGAGCAAGGTCAAGTCTCTATTTGCTGAATTGCTTTAGCTGGAAATAGAATGAATCTAGGTTGCTTTCTTTGTAATGTATATCTGACATGTTAGTAATTTAGGAAAGTCACATGGGTAGACAATCTATAAGAAGCTGCCACTTGATAATGACAGCAGCTTCACAAACCCGTGAGTGACAGTGATAGGATTAGCTTTATACTTTGACTATCAATTCATTCTAGAAAAGTAACGAAGACAAGCAAGTGTCTTGAAGAAATCCGAAGCTCAAGAATTCTTTCTTGAGGTTGTAGCAACACTTTGCAAAATAAATAAAAATATTTATTTTGTGAAACTTGTCTTTAGAACATACTGTTTGTGATTGCATACATATTACTGATAACATTTAATCTTAGTTTTAGTTGTTGAAATTGAGATTGAATTTTATCAGTATTGCATTCATCCCCCCCCCCCCCTTCTGCAATACACGAGGACCAACAAGTACCAAATGCACAAGCAAGTCATCAGACAAGTCAAGCTTTAGTGCCTTAAGTTTTGAAGCGATGTTAGACATCTCCATAATGTACTCCCAAATATTTCCTTTAGCTTTATACCTCATCTGAACAAGATCAGCTAAAAGCTTACTTGTCTGAGCCTTTTCGTTTTTTGCAAAACGCTTTTCAAGCTCATCAAGGAAATCCTTTAAAGATACCTCATCGGAGTCATCAGACATACCGCCCCTGAATGCTTCTTTATGTTTATTTATGGCCTGAACCTGCGACGCTTACATGTAAACTAGTCCTTAATCTGGGTGTGCTAGTTTGTTTATAGGACATGTGCCTGCTTCTTAAATTCCAATTATACGATCTGGATGATGCATGATAGTGTAAGTAATTTACATCACATTTTTTTTGTTTCTGGCATGTGCATGAAGCCTAGTAATACATGTATCAATCTGGTTGTTTGTGTACATGTGATTAATATGATTAACATGATGCGTTTTGTTCATTATATATCGAAAATTCTCTTCTCACCCATAAATTAAAGAGAATTGACCCCCATTGTGTTTCTGGCCATGATTTTGATTACCTCACAAAGATATCATTTTTTGGCTTGTATAAAACGCATGTTTTTTCTTTTAGCTGTAAATTATATTAAAATATGTGTGACCTATTTTAATATATTTTATAGTGATACGGATTTTGGGCACCAATTTTTTTTTTGAGATAATTATTTATCATGTCTTTTTATTTCGTAAATAAGTGAGTTGAAGCAAAATATTGCCAAAGTGATATTTATGTGTAGATTTATTTATTTTGAAATAATAGGATGTGTATATTTATTATTTATGTGTTACAATAATCGGCCCAAAGGAAGGTTATTTAATGGCCAAATAATAAATATGCGTGCGGGAATATATATGTCATAATTATCAATTTTTCATGTGATTAATTAACCGACCCAAAGGAAGGTTTGTTGCTTGACCGAATTTATTATTAATATTTGATTTCTGCGTGGAGAGTACCACTTGCAAGTTAATATTTTTGTCCAAATACTAAATGTTAACGTTGTGCTAGGTATCTTGTTTTAAATGGGCCCACACACTATAGTATTTAAATTCATGTTTTATTTTTATGCATGCTTTTATGTATGAATTTGACATAAATTTATAATATGCGAGCTTATATTTTTTTTGTTCCAAATTGCTAGTTAATGCATCTGCTGCTACTATAACTGTCAACATGAACTCCATTCTCGTGCTTAACGGTACAAACTTTAAGAGCTGGAAAGAGAACGTTCTGTTAGTTCTCGGCTGCATGGATTTAGACTATGCTATAAGGAAAAAACAACTTGTTTCTCTTACGGATGAAAGTTCTGCTACTGATAAGCTGAACTTTGAGAAGTGGGAACGTTCTAATCGCTTAAGTCTAATGATGATAAAACGCAGCATTCCTGAAGCATTCAGGGGAGGTATGTCTGATGACTCCGATGAGGTATCTGTAAAGGATTTCCTTGATGAGCTTGAAAAGCGTTTTGCAAAAAACGAAAATGAGACAAGTTTAGTCTCAAACAGTGCCCTAAAAATGATTTTGAAGGAAAAGAGATGCAGAACATTCCATATGCTTCGGCTATTGGGAGTCTTATGTTTGGTCAAGTTTGTACCCGGCCGGATTTGGCATTTATTATGGGTACGTTAAGAAGATATACGAGTAAATCCGAAATGAATCGTTAGATTGTTACTAAACGAGTTATGAGGTACTTGTAAGGAACAAAAATATTGCATGCTCGTTTATAGAAAGTCAAAAATTTTGGAGATCATCAGGTATTCCGATTCTAATCTTACTAGTTGCGTAGATAAAGAATAATCTACATCTGGGTTATATTTTTTTTTTATGTCTAAACGATATAGACATTAAATATCTAGTTATAGAGAGAGTGCAAAATCAGATAGTGTCTATTGAGCACGTAAGAACAAATTTTATGCTAGCAGACCCACTAACTAAAGTTTATTTGACACCTAAGGTCTTCATGGGCATATTGCTCATATTGGTGTTGCCCACATTGGAGGATATTCAGTTTTAGTGGGAGTTTTGTTTTGTTCTTATATTCGGTACTCAGTTTTAGTTTGACACTATTGTGATACATTGTGTTTTCCTGAGAATAAAGTTAATTTCGTTTTTTTAATCTCTCTATTATTGCTCTAAATGAGTTTTTTTTTTCAATTGTGGTTTTGTCATAAAGTTGAAAGAATAAAGATTGATCTCACTAAGGTATTAAGGATCAATTGGAAATAGGCATGATTGAGATCACATTTCATGTAATTTCCAGTTACACATCCATACTTGATCTATGTCATTGAGTATATTTATGTGGTGATCATTGAGGATCGAGTTACGGTGATGTGACGAAAGTCGCTTTGGTTTCATGTTTATATATGCGATTGACCGGATTCACTTAAGGTTATTGAATGTAATTGTTGTTTGGTATAATTTGTGGCCTAAGTGGGAGATTGTTAGATTATTTTATTAATAATCACAATTTATGGGCTTACAAATTTAAGACAATTATATTTAATGTTTATTCTATATTTGGACTAATTAAGTGGTCTAAAATAAAGGGTCAATAACATCTTATTCGATATTATTCGATATGGGTTTTGTAATGTGTAATAACCAATAGTAAGTCTGAGCTCATGATCGACAGTAATGCTCTACTTTAGTTTATCGATATAGGCAGTGTACATGGCCTGAGATTTTGCTTCAGTAAAGTTAATAAAATCGGGGAGGGAGGTGTTTGTTCCGTGTAAAATGCACATATGAATTACATAGATCAGGTATACATGTTCTCTAAAATTATACAGTGCCACCATATTTTGCCGGGGGATAGAAGGTGTAGAAGCAAGTTGGCACCTACCTCCATTCGCTGCCCTGCCAGGGGATAGAAGGTGTAAGATGGTGTCATAGATTTGATTTTATTTTCCCTTACAAAGTATGTCATAGATAAAGAGGAGCATCTTCCAACTTGGCAGGCCAATTCCACCTGTCCTTCATTTCCATCAGTCATTAGCCAGATGACAAAATCATAAACTCTGGACTAGTCTTTAATAATGTTGAGATGGTACCGACTAGTCTTTAAAAAGGATAGTGATGGTACTGACAGACAGAATGTTGAGATGTCCAAAATCTACAGCATTCTAGGAGGAGTCCATTACTATCTAATCGAGAATGGGTACCCTGCCAGAGAACGTATGGAAGCTTCTATATGCCTTTTGAAGGTCAACTGTAGGGAACGGCTGTGTAGCTATCCAAAAAATCCAAAGTTCCAACTTGTTCTTCAGATGATCCTTTAGATGATGCCCTCGATAGTTTCCTGGTTCGACTAGATTAAGAATCACCCTGTAAACAAATTAAAGATCCTGAATAAAATGTTAATTATTCGGATAATATGCAGTTCATTGCATAGTTTTGCTACACTTTTGACTTTGATTCACCTAGATATGAGCCAATGACAGAATTTGCGATTAGGTCGAGCGGGAAGTTGCATGTGATAACCAAATAAACACAAGACCTGGAATCCAGTTCTTCCCAGAGAAGAATGTCGCAGCCATCACATTCATTGCAGATGAACATCTGGAAGCCAGTCCCCTGAAGGAAATGTGCTCAACAGCTCAAGCAGAACGCCTTAATAATGGACTCAAACCGTGGACAACACCTTTCCGATTAGCGTGAACTGGTGCAGAAAATGAATGTCACGATTACATGTTCACGGGGACCACTACTTCTAACTCAAAGTATCACAGCGAACGTGCAAAGTTTCCTAAAAGAGACTAGGGAGCTCTGACAGCTGATGCTGTGTTTCTGAAAATTAGTTGATTTCCTATGGCAGCACCAATACCCCTATAATATTACAATTACAACTCTACGCCTCTACCTTTTCCGTTTTGCCGGATGGCTCGTTGTCTCCTATATGGTTCTCGCATATCCGCACTCGAGTCTCAAGTCCCGAGTAGCATGAACTTCACCACAGGTGCCATCAAGATAGATACATCCAATCATATGATAAAGTACTTGTAAAATTAGTACGATTGCATAACCCGAGTCGATATGTGGTAGTCTGGTAGACCTGCCTAAACCAGAAAGTGTAATTACAAAGGAACTTACTTCCACTAACAAATATTGCCACCTAACCTAAGAAATGGGACAAAGTTGTTCATTTTGCTTGTCCTGAAACAGGGGAAACGAAAGATGTTGGAACTAAACGATTATCAGAAATGAAAGACATCTACACCACTGTGACAAACCATCAAAAACTTATCTAACAACCAGCATTCAGCACGCCTCCTAATAATCTAACTATCTAAGCAGTATAAACTCAGATTTTATGCTCCGCGGATACAAAATCTCAAGGTTAAAACAAACAAACTTTTACAAACTTGCATGATTATTACCATCTAAATAGCCCAATCAGTTAAAAGAATCTTTTACAATCAAGCAACATTATATAATAACTATTTGGGTTACAATTTTGAATCAAATATTTCAACAAGTCTCATTTTTTTGACACACCCCGCTAAGGTCTTAGTCCTGGCGCTATAGTGGCAAAGGTAAATATGTAATCACAACTGCTAATACTAGTGGTTATCTCTCCTGTAGTACTGTTAGATACTTGAAAGATTTGGGAGCAAGAGTGAGGGAAGAGGATCATTATGAGAGTAAGAAGAAAGTTTTTGCGGATAATGGAGGTGGGAATACTGATGGATGAACTCCACTCCCATGAGCAAGCTTGTGTTGTTCCGTAGGAATAAACAATTTGACCTTCAGGATTCGTCGAAAGCCTCTGCAGATATACTCGAAAAAGGTAGTTTGGGGGCTGTTTACTAAGCCGTGCTTGATGATGGTATAAGGTACTGTAATGGCTGTGAAGAGACTAAAAGATGCTTAACCTTGCAAGAGGAAATAGTTTGAACTGGAAATGGAAGCTACGCTCGCTCCTTCATGGTATCTATCATTAACAATTTAGACAGTGATTTGCCTCTTCTTCCATTTTCTGATAATGGTTGTAATGTTTAATGAATTTTTCGTATTTTATTATATTCAATTATGATGGTAGCGAATCCAGGGGACGGAAACATTAAATTAGTTAGAATGGCAGGAATCAGTTTTATCGTAGGAGCTGCTTGTGGCAAGAGATGAGTAGACTGCTGATTATTGAAGGTTTAAGAACATTGAGGAAGAGCTTGTTGCTGTGCTTCATGGGTAAATAGCTTGTGTTGTGCCACAACCTGAAAAGAGGCCTTCTACGTCCGAAGTAGAGAAGCTAATGGAAGAAATCCGGGTGGATCAATCTCTTTTAGGAGAAGATTATGATTGAAAAGAGAGGCCTTCTATGTCTGAAGTGCAGAAGCTGATTGAAGAAAACGGGGTGGATCAATCTATATTAGGAGAAGATTATGACGAATCACATGAGTTGCTCTCATCATCCTTTGCTATTAACTTTATCATTTAGTTTACGAAAGAACCAGCTCTCTTTGTAGATGTAAGGTGTTTACTTTTGTGTCTACTGATGCAATATCTTGTTCCAGACCGTAAATATCTGAATCTTTTTGTCTCGAGGCTGTTTATTTTCCCATTTGATCATCCAATAAATAATATTTTCTCAACCTGCTGTATCATATCCCCGGAAGATAATCACAGCCTAGCTTCATGTTGTCAAATAAAAATAGCCACTTATACAAATTATCACAACAAATATAGAATTGAATGCGAAAAATCCAAAGTACAGAAGTTACATCTTCAGAATATTAAACATAACAGGAAACAAGGGAAATTCATGTCAATAATTCAGCAAGTAACTACTAAGTACTTAGATGATCCTCAATTAACTACAAAGATGATGCTCAATTAAACTATGTGCCTGACTTCATCTTCACAACCGCTCCTGCAAGAAGGCCAAGAGATTCAAGCATGCAATCTGAGATTGACCACACCTGCCAACTTCATCTACCAAGCCTCCAATGACTTTTTTTTGCTCTGCGACTTCCTCCCTAAGTTTGGAGGTTTCCCCATTTCTATAACAGAAATACAATCCAGCAAGACCAGCTGCATATCCAAAATCCAATTCCCCTTTTGTACGGATATCCTTTAAAACAAACATTAAACAATTCAAAAATTAAACATATAAACATAATCATGATAAAATTTTCAATACCTTCATGGCTCGAATCATTTTTGCCCTTGTCATTCCAGATGCCATTGAAATTCTAATGTTCTGGGTTTTGCCTGTTTAAGGTACATGCCAATATCTTATTTAAACTAAAACAGATCACATATACAAATAAAAGGTGGAAATGCACATCCAGAAGGATACATATAATTAGTTTCAAAACCCAATTTTACAGATATTTTGAACTTTAGGCCCTTCAGCTATATATATCCTAGTGATACTTTGAATGCTTGTGTGTGTCTGTTTAGGCCTTTTTTAACACAATGATAGTTTTTAATAAACCTTTCAATAAATATCAAAACAAGAAAAGAAAGCAGTACGTGTAAATGAAAGGTTAGCTAGAAGAAATAAGTAACCTCGTGTAATTGGAAACCAATTACAGATTTATATGTCAAAATAAAAACTCTCCGAATACCCTGAATATTCTAGTTGCCAACTAAATAGTTCTTTTTAACCTTAAATTTTATATTCTAGGTCTTTACTACGCATCAATCAACTTCACTAGGTTACCTATCATTACATTAATACACAGTCTGCAATATCTTTCCAACAATCGTAAATGGAAACGATACTAGCATCCCAACAATACTATGCTCGGTTTGCGCCCGGTGGGATAGTTAATAAAATTTTGCATTTTCTTCATCTCTTATTTACAAAATAAGAAGTTAAGAACTGGTAATTGAATAACTTATTACAAAACAAGGCTGTGCAGTTAAAAGGGAAACAACTAGCTCTGTATTGCAGGATAGAGTTGAAATGGAACATATGATAGGAGCAAGATAGATATGCAGCTAAAATCTAAAAGAAACAAAATATTATTTTATTGGGGACAAACTAAAGAGTAAACAGATATGCAGCTAAAATATTACGAAAACTAGCATAACACAAATCTAGCATAACATAAATCTAATTCAAAATAAGTGTAAACCTAGAAACCAAAAAGGTCATATAAACCCAAAGGGTTTTAAATTAAATAAGTAATAACGCAATTGAAAAGATGATGATATAACTTACAAAGAAACGTATGGAGCTCAGAAGTTGATTTGGGGATCTAGGGTTTCAATCACTCCTCTTTCTTTCTATCTTTTCTTGGGCCTTATCGTATTTATACCCCTACCGATCAATCTTTGAACCATTAAAAAGATTCTTCTTAATCTTTGGTTTTCTTCGATTTTCGATAATTTATTATATTTAATAAATAATATAATAATATAATAATAGTAATTAACTGATTGCATTTTATAATTAAAACTAGGTTATTAAGCCGCGCTTCGCAGCGGCATTAGAATATATTTGTTAAGAAAAAGAATATTAGAATAAAAATTGTAAAATTAATATCTACAAAATTATTTAAATTATCATATAAAATATATTCTATAAAATTTACATTTGGGTAGGTACTATAATAAAATATTTACATATTTTGTTTGTTTATATAGTTTGATTTTTTATTTTGTTGAACCGATACCATTGTCATATATATATATATATATATATATATATATATATATATATATATATATATATATTGACAAAAATCAATATAAACATATAATATAACTTATATTTATATAGTATTATTAGAAAAGATAATATATAATTTCTATTATATATTATAAATCTTATAGTTTGTAATATTTCAAATCTTAGCAAAATTTCATCATTATTGAAACAAACATAATAATTAAAAATAGCTAAGAAAATGACAGTAATTATCAATCTCAATATACCTTTAGTGCATATTCAAAATATATTAAAATTGGACAAGTTATCAATGTAGTTTAAAAGTATAATGTGAAACATTTAATACATATTATTTAATACTAAAAAGTAAGATTGGAAACACATGTGTAATTAGGCGGTAGCATAATGCTAAATACATGTTCCATTGCCTCCGTCACCAGCTCCACTGTATCCATCACCAACTCTGTTGTCCTTTTCATTGTTCTCAATTGATACTTTCCTTTTCTTTTTGTCATGCACAGTCTCGGACGTATGAGAACTTTTAGAATCCTGCAATACATTGAGTGCTTAGAAAAATATTCATGTACAATATTTTTATATAGATAATAGTGCATGATATTAGAGTTTTAAACTAATGAAGTTGACTATACAAATTAAATAAGTAAAACAAATAAATTGGGGTAACCAAATAAGTAATATAAAATTACAAGAACAATAAAAAATAATTAACAGTTATATTAAAATTAATATAATACATAACTTACTAATTTGTGACAATTTTGAGATCTCTTTTTTTTCAACCGCCTTTGACAACTTCAATGCCACCCAAGTAGGTCAAGCAGCCCACAACATCTAAATCAACATAGAAAAAAATAATATTAGAACATGATAGTTTGAATTATAACTTATATAATAGTATTACTTATATATTACTCTAATATATTACTGCATCAAAAACCTGAGAGTATGTTGGTGTCATTAATACGTGCATCAATCATATCCGGACATATGAACTGAAATCTATGCAGTGATATGTTGACGATGTCTTCTTCCAATCTGTTAGGCAACGTTATGCGTATGAAGAGCAATTTAGACCCATGTGATAGTGGTCTTCATCGATCAAAATCATGTCAAGACTGATCAATTCTTCAGTATTTGGAGTGATAGATTCCCACATTCTACACACTTGTACTCTTATCATCCAGGTATAGTTGTTGTCGTTGAAAGCATCCAACATGGTGTAGGTCATAATTGTATTGATTGTAAATATGGTTGTAAAAATTTGAAGCTATGTAAAAAAGTTTCGGTGTAGATTTTTTTGTTATGAATGGCCTTTAATTTATAGGTGTTTGTAAGGTGAATAACATGGAAATCCATTATGTTTAAAAGTCAAGAAGTATTATAAAAGAAAAGTTCTATAAAGTTTGAAAATAATAAAAAAAAAAGTTCTATCAAGTCTGAAAATAATAAAAGAAAGTTTTATCAAGTTTGAAAATAATAAAAGAAAGTTCTATCAAGATTGAAAATAATAAAAGAGAAAATTGCAATTATTAACATAAGATCCTAAAAATTCAAAAATAATACGGAAGTTGTAATTTTCTAAATCAAAGAAAGTTCTATCAAGTTTGAAAATAATAAAAGAAAGTTCTATTAAGATTGAAAATAATAAAAAGAAAATTGCAATTATTAACATAAGAGCCTACAAATTCGAAAATAATAAGGAAGTTGTAATTTTATAAATAAAAGAAAGTTCTATCAAGTCCTACAAATTCGAAAATAATAAGGAAGTTGTAATTTTCTAAATCAAAGAAAGTTCTATCAAGTTTGAAAATAATAAAAGAAAGTTCTATCAAGCCTACAAATTCGAAAATAATAAGGAAGTTGTAATTTTCTAAATCAAAGAAAGTTCTATCAAGTTTAAAAATAATAAAAGAAAGTTATATCAAGCCTACAAATTCGAAAATAATAAGGAAGTTGTAATTTTCTAAATCAAAGAAAATTCTATCAAGTCCTACAAATTCGAAAATAATAAAGAAGTTGTAATTTTCTAAATCAAAGAAAGTTCTATCAAGTTTGAAAATAATAAAAGAAAGTTCTATCAAGCCTACAAATTCGAAAATAATAAGGAAGTTGTAATTTTCTAAATCAAAGAAAGTTCTATCAAGTCCTACAAATTCGAAAATAATAAAGAAGTTGTAATTTTCTAAATCAAAGAAAGTTCTATCAAGTTCGAAAATAATAAAAGAAAGTTCTATCAAGTTTGAAAATAATAAAAGTGTAATTTTCAATTTCCTTCCTACAAAATCGAAAATAATAAAGGAAGTTGTAATTATTAAAATTAAAAATTGTGAAAAATTGAGAAAATTAGAAAAATAGAAGGGAGCGATTCTAGAGACGCCACCTCACCGCCCCCGTCTTCTCCGTTATATAAGTATATTGACACTTTTTTTAACAAAATTTATTCATTTTCCAAAAATTTCACGAACAATTATCTTTAAATTAAAACATATTACCTTTTATATTTGTTCTCACAAAAATTTCTATTTTCTAAAAATATCATGTGCAACCCTTAATTATTTATTTTAAAATCTATTTAAGTACTTTTAATTGTTTAAAAAATTATACCTATTTTAACATTCCAACGTATTTTTTAAAAAATACAATTAATATAATTAAAACACTTCTAAAAATATCACAGACAATTATTTTTTTTAATTAAAACATGTTACATTTCTATTTGTCCTTATTATTTGCCTTTTATAGTTTAAACACTTTTTTCCAACAAAATCTACTCTTTTTCCAAAAATAACACGGTTAATTACCTTTAAACTAAAACATATTACTTTTTATATTTGTTCTCACTAAAATCTCTATTTTCCAAAAATATCAGGTGTAACCCTTATTTATTTTAAAATATTATTAATGCCGAAACATTGAAAGTTTTGGTTTTCGGTCATTTATTATATTTAATAAATAATATAAAAATATTAACTAAATAATTGCCTTTTATAATTAAAACATTTTTTTAACAAAATTAACTCTTTTTCCAAAAATATCACAGACAATTACCTTTAAATTAAAACATATTACCTTTTATATTTGTTCTCACTAAAATCTTTATTTTCCAAAAATATCATGATCCTTACTTATTTTTTTTAAAATCTATTTGATTACTTTTAATTATTTAAAAAAGCTTACATGTTTTAACATGCGAACATAATTTTTTTAACAAATACAATTAATATAATTAAAACAGTTCTAAAAATATCACCGATAATTACTTTTTTTTAATTAAAACATGTTAGATTTTCTATTTGTCCCTATTATTTGCCTTTTATAATTAAAACACTTTTTTCTAACAAAATGTACTCCTTTTTCCAAAAATAACACGGGTAATTATCTTTAAATTAAAACATATTATCTTTTATATTTCTTCTCACTAAAAACAAATTCCAAAAATATCAGGTGCAACTCTTACTTATTTATTTTAATGCTTTTAATTATTTAAAAAAACTTACCTATTTTAACATGCCAACGTATTTTTTTAACAAATATAATTAATAAAATTAAAACACTTTTAAAAATATCACGGGTTAGCTAATTTATTATAATTAATATAATGTTTTTAATATAATTAAAAAACACTTTTTTTAATTAAAACATGTTAGCTTTACTATTTGTCCTTATAATTAATATTATTTTAATAAATAATGAAATAATATTAATAATACCCAATTTATTTTTCTCAGTCCCATTTATATTATTTATTTATTTTTTTTCTATGTTCCGATTAATATTTAAATATCAAATTTTATAATTTATCATATTTATTTTTATTTTTTATTTAATATTTTTCGTTCCCACTAATTGTTTTAGTTTGGCATCTTTTAATCTCCATTGATGGTCCATATCTTACACAGATTATAGGCTAGTACTTATTATTAGTACTAGTTTTTTTTTTTGAAATAATTATTAACACTAGTTTAAAATCAGAGTAGTGCGCAAATTTTTCAATTTTAAAATATTTTTAAATTTTATTCTTTTAATTTAATAGTATATTCATATGTAATTTTATATTTATATTAATTAAATTTTTTATTATATTAAACTTTTATTTCATAAATTTTAATATTTTATTGCATAAATAAAAATTTCTTAAATTTTATACAATAAACAATCAGATTTGAGTTAAAATAAACAAAAATTATTTTTACAGTATTAAATTTATATGGTTACTTTACTATTTTCCCTCTTTCCGTAGTTCTAAAATTACTTTACACGATTTCACAGCCCACACAAAAGTTATAAAATAATTTTTAATTTACTTATGATTTAATAATTATTATTAGGGGTGAGCATAAAAATCCGAAAACCAGATTATCCTAATTCCCAATCCGGATTTAAAAATCCGGAAATTTGGATATTCGATTCGAAAAAATCGGACCGGATATCCAACCCGGATTATTTTTATAAATTCGGATCCGGATCACAACTTTATACAAAATTGGATATCTGGATCCGATCCGGTTTTCAATATATATTAAAAAATAATATATTTATATATGTATAATAAATAATATTAAAGACAAATAATTTAACATATGATATATTAGATTAAGTAATAAATTATTACTAATAAATTACTCTCTCCGTCCCTTTCATTTCTGTACACTTTCCATTTTGGATGTCCCTCTCATTTCTATACATTCCAAAAATATTAACTTTTAATAATATAAAACACATTACACCCACTACTTTTCTCCACTATCTCTATTATATAATAAATTAAAACACTATTACACCCACTATTTTCCTCCACTATCTCAAATCTATTATTAAATATTGATAGGTCCCACCACTTTACCCACTTTTTATCTAGCTTTACTCATTTTTTATACACTTTCTTGGTATCCGTGTCCGAATCCAATGTATATTAATCAATGGGACTTAGGGAGTACTAAATTTGTGTGTGTTGATCGAGCTTATAAACACTCTAGGTGTAAAATCGAAAGGATACACATGAAATTGTATATTTGAGTGCGCATTTATAAATACAATACCATGTATTTGTACATGAAAAACTCGTAATCTTGGGTAATGAAATTTTAGAATGAAGTTAATGAAAGAGTGTTCTCCTTTAATATTATTTTTCATTTAATAAAATAAATTCGAGAGTGAACGCACTATTAATATCTCCAAAAAAGTATGTAGAAATACATATTAAACAAATGAATGATAGTTTGATGGGTTAAAATAAAATTTAAGAAAAAATTAAAATTATAAATGTTAAAATATGAGATTTTGATGTCTGAAATGTTATTAATTTGGATCCGGATTATTCGATTTCTGATCCGGTTTAAACGAATATCTGAATCCGGATATCTGGTTAAACCGGATCCGGAACTGGAATAGATTTTTCATAATCCGAAAAACCGAATATCCGATCTGATTTTTATAAACCGGACCGGATATCTGGTTTTGCTCACCCCTAATTATTATTCATCTAAAATCACTATGAGATTGACGAGAAAAAAGATTATGAATTTTTACGTTAATAATCCTATTCAATTTTAAAAAAATCTACTTATATTTGATTTTCATTATTAACATACACTTTTTAATATTTAAATATAATTATACTAATAATCAAATGCAGCGTTTAAAATTAAATCTTACGATTTTCATCCATTAATATAAATCTGACAATTTTTATTAATTTTATAATATATGTACTAAAGTTTTGGATATTATCTTATTAACCTTATGAGTGTGGTTCTCTTTGGAGGTGGGTCTGAGAAAAATAATATAATTTCGTTTATAGCTTTTATTGCTCATATTTTTATGCGGATAGAGACAATACGAATATGCAATATTATAGTCCAATAGAGCACGTGTTTACCAGGTCGATAAGGAACATTCCTCCTAATTGGTTCTCTAAGCCTTTGATTTTTGAAGGAAAAAACCAGAGGTTTTAAAAATGTGGAATTTGGGTTTGTTGAGTGCAATCAAGTAAGTGAACGAAGAAAGCTTGTCGTAGAAAATGATCGTGTTATGGATGGATTTGGATTTGGCTCTTCCAAAGTTTTTTCGAGGTGTCGTCAAGGTTGTGCAGTTAAAAGGGAAACAACTAGCTCTGTATTGCAGAATAGAGCTGAAATGGAACATATGATGGGAGCAAGGTTGCGAATCAATGTTATTACTAATTTTAGGGTGCAGGGAGCCTCGTCCAAGCTGGATGGTGGCTGAGCACAAGACTGGTTATGGTATGGACAAAGATTTGGTGCTTGCTGATCAGAAACAAGGCCAGTGTGCTGGGAGAAAGGACTGCTAATGTGGCCTCAAGAACTAGAATCGAAAGAGATGGAGACTTAGATTCTGGGACTGAAGCCTCAAGGTTGCTGGAGCAGAGCGGATGAAGGAACATGATGGATGCTGGTTTAGTAGCTAAGTTCTTTGTTAATTAGCAATTTTTAGCTTATTTAGTGTTTGAAGTAGTTCTGTGAATTTGTTTGCCTATCTACTTCTACTATATAATAGTGCTTGAGGTGTGTTTTGAATAGTGTTTTTATTCATTTTAGCTCTTTACCACCAAAGTACGCCTTTATTACAAGATTGTCATTGCCAGCTATATCAACTCTTTCATATGCGTCGTCCTTTCTATGAATAAAAAGTTGTAGCTTCTTTTGTAAGCTTTGGGTTTAATTGGTTAATGTACCATTTTAAGTCTTATGTATGCTAATCTAGAGGATTTCAAATTTCAAATCCAAAGATATCTCAGCGACTGTTTTTGGCTCTTTCCTTTGAAGAAGAAGAACAAGGCTACAAAATCTTTAAGATGGAGGTACTTATTTTAGCTTATGTACTATATAAATTGTTATATATTTCCTTCTAATCTTTTTGTGTTTATCTTACATAAACAGGGTGATGATACTAACCGCACCTGGAAACTCTTCAACTCCGAAGACATGATCGGAGGTAACAATTGGATAAACGGCTAATTTATACAGTTAACAATTGGATCAACGACTAATTTATACATAATTGAAAGTGAAATTGTAATAAACTATTAATGATCTCAATTGGTAAATTACTTAATTGACGATTACAGACTGAGTACTCAATTGAAATAACCAAGATTTTGGAAATAAAACCGTTACAATGCAGAACGTTCGAGAGGTCCGCTCTCTCCAAACCCTAATTATAAAGTAATTTAACAAAATATCTCCATCCCCAACTCGCCTCTCTTTCCCCCTTTTACAACTCTGTCTCTGTATTCTCTTTTTTGCCCTTGTCCTCTACAATTACTTCTTTACCCTTCTGCTTCTTTCTCGAATACGTTATTAGATTTTTGCCCTTTTGTACTATTCATCACATTACCCGGGGGCCAAAGTTTCACCTTGTCCTCAAGGTGGAAGTCAGGGAACCGGTCAGCTATAGCACGTGCTTCCTCTCATGTAGCCTCGAAGAGAGGTAGACCTTTCCATTTAAGTAGGACTTCCAAGTTGGCAGACGAATTCTGTGATACCTGTCGCACATCCAAGATCATCTCGGGTTCCACCACCAATTCCAATTCTGCAGTCAACTGTTCTGGAATAGTGGGACTAGACAATGTTGAACCAATTGCTTGCTTAAGTTGTGAAATGTGGAAGACAGGGTGAACTTTGCTAGATGGTGGTAGTTGTAGACGGTAAGCTACTTGCCCAATCTTGTTTACAATAGGAAATGGTCCGTAATATTTGGCTGCCAACTTCTCGTATGGACGTCGTGCTATGGATTGTTGCATGTAAGGTCGTAGCTTCACATACACACGTTCCCCCACCTCAAGCTGGTCATCACGACGTTTCTTATCAAAATTACTCTCATTGTTTGTTGTGCTTTCAGTAAGTGGAAACGTAAGTCATCAAGAATTGCATCTCCCTCCTGCAATATAGCTTCCACACTATCAACTGAGGACTGACCCCTTCTCAACCGATTAAGCAAAGGTGGATCTCTGCCATACAACACTTTAAAGGGTGTGAGTTTAGTGGACATATGCGGTGAAGTGTTGTAAGAATACTCTGCATGGTGAAGCCACTTAGACCACGACTTTGGTTGTCCACTAGCAAAACATCGTAAATACGTTTCCAGAGTTTTGTTAACAATTTCAGTCTGCCCATCCGTTTGAGGATGGTAGGCCATACTGCATGGAGGTGGAAAATTTCCTTCCAGAAACTACTCATAAAATTTTTGTCTCGATCAGAAACTATCGAAGTTGGGAACCCATGTAACTTCACAATTTCCTTGACGAACACCGTGGCCACCGTGAGTGCTGTAAAGGGGTGACGTGGTGCAAAAAAATGCCCGTACTTGGAAAAACGATCCACCACTACCAAGATTGTCAACCCTTCGATGAAGTCAAGGGTGATATCCACTCATACCCTTGATGGCACTGGTAAGGGCTGAAGTAACCGTGTTGGCACTTGTTGTGACATCTTATGTGTTTGACAAATGGCACACTACTGTACATACCTTGCCACATCTTTCCGCATCCCCACCCAAAACCATTCAGCTGTCAATCGCAAATAAGTCTTCACATCTCCGGACTGACCCCCAGTGGGAGAATAATGATACATCTGTAAAATTATATGGATAAATGCTGAAGTTCGAGTGATTACAAAACGATTTTTGTAGAACAACTATCCCTCTCGTATAGAAAACCCCACATGACGCTTTGAGTCAGTTGTAATATCTCCTCGAATTTGTTAGAGCTGTGAGTCCTGAGCTATTTCTGCATCCAACCTAGTCCAATCAATGCCCAGTATAGACATCAAGGATCCCAATTCAATGTCCTCCCTTCCCGTTTTACGGGACAGAGCATCCGCCACACGATTTAAACTCCCCGGCTTGAACTGCACTTCAAACGAAAACCCCAACAATTTACTTACCCACTTTTGATAATCCATCCCGATTTCACGCTATTGCATAATAAACCGGATACTCTGTTGATCTGTTTTTACAATAAAATGTCGACCAAGCAAATAATGTCGCCACTTTTGAACTGCCAAACAAATAGCCATTAACTCCTTTTCATAAATTGATTTAAGATGAGCCCGTGGCCCTAACAGTTTACTAAAGAATGCTGTGGGGCGGCTGTTCTGCATCAACACTGCGCCAAGCCCAAACCCCGACGTGTCTGTTTCCAATATAAACTGTTTGCTAAAATCCGGCAATACCAAAACAGGCGGTTTAACCATGGCTTGCTTTAAGTTTTTAAAAGCAACCGTAGCAGCCTTTGTCCAACCAAAAGCATCCTTCTTCAACTGTTCGGTCAACGACTGAGTAATTTGGGCGTATTGAGCAACAACTTTATGATAATAGCCCGTTAAACCTAAAAACCCAGGCAATTCCCTCAAGTTACGCGGTTGTTTCCACTCTAAAACATCCGAGACTTTTTCCCTATCCACTGCAACCCCGTGCCCAGAAACCACATGCCCCAAGTATGCCACTTCTTCCTTCCCAAACTCACATTTTTTTTCTATTCGCCACCAAACTGTTTTGCACTAGCGTTTCGAGTACCAACTGTAGGTGGGTAACATGTTCACTTGCTGTTTTGCTATAGACGAGGATGTCATCAAAAAATACCGGCATGAATTTGCGCAGAAAAAGCCCGAGTACATCATTCATAAGTGACTGAAACGTTGTCGGACTATTCATCAATCCAAAAGGAAGTACTAAGAACACGTAATGACCATCGTGGGTCCGAAATGCCGTTTTATGCGTGTCTTGAGGGCGAACAAGAATTTGATGGTACCCCGCTTTTAAATCCAATTTCGAAAAAATGGAAGCCCCATGTAATTCATCTAACAGCTCGTCGATAACGGGGATGGGATATTTGTCGGGAATAGTTTCTTTATTAAGAGCCCGATAGTCCACACAAAATCGCTAAGACCCGTCCCTTTTTTTCACAAGTAATACTGGACTAGAGTAAGGACTGCACGAAGGTTTAATTATACCTGCTGCTAGCATTTCCTTGATGAGCCTCTCGATTTCGTCCTTCTGACATTGAGGGTATCTATATGGACGAACACCCACAGGATTTGACCCTTCTTTGAGTATAACCCCGAGGAGGTGGTAGTCCACGTGGTACATCAAAAACCACATCATTTTGCTCAATAACAGACTGTAAGAACTCCGGGACCGTTGTTCCGTCTACACCTGAGAGACAGGCTAGATTAGCCCAAGAGCTAGAGAGGGAATTGGAGGAAGAGAGTAGCGAGGCAATGGAGGAAGAGAGTAGTGAGGCACATATCTTCGACCACGGTCCTGGTCGAAACCCTACGACCTCATCCTAGTCGAAGGTGTTCGACCAGGGACCAAAATGGTACAAATATACGACCTCAATCCTGGTCGAAGGAGTTCGTAACTATAAAAGATTCCGTTAACTATAAAAACCAAATTAACCCAAACACGGTACACCCAACCCAACTAAACCCTATGTGTGTGTGTGTTTGAAATATGGTCTTGTTTGAAGCTATTTTTTTGTGTTTTGTGTCTAGATATATTTGTTTGTGTCTATATGTTGTAATAAACAAAGACCGCAATGGCTATATTAAACCGGTTCCGAGGGATCGGTTGTTTACTGGTGTGTTGATTGGCTCACGGAGCTTACTTGGTGCATCCTTCCTGTTTTCCCATTTATTTGCCCTTTCTGTTTTCGTGAATTTCGTGTCGATGTTACATTTTATTTTTGCTGCTTATCTGTATCAGACAACCCCTGTTGAGCCTGCAGTAAGCATTTAGTACTAATAGTTAGAAAAGAGTCATTACCTGCTTCTGATAAAAGACGAACCATACAGAATGTTTTTAAATTAATTAAAATTTACACTTTGCGTTATTGATAATCGCAGATCAGGTCTCCCAGGATATTTGACGTAGTAACCAACACTTACTTTGAGGTGTTTATTTGAATATATGCTGCCAACTATGCATAAATTTATACGATAATTCTAATTCATATGGAGGTGGATCATAAGTAATAGGTTTGCTGATTAAGCTCTACACACAATAGAGTTCTTAGATGATCTGGTCCGATGTCTCTATTTAGTCAGTCCTCGGATCTTCTTAAAGACAATCATTTCATACCAATTGAGATTTGTACATATCTAGGATTCTAGGTTAACAAAACATATATACCATTTTCATAGTGATCTAGTCATCTGAAATGGCTTTGAGAGCTTGTATATGGATATTTCAGGTTTTTTAATATTTGATACACTGATTACTGACTTAAACTGACTATATTGTTAATTATAAAGTTATGTTCAGCTATGCTTCACAGTAGAGAAAAGGTATATATGTTTATGGATTCTATATTTCCATTGTAAGCCAGAGCTTGAAGCAAAATGGCATTGAAAAATAGGCAATCTGCATCTCTCCTGTTCGTGGAATGATGCTCTGTTGCAGGACTTGTGTTATATCAAGTTCTTGTGTCATTTGGAGTCTTGACAACAAAGATTGTGAATTAGATTTATGTTGTGCTAGATTTATGTTATGCTTATCTTCTATAATGTGATTATTATTGTACTATTGTTTACTCTTTAGTTTATCCCAAAATATATCTTATTGCATTTAGATTTTAAATCTTTGGCCATGAAGGTTGCTAAAAGGCTTGTACTTAAACTCTTGTTACTGTATTTACTATACTTTTTTGTGTCTTTATGTCTTGTTGACTGTTAGAGTATCATGTTCCTGAGGTTATCTCAGGGAGTTACCTGAGGCAATTAAAAATTTTCCATACAAATACAGGCCGGTATTATTGTAATTTCAGAAAGATTAACATATTTACAAAATTGCCATCAGTTTTTTGTACTTGAAAATAAGTTTATCTCAGGTAATCTTCCTGAGGTAACCTCAGGATCTTTTTTCTCTTTTTTATTTGAGAAACTAAGGGAAGTTAATTGATGGAGTGGAGACTTAAAATGTACTACATTATTCTTCTATAAATATAAATATAGGTAGTTTAATAGGACCATTAGCTCAACTAGATTACTCAGGTTTATTTTAGGGTTCTAATTTCAACATATAATTCTGCAAGCAGAAGCTTAACTTGAAATATTTAATTTGATGAGAAGACCTACGTACATTATTTTTCATAGTACTAACCTTGGTGAATATTTAACCTTTCATATTTGAACGTTGTGTTTATGTTACTATAAATTCATTGAAAGATTTATCAAATAGAGTACACTATAAATGCGATCTTGTTGGTCCCTTTCATTGAACTTTCTGTTAATTATTTTTTGATCCCTGAATTGAAGTTAATTATTTTCTGATCCTTGAATCACTTTTTCAATTGTAAGCCAGAGCTTGAAGCAAAATGACATTCAAAAGGTCAGTAATCTGCATGTCCACTCTTTGTGGAATGTTGTTCTCGATACAACATTTCTATGACAACGATGGCCGTATAAAAGCGGTTCAATCCCGAGCAATTGAGAAGTATGTGGCAAAGGTTGTGGAACAAGAATTCAAAGATCAGAAATAGGTAGTAGATTAGTACTCTGTTCATTCTTTTGACACCCTAAATGTTTTCATATTGATTGATGGCCATTAAGGACCATGAAGACTTCAGTGTGTTTTTTTTTTTTTTTTTTTTTTTTTTTTGCTAAGTTTGTAGCGAGTAGGACTTCTCCTTCTCTCGAAGGCCTTTGGCCCTCTAGAGACTAGACTCCAGGCTAGAATATAAATCTATAACCCGCCTAGTTCTCTTTTGTACCTCTGAAGCGAAGTACCAAAGAAATCCCCTTTGGGGAGATCCCTAATGAGCCTTTTTTAAGGTCTTTGCTCATGAACAAGAGCCCTTCGGACCCCTGTCTGCTCATCGCACCACCCGAAGAGCAGCCCATGGTCTATGTCATCATCGCAAGAGAACCTTAGCATAGACATAGTGTGATTTGATCTCTTTGAATAATCCAGAGAGACCCAAGAACTGGGTGACTTCAGTGTTTTGGTATGGACGAAATGTGGGTGTTTTGTGAATGCCGGTATTAATCTTTAAATCAAACCTTTAGGTGTTGCATTAGCAGGTGTTTCCGTCAAACTTTTACATATAAATATTTTGTATTTAATATTTTCTAATATTAAATATAATCCTGCACTATATATAATGGCTCTCCTGCACTATATATAATGGCTCTTAACCTTATATATAATTTATTGGACTTGTTCTTGTTCTTGTCCTTGATATTTATACCCACATATGCATAAACCGTTGATATTCAACTTCAACATTTTGTGGGTATGACTCGAACTTGATACATCTCCCTACATCAAATTTTAAATTTTAATATCGTGTTAGAATAAGAACAAGTCCAATAAATTACTTATTTCGCCTTCTATCTTAAATTATAAGAAGGATTTGGAGTTTCTAAGACATAATAGAAATTTTTTCTATTAATATAACATACAATCATCTATTATCAATAGTTTTTAACAATTTGATCGAATAGATGTGAAGATTATGTCATAATACAATTGTAACATATTTTTTATGCAAATTTATGTTATAGAGTATTAATTATAATGATATTATTTTCTTATATAATGTTCACTGTAGAGATTAATCAATTGTTTTTTGTTAGAAAATGAATGATTCAAATTACTAAATTATTTGAAAATTTGCAATTCTATTCATTTTTGTTAGATACTTACATCCTTACAGTCGGATGCTTAATTAAATATTTAAATATAATAAATTTAAGACGCACTAATAATTTTTTTTATATTATAACAATTAGATTCCTTTTTCCCTTTATTTCATTAAGAAATTTGGTTTGAAACAACTGTACTCTGAGCTTATTCTTTCTTAAAAAAATGAATAGCAGTGTCACACTACTTATCTTTAAAGAATGTAAACCACTTTCTCATTTTATTTTTATCAATAAAATATTTTTTCATTCTTTTCCTCACATTCCTCTATTTAAATAGTTCAAATATATTATTATAATTATAGTTATAAGAAATAATTATAAAAAAAACTTGTTGAATTAACATATAATATAATATCTTAATATGTTAGGATTTGAATTATTTAAATCTTACTCCCCGGTTTTAGAAAGGGGAGAAAGTAAAGTATATGATAAGTAAAAGTATTTTTGCTTTCGTTTATATTCATGCTCTTGAATTTTAAAAAGAAATGAAATCAAATGAAGATGAATATAAATTTAATATAATTTTTCTCTAAAATTTTAACTCCAAAAATTGGAATAGAAGTACTTTTTTCGGTATTTATCAAATTGTCATTTATTGAATGTATAAAAATATGTCATGGGAATTATCCAAAATCATTTTCAACAACTTTTTCTAATTTAAAAAGTCTAAATGTAACCCAAATTTGTCTGAATCAGATTTTAAATTCCGCAATTCAATTCAACAAAATTTTGAACATTTCAAGATTGATTAAATAGAAATGGATGACAACTTATTATGGGTCTGTTTGGGTTTAGAAAAATAATTCTTATTTGTATACTCGGCTTATTTGATAATTTTTAATTTATAAGTTGATAAGTTGAATGTTAGAAATCACTAATATTTTACTTAACTTATCAATTTATTCTTTGATTTCTTTATTTTTCTAATATTTTATATTTTTATATTTGTGTTTTTAAATATATTTTTAATTTAAAATACAAGTGTTGAAATCATTGTATTTAAAAATTATTTTTTCAAATTTAATTTAGCAAATTTTTCATTAACTTATAATTAAATTTATCCAAACACTCGTATAACTTATAAGAATTTATCAACTTATCAATTATACGACACTTACTCATTTTAAGCTATAAACCAACTTTGTGATACTCAAACATGCACTCTATATTATATGCACAGTATTTACGATATCTTGGAACAAAAGTAAAGCAAATAAACTTAAATTTGCTTTACATTACTTTTGAATTAGATAATATATGAGTGCTCGCATAATTTTCATGATTAAGTCAGGCTTTTCGCGATTAAATAACCGTACTAATTATTCACCGGAAAGTTAACTTTGTAATAACAATGATTATCTTTAAAAGTTAAAAAGGAGTTTGAAACTTTAATATCCCAAATGAGTAACTGAAATATTACTTCTTTTTTAAGTTAAATAAGCTTCCAGATTATCACAATTTAGAAAAAAGTAAATCAAATTTATGATTTATCGTACACATAATTTTAATTTTTGTTACTATAATAAAAGGGATAGTGCTCCCCAAAACATTTTGTGAATTTTATCTTGAATGATGTGGCACACCAAATATCGGATTATAATATCTGGACATATATATATATATATATATATATATATATATATTACATTATATATCAATTTTTACATTATGCAGGTTATATATCAATTTTTGAGAAAAAATTTAACGACTCTAGCATTTTTTTAAAGAATAGTGCTAGAGGTACAAAATTTGTATATGTGATCGTTTGAAATGTTTTAATTGTAGTTGTTTTTGTTAATGTGAATACATGATTCATTTATTATTACAACAAATCTGCCATTTATATTTGGAAACAGATTTGGAAGCAAATTTGGTGCCTCTAGAATTTTTCTATCTTAAAAAAAGACACATCAAAGCTAATTAATTTATTAATAAATCATGAATCAAATATTTTTACCCATTGGATTGTTATATAAGTACTAGCATATAAACCGTGCAAGTCACAGATCATCAAAAAAATATTAAAAAATGATAAATTAAAAAAATTAATGAAAATAGAAAGTATTGAATAAAGAATAAAAATCAATATGATAAATTATAAAATAAGAAACTTAAATATTAATTGGAACATCGAAAAAATAAATAAAGATAACAATTGGGCCGAGGAAGATAAATGGGGAATTGACAATATATTTATTATTTATTAAAATAATATTAATCTATACTATTATATTAAAAACAAAACATTAAAAGTTTTTGTAGTCGGTTTGTAGTTTGGTCCTCCATAGTTTGGTCATCCAATCTCGGTTAGATCTTTTTAAATAAATTAATGAGAGCCATTGGATATAATACTAAATATTTTTTGGTATGTTGTGATTTTACTTAATTGCTCTTATTTTACTTAACTGTACTTCGTGTTTTTATTTAACTAGTTTACTAAGTCGCGCTTCGCGGCTTTAGAATAATTTCTCTAAAATAATTTCAAATATATTTTACAAAAAATGTTTTTAAATAAAGTAAATGATTATATTTCTAAGATAAGATTTCTTTTGGAATTTTCGTGTCGTATTGATCATTCACGAAAATTATGAATAAATATACAAAAAGGAAATTGTTTGATATTTTCATTGTTTTAACATTGTGCTGAATATATTATATTGATTACTATTTATATATTTTTCAAAATTTAAATTCCAACTTATATTTTAAAATTCATAATATAAATTAATTTTTAATTCTAGCATATAAAACGCTGTTCCTAATGAATTGCCCTCCTCTTAAAAATATTTCCTCCCAGTGAGTTTTTTTCTTGTTATTATCAAATTTAATATATAACACATTAATTTACTAAATAAATTACATGATTTTCAAATTTGTTTGGCCTTATAATAATTTCTCTAAAAGAATTTCAAAAATATTCTTCAAAAAATGTTTTTAAATAAAATAAATAATTATATTTCTAACATAAGATTTCTTTTGAAATTTTCGTGTCGTCTTGATTATTCACGGAAATTATGAATAAATATACAAAAATAAAATTGTTTAATATTTTCATTGTTTTAATATTATGCTGAATATATTACACTAATTACTATTTATATATTTTTCAAATTTTAAATTCCAACTTATATTTTAAAATACATAATATAATATTAATATTTAATTCTTGCATATAATAGGTTGCTCCTAATGAACCGCCCTCCTCTTAAAGATATTTCCTTTCAATGAGTCGTTTTCTCGTTATTATCGAATTCAACAAAAAACACATTAATTTACTAAATAAATTACATGATTTTCAAATTTGTTTTGTATTTTTGACATATAATACAATAGTTACAAAAGATTACATTTATAGGCTTTAAGATAATTTTTGAAAAATTTCTTTTAAAGAAATTTTGGACCAGAACCAATATTCAATAACAATGAGATGTATTACTTTGAAATATCGAAAAAATCCGAAAAAACACACAAAAAGAATAAATATACCAAAATTTTTATCAAAATAATATAAAAACTAAATTATATTTCATAAAATCTCCACGTTTTAATCTATATTCGAGGAGAAGAGGTTGATATGTGTAAAATGTCATGCATCCACTTTCTTTGTTAAATAATACATATGATATACTTAAATTCATCTTCTTTGTAGTAGTATAGAACTTTACTCTCAGTTCACGTATCTTCCTAAAAAAATCAAAACCAAAACTAAAGGAGTAAAAGTGAGAATATGAATATTCTAAAAGCGAACACAAATATAAGTTGCATGAAACAAAGAGCAAAAACTTTTAGACTCAATAAATTTATTTATGTTATCGTCTTAATTCTTAATAAAAAAAAGTTGACATCTTCTTGATTTTTATAATTTCTTTATATAGATTATAGAATTTAAGTAAGTTTTAAAATTACATGATTATAGATATACATATACAATCAATTGATTGTAAAATTTGATTAGAGTACTTGTCTTCTGTAAGTATCACCGTTTTTATAAATTAGGAGCTAAAAAAGGAAATTTTATTTTTTAATATTTAAAATAGAAGTGTCCTACAAAAATATATATATATGATTTGGAAGATCTGGAAGCTCTTGAAATTTTCCTTTAGGGTTTTTTCTTTATATAATATAAATAAATAAATATAATATAAAGATAAAAAAATAATATAATATAAAGATAAAATTAATAAAATAATAATAAATATATTGATATTGATTATCAAGTATATTGATAAATAAAAAATTTAGGAGAATATTGACATTATATTTTTAGTTTTCTCCATTAGTAAATATTTCAAAGTTAAGAATATCAAAATTATATATTTAGTTTCATCCATTTGGAAATATTTAAAAGCCAATTGAGATATTTTCTAATAAAAAATGTAGTAATATATTTAAATTGTATATTTACTTTCCTTCATTAATAAAGATTTTAAATGCAAAAATATTTAAATTGTATATTTAGTTTTTCTCTATTACTAAAAATATAAAAGATAAATGAGATATTTTCTAATATTTGATATTATTAATTCAAAATTTTGTTACCTTTCACAATAAAGTCGGTGATGATTTTTAGACATTGACGATATTGTAAAAGTTATATAACTTTTTTATAAACATACTTTTTATGTAATTTCAAAGTTCCATGTATGAATAGTTACTACAAATTCAAAATAAAAAAGAAATTTGTAAATAATAATGTATTCTATAAAACAGGAAGTTGTAAATAGTAATGCATTCATTCTCTATTTTTTTCAAAAGTAGTAAATGAAGTTATTTACTTTTCTCCAATAATAAGAATTTTAAATGCAAGAATATTAAAATTGTATATTTAGTTTTCTTCATTTGTAAAGATTTTAAAGACAATTGAGTTTTTTTAGCTTTCTCCATTAGTAAAGATTTTAAAGGCAATTGATATTTTTTTAAAATCTTTAGTTTCGTCCATTAGTAAACGTTTCGTCCATTAGTAAAAATTTTAAATGAAAATGAGATTTTATTAAAATTGTATATTTAGTTTCCTTCATTAGTAAATTTTTTTAAGGCAATTGAGTTTTTTTTAGTTTCCTCCATTAGTAAAGATTTTAAATGCAAATAAGATTTTTTTATAATCTTTAGTTTCCTAAGAAAAAAATTAGAGAAAAATGAGATTTTTTCTAATTTTTAGTATTATTAATTCAAAAAATTGAGAAAATTAGAAAAATAGATCTAAGCGATTTGAGAGCGTCACCTCACCGCTTCCGTCTTCTCTTTTATATAAGTACTACCTTTATATAAGTACTAGTCGACTAAGCCGCGCTTCGCAGCGGCCTGCTAATATTTTTCTTAGATTTTGAAAATATATCTATATATACAATATTAGAAAGACTTGTAAGAAACGAATATTGTAATATCTTATAAATGAGTGAGCACAATATTATATAAATTAAATATTCATAAATATTAACCAAAGTTTCTTATTCATTTTGTTTTCTCATATTTTTTCTTGGGTCGACGCCCGTTATATTAATAAACTTTTTATATTTAATATAAAATTTTGATTTTTGAAATTTATTATTCTAGTAAGGTCTTTTAAGCTGTCACTAAGTTAATGATATTTAGGAAAGGTTATGCCACGAATAATTTAACATTATATAACAAAAACATATAATGGAATATAAATTATATTAAAAAATGCATAAAAACATTAATAGAAAAAGTTGTGATTAACAAAATTGTCAACTAATTTATTGTGAAAAAATAAACAAATAAACTATTGTCCTTTTTTTTAATCGATTCATGATTTAATAATAGCTCCAAAATGTTGATGGAACAGATCATTTTCCTTAAGCTATACGCATGGACTACGGTGATATTCTACGCTATATATACTGACTATGTTGTGATGTTGACCTCATGAATTATATAAAAGAAATAAAAAGTAAATGTACATAATATCAGTTATATTAATAACATAATATTGTAATAAATTAAATGTACTTAATAGATAAAATAATATAGTTACATATTATTATTATTTTTCATTTATAAAGATGATTTTTAATGATTTTTTGAGCTGACACATGTTGTAATAAATATCTAAAGACAAAATATTAATCATACGCAATAATAAAAATTTATTTATATTAAAAATATGAAAATATACGTAGACAACAAAATAAAATATTTATATCATTTTTCTTCATATTGAGTTGTGTCACATTTCTTTTAGTTGTTGTAAAAAAATCCACTTGTCTTATCATGTATATGAAGATATTTTAGAAATGTCAAAATAATCCAATATGACTCGTTAAAAATAATCGTATCTGATGGGTACCCGACTCATTATGATTCGATTGAATTTTTATCGAATTTAAAATTTTGAATTTAAATTTAAATTCTAACTTATTTTTTGAACTCGACATGGTGTAGATTTAGATTTCGATATGGGTGTCAGACTTGCTATAAATATAATTATTATCTTGTGCTCTTGACAATAAAGTATGTAGTAAAATTGTATTGTGATTACATAGAAGAGACTTATTTTAATACAAGTTAGATAAATGTACCTCATAGTAGTTGATGTCGTAGAAGGGTCGAAAGGGTCGAGGTTGAGGCTGCAGTACCGGCCGATATATTGGTTGATACATTACTATATATGGTAAATTACACTAGTATAAATCTATTACTAAGAAAACTAGCAAGAGCAGTTCAAACGTCAACTATGACATTGTTTTAAAGTAAGACAAGTAAAAACCATGCATAAGAACATAAGGAGATTTAAATAGATGCACACATAAGAACATACACAAAAGGAAAAAAAGGATGGAAGCAAGCAAAAGCAAGGACAAGGTCCCTAAAAAAGAAGAAGAGAGGAGCTGTAATTAAAAGAGCGATATCAAGAATACTTATAAGGATATTGAAAATGATCCTGCGAGTAAGGCCAAAGAAGTAACCCGTGAGTCCATTGTAACCAACACAACTCCTCCCAAGAAACAAGATGAGACTAGTCATGTACTCCCTCTGTCCCCCTAGGTTCTTTACATTGGGGGACGGGGTTCGGCACGCATTTTAAGACTCCTATAAAGTATAGTTATATATATTGTTTTAATTTTTTTTCTTTTGAATAGAAATTTAATGTTTGAATTTTTATTCAAAAAAAGAAAATTTTAAAAATAAGTTGTGGAACTATACTTTATACGAGCCTTAAAATGTGTGCTAACTGTAAAGAAATGAGGGGACAGAGGGAGTATAAATTATGAAATGTCAGGTGGAGTGTGTTTCCTCCCAAGAAACAAGATGAGACTAGTCATGTTGCTCAACACTATGATGAATTATCAATGTTATCAATGTTATACCGTTTTATCGAAATTTGTTCGCTTAATGATTTAACAATATAAGAACAAATTTAATGCGGAATAAACTGAAACAATATTCAAGTTAAATATAACTTATATTAAACTTGAAAGGTGTTACAATCTGAGTACCGATTACAGAGTTTTAATCTCAAACTATTTAAAACAAATCTAGAATAAATTCGACATGAACTTATCTATTTTTGTAATAAAAGATCGAACAATAAATAATAGTTCGAGATTAGTTCTAGGGATTATGATCCGCTAGATTGTCAAAGCAGTACAAGAGAATGAATTCTTATGGATTAAATGTTACAAGCAAATCAAGAATTTAATTCTCTGGCAGAAATTGAAGCTCGGACAGTTCTTTGAAGTTAAGGCAGAATGCTTTTAATTTGATGCTTTCTGTTCTGTCTTGAATGATAATAATATCTTCTGTCTTGATCATTTCTTTCTATTTAAACCAACTGTCGTAGTATTCTTCACGCGCCAAACTCTTTTCAATTGAATTGAATATGGAAGACAATCGGGAAGACTCACATTTGTATTGTGAAGACTCTCGGGAAGACAAGGCTTGGCTTGGGAAGACAACCGAGAAAACTATCAAATGAATAAAGAAGACATTCGGGAAAACTAAGAAATGAATAAGGAAGACAATCGGGAAGACTATTTTAATAGCCTATTTAGTTAAATAACTAAGTCTTCCTAGTTCATTTCTAAGTCTTCCTAGTTCATTTCTATTCTAATTTAAATAACTATTAAAGTAAATTATGTATTAAATTAATTCTTTACAGAATTAATTTAATAAATAATTTACTTAGTAGAAATAATTATTTATAAGAGAATAAAAATTATTCCTTGTCTTTTCAATTAATTCTAGAACCACTGAAACTGATGACGAACTTCCACTGACTGATGTTGACACTCGATGCACTGTCTGGTTCATGAGTGACTAACTTCAATGACGATTCTTCATCTTTTGACTTTAATTAGTGGTTCATCTTCTTTTCCCTTTTCTTTAAACTCTGTAACCTATACAATTGCTGTCACATCTTGAAATCTCTGTCACTTAAATAAATCCACTGAGATTGAATACTTCACTGAGGCTTGATCAACAAATTGAACTTCTTTCAATGTAGATTTACTTCAACTCTGTAGATGACTTTAACATGCATTCTTTTGACAGATATTATCTTCTGAGATTCCTATGACAATTTGAATTATTACTTACTTATTACAGACTTGTTTAATATTGAGTTAAATCCTCGATGTAAACAAATAGGCCTAAACATATGCCTTTCAATCTCTTGTAACATTTTTTGTCAGGAATGGTTAGATTGTCAAAAACTTTTCTTGTTAGGGAATGTCATTATCATAGGGGAAGGGATCAAACCCCTCCTTAGGAAACTGTAACACATCACAAAAAAGATCTAAAGTGACTGTGTATTGCTGGTTTAAAATAGTGAACGTAAAAGATTTGGAATCCTCAGCAATAACAACACTAGAACAAAGAAGACGTAATGGGTCAATTTTTAAAAGAGCATATGCACAAATAGCATGACTGACACAAGTCTGACTGTTCAAAAATTGAATCCAGGGTCTAAATCGTTCCACCTTACACTTTGACGGATCAAAATACCCAATGTAATTGTTTAAAACAAGTTCAAAATTAGGATCCATTTTAAAAACACAAGAAATTTTAATTAATTAGAAATAAAATTCGAATTTTAGGGATTTTAAAATTAATTAAAATCCAGAAAATTAAAATTCCACTTTTAAATTAACCAATATTAAAAAATATGATCCTAAATTCGAACTAAGAAAACAAAGAACTAGAAAATTTTTGGTAAATGATCCAAGAACACACACTCAATCCCAAATACTTAATACACTCTCCTTCACACAATCACAATAAAACAAACCACTTAAATTCTAAACAATTAACAGTCGAAAACAGAAAATGAAAAAAAAAATGGCAGAGTTTCAACTGGGTTTCTTAAAATCAAATGAAGAGAATGATTGAATTTGCTAAGTTAAAACTTGAGCAATGATTGAGATAAACTATAAGGAGAATTCGAAAAACAGAGAACAAAAGAAACTGATAAGGAAGACTTAAATAAAAGAACTGCGTATGTATATATGTAAGTATATATATTTTGTAAAAAAAACAAAGAAAACTGAACGGTTTTTAGGAAGACTTAAGAATTGTTATTTAAAATAAAACAACAAACAACAAACAAAACAAAAAAACAAAAAAAAAATGAACTGGGAAGACAATCGGGAAGACTCAGGAGAGTCTTGCCGATAGTCTTCCTAGTACAAATCGACAGTCTTCCTAGAAAATAAAACAGAAATAAACAAAACAGATCTAAGTCTTCCCGATAGTCTTCTAAGAGTAAATAGACTGGGAAGACTTAGAAAAAGACTTAAAATAAAAGGAAAAAACAAAAAAACAAAAACAAAATAAGCACAGTCTTCCCGGTAGTCTTCTCAGTATAAAAAATTGGGAAGACTTAGAGAAAAACTAACAAAAGAACGTTTTTAAACAACAAAAAACAGAGAAAAATAATTAAAAATGCACAGATTTTTTAACAAAAATGCATAAAATTAATATAAGTCTAGAAAAATTCATAGAAAATTCTACAAATTCTAGAAAAATATGCAGAAAATTATAGAAGTGCAATAAATAAATATAAACATGTAGAAAAATTCAAACAACAATATATACAATCTGAACTTAATCTAAAAAATTCTAGATAATTAAATTTTCAATAAAAATAGATTTCTCCACTTAAAAAATATGAGAAAAATATTTTTAAGGAAAATAAAATATTCAAGAACATTTAAATCAACAAGCATTTAATTTCAAACAAGAACTGGCAATAAATATCATTTAATATGAGCAAGAGAAAATGAATTTTTGATGAGAACAAACATAACAGATATATTGTTAATCACTAAGACTGTTCAACATACCCAATTTACTAACTAACCTGGTAAATGTGGATTCGTCAACAGATTTAGTGAATATATCTGCAGTCTGTTCTTCTGTGGGTACAAAATATAACTCCACGGTACCATTCATGACATGCTCTCTGATAAAATGATACCTGATATCAATGTGCTTCGTTCTCGAGTGCTGAACAGGATTGTTGGAGATTGCTATGACACTTGTATTATCACACAAAATAGGAATTTTGTCTAATGCAAAGCCATAGTCCTTTAATTGATTCCTTATCCACAAGATCTGAGCACAACAGCTTCCAGCAGCAATATATTCAGCTTCTGCTGTTGAATTGGAAATTGTTTGCTGTTTCTTGCTATACCAGGAAATCAACCTACCTCCTAGGAATTGACAACTCCCAGAGGTACTCTTTCTATCAACAACACTACCTGCATAATCAGAATCTGTATATCCAACAAGATTAAAACCAGAATCTTTAGGGTACCAGATACCTAAATTAGGTGTACCCTTAAGATATCTCAAGATTCTTTTAACAGCAACGAGATGTAGATCTCTAGGGTCCGCTTGGAACCTTGCACACAAGCATGTAGCATACATAATATCTGGTCTACTTGCAGTAAGATAGAGTAAGGAGCCAATCATACCTCTGTAGCTTGTAACATCTACCTTGATAGAATTATCATATGCTCCAAGTTTGACAGCTGTTGAAGATGGAGTCCTTGCTGATGCTGAATCCTCCATATGATACTTCTTGAGGAGTTCTTTGAGATACTTGGATTGACAAATAAATATTCCATTTGACCTTTGACTTACTTGTAATCCAAGAAAGAACTTCAGCTCACCCATCATACTCATTTCAAACTTACTCTGCATTAACTTAGCAAATCTCTTACATAGATTATCATTAGTAGACCCAAATATGATGTCATCCACATAGACTTGGACTAATATCATATCACTTTTGTGTTTCTTTGAAAAAAGAGTTTTGTCTATGATACCTCTAACAAAACCATTTTCTAAAAGAAAACCAGAGAGAGTGTCATACCATTTTCTTGGGGCTTGCTTCAGACCATAGATAGCCTTGAAGAGAAAGTACACAAAGTCCAGCAACTCCTGATTTTCAAATCCAGGGGGCTGTTCCACATACACTTCTTCATCCAGCTCACCATTCAGGAATGCACTCTTAACATCCATTTGATAGACTTTAAAATTAGAGTAAGCTGCAAATGCTAAGAACATCCTGATGGCCTCAAGCCTAGCCACTGGTGCATAGGTTTCATCATAATCAATGCCTTCAGCTTGTGAATACCCTTGAGCAACCAGTCTTGCTTTGTTCCTTGTAACAATGCCATCCTCATCCAGCTTGTTTCTGTATACCCATCTTGTACCAACTACTTTCTTGTTCTTTGGTCTGGGTACCAACTTCCAGACTTGCTGTTGTTCAAATTGATTGAGTTCATCTTGCATAGCAATCACCCAATCTGGATCAGTCAGTGCTTCCTCAGTCTTCTTTGGCTCCATCTCAGATAGAAACCCTGAATAATGACATTCATTCTGAGTAGCACTTCTAGTTCTAACTCCAACATCTGGATCACCAATGATCAGCTCAAAGGGATGAGCTCTATTCCATACAATCTGTCTTGGAAAATTTGATCTTGATGATTCGTCTTGAAATTCATTATGATGTTATGAATGACTAGATGATCCTTCATTTCCTCCCCCTGAGTTGTTGCTTGATTGCCTTGATGATTCTTCTCCAGTGTTAGTGGTATCTCCATTGTTACCAATGTTTCCACCACCACCACCATCATTATCATCATTATTATTTTCATTACCAGCAACAACCTCAGGTGGAGCTTCATCATCTGATTCTGAGTCTGGCAAGTTATCAAACTTCAATTTTTATGATGGATTTTCTGTTTGGATATTAGGGAGTTAGGTGTCATCAAATGTAACATTGATGTTCTTATTGACTGATAACATTTCTTGATTTCAAACAGGCCATATTCTCAGTTATACCCTTGCTGTTATCTCCAAAGGTAAGCACTGGGCCAGCTTTCTCAACCACATTTGATAGCAGGGCTCTATCTCCGGTCATATGCCTTGAACATCCACTGTCCAGAATCCACATAACACGGTTTACCTGTGCCACACCCTGCATTATCAAATTGATTAGGCTTTCCTCGGAACCCAAACTTGATTGGGTCCGGCATATTTAAAGAACTGGCCTTTGTCAGGCAAAACAACATTTTTAACCTTAACTACTTCAGCCTCTTTCACAAAAGAGCGTTTCCATTTATAGCCAGCCTTGACACATTTCTGAGTAGGCTTAGGGATAAATGGATCCACTCTAGTCTTTGGAGGACTAGTAGTCTTAGATCTAACATGCTTCTTATTATTAACATGTTGACGTGGAGCAATCTTATTATCAGATACATGTTTACTATTAAAATAAGCATACATAACATTAAAAGCACAAGACATGCAATTATCCACACCACATGCTTTATGAGAAAGATTAACGGCAGGCATGTTGGTTCTACAGTTGTTTTGATCCACTTTATGAATGTCTGACTTAGTCTCTGTTGCTGAAACAACTTTGACTTCTTTATCAGACACACACTTTTTGGACTGAGCAAGTTCAAAAGCAAGATCCTCAATACGCATCTCCTCTTGAATGATGATGGAATGTTCATTCAGAGGTTCTGTCAAGGATTCTCTAAAGAAAGGTGTTTTAATACCCTTAAGCACATATGGTACACCCCTTTCTACAGCACTGACTCTATTAGGGGTGTTAATGCTTAATTCTCCAATAGACTCATTATAGTCATACCATATTCCTACAGTATGACCAGTAGCTTGTTTATTGAAGATCTCTTTAGCAGTCTTACATGAATTATAGTAAGCATTAACCTTGGTTGTAAGTCCACTAATTTGTTCCTTAAGAATGGTTTCCAGTTGAATATAACACTTAACCCTATTCTCAAGAAATGCTATTTTCTTAGTGAGTTCATCCTGATTATCATGCACAAGTTTTAATTCTTTTACTTCTTTTTCAAGAGCTGTGTTTAAAAGAATTATTCTATCATTTTCTCTACGTGCACAAGAAACAGTAGTACTAAGATGATAGATCATTTTAGTATCAGTGAACTTTACCTCTGACATGAATGATGATGAAGTGTTTGCCTCATTAGCCATTAAAGCTATGTTTCCAACTTCATCAGCTTCTTCATCACTATCCGTATCATCCCAACTCTTTCCCTCAACAACATAAGCTTTCCCAATCTTGTTCTTCTTGCTAGAATTAAATGAGTTCCTTCTCACTTGCTTTGGCTTTTTATATTCTGTAGCAAAGTGACCCAACTCATTGCAATTGTAGCACCTGATTGTGCTTTTTTCCACAGTTCCAGTTTTTGTTGGGTCTGTAATTAACAAACTACACAGCAACAATAGGGCAGTTATATATATTTTATATTAACAAGAACATGCAAATACACACGAAGGTCGAAAACAATAATAAAATTAGAGACTGTAAATGACAAGATAAGAAAGAACAACTTATCTCTCTGTAGCTTTAATCAAGTACTGAAAGATAAAGAAACAACTGAGTCGCCAAGCCTTAGAAAAGTCTTGACTGTTCTTGAAGAGATTATTGCCCCACTTACGCTGTGTTGGGTTGCGGCAATATCACTTCCAGGATAAAACAACACAGATCAATCCACTCACAGTAATGGCAATGATCAACAGCGACCAGCACCTCAGTTTGCCCAAGAACTATGTTTATTCTGTATGTGTTGAGAGAAAAACAGAGAAGATAATAGTTGCTAGGGTTTCTCAGAGTTACGTATATCCTGTTCAATTTTCTTATCAGTCCCAAACGTTCTGTTTTGTATATATATAAATATAATACAAAATAAAACGTAACAGACCAAATATTGTAACTGAAGATATGACATTTAATACTAAATATTCTGATTTAATTATCATAACAGTTGTCATCAGGATTTAATAACAGTTACAGCTCAGTCAGGATTTCCTGGTCCATCAGGATTTGATCATCATCAGTACTGAAGTCAAGCCATCAGGACTTGCTGTCCGTCAGGAGTGGCATCAGGACTTGACCGACCATCAGGATTTCGTCAGGACTACCATCAGGATCCAAGTCCTGACTCAGGCCATCAGGATTTCGTCAGGATCCAGGCCATCAGGATCCAAGTACTAACACTGGCCATCAGGATCAGTAGTCATCAGGATTTAACTCCGAATACTGACACTGGCCATCAGGATTTGATCCAAGAACTGGTCCATCAGGATTTAAAATAAATCCTGACCCAGTTCGTTTAGCTGTTACAAATAAATACTGATACTGTTAAATTAAATCAATAAATAATATTAAATAAACAGGTAATAAAATTCCTCGCCCAGGTCGCCTCGCGTACGCGAGACGCCGAGACATTCGCCCAAATCGCCCTTCGACCCGACCCGAGTCGTGGCGTGGCGTGGCGAGGTGGGCGGCGGCGCGCGCGTGTGTGTGTGCGCGCGTGAGGCACATAATAACACCATGCACACCCACATGCCTTAGTAGTTGTACACTACTCTTGCACATGATTCTATATAAACCCACCAACCTCTCATTACCATTTCTATGTGGGATACAAGTTATATTAATATAACCAACCCACATAACCCATTTCAAGAAACCTATTTCAACTCAATTTATTTATGGATTACACTAAGAAAAAGTCTTAGATCCAATCATGAAAGTTTAAGTCCTCATAACAAGGAACACCCTCCATTTGTTAGTTTCCGGAAATTCCATCAAGAACATATTTAAAACATGCCTCAAACTTTCCATTTTCTAACAATCCCCCACAAATCCATACAGAAATGCTTACATATTGGTCCTTATCATGACTTGTTTTTCAGAGTCGGTACCCTTCCGGGTTTGAACCCTTCTAAGTCCTCTACTTCGATGGCTACCGGATCTAGATGGAATGTTTCACCTTGAATCTTTATCCGTTTGGTGTAACCACACTCCATAGACGACGACAAATCAAAGGCTATGGTGCTGATCTACGGCTTTGAGACGTTAATGGTCCTGTCTCGATCCTGTTCGTCGAATGCTTCAAGGAATAACCCTTTCCTCTAATTGCGACCACACAATTACATTCGCTTAGCTGGGCATCTCCAGAGATGTACTGCGATCATCTCGTCAAATGACTTGACCCCATTCAGAGTTCAAATAACTCTTGCTATACTGGCAGTAACAGTACCTTTTAGGTTTACAATGGATAGACTCAGATACGTGAGTATCAAGGTATATAGTAAAGGTACTACCAACTCATCCTCACAGCTTGTTATTACCACATTGAATACACTTCAAGGGATTTCCTCTCAGGTGTATTGGGTTCCCGCTGCTGATGAATCATAATGGGCTATCAGTCTCATCCCCAACCTCGACTTAAGGACTACTGCATGCTCAAGTCCTTTAGTCAAAGGATCAGCTATATTATCCTGAGTTCCAATGAACTCTACAGCAATAATCCTTTCAGACACTAGACCCCTTATAGACTTAAGTCTAACTTGGATGTGTCTCTTTGTTTTAGCATTATACTTTTCACTACTGATCTTGTCGATAGTTGTACGGCTATCACAATGAACAACAATGGCTGGAAGCGGTCTACTTACTACAGGTAACACTGACATAAGACCATGCAACCATTCAGCCTCCGTCCCCGTGGCATCTAGTGCACACAACTCAGCCTCAAAGGTAGACCGAGTTATCAAAGTCTATCTAGTAGACTTCCAGGATATTGCTCCACCTGCTAGGGTAAACATATATCCAGTCACTCCATTGGTACCAGATTTCTTAGCTATCCAACTTGCATCACTATATCCCTCGAGTACTCCAGGGAATCTTCGATAATGCAAACCAAGGGAAATAGTTCCCTTAAGATATCTAAGAACTCTATCCAGTGCCTCCCAATGAGTCTTGTTCGGACAGCTTGTATATCTAGCTAACTTAGACACAGAATAAGAAATATCTGGTCTAGTCACATTAGCAAGATATTGCAAACTCCCAATAATCTGAGAATACCTTAACTGAGACACAGGTATTCCTGAACTATTCTTGACTAGGGCAACTTTAGGATCGTATGGTGTACTAGCGATTCTACAATTTGAATAACCATACTTCTCAAGTATAGATTTCTCTATATAATGAGATTGTGACAATGTTATTCCATCAGTTGACTGTGTCAACTTGACCCCAAGAATCACACTAGCCTCACCCATATCCTTCATTTCAAAGTGCCTTTTCAAGAAACTTTTTGTCTCGTTAATAATCTCAATATTGGTTCCAAACAATAAAATATCATCCACATATAGGCACACGATAATACATTCATTTCCTTTAACCATATAGTAGACACACTTGTCACTTTCATTAACTACAAATTCTGATTCTAAAACAGTATCATCAAACTTTTTATGCCAGTCTCTAGGAGCTTGTTTTAAGCCATATATAGACTTGATCAACTTACATACTTTCCTCTCGTTACCAGAAGCAACAAATCCCTCAGGCTGATCCATATAAATCTCTTCTTCAAGATCACCATGAAGAAAAGCTGTCTTTACATCCATTTGATGGATGATAAGACCATGTACAGAGGCCAATGCTATAAGCATTCGGATTGTAGTCATCCTTGCAACAGGAGAGTATGTGGCAAAGTAATCAATGCCTTCCTTTTGCCTAAAACCCTTAGCTACCAGCCGAGCCTTATACTTATCTATTGAGCCATCTGGATTCATCTTCCTTTTGAAGATCCACTTACATCCTATAGTAGTACACCCAGGAGGAAGATCAACCAACTCCCATGTTCTGTTAGAAACAATAGAGTCAATTTCACTTTTTACAGCACCTTTCCAGTGCCTTGACTCCGAAGAATCCATGGCATGTCTGAAAGTTAAAGGTTCATCCTCGACATTGTAAGTGACAAAATCACTTCCAAAGTCCTTGACTACCTTTGCACGCTTACTCCTTCTAGGTTCATCTACTTCGTTAGGGCACATTTGTTATCTTTTCCACATGATCAGGAATAGACCTCGATGTGTGAGTAGGATCATCATTAGAAATATCTTGAGATATACCTGTCTTCATAGGGAACACATCCTCAAAGAATGTTGCATCACGAAATTCAACTATAGTGTTAGCCACTATACCGTCTATTTCAGATTTTAACACTAAAAATCTCATAGCCGTAGTGGTTTCAATATAGCCCAGAAAGATGCAATCAACAGTTTTCGGACCTAGTTTCTTTCTCTTGTGTTCAGGGACAAGTACCTTAGCAAGGCACCCCCACACACGAAGATACTTTAAACTTGTCTTTCTACTTTTCCATAATTCATACGGTGTCTTGTCCATATGTTTCAGAGGGACTCTATTCAGAATATGGCAAGTCGTATTCAAAGCCTCTCCCCATATGTACTTAGGCAACCCAGAATTAATAAGCATGCTGTTAATCATATCTTTAAAAGTTCTTTTCTTTCGTTCAGCCACCCCATTAGACTCAGGTGTGTATGGTGGAGTCACCTCATGAACTATACCATTACTTGCGCAAAATTCATTAAACAAGGTACTAGTATACTCACCACCTCTATCAGATCTCAAACGTTTAAGTACTTTACCAGTTTGTGTTTCAGCTTCAGTTTTGAACATAATGAATTTTTCTAGTGCTTCATCTTTATGTCTAATTAAATAAACATAACAGTATCTACTACAATCATCTATAAAGGTAATAAAATATCGTTTATTATCCTTAGTCAACATGCCACCAAATTCACATATGTCTGTGTGTACTACATCCAATACTCCTGAATCCCTAACAACATTATGAAAGGGTTGCCTAGTTTGTTTAGCAGTCACACATACTTGACATTTAGATTTCTTATCAATGACATATTTTGGAATCAACTCTAAATTTATCATATTCTTTAGAGCACCAAAATTTAAATGACCAAGTCTAGAATGCCACAAATCGGATGATTCAACACAATTAACAGAAGGTGCAACACTATCATTAATAAAACTGCCCAAAACAGGCTCAACATTTATTAAAAACAAACCATCATATAAGTAACCTTTGCCAAAAAATAAACCAGTATGTGTAACAACTACTTTATTACATTTCAAAGAAAGTTCAAATCCTTTCTTAACTAAACAACTTCCACTTATTATGTTTCTACGAATATCAGGAACATGGTGCACTCTAGTTAGGGATAGAACACGCCCAGAAGCAAACTTCAGGTCCACGTTTCCTATTCCAAGTACTTGAGCAGCACTAGCATTCCCCATCGTCACTGTCAAGCCATGAGTCTGTTGATAAGATACAAATAGACTAATATCAGTACAAATATGTACATTAGCTCTAGTATCAATCAACCATTCATGTGACAGATAAGTGGAAAGAAGTACAGGGTTGTAGGTAACATACCCGTTGTTGGTTATAGAAGCATCAACCTCACCAACAACCATGTGTACCATAGGCCCATCAGTGGTTCCAAGCACAGTATTAGCTTGTGCTCCCACAACAGATTTCTTTGTTTTCTTTGTAGGACAGTCCTTGCTCCAATGACCAACCTGTCTACAAGACCAACATGGTTTATTTGTCTTTGGTTTCTTAGCCTTGTTCTTATCATTTCTAGTTTTAGTGTTATCCTTCTTAGTGACAGTCTTTCTTTTCTGTCCAACAGTCACTACATTCACCTTCGAACTCCCATGTTCAGCAGGCATCACATGTCCCTGTTTGGACTTGTGTTGTTCCTGCACAGATATGTCCAACATCAGGTTTGTCCATGTGATCTCTCCTTTCTGTCTTTTCAGGGAGAGATCAAACTCTTCCCAAGACTTAGGGAGCTTTTCAATCACAGCCATAACCTGAAACTTTTCAGGAAGGTCCATTCCGGACTCCTTCAAAGCATGCACCAACATCTCAAACTCATGTGCTTGCTCAGTCATGGATTTTGTATCCACCAGTTTAAAATCAAGAAACCTAGCCACAGAATACTTTTCCAACCCTTGCGAGTCAGTATTGTGTGTCTGGTCCAGCTTCTCCCATAAGAGCTTAGCAGTGAAAAAATCAGATGAATAAACATCAAATAGAGTGTTCGCTAAAGCTGCCAGTATAGCAGCCCTAGCCACTCCATCCTTTTCCTCCCACATGGCGTAAGCCTTAACGGTTTCAGCCCTTTCCTGATCAATAACCGGTTTCTCATACTGCACCACCGGCCATAGACCCTTTACCGTTAGCCACAATTTCATCTTTTTCTGCCAACGAGAAAAACCAACACCCCCACCAAATTTATCAGGCATTCCTGACAAATCGATAGGCTGTGGGAAACGATACGTGGTCCAATCAATGGTGGGTACAGTAACACCAGAACCAGAAGCAACAGCACTAACAGGAGTTACAGTTTCGTTAACCATCTTGTTAATTAACAATATATAACTCAGAATAATCTCTTCAAGATTGTTGGGTCTGTAATTAACAAACTACACAGCAACAATAGGGCAGTTATATATATTTTATATTAACAAGAACAGGCAAATACACCAATAACCAAACAAACACGAAGGTCGAAAACAATAATATAATTAGAGACTGTAAATGACAAGATAAGAAAGAACAACTTATCTCTCTGTAGCTTTAATCAAGTACTGAAAGATAAAGAAACAGCTGAGTCGCCAAGCCTTAGAAAAGTCTTGACTGTTCTTGAAGAGATTATTGCCCCACTTACGCTGTGTTGGGTTGCAGCAATATCACTTCCAGGATAAAACAACACAGATCAATCCACTCACAGTAATGACAATGATCAACAGCGACCAGCACCTCAGTTTGCCCAAGAACTATGTTTATTCTGTATGTGTTGAGAGAAAAACAGAGAAGATAATAGTTGCTAGGGTTTCTCAGAGTTACGTAAATCCTGTTCAATTTTCTTATCAGTCCCAAACGTTCTGTTTTGTATATATATAAATATATTACAAAATAAAACGTAACAGACCAAATATTGTAACTGAAGATATGACATTTAATACTAAATATTCTGATTTAATTATCATAACAGTTGTCATCAGGATTTAATAACAGTTACAGCTCAGTCAGGATTTCCTGGTCCATCAGGATTTGATCATCATCAGTACTGAAGTCAAGCCATCAGGACTTGCTGTCCGTCAGGAGTGGCATCAGGACTTGACCGACCATCAGGATTTCGTCAGGACTACCATCAGGATCCAAGTCCTGACTCAGGCCATCAGGATTTCGGCAGGATCCAGGCCATCAGGATTTCCTCAGGATCTAAGTACTGACACTGGCCATCAGGATCAGTAGTCATCAGGATTTAACTCCGAATACTGACACTGGCCATCAGGATTTGATCCAAGAACTGGTCCATCAGGATTTAAAATAAATCCTGACCCAGTTCGTTTAGCTGTTACAAATAAATACTGATACTGTTAAATTAAATCAATAAATAATATTAAATAAACAGGTAATAAAATTCCTCGCCCAGGTCGTCTCGCGTACGCGAGACGCCGAGACATTCGCCCAAATCGCCCTTCGACCTGACCCGACCCGACCCGACCCGAGTCGTGGCGTGGCGTGGCGTGGCGAGGCGGGCGGCGGCGGCGCGCGCGTGTGTGTGTGTGCGCGTGAGGCACATAATAACACCATGCACACCCACATGCCTTAGTAGTTGTACACTACTCTAGCGCATGGTTCTATATAAACCCACCAACCTCTCATTACCATTTCTATGTGGGATACAAGTTATATTAATATAACCAACCCACATAACCCATTTCAAGCAACCTATTTCAACTCAATTTATTTATGGATTACACTAAGAAAAAGTCTTAGATCCAATCATGAAAGTTTAAGTCCTCATAACAAGGAACACCCTCCATTTGTTAGTTTCCGGAAATTCCATCAAGAACATATTTAAAACATGCCTCAAACTTTCCATTTTCTAACAGTTTTATAGCCACCCCTTGTGCTATTTGAAGAGGAAGAACCACCTCTCTGAAACCTGGGCTTGAACTTAAGATTGAGATTCCTTCTGAATCTAAACTTGCCAAACTTCCTCACTATCATTGCCAAGTCCCCATCCTCCAGCTGATCAAGTTCTTCCAAAGAATAGAAGTCACCACCAGATTGATCAATGGATGTTAAGCCATATTCAGCATCAATAACATCCATGTCAGAACTGGAAGGTTGAACAACCTTCACTTCCAGTTGCTGTGTGACTTCTGTTGTCAATGCAGTAGAAGTACTAACTATCTTTCCAGTTCCATATATTTCCTTTTGTTGAATCTGCTCCAGCTCATAGGTCTTCAGAACACCATAAAGTCTTTCAAGAGAAATCTCTCCAAGATCTCTTGCTTCTATGATTGCAGATATCCTGTGCTCCAAATGAGATGGAAGTGTTAGTAGGAACTTCTTGTTAATCTCCTTGATAGTGTAGTGCTTTCCATTGAGATTCAGATCATTTATCAATTTGTTGTATCTCTCAAAAACATCAGAGATACCTTCACCAGGATTTGATCTGAAATGCTCATATGAAGAGGTGAGAATTTCTAGCTTATTCTCTCTGACTTCCTCTGTCCCCTCATTGATTATCTCTATTGTGTCCCAAATGTGTTTGGCATTAACACAGTTTAGAACATGATTATGCATGATAGGATCAAGACAATCAACCAGTATCAACTGTAAACAGGCATCCAGGGAAGCATCCTCTTTCTCATCAGCTGTGTAGTCCTTGGGGTCCTTGGGGTACATCCTAGCAGCTCTAATTATAACATTGTTCTCTATCTACTCTTCCTCAACAATCATAGGAAGTTTAGGACCATTCTTCAGCACTCCAAGATATTTAACATTTGCCACTTGAAGAAACAGGAGCATCTTCTTCTTCCACATAGGATAATGCTCCTTACTGAACACGGGAATCTTTATTGTACCAACCTTCTGTGTAGTAGACATTTTTGAGATTTTTTGGAATAATGAAAATTTCAGAGTTTAAGAAAAAAATCACAAAAAATGGATCTTTGATTAGTATATCAATCAAAAGGCTCTGATGCCAATTGTTAGGTCCTGATAAGTTTGTAGAAGGGGGGTTGAATACAAACTATACCGTTTTATCGAAATTTGTTCGCTTAATGATTTAATAATATAAGAACAAATTTAATGCGGAATAAACTGAAACAATATTCAAGTTAAATATAACTTATATTAAACTTGAAAGGTGTTACAATCTGAGTACCGATTACAGAGTTTTAATCTCAAACTATTTAAAACAAATCTAGAATAAATTCGACATGAACTTATCTATTTTTGTAATAAAAAGATCGAACAATAAATAATAGTTCGAGATTAGTTCTAGGGATTATGATCCGCTAGATTGTCAAAGCAGTACAAGAGAATGAATTCTTATGGATTAAATGTTACAAGCAAATCAAGAATTTAATTCTCTGGCAGAAATTGAAGCTCGGACAGTTCTTTGAAGTTAAGGCAGAATGCTTTTAATTTGATGCTTTCTGTTCTGTCTTGAATGATAATAATATCTTCTGTCTTGATCATTTCTTTCTATTTAAACCAACTGTCGTAGTCTTCTTCACGCGCCAAACTCTTTTCAATTGAATTGAATATGGAAGACAATCGGGAAGACTCACATTTGTATTGTGAAGACTCTCGGGAAGACAAGGCTTGGCTTGGGAAGATAACCGAGAAACCTATCAAATGAATAAAGAAGACATTCGGGTAAACTAAGAAATGAATAAGGAAGACAATCGGGAAGACTATTTTAATAGCCTATTTAGTTAAATAACTAAGTCTTCCTAGTTCATTTCTAAGTCTTCCTAGTTCATTTCTATTCTAATTTAAATAACTATTAAAGTAAATTATGTATTAAATTAATTCTTTACAGAATTAATTTAATAAATAATTTACTTAGTAGAAATAATTATTTATAAGAGAATAAAAATTATTCCTTGTCTTTTCAATTAATTCTAGAACCACTGAAACTGATGACGAACTTCCACTGACTGATGTTGACACTCGATGCACTGTCTGGTTCATGAGTGACTAACTTCAATGACGATTCTTCATCTTTTGACTTTAATTAGTGGTTCATCTTCTTTTCCCTTTTCTTTAAACTCTGTAACCTATACAATTGCTGTCACATCTTGAAATCTCTGTCACTTAAATAAATCCACTGAGATTGAATACTTCACCGAGGCTTGATCAACAAATTGAACTTCTTTCAATGTAGATTTACTTCAACTATGTAGATGACTTTAATTAACATGCATTCTTTTGACATATATTATCTTCTGAGATTCCTGTGACAATTTGAATTATTACTTACTTATTACAGACTTGTTTAATATTGAGTTATATCCTCGATGCAAACAAATAGGCCTAAACATATGTCTTTCATCCTTGTAACATTTTTTGTTTAATATTGTTTTATGGTAACATTCTAGTAGTAAAGGTGACATTTCCTTATTTAAATATGTTTGAGAGATAATTATAATTATTTTGTTGTTTTGCACAGAAAATGCCGAAGATTAAATAAATTTGATTATTATAAAATTTGTTTGTGCCCCTCTGGCTCATAAAATAGAAAGTCATTAAATTTTATAATTTATACAAAAACTTATTACGCTAATATCTTTTTCTACACATCTGAATATGGAAAAGAATTACTTCTAAAACTCTAAAAAAATGGAAAGATCCACAAGAAAGAAATATTTCTAAAACTCCGAAAATTTGGAAGATGTATGTTGATTAATAATAACAATGTTTAAGCAATTTTGTTAACATCTCTAATTCAAGTTTCACCATCTAATTAGTCAACATTGCTTATCAAATAGCCAAGTTCAGGAGATAACACCCCTCTACCCTCCTCCATGTCAAACCATCATTTTATTAAAATCGTAAAAAATCATCTTTATAGAGTGTCTCCATTAATTACATAATTTTATTGTTGCATCAAATCAAAAATTAATTATATATGCTTAGCTAAAAAATTCATACATGACTATATGCTAGTATAAAAAAGTACAAATATGTATCATATTGACATTAAAAAGTGAAAAAACATTGTACTTACAATCTCATTATGTTGTTTCAGACCTACACAACCTAGGTGTATGATCAAAGAAAAGGGTATCAAATTAAAAAAAAAAGTATAAATAAAAAGACATTAGCATGCATTAAATTTGTATTAATTTGGAGAAAAGAAAAGTATAGGTCAAAAATTGATCTAAAATACATCTAGAACACGAGATCTAAGAAATTCGATTTTCTTGTAAAGATGATAATTGATCAGCAAAATATAAGAAAAGATTATAATTAATTTATATAAATTTCAATAATTTGTCTATATAATTATATGATACTTTACCAGGCCAATGTCCAAAAATTGATAATAATCTTCAAAAGTACCTGCGAAAACCAAAAATATATCAGCACACTCACCAACTTCATAATCAAGATACACAAATTTCTTAATAAACTTTTATGACAATGCATGAAATTGAAAAGTCAATTCTTACAACAGATGTGAGGCTTGCAGTATTGTTTTGTGAGGGTGGAATGACTTTATATAAGAATTTGGATTTAGAAGATGATTAGACTCTATCATTGCGAGTCCCATATTCAAGAACTTTCCTCCGTCTTCGTATTTCTATAAATATATAGAAGTTTAGGAAATTATTAAAATAATATAATAAATTTAGTTTTTTCCATTATAGTAGGAAGAAAATTGAGATTTCTCTAAAATTTATTTATTTTAGGATAATTTTAAAACAATATATTTAGTTTTCTCCTTAGAAGGTAGCAGAAAGGAAATTGAGATTTTTTTCTCACCGTCACAATCTTCTATTTTAAATAAGTATATTGATATTGATTGGTTTACCTAAAAATTTGAGTGTAACTAAGAAATGTCTTCCCTAATAATTTGAATGTAAATAAGAAAATTTAATTTTATTGAATTAAAATTGAGTAGCTCTATTTATTGATTTGCCTAAAAATTTGAGTGTAAATAAGGAATGTCTTTCCTACAAATTCGAATGCAAATAAAGAAATTTAATTTTATTGAATTAAAATTCAGGAACTCTAGAAAAATAGATAAATATTTTTCGGACGATCTGAGAGCTTCTAGGGGTTTTCGTTTATATATATATAAGATATTGATGATTACCCTTACTTATTTATAAAAATTATTATTAAATAATAATATTACTTATTTATAACCAATTACCTTTTACACCTAAAATATATTATTTTTTTATTTTTTCTGAAAACTTCCCTTACATTTTCAAAAATATCACGGACAATTACAATTTTTAACTAAAACATATAAGCTTTTTATTTTTGCTTATTAAAACTTCTCCTTTTCCAAAAATATCACAAACAGTTTCATTTATTAAAATAAAATAATAAAATTATAATTATTAATAACTAACCAATTACCTATTTTAGCCAAAGTGTATATTCTTTTTTATATTTTCAAACTAAATTTTTTACTTTTCTATTTTTTTCCAACTAAAACCTCTCATTTTCCAAAAATATCACGGACAGTTCTTTTTAATGAAATAAAATGATAATATTTATAATTACTAATAACTAACCAATTAGCTTTTTTTTCCAAAGCTGTTTTGGATTAAAAAACGTACTTGTGAATTTAATGCTAAGGTTTAATGAACTTCGAGCTTTAATGGCTGCACTTGTGTTTCGAGACTAAATCGGTCCTCACAAGATGCCTACGTATCTCAAATTGTTATTGAGAATCAAGCCAAAGACGTAGTTCTTGGTGTTGCCCTCGGGGCTATGGCGGCAGGGGCACACCAAGGATGCAGTGACTTGTATGTCCTTATTCGAGGATGAAGTCTAAAACGTAGTTCTAGGGGTGCCTTTGTGGCTTGTTGCGCCTTCGAGGCGTTGTGACGTATGGAGCTGTGCCCAAAACGTAGTTCTGATTGTAGGATCAAAGTCCTTATATAGGCGTCTAGAGCCTAGTATTTATGGTATGTTTAGGAGTCTTAGCGAATAAGTCTCCTTATTGATAATGGATAAACATCGTATTTCTTGCTGGAGAAGTCTTTTCCTTGTTGATAAAGGCTATGACTCATTAATTGGGATTCTGAATCCTTCTTTGAGATATTTACCATATTTTGGACTCTTTTCATGAGTTGTATATTTGCCTTATTTATTAATTACGAGATTAATAAATAATAAGGGATTTGGGCATTAAATATCGAGCCTTTTCATGACATGCATATTTTGTATGCTTTCCTTTGCATTCATTTGTAGTTTATCTTGACAATGCTTTGAGGATGTTTATACCAATCAAAACAGGTTCAACCCTTCATCTTCTTTCCAGGAAGCTCATGATTTCATCGAACCATATTTCTACTTGTCCTACTAGCGGATCCTTTTAGGATGCACTAAACATAATAGACTTTCAAATTTGAGGCATGCCAAGTCCTTGGCACCTCATGCCCTTCGAGGGTTTCCAATTTGTAGGAGCCTCGACCAAATACGTTCTTAACGCGATATGGTCCTTCCCAATTTGGGGCCAGCTTGCCTTTTTGTCCAACTCCGGATGCCTCAATCTTTCGTAGAACCAAGTCTCCTTGCCGAAAGAACCTTTTTTTAACCCTTAGGTTGTAGTAGAAAGATGCCTTCTTTTGATGTTCAACTATCTTGGCGTTTGCCTCATCTCTAACTTCGTCAATTAGATCTAAAGCTAGCCTCAAGCCTTCTTCATTTGTTTCTGGTTCATAAGCCTCAACTCTTGGAGATGTGTGAGTAATTTCCACCGGAACCACTGCCTCTGCTCCATAAGCCAATAGAAATGGAGTTGCTCCGGTGGTGACTTTGCAGGTAGTACGATATGCCCAAAGTATGGGGAGCAATTCGTCTATCCAAGTGTTTCTGGAGCGTTCAACTCTTTTCTTCAGTCCATCTAGGATAATTCGATTTGCAACCTCAGCTTGCCCATTTGCTTGTGGATGGGCAACAGAAGTGAAGCACAACTTGATATCATTCTCATCGCAATACTTCTTGAACTCATCGTTGTTAAACTGAGTTCCATTGTCCGTGACCAGGATTCGTGGAATTCCATATCTGCATATCACATTTTCCCAGAAGAAATGCATCACTTGCTTGGTGGTTATCTTGGCTAATGGTTTAGCCTCAATCCACTTGGTGAAGTAGTCGATTGCGACTATCAAGAACTTTCTTTGCGCACTTGCCATTGGAAAAGGTCCAAGTATATCCATTCCCCACATTGCAAATGGGATTGGTGAGTTTATGGATGTCAACATCTCTGGTGGTTGCCTAACCACTGGTGCATGTTTCTGGCACCGTTCACATTTCTTCACATAGTTTTTAGCATCAGCCAACATGCTTGGCCAATAGAAACCTAGACGAGTGACTTTATGAGCAAGGGCTCTGCCCCCCAAGTGCTGCCCACAAATTCCTTCATGTACTTCCTTTAGGGCCAATTCTGCCTCTTGGGGTCTCAAACATTTCAGATAAGGAATGATGAAAGACTTCTTGTATAGGATTCCCTCAATCAGGGCATACCTTAGTGCTCTCACATATAGATTTCGTGCTTCTGAAGTGTCGTTGGGTAACCACCCAGTTTCCAGATGAGCTTTGACGGGATCCATCCAACAGCTAGCAACATCAATGGGTGCCACCAACTTTCCGTTGATGCTTGGGGTCCTCAAGACTTGGAAGTATACACTCCCTGCATAGTTTTCAATTTCGGAAGAAGCAAATTTAGACAAGGCATCAGCCTTCACGTTCTCTTCCCTTGGAATATGTTCCACATAGCATTCGTTAAACTGAGTCATAATGGCCTTGACAAGTTTCAAGTACTTGGCCATGACTTCATCTCTGGCTTCAAACTCCCCATTTACTTGGGAGACCACTAGCCTCGAGTCTCCACATACTTTCAGAGTTTTGACCCTCAAGGCTCCAGCCAGCCCTAAGCCGGCTATCAGAGCTTCGTACTCAGCCTCATTGTTTGTCGTTGGGAAGTCAAGTTTTAGTGCGTACTCTATGAGAAATCCATCAGGACTTTGTAGCACCAAACCTGCTCCACTTGATTTAGTTTTTGATGCTCCATCAAAATAGAGCACCCAATATTCTTTGGAGACCATTTCTTCATCTTCTTTGTCTTCCACTGTTACTTCTTTCCCCCCGACTTCTTGGTTGTCAATGGTGCATTCGACCATGAAGTCAGCGAGTGCTTGAGTTTTGATGGTCGTTCGAGGCTTATACTTGATGTCAAATTCCCCTAGTTCAATGGCCCATTTGATCAATCTTCCACTAACTTGAGGGCTGTGCAAGATGTTTCTTAGAGGTTGATTGGTCAAAACCTCTATCTTGTGAGCCTGGAAGTACGGGCGTAGTTTTCTTGAGGCCATTACCAAGGCTAAGGCAAACTTCTCAATCGTTGAGTAGTGTATTTCTGCCCCATGTAGAATCTTACTCACGTAGTAGATGGGCTTCTGCACTTTCAATTCTTCCTTTATCAGTACAGCTCCAAGAGCTGTGTTAGAAACCACCAAGTACAAGTAGAGAGTTTCTCCTGGCTTTGGTTTTGCCAACAGTGGTGCTTCAGCCATATATTTCTTCAGGGCTTCAAAGGCCTCTTGGCTTTCAGTTGTCCATTGAAAGTTTTTCACGTTCTTGAGTGCTTTGAAGAAAGATAAGCACTTCTCTCCTAACTTGGAGATAAATCTTCCCAATGATGCCACTCTTCCCGTTAGTTTTTGGACATCCTTGACAGTCTTTGGTGGTTCCATGTCTAGAATTGCTTTGATTTTGTCGGGATTAGCCTTGATTCCTCTCTTGGAAATCATCAGGCCTAAGAACTTTCCCGAGCCTACACCAAAGGCACACTTAGCTGGATTTAACATCATCTTGTGGTGCCTTAGCACTTCAAATGCCTCTCGGAGGTGCTCTATGTGATCGGCCTTATCGAGGCTTTTGACTAACATGTCATCTACGTAGACCTCCATGGTTTTTCCAATTAGGTGTCCAAAAATTTTGTTCACCAATCTTTGGTAGGTTGCCCCTGCATTCTTAAGTCCAAATGCCATGACTAGATAACAGAAAACACCAAAGTCAGTGATGAATGATACCTTAGAGATGTCATCCTCGTGCATTTTAATTTGGTTGTATCTGCTGAAGCCATCCATGAAACTTAGCATCTCGTGTCCAGCTGTAGCATCTATTAATGCATCAATCCTTGGTAAGGGAAAACAATCCTTAGGACATGCATCATTCAAGTCAGTGAAGTCCACACACATCCTCCATTTCCCGTTAGCCTTTTTGACCATCACGGGGTTAGCCAACCATTCTGGGAATTGTATCTCTTCAATGAATCCGGCCTCTAGAAGTTTTTCAACTTCTTGTTTAATGGCCTCTTGCCTTTCGGGAGCAAAATTTCTCTTCTTTTGTTTCACTGTCTTTCTTTCAGGATCCACATTCAACTTGTGAGTTATCAATTGGGGATCAATCCCTGGCATGTCAGCCGCTGTCCAAGCAAAAACGTCATTATTCTCTTGAAGAAAAGATATGAGCTTGCTTTTCAATGGCTCAGGTAGTAGTGCTCCAACATATGTCACCTTCTCCGGTTCACCAGGGACTAAGGGAATTGGGATTAAATCCTCAGCTGGTTTCCCTCTTCGGTCCTCATTGTCGCCAGTATCCATGTCTTCAATTGGGAGAACTTGACCCCCAATTCCATCAGGCCTTAACGCGGCTACATAACAACTTCTAGCCATCTTTTGGTCTCCTCGTTCTTCACCAATCCCATTCCCCGTTGGGAACTTGATTTTCAGATGATAAGATGAGGCAACGGCCTTGAACGCATGAAGACCAGTCCTTCCCAGGATTGCATTGTAGGTCAAAGTTGTCTTTATAACTATGAAGTTCAGCATTTGAGTAGACGTATTCATCCCTTGCCCCATGGTCATTGGGAGTTGGATAGTGCCTTCCACTTTTGATTCCACCCCATTGAATCCGTATATGGGCATATTCGAGGGTGTTAATTGAGAGTCAGTGTAGCCCATCTTGATAAAAGCATCGTGGAACAAGATATCCACTGAAGCTCCATTGTCAACTAGGACTCTCTTTGTTTCAGAATTGCCTATCACAGGTACGATGACAAGAGGATCATCGTGGGGGAACTTCACCCCTTCCAAGTCGGAATCATCAAAACCTATCGACACTTCTGTTCTGGCACGCTTTGGTGCTTCTCCAACCACAGTCATTACCTCTCGGGAATAAGCTTTTCTTGAGTTCCGGGAGGACCCAGCAACAGTTGGTCCTCCAAATATCATGTTGATGACTGGCCTTCGGGGCTTAGGGTTACGATCTTGGTCGTTGTCCCTTCTGTCATAATCCTTTCTTTCACAATTTCCCCTATGACTTCCTTGATTTCCATCCTTGGTAAATTTGCTGAGTTTTCCTCTTCGTATCAGAAACTCAATCTCATCTTTCAGTTGCCTACAATCGTCGGTGTCATGACCAACTTCTTTGTGGAACCGAAAAAATTGGTTTTGATTTCGCTTGGACAGGTCAGCCCTCATTGGCTTTGGCCATTTGAGATCCTCTTCCTTTGCTATCCCCGTCAGAATTTGACTCCTGGGAGTATTCAATCTTGCATACTCTGTAAACTTTGGCCCAAAATTGCTTCTCTTAGGTGGAGAATCAGAGCCCTTTGACGTTCTAGGAAATTTCTCTTTAACATCATATTCCTGGGTTTCCTTCCTCTTCTTTGAGTTTCCATTACCACCAGTAGTGGGTTCATGCTTTCTCATGCTTTCTTCAGCCTTGATGTATTTGTCGGCTCTATCTTGGAGCTTTAACATGCTCTCGGGTGGATGTTTTGCCAATGATCTTTTGAAGTGATCATCAGTAGTTCCTTGTTGTAGGGCTATCATAGCCACTTTGTTCTCCAAGTCTGGGACTTTTAGAGCCTCTCTAGTAAATCAATTAATGTAATTTCTCAAGGCTTCATTCTTTCCTTGTTGAATTCCCATGAGGGATGCAGAGCTTTTCTCGTGCACCCTCCCATTTACGAATTGGTTGATGAACGCCTTGCTCAACTCCTTGAAGGATCCAATAGAATTGGGAGGCAAACGGCTGTACCAACGTTGTGCCATGCCCGTCAGGGTTTGTGGAAACGCTCGGCACTTAACCGCATCATTGGTTGGCTGCAACAGCAGTGCGTTGGAGAAGGTTCTCACATGGATAACGGGATCTCCCGTTCCATCATAAGCCTTGATTGTCGGCATCTTGAATTTTCTAGAGATGTTGGCTTTCATGATGTCTTGAGTGAAGGGCGGTGTTGGATCATCAGGATCTCCTAGGGGCAACAAAACGGTGGGATCACCTCTTGGGGCCTTAGCCCTTTTGCTTCTTCTAGGTGCTGGATCCAAGTTGATTATCGGGACTTCTCCCGTTCCTTGGTTTTGTGTCCTTATGGCTTCTTCTTCGGCCAGTAGCTTTTTGAGCCTTGCAATCTCGGCTTCAAGGGCCGCAAGTTTTTCCTTAGTAGTTTGGTGTTGTTCCCGATTGGTTTGGGAGGAGCGTCTCCTTCTTGGGGCAACGTCCCTCTCATCTCCTGTTGAGTAATTCTCATCCTCGGTGTAGGGACCTGAAAAGTCTTGAATCAAAGGGGTTCATCTTGTTTGGGGTCCCAGACCTTGAATATAAGGGGGCACGTATGCCTCATGGTAGAGTGGATTAGCTCCACTACCACCAGCTGGGGGTCGAGGGGCGAATCTTGTCTCATGGGTAAGATGACCAAATCTCCATTTACCGGACATGGAGAGAGAGCTGCAGATGTGTTAGGGTTGGTACACACAGATGTATGTGGACCAATGTCAACACATGCCATGGGAGGATTTTCTTACTTCATTACTTTCACGGATGATCGATCCAGATTCGGACATGTGTATTTAATGAAATACAAGTCCGAAGCCTTTGAAAAGTTCAAAGAGTATAGATATGAAGTAGAGAAACAAACCAAAATGAGTATTAAAGTTCTTCGATCAGATCGAGGAGGTGAATACTTAAGTGGGGAGTTCCTAAGTTATCTCAAAGAAAACGGTATACTATCTCAATGGACACCTCCGGCAACTCCACAACTTAATGGAGTATCTGAAAGGAGGAACCGAACTTTGTTGGACATGGTTCGGTCCATGATGAGCTATACAGATCTTCCAGTATCACTTTGGGGTTAATGTTGTGGATTTGGCCCATGAACGACCATTTGTAGGGGATTCGTCCCTTCAGCAGTAATTGGGACTTCCGGTCCTTGAGTGGTAGTGATGGGGATATCTGTCCCTTCAGCGCCAGTGATTGGCGGTGGTTGGCTTCCATGAGTCTCTGTTGCAGAGGTAAGAGGAAGTCCATCAGAAGTATGAGGATCGCGAATTGTTCTTCGTGTGTTTGCCATGGTTGATGTTGTTTTCCCACAGACGGCGCCAAATGTTATGGATTAAAAAACGTACTTGTGAATTTAATGCTAAGGTTTAATGAACTTCGAGCTTTAATGGCTGCACTTGTGTTTTGAGACTAAATCGGTCCTCACAAGATGCCTACGTATCTCAAATTGTTATTGAGAATCAAGCCAAAGACGTAGTTCTTGGTGTTGCCCTCGGGGCTATGGCGGCAGGGGCACACCAAGGATGCAGTGACTTGTATGTCCTTATTCGAGGATGAAGTCTAAAACGTAGTTCTAGGGGTGCCTTTGTGGCTTGTTGCGCCTTCGAGGCGTTGTGACGTATGGAGTTGTGCCCAAAACGTAGTTCTGATTGTAGGATCAGAGTCCTTATATAGGCGTCTAGAGCCTAGTATTTATGGTATGTTTAGGAGTCTTAGCGAATAAGTCTCCTTATTGATAATGGATAAACATCGTATTTCTTGCTGGAGAAGTCTTTTCCTTGTTGATAAAGGCTATGACTCATTAATTAGGATTCTGGATCCTTCTTTGAGAAATTTACCATATTTTGGACTCTTTTCATGAGCTGTATATTTTTCTTATTTATTAATTACGAGATTAATAAATAATCAGGGATTTGGGCATTAAATATCGAGCCTTTTTATTGGACCGTCAATTATATTTCTATAATTACTTTTATGTCCATATCAAAAGCGTATATTTTTTTTTTTACTTTTTTATAACTAAATTTTTTCATAAGTAAAATCTCACATTTTTCAAAAATATCACATGCAATTTCATTTAGTAACATAAAATAGTAATATTATAAATACTAATAATTAGCCAATTATCTTTGTTAGCCAAAACGTATATTCTTTTATATATTTTTTAACTAAAATTTCTCTTTTTCTAAAATTATCGCAGACGACATCTATCTATATTATATTATTATATAATAGCCGAAATATTGAAAGTTTTGATTTCGATTTTCGGTAATTTATGTTATTTAATCTATCTATCTGTACTATTATATAATAACCGAACCATTGAAAGTTTTGATTTTCGATTTTCTCACATATATAAAATAACTACAAACTATTTTAATTATACTTTACTTATAATTCAAAAACACGATCTTCTTTTAGAAAATATTTATATTTATATTTATATATATTACACCAAAATATATTGATAATTTTGACGGTCATCTTAACTCTTACTAAGCTAATAATTTTTTATAAAATATATAAGTTTTTTTAGATTTAAAGTATTAAAGTAGTACTTTTAATTCTTTTTAAAAAGTTAGCATTTTCAGAAGTATTAAAATCTCAAAAAATTTAAAAATAAATTTCAAATTTAATATTAAAGTCGTCCGTGTTTTGCACGGGTTATAAGCTTGTATTAATAATAAGTACAAATATAAAAGCCAACATGTTTTAATTTAAAAATGTAACTACACGTGATATTTTTGAAAAATAGAAATTTTAGTGAGAACAAATATAAGAGGTAATATTTTTTAATTTAAAGGTAACTGCCAGTGCCCATGATATTTTTGGAAAACGGAAATTTTATAAGGAGATTAAAAAATGACAACCAAAAATATTAATGGGAATGGAAAATCTATACTATATTATAAATTTATAACATATATCTATCTATACTATCTATCTATACTTCTATATCTATACTATATTATTAAAGTCGAAACATTAAGAGTTTTGGTTTTCATTCATTTATTTTTATCTAATAAATAATAAAATAATATAAAAATAGTAACTAATTGATTATCTTTTATAATTAAAACATTTTTTTCTAACAAAATCTACTCATTTTCCAAAAAATTCAAGAATAAATCTTTACTTATTTATTTTATTATTTTTAATTACAGGCAATTACATTTTTCAACTAAAACATATTATATTTTTCTATTTTTCTTTACTAAAATACTCCTTTTACAAAAATTATTATAAAAATAGTAGATTGTGTTAGAAAAAAGTGTTTTAATTATAAAAAACAATTAGCTAGTTACTATTTTTATATTATTTTATTATTTATTAAATATACTAAATAATATTAGCCAATAACCCATGCAAAGCACAGACAACTTTAACATTAATTTTGAAATTTATTTTTAAAAGGTAATATCTTTTTATGAAAAGATTAAATAATTAAAAATATTAAAATAGATTTTAAAATAGATAGATAATGGTTTACCCGTGATATTTTTGGAAAATGGGTAGTTTTAGTAAAGAAAAATAGAAAAAATAATATGTTTTAGTTGAAAAAAGTAATTGTCTGTGATTAAAAATAATAAAATAAATAAGTAAAGGTTTATTCTTGAAATTTTTGGAAAAAGAGAGGTTTTGACAAGAAAAAATAGAAAAAATAACATGTTTTAGTTGAATAAGGTAATTGCCCATAATTAAAATTATTATAATAGATTTTAAAATAAATAAGTAAGGGTTGTTCGTGATAATTTTGGAAAAGAGGGATTTTAGTAAGAAAAAATAGAAATAGTAGCATGAAAAAAATAATTGCGTGATTTTTTAAGAAAAAAAATAGGATTTGTTGGGAAAAAAAAAAGTAATGTATTTTAGTCGAAAAAATAATTGATTAAAAATAATGTTATTAATTAATAATATTTTTTTAATAATAAGTAAGTTTATTTAAAGTAAGAAAAAATAGATATAGTAGCATGAAAAAGATAATTGTCCCTGATTTTTTTTAAAAAAAGAGAGAATTTGTTAAAAATACTGTTATTAATTAATGATTTTTTTTTTAAAAAATAAGTAAGATTAATTAAGTAAAATATACATGTTTCGTCTATTTATAAATTATTTTGTTTTCGTACTTAAATAATAGGAGTATAAAAAAGACTGTGAACTATATTTCTGATGCCCTAGGCTCTTGCTAATGAGAATCGACCCCCTGCCACCATAGCCGCCGCCCTCCCCTTTCTTCTCCATCTACAGCTTCGTTTCCCCCATCAATCCATTCGCCAATCCTCCTCTCAATTATCTAAACCTTTTGTTCCAGTTTTTGTTCAATAAAAATCGAACCAAAACCAAACATCTGGAATTTATTTCTCAGATCTATCTTGATTTTTAGTCCGATTCTGCAAATAAAAAATACCTTTAGATTCAAATTCTCCTCCTTAACATCATACCAAAATTTGGTGTCATTCTGAGGTCTTTGAATTTTTGGTGTTAGTCTCGCCAATTGGCGTGTGTCCGCCTATTGGCGTGTGTCTGGCTTGTTATTTTTGATGTTGGTATGTGTTTTGTTCCTCGTTACTTTGAAAATGATTTATATGGTTTTGTGGGAGATCTGTAATTCGTGCATTGGATTTGGGCTGGTGTCGGATATTGCAAGAACTTACTTTTCACAACTAAAATTTGTTCATCTTATGAGATCTTTCACCTGCGGCATGTCTATAGCTGGTTTTCGGCACGTAGATAGCTGAGGTGTGTCTGAACATTGGGCTACAGGTGGTGCGTACGTGAAGGTCATTTGTGATATTACTGGTTCCAGGATTGGTGCAGGGTTGATAGATTGGGAAGCCATTTTAATCTTTTCTTGTTCAAAGAATTTAGAAATTCATGATGTTAAACAGTCTGAAAACATAAGCGGCTATTTGTTTAGCTCGTTTATTTGTTTCTATTCAGGTTGTAGTGTCAGTTCATGGGTTTGTCCTAACTGTGATTCCGTTGATGCAAGTTAATAAAATCTCTTTGTTTGTAAAAAAAAAAAAAAAAAAGGGAGTATATAAATTAGGAAATAAAATCTGAAATAAGAAGGAAATAAATAAATTAGCGGTGGTGGCGTTGCCGAGCCCATCTAAAAACTTGACAATCTCCGTCAGATTTAATGACGGGGACGTTTCATCAAACAAGACGTTAAAAAAGAGATAAAAACAGAAAAGCAAGTTCCCCAATCGCCGGCGTTACGCAATCAAACGGCGCTTCCCGATCACCGACGTTACCGTCACTTTCTGTATATATTAATGGAAAAGCATATTATTAATATTAATAGAGTAGTATATAAATATCTACAAGGAGGAGAACAATTGACAGTGATGTTAAAAGATAAAAAACCCCACAATCTACAGTTCGTTCTGAGATACTCCTGACCTTTTCATATTTTTGGGACATTTTTTTTAATTTTTTACATTCTAAAAATTTAATAACATAATAAAATTTTATACATTAAATATTGATTAATTTCACTATTTTTTTTAATTAAATTATATTTTTTCTTAATTTTCGTCGACGTAAAAATCGAGAATTGAGGGGACGGAGGGAGGACTAGTTTATTATTCTTTTTGCTCCAAAAGTGAAAAACTTCATTATTACACTATACATTCCTTTTATACGTACACAAAGTTGTATAAACAAGAAGAGGAGGCTTCGTAACCAGAAAGTCACGCCATCTACGCTTTCACGATAATTATACTACAACTAGTTTGTTGTTGAGCGAGAGAGAGCGAGAGAGAGCGAGAGAGAGGGGAGAGAGAGGAGAGAAGGAAGGAGAGAGAGAGAGAGAGAGAGTACATCTATACTATTCTCATTAACTGTGGATAGACGAATTTTCTCGATTTATGTGTAGCTGATCGTCTTCTTCATACGAATGCGGTTGATTTTGAGGTAAATTTAATAAAATTGACCGTTGATTATTCCTCATAGTAATGGACACTAGTTGCTTGATTATTTGTGTATCTATAGAAGAATATATGCTTGTTTATAGTTTGTGATCTGTATTTGTGGAGTTTTGTGGCTGAAACACTCGGATGGACTATATTCCTGTCTCTATTCATCAATTCTGCTACCTATATTTTGTCGATTATTTCATTATATCTGTCGATTATTCTTCTACTGTCTTGATCAATCTGGCTGAGAGTTTGAGCTCAGAATATTCTTAGATCCGTGATATTTATATATTAAGTGTTTGTTTCGCGATTGCTTTAAGCATATCAATAGATTTAACTTCTTATTTCGATGCAGATTATTTTCCAGAGACTCTAATTTTGTGGATTAAAAACAATGCCAGGTATTTATTTCCTATATATGCTAGTTTCTTAGATTATTTGTTGTATTGTTAATTGTTTATGAATAGAATTGAAGTCTTTACACACTGAGTTTACCATGACTGATTGGAATTGATTTAGGAGAAGAGGAGAGAGGTAGAAGATCTGATTTCGAGATTTCTGAGGACGAGAAGAAAAGAATTCGGATCAGATCTTTAAAGAAGAAAGCAATGAATGCTTCCAATAAAATTTCACATACTCTTAGGCGACGAAGTAGCAGAGTTGCTCATTGCCGGTATGCATCGATTTCTATTGATGATTATCGAGACGAAAAAGAAGAGGAGTCTGTGAATGCGTTTCGCCAGATATTGATTGAGAAAGATCTGCTCCCACCTCGCCATGATGATTACCACACTATATTGAGGTAAGTTGTCTATATTAATACACATATGATGAATAAAAGATATACCTGGTGTATCATGAATATTTGTTGTGCTTAAACTGTTACGATTATCATAATTTGCCAAGACTACCTCACATCTTGATTGCTACGAATCTAGGTTGCAAAAATCGAAAGGGTCATATAAATTTCGAATCATAATGATCTTTAGTCATTACACTATTATGGATATAAAGGCATCTTCATTTTGCTCATGTGCAAGATTATAAAATCCTCTAAAATTTGACATAAACCATCTGTGTTGAATGATTACTTTTATAGGCCAAATGTTTGATGCTCAACCACTGATTGCAGTGTGAGTCTGTAATCTTCTTTAACATTCTAATCTACTTGGTAAACTTGTAGAAAGAAGTAATGGCTTATAGTTTTAGAGCAGCGAACACTTATTGTCAAAATAATAGATTGATAGAGCAAATGATTGAATCAGAAGGAAAGAAAACCTGGAATAGGCGAGTAGTATGTCACCCAAAACTTATATTATAAGTTACAGAATTTTATAAATTTTGTGAAAAAAATCACATTAAGAAATACTCCCAAATTCTCAGAGATGGGTCCCATGGTATTACAATTCTGCCAATTTTGGACCTAACTTCTTTTGTTTGTGCATACCAACCGCCAAATGTTCCTCTTAAGTATTGCTCAAGACACTGAGGAATTATTAATTATTCTAGTACAACTATGTATTTGGGGCAGTGTTGTAAAAAGCGCATTATGCGGCCGCCTATGCGGACGCTTAAGCGGAATCGGACCCTAAACGCTTCGATTTTATACTAAGCCGGTAATTATGTGTTTTTGAAGATTAAGCGGTCTAGTAAGCGGATTAAACGGTCATTAAGCGGATTTAAGCGGTCAAAATGATGTTGACCTGCTAATTTTTAATTTTAAAATAATAATATTTATTATAATATGACTATAATTATCATAAAATTTTAAAATTACCTTTTCTGGTTAAGAACGTTTTATCTTTAAATTCTTTTTACTTAATTATTACATAATTTTAATTTTACATGTAATAATATCATATTTAAAAATTTATATATATATATATATATTATTAATCCGATTAGTGAGCCTCTTAAGCGTCCGCTTAGCCGCTTAAGCGCTGGAAGGCTCTCTCACCGCTTAGGACCGCTTTGCGCTTTTTAGAACACTGATTTGGGGATGAAGGACATACACAAGTGTGAAATAATGCTGTCCACTGCAAAAAGTTATTGCAAAAGGTCATTTGGTATATCTGATCTGTCATTGACAATGTTTGACGAATACTACCCCTTCTGGAATTATCCTGAAAAATGTTAAGGTTCAAAGGTTGCATACTGAGGTTGTGAGGTGTTACAGAATGCAGAGGATAATAATTAACTTGGTTCTAGTATAATGAGAAACTGTCCATATCTATTGAAATCAGGAGATATGAAATAAATTGTTCATCATTTTCTAGCTGCCAAGCAATTAATAGGTGACTGAAGCTATCTAGGAATAAGCAAGTCTGTAGAACAAGTTTTACTCTGCAACTAAACTCTATATACTTTTTCATAGTAACAACGAGAAGTACTACTGTAGGAAAAACCAAAAAAAAGTAAGGTAATTTCACAAGCCCATAGTTCCACACAGTCTCATTTTTGAGAGCTTAACAATTGCAAGGTAAACAATTATTAAACTCGAACCTGCTGGGAATTGAACCCGGAACCACTGGGGTTACGGTTACATGCTGTTTTACCATGGATGGTTGACACGTCTTTCATCTATTTTCCGGTAGTTAACAAAGTTTAGTCCTGGCTAACTCGTTATACTTATTGGTCTGAGTTATAAAAGCTTACATTAAAATCTTATCTTATCACTAGAATATTTTTCTGCCATCTTGTGTTTCTCAGTCAAATATTTAGGGAATGTATGGTTGTCTGCAGATTTTTGAAGGCCAGGAAGTTTGATTTTGATAAGACAATCAATATGTGGGCAGAGATGCTAAACTGGAGGAGAGAGAATGGAGTTGACTCTATCATACAGGTAATAGGTTGTAGCATTTTTCTGACTTCATATTTGCATAATGTTGTGTTTCGTTAGGGTGAATGAATTGGGAGGGATACTATTTTGGAATTGGGTGTTTATATTTTTGTTCCTTCCTCCATTCCATTCCCCAGCAATTGATATTAGAGAATAGAGCTTAAACCCCCCAATTTTAGAAGGAATGCTCCATTCTCCATCCAACTCATTCTCTTCACAAATCTCATCATGGAAAATTGCACACCCTCATTTTGTTCAACTTTTCCCTCCTACCTCCATTCTATCTCTTCTAATCCTTTTCACAATTTTTCAATATATTCCATTCTCCCCAACCAAACGGAACTTAAGGGTTTAGCATTTTCCTTTTTCCTTTCTCCATTCCCACAATGCACACACCAATTTTGGATGCATGCAATCTGGATCTTCAACCAGGGCTTTATTATTGACTGCAATGTTTCAAACTAAAATCATTCGCCTCTCATCGTATCGTCCCCTTGAAGAAAGGAGTGAATAAATTAACTCAGAATGTTTGTTTCTCTGCATCACTATAGTATATATAATGTGCGTATCTACTTTTTGGAATATTTTATATTTTCATTCTAACCGATTGGTTGTGTGATGATCCACTGTTAGGATTTTGTATATGATGAACATGAAGAAGTTCAGAGATATTATCCACATGGTTTCCATGGTGTAGACCGAGCAGGACGACCTGTTTATATAGAAAGACTTGGAAAAGTTGAACCTAGTAAGCTAATGAGTGTGACCACAGTCGATAGATTCTTAAAGTATCACGTCCAGGGGTTCGAGAAAACGTTTGCTGAAAAGTTTCCAGCATGTTCAGTTGCCGCAAGGAGACATGTAGATTCTACTACCACAATACTGGATGTGCAGGGAATGGTTAGCTCGAAAGTCTCATCTATACATAGCACCATTTTGAACAATCTTCAACTATTTTGAATGTGTGTTGTTTTTGCAGAACTGGATGAGTTTTGGCAAAGTTGCACATGATCTGGTTATGCGCATGCAAAAAATAGATGGAGAAAACTATCCTGAGGTGCTTAATTTATTCAAGTCTCAGATATTTGAATCTGTTTTTGTCTCTTTATAAGTTCGTTTTATCTGATGTGGTTTACTTTCTAGACTTTAAATCAGATGTATATTGTTAATGCTGGTAGCGGGTTCAAGTTTCTGTGGAATACAGCGAAAGGGTTTCTTGATCCAAGGACAACAGCAAAGATACATGTAAGAGGATCATGATTTTTGGGCATTTATACATGGTTTAAGGTTGTTAGAACTGTTTATGACTAGCTGATTCTCAGGTTTTGGGAAACAAATTTCAGAAGCAGTTGTTTGAAGTTGTTGAACCAAGGTTAGAGTTTCGAGTTTTTAATTTTAGCAGGTCTCGGCTCTAGGTGTTTTGAGCATTTTTGTGATTTATTATTCACCTTTTCTTTTAATTATTTTTTGTCAACAGTCAATTGCCAGTATTTCTCGGGGGAACGTGCTCGTGCCCAAATGAAGGTGGGTGTCTTAGATCGGGAAAGGGACCATGGAATGATCCCGAATTGATGAAGGTATGCACATTTAACATTTGGGGTGGTATTCATGACTCTTCATTAGTTGTTGCTCATTCAGTTTTCAATGGCAGCTAGTACATATTGAAGAAGCAATGTTTCTCGGAAAATTTAGTAGTTCTTCTGATATTGATGAATTAGAAGCCAAATCTTCTGTTCGTAAGGTGTGCATTTGATATATTAAGTAATAAATAACAAATCAAGACCTGTATAAAACTTTCAGGAATATGCAGTGATCTAATTGTAAGTTTGGTTCTCTGTTACTGTATAGCGTCAGAGTTCAGAAATTGTTTCTGCTGATTCAGGATCGGAAGCAAGATTCCCAACTTCTGGTATCATGCAGCCTAGGATTCATTTTGAAGTAGGTATCTTGTACCTTTAACATTTTATTTTTAGAGTTCCTACCAAACTCATTGTTTATTTTTTTCAAATAAACTAATCCTTTGGAGAGTGAATTTCTTACTGATGAATGTGTATACCATGTTTGATATGATAGTAAATTCACTTTTAGCAACTAAATTACAAACAAGCTTCTCTAGATGTCTATGAGACGATAGGCGTATTTGATCTCAGCCTACACATATATTTGTATTTACCAGGTACATTTGGTTAATGGATTGATTTATTTGCTTGTGTTTTTATTGTCTTAGGAAACGAGAGATTCTACAAATATCCATAGCCCAGTAGAAAAATCTTGTGGGGTATCTTCGATACATATGAATCCAACTAGTAAGTAACCATTGTCAGTATAAATAATTCTATTCCATTAGTTAACTCCATTGTGTTCATAATATTCATATTTCACTTGTAAGATATTGTTTCGAATTAAACAAAATTATTCGTACGAGAAACTTAAAATGGGAGGCACAATTACCATGCCCAGTTGACCTATTTATTGATTAAGCCTAATCCTAGAAAATGTGATTGCTTTGCACTACTGAGTTATGATATTTACTGTGAGGTACTAATGTATTCTTTTTTGACCCTTGCAATACCAGCTTTGATTAGTAATGTTGGACAGGAGAGGGTGTTGAAGAAGTGCATTACAAGTATAGTTGACCACATATGCAAACTTTTAGCGTGTCTATATTTTATACTACTTGGTATGGGAAAGTATATTGTAAAGAAAGATGAGGAGAAACACACAAGTGGATCTGAATTATCACCGGAAAATCGGTCCCAGCAGATTCCACAAGCTAAAGAAGAGGACCATCTTAATCCATGCTGGAAAAGATTAAAGAATTTAGAGTCGCTGGTAACTGAGCTGGTCAATAAACCTACAAGTATACCTCCTGAGAAGGATGACATACTACTTGAGTCACTGAACCGTATAAAATCAATTGAATATGATTTGCAGAAGACAAAGAGAGTAAGTTACCCCTTGCTTTATTTAGTACTTCATATAAAGACAAAGCTGGATCTTAAATTTTTCCTCTCCCTCTGCAGGCATTACTTGCAACAGCATCAAAACAAATGGAACTTGCCGAGTCAATGGAAAGTTTAAGAGAGAACAGCATAAATGTAAGTAGATGACGCCCTTCGAAGTAGTAACTAGTGTGGTGTTTAATTGGGGTGATAGAGATTGAGAGGGAATGGAATGAAATCTGAACTAATCTATAGGTAAATGTTTAGAATTTTCATTCCTTCCTCCTTTATTTTTGTAGCAATCTAAACTAAAACTTAAACCCGCCAATTTGAGAAGGAATGCTCCATTATCCTTTTTACTCATTTTCTAACATACTTCATCATACAAAATTTGCACTCCCACTTTTTTGTTCACTCTTCCCTCTTACATCCTTTCTTTTGCCTCGAATTTTTTGCACAATTTTTCTTTACAATCCTTCCCCATTCCACACACCCCCAACTACAACATAGGAGTTGTGAACTGGAGGCAAGCTATTATGCCAGTCCATTTTTTTTTATAGATTTTACGGAGGAATAGATATTTCTTGGTGAATCTATTAAGTATTAATGGCGTTCATTAAACAAATATACAATCTTAAACTCATTTGAATCTGTTATAAAAATGTGCCAGGGCAGAGAACTGATATTTGCATAACATGTATATGTTTGAAAAGGTTGTTTTGACTCTTGATGTTCCCTTCCTGATTTCATATTCGGAAATTCTGGAACATGACTTAGTATCAAGTAGAGTGCAGGATGATCTTTATGGAAGCAAGAAACACTAGACAACTAATCCCAGTTTTAAACATAAAGGTGGGATTTATACATGAACCAACTGCCAATAATACACAGATCCATCCTTTTACCTATAGTATCTCGATATGAGTTCCAGCGGGGGGAAAGGATGGTTTAAGTGTAGTCACAGTTTTTCTAATTCTGAAGCTTCCGTCTAGTCTTTGACTTTCCTTTCATAAATGTAAATTGATAAGCTGCAACATAATTAGACATAGTATTTTACTTGTATATTTGACGTACATTTTAAATGATAGTGAATAGTTTAAATTGCAGTACTTTGTCCATGCTAATAAACTTGTTATGTGGTTCAGGTTACAAACTCATGTTGGTCAAGAAGTTCCAAGTCTTAATGTTGGTCAAGAAGTTCCAAGTCTTATCAACATTGAAGAGAGACATTACTAATTATTACAAACGAATTTTTTTCATATATAAGAATATCTTGCCATCAGGCGTCAACGGCCTTCTAGGCTTTGCCCTGATCTGAAATGAAGTTATCTTCAGAAATTTTTGGCCAGAAGACTACATGACCGTAACTATAGGTGAATATTTAATTTTCTTGCTGACAATTGATGTGAATCTTTTTCTCTTCGACACCATTGACTGAGTATTTATTCTTTTACATAGTTTTCCGGTAATGAGATGGTTATGAAGGAGCTGCAATCTGGTTGATATTGTTGAGATTAGTACCCCCACTGGTATTGGACGATGTTAATAAGAGCTGCAATCTGGTTGATGTCATTGAAAACAGTGTTTTGGGAAAAAACATTACTTATTATTGTACATACTAAGATACACTGATTAGGCTTGTTCATTTGTGTTACTAATACAAAAATATACATGGACAAAAGTAGAGATAATGAGGTGTATATATGATTCTTGGGGTATTTTTGACTTGAAGAAAGTATTTCGCAACTTTACTTGTAACCGTATCTTCAGCAATTTGCAGAATAGATATCACTGTGTCTTCCTAATGCTGAATGTAGTGCATTTTTTTATGCATCGTACTTCCCTATAAACGTGTGAATGGTAAGTTTAGAGAGACGTGGTTTGTATATTAGTTGACAAGGGCATGATGCCACTACATGGTACTCATGTTGACGCCCATCTTGGCGCTGTCTGTGCTTTATACGGAAACTTGAGATAGAGATTGTAGTTTCCCCTTTACAACTCCTGCAACTGTAATTACTTGGACGTTCGCTGATGATATTTGTTGGTGGAAGAGTTTCTTGCAGAATAATGTTTTGCCTAGTGTTGGCTGTGAGGCCAGAGTGATGGTGGTGACGTAATAATTTAATTCCTCCGTCCCTAATTACATGTTTATTTCAATTTTCTAGGAATCAAATTGATTAATTTTTGACTAAATATTACAAATAAACCATCTATTATTTTCAAAAACTGAAAGTTACATTTGAAAATAGACTAAATGTACTTTTCAAAAATATAATTTTTTTTCATTTTTGTCAATTATCTAACATGTATAAAATTTAGTCAAATATTGATTAATTTAACCGGTCAAAAATCAAAATGGACATGTACTTAAGCACGGAGTACACTATAGTGACAATTTTTGGAGGCCAGAGTATTGGCAGCGCGTAATACTCATTAAGATAGTACTGTAACAAATAATAATAGGGTGGTCACGGTTCGGGTTAAATCGTATAATTCGTAAAAATTGATCCGACTTTGAATCGATCCAAATCAAAATCAAAGTGTGATTCACGGTTCCGGTTCAACTATTTTAAAAATCCGCGGGTCGTGGATTGGTTTCGGGTTGACAAGAACTCAACCTGCTCTAAATTCGAACCACGTCTATATAATCATTAGATTATATTGATCTAAGAGATTGAATTAGTTTATAGTTTCTATTTTTTATTTTAAATTTGTTTTCCAATTTGATCACTTGCCTATATATATATAATATAAAATAATTTTATCTTATGAATCACAAATTAAAATTTATTCTAAATTTTATCAAATATTTAATTATCAACTTATCACACATATCAATCGATTTTGCATTACTCTTCTTTAAAAATAACGTTGAAGATTTTTATATTACTTTTCGTGTTCAATCTTTATTTGTTGTAACTAATTTGAACGTTAGTCATTTATGTTTAATACTTTGTTATGTAGGAATAATTTTTATTATTTATGCACATTTAAAAAAGAAAATTTTAAATATGAGAAGTATTTTTATTTCCTGATTTTACTAATCAAGTTATCTTAAAAAATTTAAATTGAAAATGTATTATTTTATTTCTTAATTATAATAACCAAATTATCGAGAATCGCCAAAATCTGCTAATCTGAACTGACTAAAACCGAATCAAGTGATTTGGTTTTTTTGGTTTACGAGTTACGATTTAATTTGAATTTTTTAAGAACTGTTATTTTGCAATTTAGTTTCAGTTTGATATCTAACCCGAATAAAATCGGACCGCGATCATCCCTAAATAATAATTTAATAATAGATGCAGCACAGTAACGATATATGCTGTTACATACATGACAAATTAAGGAAAAATTTCGCCATAAAATATTTACTATATTTTATTTTATATAAGAGTTTGAGAATTCTTGAGATCGATTTCATCTAATTTTCCTAAAATTATGTTTAAATTTTATATTAAAATACGAGAATACTATCATAATTTCATAATATTATGTATATTTATAAAATTATCGTTAAGAATTTATACTAAAAAAACCTATTATCGGCATGGAGTTAAATCCGATGAAAATATATTCTGTAATTAAGTATCGGAAAATGCATTTTAAGCAGAAATTAGTAAACTTAATTGAAGTACTGTAGTAGCTAACAAGATTAACCACCTGTTCTTTTTTTTTTTTGAAATAAAGGTGTTAATTCAATAATAAAAAGCCATACGGCATCTACACCAATGATCGAGTCGAACAAACAGTAATTTGCAATCGCATGTTCTCATGAAGAGACAGTTAAGCGATATTTTGAAGATAAAGTATATACAAATACAAGTACCCACTTTGTGCATCTTCGTTGGATTACTGGCACCCCCTTCATCATGCCCCGATGGAGCTATCGTTTGAGCTATCGACCAAAGCTGCAATCCCATACAAAACTTTATCACTAAATCAAGACCCCCGCTCACAATTAAGAAGCGAATAAAAATCAAAACCATAAAAATCCATCAAAACCAAAAAAAATCCTGCAGATCTGAAATCCCGGATATTAAAACACACCAAACACACAAAGAACACACCAAACTCTCACAAGGAGAGATAAACTAGACCCAAATAAATTGGGAAAACTCTCACCAAGAAGGGAGATTATTGAAAATCAAGAACAAAAACAAAGGAAATTAAAAGATTTGGGGCTTTCCACCGGTGAAAACCGATGGAAGCCCCGACGATTAGGCAAGAAAAAGAGGGGAAAAGTGAGGCGGCTGTGGAGAGAAAAAGAGAGAGAGAACTAGGTTTTTAGATTATTAACCACCTGTTCTTATTCAATAGATGAAAAATCATTCCACAACCGACCTTATTCGACTAAATATACTATAGATTATTATTATGCACAATTACAAAAAGTTATGTCTCTCTCGTTTCTTTACACTTTCTTTTTTGATACGTTTCTCTCATTTTTTTACATACAAAAAATAGTAACATTTTGTAATATAAAATTCAATCACATTCACTACTTTCCTCCACTATTTTTTCCTATTAATTTACACTTTTTCTTTAACTTCCGTGTCGTTCCATCAATATAAAGAATTGAGCGGACGGAGGGAGGGAGTATAGTATAGTTTAAAGAAAGATATATTAATCGGTGCTTTATAAATTAATGAAATAATTTTTTATGCGAATAAAATTTACAACATTTCATTGTTAAAAAAGTTTGCAGTTTGAGATGCAAACCAAACCCAGATCTCAAAAAAGTAAAACAGCCACCGTATCACCACCACCCCTGTGAGCACACAACCACATCACCACCCACAGCCACCGCAACCCAAATCAAAATAAAATCAATGGCTTCACCATCCTCAACCAAGAAGCCACAACCCCTTCCTTGGACTCATCAAGAAACTAAAAATTTAATCCAATCTTATCAAGATAAATGGTACTCTCTCAAAAAAGGGCAGCTCAAATCTTTTCAATGGGAACAAGTTTGTCTCGCTGTTGCTGCACGTTGCGGTTATAATCAACCGTCTAAATCAGCTACTCAATGTCGCCACAAGATTGAGAAACTCCGTAAACGTTATCGGGCTGAAAGGCTCAAGCCTTATCCTGATTCCTGGCCTTATTTTCATCTCATGGATTCTATGGAAACTGGCCCTTTTCCTATTACGATGATGGCTCGGCGTTTTCATGGTAATGAGAATGAGAGTGATGATAGTGATCTTGATTGTAATTTGAACAAGTCGAGAAGTATTAATCACATTGTTAAAGGGAGTGATTGTAGTAATGTGGAAAGAAATGTGAGAGATTTCGGGGTTTTAAGAAAACCGAAAAGAAAGGATTTTAATGAGGAAGAAGATGATGATGGTGAGGAAGAGGAAGAGGGGCAAGGGACTCGTGTTGTGACGGAATTGGCTGTTCAAATTAGAATGTTTGCGGAGAATTTTGTTAAAGTGGAGCAGAAGAAAGTTCAGATGATGAGGGAAACGGCTAAATACCAGATGGAAATGGAGAATAAGAGGATGAAAATGATTGTTGAAGCACAGCGGAAGATTGTTGATACTATTCATGAGGCTTTTAACACTTCTCACAAGAAAATGAAGATGGCTTCGTGATTTTTCAAGGTTCTTCTGCTTTTCGTGAAATAAGTAGTAATAATTAGTTTAGGCAATTTTGATTGATACTAGTTAGTTGTGTTATAGGCTTATAGCAATAGAGATGTTTTATAATGTCTAATGTTTCCTTGCATCAAATGTAGAAACAGAAGAATATTTTATGCTGTGAATGTATGTTACTATGTTCTAATTCATCATTGGTGTTCATAACTTGTTATGGACATCTGAATGAATTGTGGGATATATAGGAACTATTTTACTTGTTAACCAGTTGACTAGTATATTTCATTTATGCTGATCTCCGTTGAATAATATAATTGTGCTTCTGTGTTGTCTTCCATGGGATGTAATCATGTAAGAATAGTTCTAAAGAACTGTAATGTTTCAGTTCCCTGGGGGGTCATCACTCATTACCACCGGCAAAATCTAATTGCCATTTACTCTTTCTTTGTTTCTTACTGTTTTTTGTTCCATGTTTAACCCCTGTCATGCAAATCGTAAGTAATAATTGATTGCACGTAAATAACATTTTGAGATATTGAGTCATTTTATGCCACAAATCACCATAGTTGGCCTCCACTCTTTTTGTTGAACAAAGTTTAGTTTGTACAAATGAGATTTGTGGAGTATGTAAGTTGAAGTTGGACTCATTTTGTTTGGGTCCAAAGGCACTTCAGCATTAATAGCCCCTTCTAATATATCACCATTCATTAGCGAAAGCTAGCTGATTTGCAAATTATCTTTTACAACTTTCCTTAATTGGTATTTAGTATATATATTTACTTCAGGCGTGTTCTTCTGGTGAATATGTAGTAAGAATTTAAATCACTCCACTTGTTATACTTGAAAGGCTTTCTTCAATTGTCTTTCAAATGTTAAGGGTCTACGTGATCTTGCTAGGGTTGTGTTTTTTTTCTCTCTTTCTAAAATTAGCATTTTTTGAACTGCCCTCAAATGTTAAGACTTAAGGGTCTACGTGATCTTGCTAGGGTTGTGTTTTTTTCTCTCTTTCCCTATTCAAACTAACATACAGACTTCAATTTACAAAACATTTGGCTTAGCAAAGAAAATGGTAGCCTTGTGGATTGTATGGACAACAAGTACAACTATGAAAATATTGAATCATTGTGAAGCAAATGAATGAATTTGTCTAGTCATATAAATCATAACTATCTCAGTATATGAAAATATTCTTACCAAGGCAAAACTTAGTGCCATTTCTAGTTCAGTAACTCTAACATGTATCCAGTTAATTCTCCAGAGCTTGTACTTGTATCATTCTGCAATCAATGTCTCTCCCTGCATCCGGGCTGCTTTTGTCACTTGAGTTGTTGATTCTGCAAGTATCCCCTAACTGTAGATATGGGTGCCTGGATTAGTTAGAGTTACCAGTTACAGTGTTACACTCTTGATCTATTATGAGTTCAGATAAATTTCATCCCCAGATGTCTATTCATAGTGTTAATTTTTTCATATTACTGGTCTAATGTGGTTTTGTGAGAATGTGAGCCATGCAACTGGCAATATAAAAGTGCTATCTATGGTTTAAAGCAAGTGAAAATGCAGTCTTCTCATCTCTTTCTGCCACAGACTTTATGGAGGTTTTAATTTCACTTGCCAAGTCCAGGGTAGCATCTTATAGTCACAATAATCCATCATATCACCATCAGATTTGGTGCTTTTGTGTAAAAATGAATAAACAAAATTACCATATGAATAGCTTTACTTTTGTAAATATTGTACTACGATTCTTTCAGAAAAGAAGAACATCCTAACTCTGGATGATGATCAGTCAGAAATTTATCTTTGAAGTTTTGTGCTTCGTGAAAAGGTAGAGGAATCAGCCTAATGGACTCCTCTCGATAATAAGATGTAATCCTGCGTTGTGTTCAGTAGCACTGCTGTTCATATCAATCAAGCAATCTTGCATTGCCAAGCAAACAAAACTTTACCAAACCAAGAGAACGATCAAAATCACAGGCACTGTGTTCTGGGTAGCCAGTTTATTACAACCTAGGTCTGAGGAAGAATGTGGGGAGCAATACAAAGATATTCACTAGTATTTAGGCACTCGGAAGTGTTCAATTTAACCTTTTGCTAGAGATATCCTCTAGTATTTCCTATTAAGTCACTCTCAAAGTATCAGAATTGTCCAAAACAATGCTATGTTTTAATTCGTTATATGTTTATTCACCTCTCCCGAGTCCCTACTGTTCCAATTTTAAGGATCAATTTTGGAACTCAAAACTATAACAAATGATAAGGTATATTTGCAACAACAAACACATAATTAAAGTTTTTCTATTTTCACTGATTATGATTGTTAAACATTTATACAAAATTGGCTTTTATCAGAACAACGATGGATAATTATCTCTAACAAGGACAGGCACATGAACCATTTCTAAGGGCGAAACCTTGCAACAAAATATTTGCGAAAAGAAAAATGTACAACGCGAGACCATACCCTTTACCTCTCTACATAGGTATCTCTTCTATAACTCTACAGTAAACTAAATACATAACTGCCCTAAATTATCCCTTCCGAAATCCCTTCAATTGTGTATAATTGACATTCATGATTTCCTATGGAACTATGAGCTTCTTCTGGACATTCTAAACACCATGACATAGGGATCTAATTGTTGAAGTATAACAAATGCAAATCTTGATATCAAAATAGTCAAGAGGACCTTAGATAGGGATCTTGCATATGCATCGTTGTTACAAGTGACACGCCTACCCAAACCTGAGTAGAAGCAGCTGCTCAAGAATCACTCCATCTGTTAAAGTAGTAATTTGTTTTACACTTTGCAGTTCAGTGGGGTTGATAGATCCCTTCTTCTGGCACAAGTTCTGGCTCCTTTTGAGATTGTTGTTTTTGTGAGTCTTCTTGTTGCTGCATAATTGGCGGCAATAGTATGGAAGGCTGCAGCTGGGACTGTTTTTGCAACCACTGTACAGGAGGTAAGCTTACTGGAGACAGCCTCTGTACCACCCCTTGACTGAGGAAAGGTCAAGGCTCAGGCTCACAACCCGAACTTATCCGCAATGGAGACACAATAGAGCCAAGCTCTGCTTGATCAAAAATATGGGAGTCAGGCACTGTTTCTGGTGCTTCCCATTGAGTAACGTCAGCAGAAACAAGTGAATTTACATTAGCTGCTTCAACAGAGCCTGGAACTGAGGTGGATGTACCCATCTGAGATGAGTAAATATTTACAGGGTTCAAATCGGACTGAGCCTTTACGTCCTGCTGCTTCTTAAGTGGGTTAGCTTTTACTTGGCAGTTTCGGTCAAGGATTTTTTTTAAATTCGCAGGAGTTTGATCCACTATATTTGAAGCAGGTTCAGCATGCAGCTGAGACTGAGCTCGAGGTTGAAGTAATGACAGCTGCTGCTTGGAATAAGGTACAACAGGTGATGCAACTGTTTGGAGAGTGGCGGCCAATGTAGAAACAACATGGTTTTGATTACTATTATCAGCATTAGAATGTGGATAGAGGCCAGAATACCTCTCCTGCCGAGTAAGGGCATGGTGAGAAGTAGTAACTAACTGCTTTGGAGATTGAACATAATTCACTCCCGACCCTGAATATAATCCTTGTCCTTGCATTGTATGTAAATCCAGATTCACTTTCGCTTCAGACTGGCTTCCTAAATCAGTTGAGAGGCCATTTACAATAGCATGTTTCTTGGGAAGATTATGCATTATTTTTTTAACCATTCCTAGAACGTTTGAAGTCATAGCGTGCTGCTGAGATCGTGACTGTTCCTGTGACTGAGGATGATGGCTGCCAGCTTGCTGAAATTGCTGCTTCTGTGGTTGACGACGCGGTGGCTGCTCCCCAGTTTGATTGGTTAACCCACTGCCACCAACTTGTGGATTCCGGCCTGCCCCATGAGGTGGTATTTGATGCCTCCCGGAATGTTTTGAAAATGGGGTCATTGGTGAGAGGGATACTGGTGGAGAAGAAGTTTGTGGCTGAAATTGGGAAGAATCTTGCGCAGATGATAATGGTAACTGAGATTTCCCTTGAACAGCTGGCATCAAAGCACTGGATGTAGCATATTGTCGTCGCTGCTGCAGCAGCAATAACTGTTGCTGCTGAATATGCTTTTCCCTAGCCAAGCGACTCATATGGACTTGATGATGTGAATTACTTGTCTGATTTGATTGAGGATTACCAAGCGCAAGGGATTGGTGTGAAGACATTGGATATGGCAGGTGATGGAGTGGGTATAACTGGCCTGGAGTCTGATTTGTCTGATCGGGGGAGGAACTCGACCCACCAATTGGAGACGCTCCTTCGGTACTCCCTTGTGAAACTTGCATCTGCAGCTCAGAAATCATCATTTGTCTTTGATGATCTAGATTCTGAGTGGGCTGAAACAAAAGCAAAATTTCTACATAAACAAGTGATAACTTTGAAAAAGTTGGAAATGTAGCAACATATGCATTATCTACCGGAAAAAAACAGTATGATCCCTTGGGTGATAGAAGTTAAGACCTTAAGTTCTTCAAAGGGATGCCTACAACAGTATGCTATTGCTAGCATATTAAAACCCACATGTTTACCCTTTCACTTTTCTGATTCAGTAACATTATGAAATAGTAAATCGTTTGCACTTAAAATAGACATAATAGACTATTTACATTAAAATTTTTGTATTAGGACCAACTGATATTATTAATAATTTTAAAATATTAATGTTTTAGTCTCGGCCCGTGCTTGGCACGGGTTATCTCCTGGCTATATATAAAATGACAAAAGTTGTGCTTCACCTAGCAAAGCACTGCAATATGTTTCAGCACTAATGTGAGATATCGGACTCGGAAAGGATTCACGCCAACAATCTAATGCATAAACAATCAGAATAGTAAGGACTGCACAATTTAACCAAAAATGGAGACATAGTTTTAGAATTCTCCACAAGACAGGACCAGAATGTTCTTTCAAATCATAATTCTCAGAGTCCCATTTGACTCTTTTTTCATTAGCACATGAAATATTTTGTAGACCTAAGTTATATCTAAATTTCCAGTATAGAGAGATGTATTTAATCAACAGTTCTCTGAAGATAATATACTTGTTAATTTATTTTTGTTCGGAACAAAAAGTCAGTTCTGTAAGGTACTTAAAGAGTACATTCTAGATCAAAATTTGTGACGTACAAGGTTAGGAGATGCAAAATTTATGTAACTTTTAAAATTTGATATATATTCAAACAAAAAAGTAAAACATAGTGTTAGAAACAAAGTAATATTAGACTCTTGTGGAAATGGATCATTAATATGTTAAAACCAATTTGGTATATATAAGAGGACTCACCTGCATCATATGCGAAGGATCACGAGGCCACATCATACAGTTTCCTGGCCCAGTATGAAGACCAGATTGCATGTTGACAGGGTTCGGCATCGCCACCATGCCAGAGGAAAGCAAGCTGCTAGAATTCAGCATAGATGATGATGCAATTCCATGAGCTCCTGGGCTTACCATATGTATTCCTTTATTAAAGCCAGAGACATTGCCCACACCACTACCACTCATTAACATATGAGCACCATGATCTGCATGAACTCTGCCACCATCCCAAAATAGAGATATATAAAGACAGATGCATGAAAGTTCAAATATGAGATGTTAGTGCAGGTAAATAGATAACTTCAAGAAACTGACATTACCTGACAGAAGCATTGGGTGGAACAGGTGATGAAACATTACTGTTAAGAGACAGATCTGATGATGCTTGTACTGAGGGAGTCACGCCAGAAGTAGTAATTGTCGGTGCATTACACAGAGTTGAAATTGGTAAAAGACCATTGTGAAGGCTTTGAAAATCAAGGGATAGCACATCTGAACAAGATGTAGTTGCATCACACATAGCAAGAGGGCTTCATTCATGAAACCAAAAAATATAGGTCATATAAGATTCATAGTTGATCAATAATGGCATGTGCAAGAAAACTTGATGTACAGAGTATTGTGAATTTGTAATATATAGTTAATTATATCTAGTGCTTAACAAAAATCGCATATGCATGAAAGCTTGATCCAAGGAATAGTTTGAATTGCGAATGAAATATTTTGAAGTAATATAATATATAATTGGTTAGTACTTAGTAACAATGCAAATTTTAATAGAAAATATAAATAATTCCGAATTTCTGCCATACACAGATTTCATCATCTTTAGAATCGCCAATAAAAATAAAAAAGTGCATTTCTTGCGAATAAATATTTGAATTTGTAATAGTGTATAAATTTGGTTCAATTTGATCAATGATAAAAATTAATACTAGCATTTATATATATATATATATATATATATATATATATATATAATTTCTGCCCCATAAAAATTTCGTTACTTTAAGAATCATCATAAAAAAAATTGCATATTGCAAATTGACTAGGGACCAACTGAAATAGGGTTCCTTCTGTTGGAAAGAAGAAATGATAAACATTAACATATCACGGGTGTATACAAAGTAAAATAGTGAATATGTAATACTGCCAGGACTTACGTCAGGACTGGACCTTCATTCAAGTTATTTGGGCAGACTTGGGACAGAGCAAATGTATGAGAATTGTGAGGCAGCTGGAGTTGTATCGGCTCCTGGTTATCATTTTAATGACATTAAAATATTAAACAATGTATTATATTAAAAAAAGAGATTACCAGAACTGGGAATTGTTGCTGCAGATCAAAAAACAGGCATATTACATATGTTTCAGAAAAAAAATCAACACACTACCCGTGACATATAAAATAAAATTCCTTCGGCTAACAATAAATATTCGTTCATTTATATTTCACATTATTTGATACCACTTCCATCCCACTTTGCTGTCAACAGAGTTTCTAGTGTGCTCAATTTGGATTAAATGGCATATTACAATAACACCTCTAGTATGAACCTCATTAAATTAAATTATTGTTAAAGAACCTCATTAAATTATAGGTCAGAAATAAGTTACCTCTACTTGAAAACCTTGCCACTAAAAGCACGTGACAGCAGGAATAGGGTAAGAACATAATTTCAAAATGGAACACATGAGAAATAAATATTTTATTAATATGAGTCCCAGATAAGAATCTCATCCTTAATTTGACTATTAGAACATGGATTTGACCTCTACTGTGGATGAAATTACTAGCGTGAAGGTAAAGATACCCATTCTAAACCAAATTTCGGACTTTTCGGTAACTGATTAAAGATCTTCTACTGAGTATCTTGTGCAATCAACACTACTATCAACTACAAGGATTATCAAAGTAAATATATCTTGAGGATTATTCATGTACAAACTACAGAAGCAAACTAACAAGATGGTAAGATAAGCAAGTTACACAGAGGAAAGGACAAGACCAAAGAATTAGATCTGATTTTGAAGACCAAATACTTAGTCATTTCCAAAAGAATCATGTTCATCAGGAAAAAAAACAAGGAAAAGATCGGCCACAGTCAAAGCAGCTAAATGCAAAATGCGGTTTATGTTTTGTGAATGTTAAGAGTAAATTCATGTGTTTAACTGGAAATGAAACACACCTTTGTCCTACAATGCTGCTTTCTCCCAAGTATAATAATATTCTCCAGGTGAGATTTGATTGTAGTCTCTTCCTTTGGCCCTTGCAAATGTTGAAATAACTGTCTAGCACTACCCTGTGTAAGATGCAGAATCTTCTTAGCAATAAATTTACCAAATTGAGAGGACAGCATACGAAAATTGTAAAAAATAACATTAGGAAGAAGGCCTCAATGAATGTATCAGATTTAAATATAAACAATAATCTAACAAATTGCCTTTGGTATGCCAGGTAAAGTTGACCGGTATGGTTGTGATGACCCTAAACCTTCAGCACTATCTGCTCCATCAACAGCGGGGCTATCCATTAAGATCTTATAACGCTCCTTGCAATCTTTAGGTTTGCGGATGATGCACTGAACAAATTAAATTAAATAATCAACTATGATTGTTCTGAACTTATAATAGACCCTATAAAAATATATAGAAAAGCTACATCCTAAAGTTTCCCTAAAGCTCCCTATTTTGACTTCTACAAGTCAAATGGACTTATTTTTAAATCGAAAATTCATTTTCCCGTAATTTAGTTTTAATCGAATAATCTACAAAAGAAAATAGACTGTTAAAAATGCTACAAATTGTGAAGGTTACAACTCAAAATAATAATAGAACTAACCCCAATAATAAAATACATTTAAAAAAAATTGATCTACAAATACGAGTGGTCTATAAAGAAATACACACTGAAAAAAGCCCCAATACAATAATATATATGGTAGATTTTTTTTTACTTTGCATTGCGAAATGCTGCCAATAGCATCACTAACAAACTCCCAGTTGGGACCCATATCATGCACCAGGACAGCAAGGGCCTGAAAGGTCAAAAAGATGTATTATAGGCAGCTTGCTTCATTCATTTAAATGATAAACATCAAAATTATTTATACGAACTGTAAAACACTGATAATGCAAATTGGAAAATGAGAACATAACCTGGTCTTCAAATAATGACCATGGACTTCCCAAACCTGGTTGACCAGCAGGGGCCTGCATAACATGTACATATAAAAAACCTACATGAGTAGAAAAAAATAGAGTAACAAGACTAGGGGCAGGTTCCTGGTACAAGATTGGCTCTGTATTTCCCCCAGACTACCTTCAATGTTTTGCTTTTGCGGCCCCGTTCCCGGACACCAAGCATTTTGATGAACTGATTTGGGTCATGCATATTACTCATCTGGGAAGCCACTGGAGAAGGAACTGATCCGCCTGCAAGGTGGAGGGTGTTGACTGACTTATTTTGCAATTGCTTCATCATTTTTGGCTTCTTTACAACTTGCTGAACATATAAACCTTTGTAAAAAGAGGAGATACGTTACAGACAGAAAATGAAGGAAAACGAAAAAAAAAAGATCCGGCCATTTTATTACAAATTAAGCAGTCATCAAGTTAAATGATGAATAGAACTATAGAAGCTATACCGTTGCTTCCATCAGATTCAAGTTGATGATTATCCAATCTCCTTTTATTATTTCCTCGCTGTATCAGTGTAACAAAAATCTTTTAGCTACTGCCACAAATTGAAAAGAACACATGACCAAAGAAAATCTCATTTCTTTTAAAAGAAGTATCAACTTGAATACTTTTGAGATGGTATAATTACAAAGCATAGCATTTATTCTAGTCATACATCAATAAACAGTGCAACAAGGCCACAACTATGAGAAATTCAGATAAACCATACCTGCTCCTTTTGATAACTGGGATTCATATGCCATCTTTGCTCATATGTGGAATCCTGATATAACATATAACTCTTGGTAAATACACTTGAACAAGGAGCTAAGGACTCCTCTATTACATATCCAGAGTGAAGAATACTACCATAATTTTAGTTTCCTTTTTCTTAGGTTTATGTGATATTTCAGCAGAGTATAGCATTTGCTTGTCAAAGGCCCGTAACGACTCAACCTCCAAAGTATTTGGTGTGTTCAATCCACCATTTAATGTGCTCTGGTCATCCGGAAAAGAGGTGATGTCGTCACTAGAAGCATCTGTCTTAACAGGTGCCTGAACACAGCCAGAAGTTTCAGCATTAACATGACTTGGAACTCTTTGACGGAAAGCAGTCCTCACACGTTTTGTTGGAACAGAAACATTAAGCGTGTCCGCACACCGTTTTCCATTAAGTTCAGTTGGAATACAAACATTAAGCATGTCCACACACTTTTCTCCATTAACTACAGATAAGAAGTTCCCAACTTCATTATCAGCGCATTGCACAAATGGTGAATCAGATCCCATTTCATATGATCTTGCTCGAAATGATTTCATCAAATGTTTCCTCTTCTTAAGGGAAGGCTTAGTTGTTTCTCCTTCTTTCTCTTCAAAAGCACTCTCTTGTAATCCAAGCTCTATAAATCCATAAACTCGTTATGAAAACACAGTGAACAAAAAGTAATTGAAGTATAATTTACATGCTCATAATACCTGCTAGAGTGTCATACCAAGTTGTTTCTACTTCTTCTTTCCTGCTGCCATTTTTCTGAGAAATAACCAGAAGTCGATAAGGTAGATTAATTTAAATAAATACATAATAAGGAAATACCACATAGCTGCAGTCGAACATTTCATGAGTTGTGATTATGCATTAAAAAGATTTAAGGAGGCACAACACTATTGAGTAGCATCAGCCAAGTTATGACTGGTATAGAAGAGTTATCAAGTAGAACCGTAGAACAAAGGTATTTTTTACCTGAAGTTCCTTACTAGTAGAGATGTAAATTCTTCTTCGAATAAATGAATAAACAAATACAGGCAAGTGAAAAGCAGTCCGCCAAAAAAACAGAAGTGGATAGAATAGAAGTGCTTCAACAAAGGAACTCTTTGCCAATAAGAACGATACCTCATTAAAGGTCTTGAGAGCCTTTGCCAAAACGAGATGGCATATATAAATAGTTCCAAACAAAAATTATAAATGGATCTTAAGCCAGGATAATACACGTTAAGAAGCAAACAGACATTTGTTTATTTTTTGGCAGTGTCTTAGCACGTTATTCACAGATAATAGGCTTGCATATATGGGGAAACCATAGCTAAGGCCATGTTACCCAGCCATGAAAGCTCAGGTGATGGGTTGCCTTAAAGTATTTTTATTTAAAAGAAGTACAAAAGTATGAAGTAAATCAAGGAGGACAAAAACACAGATATCAACTTCCAAGTTATTTGTTTGATAACTCTGGTCAGATAAGTTTACCTCAAATTTCAAATGGTATACAACAGATTTTCTGTATGCTTCCATTGCACCAGTAGGAACTGAGAAGAAGAGGTTTTCCTACAAGAGTGCGAAAAGCTGACAATTGATTAAAAAATAAGATTATAACTTATATAAAGAAACATGTAAGAGCAGTAATAGTGTCATATACTATGGTCGTTCAAGCTAACATTTGATTAAATAAGATGGTCATCAACAGCCAATTCATACTTCTGTCAAATGAGTATCACATGACATATCCATAGTGCCGTGATCAGAAATCCTGTCCGGTGTCATGGGAGATTCTGCGTCGGCAGGTTGCACGGTGCAGGTATTGTATTCTAAAAATCTCAATGCATATCCTTGGACTACATGCGAGAAATCGCATCCATATTTTTTCAGGTTCTGATCTTTGTTCGTCTCCTGCCACCACCAAAAAGCAAGATGAAAATGTTTAAATAATTATGCAGACTACCCTTTCCTTTAAAGGATTTAATAAATTGTAACCCAGAAAAAGATCATCAATCAAAGCAAATGAGCAACTCTTCACTATGCTAATAGTGAAAATTTTACATGGACCCAAGTTCACACATATAGTAATTGCAATAATGGATAAAGCCCACACTCAAAGATTGATACAAGTTGTAGAATAGCTACATCATCCTTTAAAAAACATCCAGACACTATAAATAATAGCTTTTAATTGATTTTGTGTAAAAACAAAAATATGCAACAGATAGAGAAAATTTGACTCTTCCTTCAGAAAGGTGGAGGTAAATACAAAAGACGTCATACATTAAATGTCGATTTTTGCACACATGATGTTTCTGTTGAGAGATGGGTGTTACATATTAATCAACCTGTCCAGGTTCATCCTATGAATGTACAGGGAAGCCACCAAGCATCTATATCAGAAGCATACATTAAAAATATGTTGAAGTACTTCACTATGCAAAATCAAACATCTAAGAGCACAAGAAAGATGGAAATTTATAAACCCATAAGAGATACAAGCTATATTGTGTATGGAAACAAAAGGACAGTAAAAATTGACATCCCACGCAATGATTAATCATCGATCAGTCACATAAACTTCTATCTTTGAGTGTTTTAGAGCAAAAATTTGCAACTAAGATCTAGAACTACCTCTATATCACACCAGAAGTTGACGACAGCTTGTGCCAAGTTATGGGCTACTTCTTTTTGCCTTCGACAAGATTTTTGTTCATGATACTTTATTTGAAAAGCAACAGAAGCTTCATAGCCTATTTGAGCAGCAGCACTTATCTTCCACATTCGCTCCTGATGAACAGAAACATTAAGGAACAGTAGATCAGAAAGAGAGATAAGCTGAAGGCAGGTTCTGAAATATTGATAAGAATACACCACACTAGTTTGCATGAATATCCTACTTGAGAAGAGAATGAGAGATTGGATAGGATCAAAAATACATGATCTGACCTGTGCAAAATCATTTGCCAGCCATGCCATTTCCTCCAGGACAAATTCCCAATGAGATCTTCGACGAACCTCCAGCGACAGTGTATGAACTGATACATCAGTAATCCTCTTGCACTGGGACAGTTTAACAAAAAGAACATCTCAGACTAAGAAACCACAATGTATGCAGACCAGGTAGATAAATTTCTCTGTAAATTTACAAACTAAGTAGGAGGAAAAAAATAACTTCTATCATGCGCACCTCTTTTAAAATTAAGTCTTCACATTCCTTTGTTGCCAATTTAGAGGTCACATGAGGACAGTTTTGACGCTCAGGTAAAACAGCAGAAACCCTAGGAGACAATTTAGTATCGACAGTTGCTTGAATAGAGGATTCCATTATAACCTGAAGCTTAGAAGTACAAGCATTTCCATTTTCAGCAATGGAACTAGAATCTAATAGACAATTTGGCATCCTTTCGTTTTCCTGGGCAGTAAAAGCATCTGGTACAACTCCCACAGTGCAAACTCGATCTTTCATCTCAATTAGAGATCCTGATACTTTTTCCTCTAATGCTTTGTTTCTTAAAATAGAACCATGTTCCTGTTCACGAAAGGAATCATTCTCGTCATTAGTAATATCACAAGTATCTTCAACTTTGGCCACGTTAGTTTCCTTCACTGATTTATTACATTCCTCATATGGTGTGTCCCCAAATGGTACAGTTTCTAGATTACCATTCTCATTCGAGTCACCAGTTCTTATATTTGAACAAATTCTACCATCAAGATTTCTCTCTTTTATAAGGCTTGTTTGGTTGCAATATGACTCTGAATCCAGATCCCTTGTTCCACATACCGCATTCCCAATTTCATGATCATTTAACCCATTCATTTGTCCAAAAGTAACTTGATCTTCAACTTTTGGCTTTGCCAGAAAAGAGGCAGATTTATGGCCTCCTAAATCAACCCTCTTGTGTACCTCCTGTGATTCTTCCGATTGAGCCTTATTAACAGGAGTTATCCCTAAACCAGATTCTGAAAATTGATTATGCTGGTTATTAAACAAACTATTGCAAGCATTAGCATCAGTATTGGCATCAGGATAACCACCTCTTGCCATGTCAACTTTTGAATGTAAACTCTGTATACCACCAGCTACCTCAAATCTACTGAGTCTTTCGTTCTTGGAAGGACTATTGTAATTTGGACTCGTTGACCTCAAAATAGACTTTAGACAAGCATCATAATCCTTCTGGTTGCCTTCATTAATTAACAATCTATTTGCATCCCTTGTCGCATTTTGAGAAGGTGAACAGGTATGAACACCACGAGATGACACTACACCTTTCGAACTTGATCGCGTACCATCACGACTTGACCGTGATCTGTTCTTTCGCCTATATGCTTTTCCTGGGAGCCCATAAGCAGCAGAATCACCTGAATCTTTGGAATTCTCAATTACACCCGACCAGGAAGAGTTCTCAAATTGACCAATAATTTTCCTACGAGAATGTATAGAATTCCTTTCACCTTTGATAAAATCATTATCACCACAATTGGGTTCATTACCTAGGGGAGCCTTTGGTCTACCACTACTATCTATGGAATTCCCAGGAGGTGAAGCAGCTACTGCAAGGCTATCTTTTGCTTTACTGAAAGTACAGAATATCGCATTGCACATTTTGAACAATTGGAAAATACATAGACTGAAATAATAGTTGAGAACACTGCCAAATAGAAAATATACCTGGTCCCAAGCTGGTCATGTTTCTGATCCATCAGCGAAGTAGACTGTACGCTAAGTGAAGATACATTACCAGCTCCGAAGTCCAAGGGATCCCCACCCTGCAAAATTACAATTGGTCAACACAGCAAGAGTGATTCAAGATCAATTTTGAAGATCACAGTGGGGTAAAAACACAAGCTACTTACTTCCTCAAGAAAGTCTAATTGTCTCTTCGCCTCCTCGTGAGAAACAAAGCGCTGCCTGTGAATAAGATAATTGCTCGACATATTACCTAATCAAGTACAAAGAGACTTTGCCAAATACAGTAGTAGCATAAATAGGGTTATAATACGGAATGAAAGAAACTTTACTTAATCTCTGATGTAGTCTCCTCAATTACTGTTAGCTGAGGAGGTATGTCGGTAGGAACACCGCCTTTGTGGTCAACAACTCCCATTGAACCATCGTCAGCATTGACTAAGTGACCGAAACCCAAAGTATATCCACGCATTCCTGTTCCAAACGCCTAAATATTTTTGAGTCGCATCGATTAGAGATCAATCAGGTTCCTAAAAGCAAAGGAATAATGATATCTGAAAATACTAATTTTGTAAAGTATCGAGGCATATGTAAATTAACACATGAAAATAACAATAACATTAAAAAAAGAAAAAGAAAAAGGAATACTGCAACATGCTAATACAGACAAAAATAAAATTTATATTGCCTTTTTAAAACAATTAAGAAAAATGGAAACAAGTATCTTTGCAAGTACAAGAAAGGATGTATAAATAGAATAAAGCCACATCATAAAAGTATTGCTAACACTATTGAGAACAGACTGCTAACACTTGAAATCTTTAGCATAACAAATTCATAAAAGTATTGCTAGGAAAGATGTTAAACACTTATACAAAGTGACAGACAAAAAAAATACTAGTTAACCTTCTAATAGTTCCCAAATGCATTAGCAAATCCAGTTAGACACAAAACGGGTAACGGGAGACGATAGAGAATTGGTACCGCAAAATCCCAGGCCGAAAATCCGGTAAACATTAGACGTATTATTGAAGACTTATGGTAGGCATTCATATTCCACCAACAAACCAACGCGGGATGTTTCAAGTAACTTTCTATTGATCATATAACAGGGGCATTGCATACTTATAACCAAAAAGCACAAATATGACGTAATTTTCGCATAGTAACACCACTATACCATTCAATCCTCATAGCAACAACGCAATTAATAAACATTTACGAAAGCACTGATATCGCAACGATCACTCCCCTCGAGTTTAATTACACCAGCAAAACCACACTAAATTCAGTAGCTAGCTAAACTCAACAGCAAAATTTTACCTAAATTTTAAAAGTAATATGCATTAACAAAATTTTAAAACACATAAATTACGCATTTGTAACTTGATAATTGACCATACATAACAAATTCAACGACTAGTTATGATTTTAGGGTTTGTATAATTACCTGAATTTTGAATTTCCCGGCAAGTAATTGTAGCTAGGGCTCTCAATTTCTCTGCTCTGATGCAATCAAATTAATTAATCTCACACATATAAATATAAAAAACAAGTAATTATTTACAGATATGAATAAATAATTAATTTAAGTGCTATTGTGTCTTCATCGTCTTCTTGCTTGTTCCCAAATTTGTATTCAAAGTGACAGTGGGCTGGACATGCAGACAGTGAATGAAGACGGAGGGGCCTGTTTTGAGTATTTCATTTTGGGCCATTTTCAATGTGGCGCCATTTTTGCTTTGTGTTTATTTTTTAATTGGCGAATTTATTCCAAACTAGATTAAAGTGAAAGATAAAAAACAAAAACAAAATATTGAAAGAAACTAATTTTAAAATGATAAAATGTTAATATTTAGATGCATATATAATACTCCCTCCGTCCCAATCAATTCTATACGTTTCTTTTAAAGTGTCTGACACGCATTTTAAGGTGCATAACTAGTATAGTTCCATAACTTATTTTTAAAATTTTCTTTTTTTGTATAAAAATAAGAATGTTCTATTTTTATACAAAAAAAGAAAATTATAAAAATAAGTCATGTAACTATAGTAGTTAATAGCCTTAAAATGCGTGCCACGCCCCCGTCCCCCAATGCATAGTATTCATTGGGACAGAGGGAGTATATATATATATATAGAATTATTTTAGATATTATATATGTTATTTGATAATATATCAATTAGCTCATCAAAACCAATAGATTTTATTACTAGTTCCTTTACTATAAATACTAGCTTATAATCGATGCAAAGCACATGCTTTTTTTAATATAATATAATATTTTTTATATTGTTTTTTTATTAATAATAGAAATATATAAAATATAGTATAAGAAGATATTAAAAAAGATAATATTAATGATTGAAATATATATTATACTAAATTTTATTTTTAGGCGTGTTATAAAAGGTAATATACTTTCATTAAAAGGTAATGTATTTTAATTATAAAAGATAACCAAGCTAGTTATTATATTTTATATTGCTAGATATTTTATTAAGAACAAATATAAAATGTAACATGATTGCCCGTGATATTTTTGAAAAAAGAGTAGATTGTGTTAGGAAAAAATGTTTTAATTATAAAAGTCAATCAGGTAGTTACTATTTTTATATTATTTTATTATTTATTAAATAGAATAAAGGACCGAAAACCAAAAACCAAAACTTTCAATGTTTCGGCTTTAATAATATAGTACTAGCTTATAACCCGTGCAACCTTCAAAAAGAGATTAAAAATGACAAATTAAAAAAAATTAATGGGAACAGAAAATATTAAATAAAGAATAAATATCAATATGATAAATTATAAAATGAGAAACTTAAATATAAATTGGAACATAGAAAAAAATAAATAAATAATACAAATGGGCCATTATTAATATTATTTTATTATTCATTAAAATAATATTAATAATAAGGACAAAAAGAAAAGCTAACATGTTTTAATTAAAAAAATTAATTGCCCGTGATATTTATAGAAGTGTTTTAATTATATTAATTGTATTTGTTAAAAAATACGTTGGCGTGTTAAAATAGATAAATTTTTTTAAATAATTAAAAGTATTAAAATATATTTTAAAATAAATAAGTAAGAGTTGCACCTGATATTTTTGGAAAAGGGAGATTTTAGTGAGAACAATTATAAAATATAATATATTTTAATTTAAATGTAATTGCCCATGATATTTTTGGAAAATGAGTATATTTTATTAGAAAAAAACGTTTTATTTATAAAAGGCAAATAATAAGGACAAATAGAAAAGCTAACATATTTTAATTTAAAAAAGTAAATGTCTATGATTTTTAGAAGTATTTTAATTATATTAATTGTATTTGTTAAAAAAATACGTTGGCATGTTAAAATATGTAAGCTTTTTTAAATAATTAAAAGCATTAAAATAATTATATTAATTGTATTTGTGAATCTATGGATTTCAACATGTATGGCACTTGTTCGCACAAAATCACGCAAGCGTACGCGGTCACAAGTAATATATGAATAAGTAGAGTTTGTTCCCACAGAGACTGGTTTACCACAGTTATGCACTTATGCAACAATGTATGGCTATTGTTCAATGCTAAGACAAGTATCAAATTTGGGTTTTGATTATCTTAATTAACTAAGCAAATTATCAAGAATAAAATTAACTAAGGAGTTTACTGTCGAATTACTTATGAGAATAAAACATGGGATCCTAACTTCATTAAATACTTCATCTAGAGTCTTATGTCTTTAATCAATGCATGTGACGGTTGTGACAACTAATCGGATAACACGAAATCAGTACACGCTACCTTTCAGTATACGTATACCAAACCACTCAAACATCCACAAAAGAGATAGAAGTTGAGTAGACACCAATTATGCTTATACCCTATATGTCTATAAGATTTGAAAACATAACGGTTTAATGAGCAAGTTATCCATTCAGATTACATAGGGCAGGTAAGATGGTTAAAATCACCTACGAATCATGCATGACAAACATACATAAACCTATGCTAGCATGGCAAGTTCTAAACCTCTATATCCACTTTCACAATCAATAGAGATTAACAAACAACTTAGATGTTAGCTACGCATCCAAGAAGAATAAGCACAACCAAACTAGGATATCAATTAGCCATCACACACACATCCTTAAAACAATTAACTACTAAATTCCATAAATAAATCCGTTAGAATCCCACGACAACGATTAGTTCATAATTGAACCGTTCATCATCGTGGGATCTGATGAAAACATGATAGTAAATATGTCTGGAATACTAATTAAAAGTACTAGTAATAAGGTTTATGAAAAACAACTCCAACGAGAATCCAAAATATCGCCTAATTAGAAGAATACAAAGATAAGATGAAACTAGGTCTTCGTAATCAGCCGTCTTCTTGTTCTCCTTGATGGTGGATAGATATGTATGTAGGTATATGGATGTATATGGATATATATCTCTGAAATCGTCCACCAATTGTTTATATAGGCCTTCACGGTTGACTGGTCTTCGCTGGTTTCCAAAACAGAACAGAAAAAGACTTCTTCAGCATTGACCAAGCGCGGGGGCGCTTGAATGAAGCGTGGGCGCGCTCAAATAGTGATTCTGAAGCGCGGGGGCGCTCCAATAGGGCGTGGGCGCGCTATGAACAGTACGGGCGCGCTATGAACAGTGCGGGCGCGCTATGAACAGTGCTACTGTTCATGGATTCCGCAAACTATTTTCTTTTCGTTTCCTTGCGCTTCCAACTCCCTTACTGCATTGACTTCTCTTCTTTAGCACATATCCACCATATATACATGAATCCTCACATTTCTGCATCCATCTGTAGCTCTGCACATTCTAGCTAAAAACACATTAAACACACCAAATACTTGAGTGTGAGCGATCAATTTAAGCCGATACGAAGCGTTCCAAGTAGATATAAAATCCACTTATCACACCCCCAAACTTAAACCGATGCTTGTCCTCAAGCATAAACAGACTCTATATATCTATAATGCAATGCATGAATGCAACTAATATGCTAATGCAAACGATCCCCTCAAACTAACCATAACCAATCAACAAGCCAACATCTCAAAGAATGCAATGTTCCAAACAGAGCTCGACTAAATTCCCGTATACTAACAATACAAACACAGAAACGTGCGTGTGTGCGATGCTCATCAATATACTCCCAAACTAAATCAAGACCATATCCTATTCTTCACCAAAACAACCACAAGCTTATAAACAGAATGAACTCTAGACACAAGAAATCACTAAAAGACACCTCATAATCCACTTGAGTTAGACAGGAATTCATGCTTTATTACGACACACATTCTTATTTGACCGTGCAATGGATGAGACCCCAAAAGGCTTATACAATAATACCCATGTAGCGAGCGTTAGGTTAGTGGATCCCAGACCGGAAAAGTCTTAGGTCACTAGGCACAAAGTCCCCTAGAACTTAATTGCTCGAGTATTAAAGAGCTCAACCTGATCAATTCTGCATAAACACAACTCTTTTTTTTCTTTTTTTTTATTATTTCGGAATGAGTGCGCTTTGATTTTTCTCATCCCACCCTAGACTACTCATTTTCATGAGCGGCTACTAGCCATTTGACGCCTAGCCTTTTATTAACAACCTAGCATGAAATCCCTGGTTTCCCCCAAACTTAGACTTAAGTGCTCCATCTTTTTCAAGAGAATAGACGAACATTCTAAATGTAAGCAAGTGATTAAATTCTAACATCCAAACAAGCATGGTCTGATCAAATCCAAAAGCAACCAATGAGACTTATGAAATTAATTTGTTTCTGGCATGCAAGTCAATTCCTAGGAACTTAATCAACCCTCTATTCATCATAACCACACTCCAATCAACATCGACTCATCAACGGAAATAGCTAAGTCCTACGGGATCATGAAATATGCTATGCAAATGCAACTAAATGGACTCACATGATATATAAACAATTATGCAAACAGAATGCTCTATATGACATAAACATGCAAAGATATGAATGAACTAACTACATATGCAATTTGACTCCTATATGAACACACACTAACACTACTATTCCTTAATTATCACCCCCAAACTTAAAGTATTCAATGTCCTCATTGAAGGTAATAACAAGGAAAGTGCAGAGAGTACCTAATCGGCGGCAGAATCACCCTCCTCGGGTGGTGTATCCGGTGGATAAACAGAATCAGCTCCAAAGTCAGGCCAAGCAACATCAACTCCAGTGGCGCAGAATGCAGTACCCAACGCCTGAGTCAAGTCCTGAGCAAAGCGGCGATTGATGTCATGCATGGCGTCTATACGCCGAGTCAGCCGCCTATACTGAGCATCACCAAAACCAGACCATCAACCTCTCGCTGAATCCCAGATGGATCCTAGGGGGAAACAACACAAACTCTTTTTTGTCTTTTTTTTTTCTTTTTTTTTTCTCTGTGAACAGTGCCCCACGCGCGGGCGCGCTCCTGGAAAGCGCGGGCGCGCTCCTGGAAAGCGCGGGCGCGCTCCACATTCTGTCCAAAAAAAAATTTCTGTTTTTTTTTTCTTCTTCTTCTTCTCACACATAATACTAATACTACATATTCGCTTGGGTTGCCTCCCACGAAGCGCTTGTTTTACGTCAATAGCTTGACATGAATCCATTTTCTTAATCAGTCGCAAGAACGGTGAACGTCGACTCACGGTTCACCGTATTACCAACGTCATGCTTCAGCCACTGACCATTAACCTTGAATGCTTCGTCCGGAAACTTATGGAAAATCTCTACTGCATCATGCGGAAATGCTGATTTAACCGTGATAGGCTCCGACCACCTCGACTTACGCTTTCCTGGAAAAAATCTGAAGCGAGACTTGAAACGCAGAACTAGCCGACCAGGCACAAATGAATGTTTCACCACCCCTCTTTCATGCCAGTCCTTAACCTTCTCCTTATATAGCCTGTTGCTCTCGTAGACTTTACCATACCTCAATTGATCCTGCAGTGGTTGGAGTTCAAGTGTTGGAGCTTCTTCCATAGATGGTTTAAGTCGCTCCTGAGAATTGTTCAGCTCTGCTAATCCAAGAGATTCGAATGGCGCATCAATTTTTCTCTTCCACGGAGGTGCATTCAACAACTGAAGTTGCTCTGCTCTTTCTTCGTCTTCGATATCAGAATCCCCTATCAAGACTCTCTCCACTGTATCTGACTTCAGCGGTTGTTCAATCTCTGTATTGACGACAGAATCGACCATCTCCAATTTAAAGCACTCTTCTTCCTCAGTTGGAAATTTCATTGCCTTGAACACGTTAAAAGTGACCTTCTGACTTTGAACCCTCATTGTAAGCTCTCCTTTCTGCACGTCTATCAAAGTACGTCCTGTAGCTAAGAACGGTCTTCCCAAGATAATCGGGATCTTCTTGTCTTCCTCAAAGTCCAGAATAACAAAATCAGCAGGAAAAATGAGCTTATCCACTTTAACCAAAACATCCTCCACTATACCCCTTGGATATGTGATCGACCGATCAGCCAGTTGTAAGGACATAGTAGTCGGTTTAGGCTAGGGAAGTCCAAGTTGCATGAAGACAGACAACGGCATCAAATTAATACTAGCTCCCAAGTCACACAAGCACTTGTTGAAAGATAGATTGCCTATACTGCATGGTATGGTGAAACTCCCTGGATCCTTGAGTTTAGGAGGTAACTTCTGCTGTAGGATAGCACTACATTCTTCTGTCAAAGCAATGGTTTCCAACTCCTCGAGTTTCAACTTCCGAGATAGAATACCCTTAATGAACTTCGCGTAGCTTGGCATTTGTTCTAGAGCTTCCGCAAAAGTTATATTGATCTGCAACTTCTTGAAAACTTCGAGAAACTTAGCAAACTTCTTGTCCAACTTCTGCTTCTGAAGTCATTTAGGGAATGGCGGAGGAGGATCGACTTCCTTGGTCTCTGTAGCCTGCTTCGGAACAGATTTCTCAGTAGAATGGTCACTCTTCTCCGGATTGTCCCCCAACTGATCAGTTTTTTCTCCATTTTTTTCACTTTCTGGCAGAATGGGAGGCGCGGGCGCGCTATGAACAGTGCGGGCGTGCCCTAGGTACTGTTCACTTTTCAAATTTTCTTCGTTTTGCTCTGTTTCTGAGTTCTGATCATTCGTAACCCTTCCAGATCGCAAGGTAACTGCTTTTACATGTTCCTTGACCTCCCGTTTGCCTGGATTAGCTTCCGTATCACTAGGGAGAGTTCCTTGTGGTCTATTCAACAAAGCATTGGCAATTTGACCGATCTGACTCTCCAGAGTCTTGATGGAGACAGCTTGGCTCTTGCACATTAGCCTCAATTCCTCCAATTCAGATTTTTCATTGGATGACTGACCAACATTGCCATGAGATGGTTGTTGAAACCCTGGTGGTTGATATGGTTGCCTTGGAGCATATTGCTGCTGAAAACCAGAAGAATTAAATGGCTTAGCTCCATACTGCTGACCTTGATACTGCTGATAAGGCTGTTATGGTTGTTGCATACCACCCTGATTGTTACTCCAACTGAAATTCGGATGGTTCCTGTTATTCGAATGATAGGCATTAGGCACTGGCTGCTGTGGTCTCTGGAAATTGCTCACAAACTGTGCCGATTCATTAGATATGGCACACTGAGTCGTGTCATGTGCACCTGCACATAGCTCACAAACACTAGCCACCTGCTGAACTCCATAGTTAGACAAGGAATCCACCTTCATAGATAGAGCCTTTAGCTGAGCTGCTGTTGCCGTAGCTGCATCCACTTCCAGAATTCCTGCTACCTTGCCTTGTGACAACCTCTGAGTTGGATTCTGGTATTCATTAGCAGCCATCATCTCAATAAGTTCGTAAGCTTCCTCGTAGCTTTTAGCCCACAAAGCTCCACCTGATGCTGCATCAAGCATTGGTCGTGATTGACCTCCCAGACCATTATAAAAACAATTAATCACCATCCAATCAGGCATTCCATGATGAGGACACTTCCTAAGCATCTCCTTGTAACGCTCCCAAGCTTCACATAACGTTTCCCCTGACTGCTATGCAAACTGAGTAAGAGCATTCCTGATTGCAGCTGTTTTGGCCATAGGAAAGAATTTAGTGAGAAACTTCTGAGCAAGATCCTCCTATGTAGTAATAGAACCTGCTGGTAGAGAGTGCAACCAGCCATTAGCCTTATCCCTCAGAGAAAATGGGAAAAGTCTCAATTTCACAGCATCTTCTGACACTCCGTTGAACTTGAAGGTGTCGCAAATCTCAATGAAATCCCTAATATGCATATTAGGATCTTCCGTCGGAGCACCCCCAAACTGAACCGAATTCTGCACCATCTGAATTGTGCCAGGCTTGATTTCAAAAGTATTAGCTGCAATAGCCGGCCTGACAATGCTAGATTGAATGTCATTGATCTTCGGCTGAGAATAGTCCTTCAAAGCCTTCGTTTCTGCTACTGGTTCTCCCATAACTAGATTCAATTCAAGTTCTTCTTTCCGAGATTGAGAACGTGTTCGCATACACGCTCACTAGAGTAACTGAAACACACCAAACAAAGTAAAATTAATGAGAATAATCCGAGTCAGTGAACTTTAACGACCACTGATGACAAGCACATAAACTATATATAACACCGAGTCCCCGGCAGCGGCGCCAAAAACTTGTTCGCACAAAATTACACAAGCGTACGCGGTCACAAGTAATATATGAATAAGTAGAGTTCGTTCCCACAGAGACTGGTTTACCACAGTTATGCACTTATGCAATAATGTATGGCTATTGTTCAATGCTAAGACAAGTATCAAATTTGGGTTTTGATTATCTTAATTAACTAAGCAAATTATCAAGAATAAAATTAACTAAGGAGTTTACTGTCGAATTACTTATGAGAATAAAACATGGGATCCTAACTTCATTAAATACTTCATCTAGAGTCTTATGTCTTTAATCAATGCATGTGACGGTTGTGACAACTAATCGGATAACACGAAATCAGTACACGCTACCTTTCAGTATACGTATACCAAACCACTCAAACATCCACAAAAGAGATAGAAGTTGAGCAGACACCAATTATGCTTATACCCTATATGTCTATAAGATTTGAAAACATAACGGTTTAATGAGCAAGTTATCCATTCAGATTACATAGGGCAGGTAAGATGGTTAAAATCACCTACGAATCATGCACGACAAACATACATAAACCTATGTGAAGGAACTCCAGAAGTGAGAAAGAATAAGAAGCAGATTCTGGTTTCTCAGTATGAAGCTTTCATGGCTCAGCCAAAGGAGGGAATCACAGAAGTGTTTGAAAGGTTCAACAAGCTGATAAATGAGCTCAAACTTTATGACAAACACTATGAAACAGAAGAGCTCAACATGAAGTTATTACTGACTCTACCAGACCACTTAGAACCAAGAATCTCTTCTCTCAAGGAAAGGGATCTAACCAAGATTGGTTTTGATGTGTTGTATGGTGTTTTGAAAACATATGAGCTAGAGTTGTTTCAAAAGAGATCCATTCAAGCAAAGCAAGGATTGATGGCCAACACTTCTTGTGCCCTTATTGCTGACAATTCAGGTCAAAGAATGGAATCTCTTAAAGTCAATCAAGTCAAGATTGAAGAGCTGGATGTTGAAGACACTAGTAATGAGTCTCAAGTTATCTATGATTTGCCCGAGGAGCCCATTCTGTCTGGTGTTAAGGAGCCCATCTTCAAAAAGAGTGTTGTTGAGTTAGATGAAGAATTAATGGTCATCAAACAACAATTATTTGAAGAAGATGAGGCTGCTAAGGACACTTCTTCCTCTCCCAAATCTGTTGTTCAAAAAGAAACCAAAGACAACCTTGTCAAGAGTCCTAAGATCAAGAAAGAAGTTGTTAAGAAGAAGAAACATAACAGAAATGGTAAGGTAGGTGTCAATAAGGGCAAAAATTATGCTTATGTGCCAAATGCTCCTAGGAAACAGTGTCAGAAATGCTTATCTGTAAATCATTTTACTCATAAGTGTAATAAGCCTGTCAGTAATGATGTTGATAACCTAAGTAACCATTCTGGTAGCATGAACAATATCCATGATTCTTTCTGTGGTAACTCTAACTGCATGACATGCTATGTGACTGTGATTGATAATTGTTTATCTCTAAAGCATAAAATTGACTCTGCACAATCATGTGAATCACACACACATATGCACACTCACAGGACAGGATCCTCAATCAAGGTTGAGGAGGTAAAGACTTCATGTGAGCCTAAGAGTGTCAACTCTAAAGCCTCATGCATAGTGAAGTCTCCTACTGTGAAGAATGCTGATTATGATAGAAGAATCAATTACAAAACTGTTTCTAAATCAACTGGACCCTACCATGTGTGGGTACCAAAAATAACTTAGTCATTTTGTGAATGTAGGACAACAGGAATAAAGAGTCATATGGATTTTGGACAGTGGATGCTTAAGTCACATGACTGGTGATATAGCCCTACTATCACATTTTGAAGAGAAGGTTGGCCAATCAGTAACCTTTGGAAATGACAACATTGGTTATACAATGGGATATGGCAGTGTTAAATCTGGGAATGTCATTATTGAAGATGTAGCATTTGTTGAAGGACTTAAGCACAACCTCTTGAGCATTGGACAATTCACTAACAGTGGTTTCAAAGTGGAATTTGATGAAGATCAATGTCTAATCTCTAAAAGAGGAAGTGGTGAAGTTGTTTTGACTGGTGTGAAGAAAGGAAGCTTTTTTGTAGCAAACCTTAAGGCTGCAGACAAGGGAGAAATTTGTTGTTTCTACACTAAAGCTACCAATGAAGAATTATGGATGTGGCACAAGAAACTGTCTCACTTGAATGTTAGGCAATGAACTCTCTGGCTAAGAGAGAACTCATCAGAGACATGCCTGCTTTAGAGTTTGTGCAAGATGGAGCATGTGAAGCATGTCAAAGAGGAAAGATAAAAAGATCAAGTCACAAGAACAAATTGCTCAATTCAAACTCAAAGCCTCTGCAGCTAATTCACATGGATCTATTTGGCCCTGTGAATGTAATGTCCCTTTCCAAGAAGAAATATGCTCTAGTCATGGTTGATGATTATTCAAGATACACTTGGGTGGAATTCCTGTTTTCCAAGGATGAAGCTCATCAAGTAATTATAGAGCATATCAAGAGAGTTGATAGAGAAGCACAAAACACTGGTTCCTCTGTAGTTGCTTTGAGAAGTGATAATGGAACTGAATTTAGAAATTCAACACTGTATGAGTTCTGCAAAGATAAAGGAATTTCTCAACAGTTTTCAGCTCCTAGAACTCCTCAACAAAATGGAGTAGTTGAGAGAAAGAATAGAACTCTCATTGAAGCTGCAAGGACAATGATGTTGGATGCAAAGCTACCTACTAGCTTTTGGGCTGATGTTGTTAACACAGCATGCTATGTGCAAAATAGAACATTGATCAATAAGAAATCTGGAAAAACTTCTTACTCATTAATGACTGGAAAAAGAGCATCCTTCAAGCATCTTCATGTTTTTGGAAGCAAGTGCTTTGTGATGAAAGATACTTCTGAGCATGTTGGAAAATTTGATGCTAAGGCATTTGAAGGCATCTTCATTGGATACTCTCTGGAAAGGACAACATACAGAGTGTTTGTACATGAGCAACACAAAGTAATGGAAAACATGGATGTTACTTTTGATGACAAGAAACTTCCTGGACTTGCAACAAGTGAAAAAGACAGTGTTCCATTTAGATTTGAAAATCAAGGATATCTTGAGGATTCTGAAAGTGAGGATGAACCACCTGTTCTAACTGTTCCACATGTTGAAACACTTGAAGTTGATGATCTTCTTCAAACACCTGTGCAAGGGTACACAAACACAGGGGGAGAAGAGAATGCAACTGTTAATCAAAATGATCTTGAGGCAAGTCAAGGAGATGAACAGGGTCATACAAGAAAATGGGACAGAGCCCACACTATGGATCAAATCATTGGTGATCCTAGTGAGGGAGTTAGAACAAGGAGAGCAACAATGAACACATGTCTTTATAGCTGCTTTATGTCACAAGAAGAGCCAAAAGTTATTGAAGAAGCTTTGAAGAATTCTGACTGGATTGTTGCCATGCAAGAAGAGTTGAATCAATTTGAGAAAAACAAAGTTTGGGAACTAGTACCACCTCCTGAAGGTAAGAATGTTATTGACACCAAATGGGTTTTCAGGAACAAAATGGATGAAGAAGGAGTGGTGGTAAGAAACAAAGCAAGGTTGGTTGCCAAAGGATACTGTCAACAAAAAGGCATTGACTATGATGAGACATTTGCACCTGTATCTAGACTGGAGGCCATCAGGATTTTCTTGGCCTTTGCAGCACACTCAGATTTCAAGGTGTATCAAATGGATGTGAAAAGTGTTTTTCTCAATGGTGATCTTGCTGAAGAAGTTTATGTGTCCCAACCTCCTAGCTTTGAGAATGAAGACTTTCCAGACTTTGTGTATAGACTGCTCAAAGCACTCTATGGACTCAAACAGGCACCAAGAGCCTGGTGTGAAACTCTATCTCAATTTCTTCTTGAGCATCAATTTACCAGAGGTACAATTGATAAAACTCTATTCTTCAAGAAGCATGGAAATGATATCATTCTAGTTCAAATATATGTGGATGATATCATCTTTGGCTCTTCAAATTAAAAACTTTGTCAAAGGTTCTCTAAGCTGATGCAAAGCAAATATGAGATGAGTATGATGGGAGAGTTAACCTACTTCCTAGGCCTGCAAGTACATCAAAGAGAGGATGGCATCTTCATAAATCAATCTAAGTATGTCAAAGATCTTTTAAAGAAATATAGTTTAGAAGATTCATCCTCTGCAAAAACTCCAATGTCTACTGTAATCAAGCTTGATGAAGATAAGAAAGGCAAGAGAGTTGACATCAAGGTCTATAGAGGAATGGTTGGATCACTGCTCTATCTCACAGCTAGCAGGCCTGATATCATGTTTGCCACATGTCTTTGTGCAAGGTTTCAATCTGATCCAAAGGAATCTCACATGATGGCTATCAAAAGAATCTTCAAGTATCTGAAAGGGACTCCTAATCTTGGCTTATGGTATCCAAAAGGCACTAGGTTCAACCTGGTTGGTTACACAGATTCTGATTATGCTGGATGCAGAATTGACAGGAAGAGCACTTCAGGAAGCTGCCAATTCTTAGGTCAAAGGTTAGTGTCCTGGTTCAGTAAGAAACAACAATCCACAACAACATCTACAGCTGAGGCTGAATATATTGTTGCTGGAAGCTGCTGTGCTCAATTGCTTTGGATTAGAAATCAACTTATGGATTATGGACTAGTGTTGGAACACATTCCCCTGATGTGTGACAATACTAGTGCAATATTCATAGTTGCAAATCCTGTTAATCATTCTACTACAAAGCACATTGAGATAAGGTACCATTTCATTAGGGAAGATGCTGCAAATGGTACTATAGCAGTCTCTTATGTTCCAACTGAGAAACAATTAGCTGACATATTTACTAAACCTCTAAATGAAGCTGTCTTCAACAGACTTGTGAGTGAAATTGGAATGTTCAATACTTCATTTAGTTGCTCTAAGTAAGTATGCTAGTTAATTGTTGCAGCAGTAAATTTTCACTGTGTTTAAATGCTCTATTTATTTGGAGTGAAAATTAGCTGAGATATGATTCATAAATATTTCAGTATTTTACTGCATATTTTTCAAATCATATTAATATGTGAAGTTATGAGCTCTTAAGACATCTCTACATAGGTGATTTTGAGAGTTCACGACTTAGTTCAAATAAAACAGACTTATATCGCAAACTGTTAAAATTGTGAAACTTCGCGATATAGTTCATTTCTTGAGTTTGCGATATAGTTCATTTTCTGACTTCGCGACATGGAATAACTATATCAACAAGTCTCCATATTTAGCAGAATTTTGATTTAAATTAATTTTATTTCAAAATTTTGATATAAGTCTGACAAATTGCTTGGAATTCCAAAAAGAGAGTTTTAGACAAGGTATTTATACTATATCGCAAAGTCTCCCCATACTTTCTACCTTTAAGACTTTGCGACATAGTTCATTTCTGGACTCTGCGATATACTTTGCAAGACTTCGCGATATAGGCTATTTTTGAGACTTCACGACATCAAAATAGCCTGTACAAATTGATAACTCCATATCGCAGTGTCACTGTCATATAAATACTTTTTGCTAACCGTTCACATCTTTTCATCTTGTCTATTACTCTCAATTCTCAAACCTAAATTCCAATTCTCTTCTCTCTTCTTCACTCTCAATCTTAGAAATGGCACCCAAATCTCAAACAGCTTCTTCTTCAAACCCTTTAGTCATACCCAAAGAAACCAACTTTCTAACTATCCCATCTGATGCTGAAGCAAACCCCAGGTACAAGTGTTTTGTACGGTTCTTGAACACATCCTACCTTCGCCAAGCCTTGACTATGAACCCCACTATGTATGTTGATGTACTGGAAGGATTCTGGAGAACAACTATGGTATCTACAATGGCAAGGGAGGATGGGACTTCATTTTAGGAGGTTAATTACACGATTGGAGGCAAGCACTTGCAGTTTGGGGAGAAGGAAATTAATGAAGCTTTGGGGTTCAAGACTGAGGGTCATGATGGAGAAGCCACTGATCAGCAAATGGTGGACTTCATGACTCTGATTAAGTATGCAGATGAAATTGACATGGCTAAGCTCAACAAGAAGCATGTCAGAAGGGAGTGGTCATTTCTGTTTGACGCACTCCAGAAGGTGTTCATGTGCAGGAAGACAGGATGGGACCGCATCATCCACATTGCTGTGAAGCTAGCCTACTCCTTAGCTCATAATCAGGAGATCAATGTAGGAGCCATAATTCTCAAGGAGTTGGCTAGGCAGGACTGTTCGTGGAAGAGGTAATGAGATCCTTTACCCTCACTTTATTCAATGCATTTTAAATTATCTTGATAATAAATTGCATGAATTAGAAGGTATAGATCAAACAAAATTGGCTTATCCTAAGTCCATGTCAAAAGTTCTATTTGGTTCATTGGACACCAGGAATCAAGTGGATGTGATTTTGAGTGTGACAAAGCATATGCAAGACACATAATCCTATCCACTTGATAAGCCCATATATCATGAACTTTCCTGGAAAGGGAAGGCTAAGACTGAAGGAGCTTCAAAGTCTAACACCAGCCTTCCTATCCCATCCAGTGACCCTCCTGCAAACAGTACACTAGTGATTAGGGAGCCAAGTGCACCAATCTCCCAAAAGGTTGGTGTTACTAAAAAGAAGACAAAGAAGAGAACCTTAGCTATAATAAATGAGACTGTAGAATTAGGGTGTGAGGAACCTGAGTCACAGCTCACCAGACCACGGAAGAAATCCAAAAGTATAGTGTTAGATATAATTGCTGACGTCTGTTCATCAGTGTTTAAGTAACAGGTACATATCAGAGTTTATATAGAAGCCAGTCAGAGTTTGATAAAGTCTGACTGGGTGAAGAGTCTACATGGAAGCCGGTCAGAGTTTGTTAAAGTCTGACAGGGTGATAGTTGACTTAGCTGTCGGTGCAAAGATAAAGATTCTAGAAGCAATATATTCTGAAGATGGGAAGAAGCAGAATATATTGATACAGCTAAGGAGACTGGACAGAAGACTGAAGCAATCCTTAATTGATAATAATTGTATAGCTAATTTATAGGAGTATCAATTAGATAAGGATTGTATGTAGCTGTGTACTATATAAACACAGATAGGTTATCCCTAGAAGGGACGCGAACATTGAATATATTATTCTTGTAACCTAGTAGCTCTTTGTGATTCATTAACATCACTAAGAGAGAAACTGTTAATATAATTACAGTTTGTTGATTTATAAAAAGTGTTCTTGATTGTTATTCTCATATACATACTTGATTATATTGTGTATTCGGCCTAACAATTGGTATCAGAGCCAAGGCTGTTTAATATATACAGTTTTACGATTCAAACACAGTAATAATCATGTCTGAAGAAAATCAAACTGCTCCCAAGGCTGAACAGGTTAAGCCAAATTCTGTGAGTCGATATGAAACAATCAGGGTTCCAATACTCAGAGCAGTAGAGTATCCAATTTGGAAGGTGAAGATGACCATGTTTCTGGAGGCTACAGATCCAGAATATCTTGACAGAATTTATGATGGTCCTCATAATCCAACCAAACTAGCCCCTGTTGTTGATGGTCAAGAACAAAAGATTGTTCCAAAGGAAAAGAAAGATATGACTCCTGAGGACATCTCATCAATTGCAAAAGATGCAAAGGTTAGACATCTTCTCCACAGTGCTTTAGATAATGTTATGTCTAACAGAGTAATTGGCTGCAAAACTGCCAAAGAGATATGGGATGCTTTAGAAGTCAGATGCCAGGGAACAGGTGCTATTAAGAAGAACAGAAAGACAATACTCACACAGGAGTATGAGCACTTTGATTCAAGACCTAATGAAACCTTGACTGAGACTTATGACAGATTTTGCAAACTATTGAATGATCTGTCTCTGGTTGATAAAGAATATGAGCTTGAAGAGTCTAATCTCAAGTTTCTGTTATCTCTACCTGAAAAGTGGGATTTAAAGACAACCACAATAAGAGATAATTATGAGCTTGCTGATACAGATCTTGATGAAATCTATGGGTTGTTAAAAACTCATGAACTGGAGATAGAACAAAGGAATAGAAGATTGAGTAAAAGGACAAAATCTGTTGCTCTCAAAGTTGAGGAGAAGCCCTTCAAGAAGGAATCATCAAGGAAGAAAGCCAAGGGAAAGGCTTTAGTCATTAAATCTGAAAGTGAGTCATCAAACTCTGATGATGACTCAAACTCTGATGAAGCTTCTGACTCTGAGGATGATGAAGAACAGATGATGCAAATGGCTGCACTGATGGTGAAGACCTTCAAGAAGATGGGATTCAAGAACTTTAAGAAAGGGAAGAGATTCTCAAGGAAAGATTCAAATTCTGAAAGGAAAGGTTTTAGAAAGTCTGATGGAAGGGAGACCAAGCCTGGCAAGAAGGATAAATCTGAAATCCAGTGCTACAAGTGTAAGGAGATGGGTCACTATGCTCCAGAGTGCAAGAAAGGCAAATCTGAGAAAGCACTCATCTCTAAAGGCAAAGACTGGGCAGATACTTCAGACTCTAATGATGGAGAAAATTATGCTCTGATGGCAACTGTCAGAGATGAGACTGAATCATCTGAAAATAAGGTACCCCTAACTACTTATGCTTATGATACTGATAATATATCTGAGTTAAGAGTATATCTGAAAAGCGTACATGTTAGTTATAGGGATCAGACTTTAGAGAATGAGAGAATTAAATCTGAGAATCTTAGTCTTAAAGATAGAAACAAGTTTCTTGAAGGAGAACTTGAAAATATGAAGCAGATTCAAAAAGAAAGAGATGATGTTGTTTATGTTGAACAGGAGTTGCTCAAAAGATATAAGCAATTAGAATCTGATCTAGAAAAAGAAAGAAAAATAATCAAGACTTGGACAGACTCTGGAAGAGACACTCATCAAGTGTTTCAGACAGATTCTGTAGGTTTAGGCTATTATGAAAATGATGAACTTAGGTTTAAAGACAAGGTTAAGGTAAAACCACAACTTAAACCTGTGAAATTTGTTCCAGAAGCCAATAAGTTAAAATCTGTTGTAATAAGAGAAGCTGATATGGAATCAGATGAAGCCTGTGAAAGACAGGAAAATATTATAACAGAAAAACTTATGGAAATAGAAGCTGTTAGAAAACCAGTAAAAGTCTGTGAAAAACAGGTTAATGTTGGTTTAATGACAGATAAACAGTTCAATCATAAGCTGAAAGAGGTAAAATCTGCCATGAAACCAAAAGGGTCCAAGAAGAATAGGAATGGAAAGATAGGTATAAATAAAAGAAATAATCATTTGCCTACTGCTGCTGCTCCAAGGAAAACATGTTATAATTGTGGTAGTTCTAATCATCTTGCTAATTACTGCACAAAGAATAAAAATATCAATTCTTTACCTTCTACATCAGGAGAAAAGAATGATTATGTAAGGGTGAAACCACAGACTTTATGTACACATTGTGGGAGCACTTGGCATTCTATTTATACTTGTAGGAGTTATCATGCTATTTATCACAATTACTATGAGCTAAAACCCAGTCTGAAGTGGGTTAGAGCAAACTCTGCAAGTGTAAAGTCTGACAATGTTAGTTTAAACTCTGTTGATAGTAATTCCGCTGCAAAAGCTAACAATGTTAAGAAAGCCAAAGGATCCAAGCAAGTCTGGGTCCTTAAAACTAACACTTAGTGTTTGTTTGTGATTGCAGGGTATAAAAGAGAGCACACTTATCTTGGACAGTGGATGCTCAGGACATATGACTGGAAATAAAGCCCTGCTATCAGACTTTAAGGAGAAGGATGGCCCAAAGGTTTCCTATGGAGATGGCAACATAGGACACACTCTGGGATATGGCGATATTAATCTTGGAAGTGTCATCATCACTAATGTAGCTCTAGTCTCAGGACTCAAGCATAATCTGCTATCTGTGAGTCAAATCTGTGATAGAGGAAACCATGTAAATTTTCATACTGAATACTGTGAAGTTATCAGTAAATCTACTGGAAAAGTTGTTCTAGTTGGACACAGGCACAACAACATTTATGAAGCAAGTTTGGTAACAAACTCTGATGGAAAAACAGTGTGTCTGACTGCAAGAATGTCAAATGAAGAGAGTTGGAATTGGCATAAGAAGCTCTCTCATCTCAATTTGAACAACATCAATGAGCTAATAAGAAAGGATCTTGTAAGGGGACTTCCAAAATCAATACTCAGTCTAGATGGTCTATGTGATTCTTGTCAAAAGGCCAAGCAAAGGAAGTCATCTTTCAAGAGCAAATCTGAATCTTCAGTAGTGGAACCTTATCATCTTCTACATGTTGATCTCTTTGGACCAGTGAATGTGATGTCTATGGGCAGAAAGAAATATGCTCTAGTAATTGTTGATGAATATACTAGATATACATGGGTGTATTTCTTATCAAAGAAGGATGAAACTGCTCAAACTCTGATGGATCATGTAAATCTACTGGACAAAGGATCACAGCACAAAGTGAAAATTGTAAGGAGTGATAATGGAACTGAATTCAGAAACTCAATTTTGGAAGCTTTCTGCAAGGAAAGAGGAGTGAAACAAGAATTTTTTGCACCTGGAACTCCACAGCAAAATGGTGTAGTTGAAAGAAAGAACAGGACTCTAATCGAAGCTGCTAGAACTATGCTTGATGAAGCAAAATTACCAACTTATTTCTGGGCAGAAGCTGTTCAAACTGCTTGTTTTACTCAAAATGCAACATTGATCAACAAGCATGGGAAAACACCATATGAAATGGTGAAAAATAAGAAGCCAAATTTGAAGTATTTTCATATATTTGGATGCAAATGCTTTGTGTTGAAGACTCATCCTGAACAGTTGACCAAGTTCGAGTTAAAAGCTGATGAAGGAATCTTTGTTGGTTATCCATTGTCAACAAAAGCATTCAGAGTCTACAATCTGAGAACTAAAGTGATCATGGAATCCATACATGTGTCATTTGTTGACAAGAAAATAACTGGACTTGATTACTTAGATGGATATGATCAACTGCGTTTTGAAAATGAAGGTTTATTCTCTGATGATGTAAACTCTGATAAAGCAGTACCGACAAACTCTGATGAAGCGGTTCTGATAAACTCTGACGAAGCATACTCTGAACCTCTACTGATAAATACTGGAGAAACTGAAAATTCTCAAATTGAACATCATAGAGAATCAGTTGAGGGGGAGCGTGAAGAAGCTCAACAAGACACTGCAAGTGAGTCAGTTGAGGAAACTGATTCAAACTCTGACAGTTCAAACTCTGAGCCATCCAATTCAGGGGGAGCCTCAGATGCTACAGAAAGTCAACATATGGATCAGGAGAGCATGGATCAAGGGGAAGGATTCAATAATGATGCAAGTAACCACCTACCAACAGCAAGAAAGTGGACACAGGCACACACACCTGATCTCATAATTGGAGATCCTGATGCTAGTGTGAGAACTAGAAGTGCAACAAATAATGAGTGTCTGTATCATGCTTTCTTGTCTCAAACAGAACCAAAGAAGGTGGAGGAAGCTCTTCAAGATGCAAATTGGATTACAGCAATGCAAGAAGAGTTAAATGAATTTGAAAGAAATGAAGTCTGGACACTTGTACCTAGACCAAAGAATAGATCAATTGTAGGTACAAAGTGGGTTTTCAGAAACAAGACTGACAGTGAAGGTGTGATTACAAGAAACAAGGCTAGGCTTGTGGCAAAAGGTTATTCACAACAGGAAGGGATTGACTATGATGAAACCTTTGCTCCAGTTGCAAGATTGGAGGCCATAAGAATTTTTTTGGCCTATGCTGCACACAAGAAGTTTAAAGTCTTTCAGATGGATGTAAAGAGTGCTTTTCTCAATGGGAAGCTTGAAGAAGAAGTGTTTGTTGAACAACCACCAGGATTTGTAGATTCCAAACATCCAGATTATGTCTACAGGCTTGACAAGGCATTATATGGACTAAAGCAAGCACCAAGAGCATGGTATGAAACTCTTGCTCAATTTCTTTTAGAGAGTGGGTTCACAAGAGGTACAATTGATAAAACCTTGTTTTATTTCAATTCTGGTGATGATTTGCTTTTAGTTCAAATATATGTAGATGATATTATTTTTGGATCTACTAATGACAAACTTTGTAAGAAGTTTGCAAAGCTTATGCAATCCAGGTATCAAATGAGCATGATGGGAGAGCTTAGTTATTTTCTAGGCTTACAGGTCAAGCAAACAGATGATGGTATTTTTATCAATCAAGCAAAATATACCAGAAATCTTCTCAAGAAATTTGGTATGCTTGATAGTTCATCTGCTACAACTCCCATGGCTACTGCAACAAAGCTAGACAAAGACACAGGAGCCTCAGTAGATATGACAAACTACAGAGGAATGATAGGGTCTTTACTGTATCTTACTGCAAGTAGACCTGATATCATGTATGCAACATGTCTTTGTGCAAGATTTCAAGCAGATCCCAGAGAGCCTCATCTAACAGCTGTAAAAAGGATTTTCAAATATCTCAAAGGAACCATAACCTTGGGTTTGTGGTATCCTAGAGAATCAGAGTTTAAACTAATTGGTTACTCTGATGCAGATTTTGCAGGCTGTAAGATAGACAGAAAAAGTACAAGTGGAAGCTGTCAATTTTTAGGTGACAGATTGGTTTCTTGGTATAGCAAGAAACAAAAGTCAATTTCCACATCCACTGCAGAAGCAGAGTATATAGCTGCTGGTAGCTGTTGTGCACAGATTCTGTGGATGAAGAATCAGTTGCTGGATTATGGTTTGAGGTACTATAAAATACCTATTTACTGTGATAACCAAAGTGCTATTGCTATGAAAGGAAATCCAGTACAGCACTCCATGACCAAGCACATCAGCATAAGGTATCATTTTATCAGAGAACATGTGGAAGAAGGAAACATTGAGCTTCATTTTGTGTCTACAGACCAACAACTTGCAGATATCTTCACCAAACCTTTGAGTGAAGCTACTTTTACAAGATTGGTAAATGAACTTGGAATGATCTCTGGTTTTGACTAGAGATACGGGTTAGACTCAAAATCTATACATGTTTGATTTTTTTTAATGCTCATGATTCCTTGCATGTATTAACTGTTATGAGTACCAGTGTCATAAACTCTGAAGATAAACTCTGATGCTAAACTCTGATAGTCATAAAAGTGTTGGTCATACTCTGATAGTTATAGTCTAAGTTATACTCTGATTGTAATTTTGTCTGAAACACAAGGACCAATGAAGAAATTTGTATGAAGCATAATTCTCAGTAAGTAATTATGAATCCTTAAGAGTTGTATAGATTCTGATCTCAAATATGTGCAGTAAGTTAACACAGCATGATACTGTCTCTGTATTTATAGCATCTCTTAGTTTATTAATCCTATACACTGAGTCTGTATTAGCTGTTTGCATTTTCTCTCATAAATTAATTGTATTAACTGATGGAAAGTCTAAACTCTGATTATTAATTGCAAATAATTCACCCTCAAAACAAAAGATGCCAAACAGAGCACAAATTCCTTTGAGATCATGTTGTGCCTAGGAAGATCCAGGAACTTATATATATATATATATATATATAAAGGGGGTGAAGAATTAAAGATATATCCAAATGAAAGGATATCAAAATACAGAGTTTAGACATAAAAATCAGATTTTATGTTTTACATGAGAGTTTAGGCAACCAGTTTTTACTGCTTAAGTTTGTGGATTTTATGCACTTTGAGATGATCTAAATATTGATTTCAGTAAACTCTGCTATAGCACACACCATTATTCACACCTGTACAGTCTGAGAAAAGAGTTTATTGACAAAGAAGGATAAATGGTAAACACTGATGTATTGTGTGAAATATGCCGAGGTAATTTAATTTTAATCTCTGATGATTAAAATAAATTTTATTGGTTTCAGACATTTTATAATTTTGAGATTAGACATTTGTTTAGAAATTCGAAAGAGTATGAGTACAAACGGTTCATTTTTGTATTAAACAGAGGAGAGAGAAGTTGAGTGTTTTGAACAGTGTGAAAAGCGGTAATTATGGCTATTTTTACTGCGCGTGTGTATTGGAAGTTGTTACATACAGCTGTCAGCGAATACATGTTTGACATCTGTCCCACTCACACATTTTTCAAAGATGCCTGCTGTGTGTAGTAATGATTAAAACGATTGGGTTTTAATTTTCACTGCTATTATTTAAATTTACTACACATAAACGGTTCATTCTTTTACACACCTCAACTTTTCATAAGCTTTTACTCACACACATTGTCTCAAACACTTTCACTGCATACACTATAATCTATTCTCTGTTTGTTTTCTTCTAAACTGTTCTAATGGCTACAACAATGTTTACTGCTTCTGGGTTAGAATTTGTTCCTAACAACTACTCAGCTCCTTTAGCAAATGAGAACGCACCGGAGGCGTTTCATTTGATTCAGAGTTTCTTGTCAAACTCTGATATCGGCACTGCTCTCACCGCACCCTCGAAGCTGTCTGCAACTCAAATTCGGACTTTTTGGCAGACAGGTACTTATGATAATGGAGGAGAGACTGGTTCTCCATCTATCATTTTTGAGTTTCAAGGAGATGAATTTACTGTTACTCCTACTACTGTTCGTGATGCTTTGGGTCTTGAAGATTTCAATGCATTCACAATCTCTGTTGGAGATTCTGAGTTAGTCAGAATGATGAGGGAGATAGGCTACTCTGGACCTTTGACAAAGATAGGTCAACTCAAAAGGCCACTTTTGCGCAAGGAATGGAGTTTCTTTTTCGATTGCATTACTCGGGCCTTTGGAAAGAAGTGCACCAATTGGGATGCAATTCCCACAGATAGTCTACAGATCGGGTATTCTCTTCTCTATGGCAGTCATTTTGATGTTGCTAGATTAGTTTTAACTAATATTGGTGAGAAGATGCTAGAGAATAGAAATGTTGTTTATTTCTCTAGATTTTGTCAGTTAATATTCAATTTTTGCTGTCCTAATGTTGAGATCTTAGAGGATGATGTTATCCTCTCATTTAAACTGCATAAACGTATATTCTCTGATCTCACTAACAAGGATAACAAGAAAGGAGATGTTGGTGTGTTAATGTTGCCTGAATCTGTGCAACAATTCCTAGTCAACCTACAACAACCACAACTGATAAAAACTGAAGCTGGACCTTCTGTGTCTCAACCACAGAGGTCAAAGAAATCTAAAGTGAGGGCTGTTAAGTCTGTCAGGATAAACACTGAAGCTGGGGCATCAAATGCTGATAATATGCCTCAGAAAAGAAGAATGAAGAAAAGAAGAGCACATAGGGAAAAGTCTGATGCTATTGATGAAGAGACTGAAACTGATGAAGAATCTCTTCATCAGAGAAAAAGAAGATTGGTAGCAGCACATTTGTTTGGTGCTGAGAATATCTCTTCAACTGTTGTTGATGATCTTGAGATTCCAAATGATGATGCTGTTCCTGAGGATAGAGTTTTTATGGAGACTGTTCTTCAAGATGAAGCTCCTACATCAAACACTGATGCTGTAGTTGAGGAAGCTGCAAATGAAGATGCAGATGAAGCTCCTGAAATTCTTGTTCAGGAGGCTACAGAAAATGCTGAAGCAGAGGCTGAGATTTTTGAGTCACAAGGATTTGATATGGAATTTGAAGCACACAACTCTGTAAACTCTGACCATCTTGAAGTTTTTGATGAAACAGAGGGTGTGGAAGCTGATCAAGCCACGGTTATTCTTGAAGATTCTATGGCTACACACACAGAGATTCTCTCTGTTACTCACCAGGTAATTGAAGAGGGTGAGGAAGTCGATCAGACTTTAGATGCTAATGCTACAGAAACTGTTGCTGCAAATCCTGATGTTGCTGACAAGGATGCAACAGAGAATGTTCACGTAGAAGCAGAGTTTGTTATAAACTCTGAGATTCCAGAACCTGAAGCAGAGACTGATAATGATGATGATAGTTCTGATCATTCCCAAGAGGAGTTATTTGCGAGTCAAGCAAACTCTGATGAGCTAAGAGAGGTTAATCGAGCTACGGCTGAGCATTTTCAAGAAATGTACTTTTCAAATTGGTCGAACAAGGATACTATCTTTTCTGATGAGAGAGCTGCAGACTTTGTCACAAAGTCATCTAAATAGATTACAAATCCAGAGCTTCTCACTCATCTCAAAGCCACAATTATCCAAGTCAAATCATTAAACAATCGTTTTGATGCTTCTGACAAGGTTATTGAAGGTCTAAGGAATGATATAGCTGCAAGGGAACTTACACAACAGAAGGATAAATCATTGTATATTTCCTTGTGTAAAGATCAGAAAGTTTTTGATTCCAGGTTGTCCAAGGTTGAAGAAAATCAAGTCAAAATGTCAACTAAATTGGATGACATTGCAAATTCCATTGAATTGCTCACATCAGTTTTGCTGTCTGATGATGTCAAAAAGGGGGAAAGAGTGCCTCAAGACAAATGCAAAGGCTCTCAAACTTTGACTCGGAAAGATGACACTACTGATGGTGATGCAAAAGGTCAAAATCCAAGGACAAGGAATGTTCAAAGGCAAGGGAGGAGATCAAACTCTGATGCTCAGAATGCTGATGGAAAAAGATTATACACTGGAGGGCAGTCTTCTTCAAGGGGTAGAAGTTTACTTCTTTCCTCTAAATCTCCAGTTACTGATGAAGAAGTTGCTACACAGTTATTCTTAGCAGAACATGGTAAAGATGTTACTATTGAAGATATCCAGGCAGAAGAGAAATTGCTTGCTGAAGAACACAGGAAATATGTTGAAGCTGGAATCTACAAACAGAAGGTTATCAAGGCTCCGAGGAGAAAAGAAAAAGGAATTGTTATCAAAGAGAATGTAAACTCTGATCAGAGTTTACAATACTCAAGGAGGCCTATTGGTTCAAATGCTGATAAAGGTAAAGGCGTGATGATTGAAGAGCCTAACCTGGAAAAGAAGAATTATTCAACCTCTGACATTGCTCAAGTTGAAACAAGATTAGCTAAATCAACCTCTGACGCTGCTCAAGTTGATGTTTCTACTAAAGTTATGACAACCTCTGATTTTGCTCAAGTTGTACAGAAATCTACACAACTTCCAGGATTCAGCAAACCTAAAATTCTTGAAGACTTAAAGCTTGAAGCTGTGAATTTCTCAGAAACCAGAACTGTATTGGGAAAAGAAGCTTTTGATAAATCTGGACTGGGATCACACAGAGAGAGAAGAACAAATAACAGATCTCAAGATAACATTTCACTGGCAGAACCTGGTATTGGGGTTACACAAGAAAACCTTGATAAGTTAGAATCTGTTCAGTTGATTTTTCACAAAGTATTGAAGAAGCAGTTTTTGTTATACTTCATGAGTGATGGAAGAGTTTATAAAGTTGGAGAATCTGATGTTAATCTCAAATCATGGGAAGAACTGGAATTTGTACTTTATCTTCTAAAAGTCAAAAACAGACATACTCATGATGTTGCTCAAGTTTTGAGAGAAAAGATGCTGAGATCTAAAGCTATGCTTGGAGGAGGAGTATCAAGTGTTTATATTCCAAAGTATAGGGATCATACTGGAAAGTTAGTGGAGATGAAGAGAAACAGTGCTAGATTTAGAACTGCACTTGGAATAAAGACTTTGGAATTTAACTTGGAGTCAGATAAGTCTTATTTTATTCGGCTAGGAAATGATATGAGAAGAAATAGCATATATTCTCTAAGAGCTGCTATCTATCAAACGGGGGAGAGTGATTCAGAACTTAAAGAGCTAAAAGATATTATGGTGGATGAGCTAGAGAAGGCTGAAAGAAGATTGCTAATTGATTATCTAATGACAGTACCTGATATTGAAGAAGTCAAGTAAAGTCTGACTGTAAGTTTTTTTTATGTTTTCTGTTCTAAGTTAAATTTAAACTCTGTTTTAAAATTAAACTCTGTTATATTTTAAACACTGCATTTGTTATATGTTTTGACATCATCAATTATCTTTTTAACCTGTACATTTTGGTATGAACAAGTTGGGGGAGATTGTTAGATATAATTGCTGACGTCTGTTCATCAGTGTTTAAGTAACAGGTACATATCAGAGTTTATATAGAAGCCAGTCAGAGTTTGATAAAGTCTGACTGGGTGAAGAGTCTACATGGAAGCCGGTCAGAGTTTGTTAAAGTCTGACAGGGTGATAGTTGACTTAGCTGTCGGTGCAAAGATAAAGATTCTAGAAGCAATATATTCTGAAGATGGGAAGAAGCAGAATATATTGATACAACTAAGGAGACTGGACAGAAGACTGAAGCAATCCTTAATTGATAATAATTGTATAGCTAATTTATAGGAGTATCAATTAGATAAGGATTGTATGTAGCTGTGTACTATATAAACACAGATAGGTTATCCCTAGAAGGGACGCGAACATTGAATATATTATTCTTGTAACCTAGTAGCTCTTTGTGATTCATTAACATCACTAAGAGAGAAACTGTTAATATAATTACAGTTTGTTGATTTATAAAAAGTGTTCTTGATTGTTATTCTCATATACATACTTGATTATATTGTGTATTCGGCCTAACATATAGCTACCACTGAATCCTCCCAACAGGATTCAGATGTGATAAAAGGGGTAAACCTATTACTGTCAATGTCCTCTCAACAGGGCATTGGTATTTAAAAGAGTAGTCTCCCCACTACAACCTGTATAGAGTCAGCACAGGGTCAAGAACTCACTCTTGACTCAGGTGGAAATAAGGATGTTCAAACACAGAGTGGAGAGCACATCAATCTTGAAACTCCTCCTATTTCTCAGGGGGAGTTGCCAAAATATAATCTAGACTCCTCTTTTCTTCCAGAATCTACAATCTCCAAAATTTCTTCTATACAGGAAAGTCATTCACATGACAATTTTGCTCTTGATCAGTCACAATTTCTTTCTGTGACTGAGCCCATTTCAGGTGACATGGTGCTTGACACTGTGCTCACCACCCAAGACCCACAATTAGTTGGTCAGGAAATGCATGTTGGGGCATATTCTGATGACACCAACACAAACATGGAGGCTTTACCAGTTTTCACTGGAGACTCCATGCCAAACTTTCCAATCCTCGGGGATTTGGACTTTCACAGGCATATGGAGATGATGCTGTAATTCATCCCATTTCAATGGAGACAGCATCATACTCCACAGCTATTCCAAGGCTGGAGGACACTCTAAATACATCCATACATGTTGCAGAACCCTCATCTGTGACAGGAGTGCCTAGCACTAGCACTAACTTGGCTCAGGCCACTATGTCTCAATGGCTGGAGTCTGTGCACCATGACAGGCCTTCAGGATCATCATCTGTGCCCACACAATTGACGGATGAAGCACTTCACAGCTTACATGTGGCACAGATTGATGAGTTCTCAAAAATTGCCCAACATCTCCTCACAGCTGGACTACCAAATAAAGACTATGAAGCTATTCTGCTCTGTCATAAGGAGGATGTTGAGGCCCAAAAGGAGAAAATTGTAAATGAGGCTCAACAGGATGGCAATGTGGATGCCTGGTTGGATGCCAAGAGGACAGTGAGGTTGAAGGATGCTCTAGCTTTTCTCAGGGAGGACTATCTCACTGCTTTGGGGTCAAATGCCAACAGTCTCTCTGCTGTAGAAATCTATGAAGCTGTGAATGAGGTTTACAAAAGTCAATTGAAGGCTCTGCACTACCTTGGGAAAGGTCTTCAATCAGAAATCTCCACTATTAAAGAAGAAACTGACCAATCCTTGGTTCAGCTCAAGAATTCTTATCTTTCTGATTTTCCCAAGGTGGATGGCATCCTTAAGGAAATAAAGAAGACTGCTCAGAATGTCTCTACCATGGATTGCACTCTAGCTGTGGTGTTTGATAACTTGAAGAAATTGTCTACAAAGCTAGAGAACCAGCTGCATTCTAACATCAACACAAACTCAATGCTCTCAGTGATGTGGAAAAACCAGTATGGTGACAAGCTGGTAGATGAAGTTCCCATCTCAAATATCTCCAAATTTGATTTCTCTAAGATCAAGGAACAGACTCTCAATCCCTTTAAATCTGAGCAACTCCTCTCAAAGGTTGATAAATTGGAGAAAGAGGTGGCTGAGCTAAATTCTGAAAACCAAGGGATTTCTCATTCCTTGGAGCTCTTAAATGCCAAGTTGGATGACCAAAGCAACTCCACTTCAAATATTCTGCTAGTCCAACAACAAATGATGACCTCTATGATGAGAAGCATGAACCTTCCTGTTCATGGAGAAGCTCAAGACATCTTGTCTGATCCCAAGCCTAAGGGGGAGAAAGGAAAGGAAGTGATTCTGGAAAAGAAAGGGGGAGCACATGCCAAGCTAAAGCTAAAGGGCAAGATAACAGAGAAAGATCTAAAGCCCATGACCCTTCCTACTGTTTTTGTCACCAGTTTAGCTGGCCAGAAAAGTAGTGTGACTACAACCTTCTATCCTGGCATAATGCCTATGGATGTTTCTGCTCCTCTCATCTCAACAAGTGCTCAGCCTGTCAAAGCATGTCTAATCACTGAGGCCAAGCTACAGGAAGTTGCTAACACAAACATCTATCATGATGTGGCCTTTCTGGAGTTTCTGAAAGTCATCTTCATCAGTGTACAAGGTAATACCAAGACCTATAGGGTAATGATCAGGGAAAATATCAAGTATCTCACTGTGGTAGTCAGGAAAGTCAAGGATGCTTATCTAAGAGAAATCATCATGGTATCTAAAGAAAATGAGCTATGGCATTTGTCTTTTGAAACTCTGGAGAAGCTGAGATATACTGAGCTAGACACAATAGTGGAGCTAATAGAGAAGAATGGTGAGAACAACAAGAAACTATATGAGGACTTGAAAAAGAACCAATTCTTAAGATTGCCTAAAGTCATCTCCAATCCAAGAACAATCATTTTCCAAAGTACCACCAGGGCAAACTCTATAGATCAGCTGGTAATTCCTACACAGTTGGTGATGAAGAATAGAGATAAAATAAATGAGGTGCTTCAAATGCTCAGAGCAAAAAGTGGATTCAGGACTGCAGAAGAGCTAGAAATGATCCAAACTCTACAATCATTCATCATTCATGGCAGAATTCGAGAGTCAATTAAAGAAAGAAGAGACAGGAAGGATGACAAGGATGATGATGAAGATAAGAGCCAAAGGAGAAGGAGTCAATCTAGGAGTGATACGGATGGAGCAAGTGAAAGAAGCAAGGGCAAAGCTTCAAGGAAATCAAAAGATGTTGATGATGATAAGAAAGATTCTCAAGGAAAGAGAGAGACTGTAAAGAAGAGAAGTGGAAATCAGCAAGTCAAGGACATTGATAGCAGTATCTTAACCACAACACAAGACTCTAAGTCTAGGGTGGGTACTGTTAGTAATGATCCTCCAAAATCAACATCAAAGACTTCTGAAACTGATTTGCCACTGGAGAAAGGGAAAACCACAACAACAAATTCAAAAAGACACTTCCACAAAGTCACAGCTAGTGGAGTGTTACAGTGGATGAAAGGGAAAGGGTTGAAGCTACTTCCAAATGATGTGGCACTGAAGACTAAATCTCCTTGTTCTGGAAAGCTACCTCAAGTCAAGCATTGGAAACTCAAGAGTGCAGCCAAAAGGACAAGGATAACAAAGAAGAATGGGGTGATCACAAATGTAGTTGGGATTAATGTTCTTCCTCTAGATAAAGACTATGATGAAGATGCCCTGGCATTTATGAGAGCTCAAAGAATCTTTGAAGTCAAAGTGAAAGATAATCATCTAGAGATCAAATACACTGATGGAAGGGAGAAAGAAATGAAGACAGGCAGCTGGCAATATTTTCCAACTTTTGAACTTGAAAGAATTAATGCACTGCTGAACTTTGAAGAAAAGGAAGAAAGATTGTGGAAGATAGAGATTGCCAGGTTTTTGAAAATGCACTCTGACTATGAAGAAAATCTAAGGAAGCTGAATGAAAAGAAGAAATGTCAGAAAGAAAAAGAAATGGCAGAGATGGAAGAGAAAGCAAAAGAGTTGAGGAAGAAGGGGCTGTGCAGAGTGAAACAAAATCCTTATGTTGTGGAATACAAAAATAAGCATAGAGGGAAAAGCAAGATAAGGATGGAGTTTGTTGAATCCTATGTGGAAAGTGCCCTAAGAGCTGCTGTTGAAGATTTAGAAGACTCTCCACTCATAGAAGAATTGATTGCAAGGAATGAAATTCTAGTAGCCATTTCTGAAATGAAGAAAAAGGAAGAAATGAGAAAGAAGAAGGTTTATGATGACTATCTAGAGAAGCAAATGGGAACTGAAGTTGTTTAGCTCAAAAAGAAAATCTGTAAGCTTTAATTTCCAGTTTGTAATTAAATCTTGTCCTTATTATTCATCCTTTACTCTTCTTCACACTTGTTTCCTTTTATGTAAGTTAGGCTTGTTATTAGACATGAAATTGTGCCTAAGTTTCTTACTCACAATTTGGGGGAGATTGTTAGGCTCAAGGCATGTCTGAATACCACTATTAACAAGCCTACATACTGTGAATATGTCACACTACATGACCTAGTGAATTCTATCACTGTGATATAGTATAGGTTTCTACTGTACTTGTCTTGTTTTCATGTACTTGGCTTTATCTTGTATGCTCAGAATTATAATGAGCTTAGTAAGTTTCTTGCATCTAGAATGTACATAGACCATGAAGGTAGAAGTTCAGAAATAAGGCCCTGAAGAAATAAGTTGCAGATTTGGGTACACACGCGCGCCCGCCGCCGCCATCCGCCCCGCCTCGCCACGCCACGTCACTACTCGACTCGGGTCGGGTCGAAGGGCGATTTGGGCGAATGTCTCGGCGTACGCGAGGCGACCTGGGCGAGGAATTTTATTACCTGTTTATTTAATATTATTTACTGATTTAATTTAACAGTATCAGTATTTATTTGTAACAGCTAAAACGAACTGGGTCAGGATTTATATTAAATCCTTATGGACCAGTTCTTGGATCAAATCCTGATTGCCAGTGTCAGTATTTGGAGTTAAATCCTGATGACTACTGATCCTGATGGCCTGGGTCAGTACTTGGATCCTGGTGGAGTTAAATCCTGATGATGGTCCAGTCCTGACGAAATCCTGATGGTTGGTCAAGTACTGATGTCACTCCTGACGAACAACAAGTCCTGATGGCTTGAGGTACTGATGAACCAGGAAATCCTGACTGAGCTGTAGTTGATTTTAAATACTGATGACAACTGTTATGATAATTAAATCAGAATATTTAGTATTAAATGTCATATCTTCAGTTACAATATTTGGTCTGTTACGTTTTATTTTGTATTTTATATATACAAAACAGAACGTTAGACTAAGGGAGATATACGTAACTCTGAAAACCCTAGCAACTATCATCTTCTCTGTTTTCTCTCAACACATACAGATAAAATACATAGTTCTTGGGCAAACTGAGGTGCTGGTCGATGTTGATCATTGTCATTTCTGTGAGTGGATTGATCTGTGCTGTTTTATCCTGAAAGTGATATTGCTGCAATCCAACACAGCGTAAGTGGGGCAATAATCTCTTCAAGAACAGTCAAGACTTCTCTAAGGCTTGGTGACTCAGCTATTTATTATCTTTCAGTACTTGTTAAAAGCTACAGAGAGATAAATGTTCTTTCTTATCTTGTTATTTACAGTCTTTAATTATATTATTGTTTCGACCTTTGTGTTTGTTTCGTTTATTGGTATATTTGCATGTTCTTGTTAATACAAAATATATATAACTGCCCTATTATTGCTGTGTAGTTAGTGAATTATACCCAACAATCTTGAAGAGATTATTATGTGTTATATATTGTTAATTACCAAGATGGTTAACGAAACTGAAATTCCTACTGTTGGTGCTATTGCTTCTGATTCTGGTGTTACTGTACCTACCATTGATTGGACCACGTACCGTTTCCCACAACCTATCGATTTGTCAGGAATGCCTGATAAATTTGGTGGGGGTGTTGGTTTTTCTCGTTGGCAAAAAAAAATGAAACTGTGGCTTACGGTAAAGGGTCTATGGCCGGTGGTGCAGTATGAGAAACCGGTTATTGATCAGGAAAAGGCTGAAACTGTTAAGGCTTATGCCATGTGGGAGGAAAAAGATGGGGTGGCTAGGGATGCTATACTGGCAGCTTTAGTGAACACTCTATTTGATGTTTATTCATCTGATTCTTTCACTGCTAAGCTCTTATGGGAGAAGCTGGACCAAACACATAATACTGACTCGCAAGGGTTGGAAAAGTATTATGTGGCTAGGTTCCTTGATTTCAAACTGGTGGATACAAAATCCATGACTGAGCAGGCACATGAGTTTGAGATGTTGGTGCATGCTTTGAAAGAGTCTGGAATTGACCTTCCTGAAAAGTTTCAGGTTATGGATGTGATTGAAAAGCTCCATAAGTCTTGGGAAGAGCTTGCTCTCTCCCTGAAAAGACAGAAAGGAGAGATCACATGGACAAACCTGATGTTGGACATCTCTGTGCAGGAACAACACAAGTCTAAACAGGGACATGTGATGTCTGCTGAACATGGGAGTTCGAAGGTGAATGTAGTGATTGTTGGACAGAAAAGAAAGGCTGCCACTAAGAAGGATAACACTAAGCCTAAAAATGACAAGAACAAGGCTAAGAAACCAAAGACAAACAAACCATGTTGGTCTTGTGGACAGGTTGGTCATTGGAGCAAGGAGTGTTGTAATAACCCCAAATTTTGGACTTAGTTTAAAAAAAAAAAAAAAATTATTTATTTTTATTTTTATTTTTTATTTGATGAATAGTAAATTTCTGAGCCGAAAAAGATTTTCAGACCACCCTATGTACGGGACGGTATAATGAACTTTCGAAGTCGTATTAGTGATCTACGATGTAAATGAAGGAATGCAAAAGCTGTCAGAATCAGAAAAATAGCATTTCTGTTTTCTCCGAAATTTCACCAATAACGGACGGATTAATTATTATTTGAAAGTATTGGGAGATTTAAATTATTAATTCCATGGATATGGATTTAATAAAAGAATTAGTGTTGTCAAGAACGTTTACGATAAACTACTTCGATAGAACCCTTAAGAAATCCCTGCGAACGTTCATCAAGATTAAGCCGTAACCGAACAACGAGACACGAATCGATTTAAATACGAGATTAAGCGGTGACGGAACAACGCGACATTTACAGGATTAAATATAGACATGGAAGTAACATGTAACAAGATAAACACAAAGAATGCAACAATTGGATCATCCGTGTGAAAGAAAACGAACCAGTAAAGCTACTTTATTCCAAACCCGTGCATGCTTGCCAAGTGTCCCTGTGATGAGGCAAAAAGTGATGACTCATCACTTTCAATACAAAATATCTCATTTCATCCAAAAGTAACCAAGGCAAGCAAAGAACTTTCCCCCATTTTCTTCCCAGATTTTCTGCTCAGCTTGCACAAGGAGAAGAGAAAAATTCATAACTCCAAATATACTTGTCCTAAAATCACCAAATTTTAACCATAGTTTCTCCACTCCATGGGTAACATTCGTTCAAAATTTCATGGCCAACAAAGGAGTTTAGCCTAGCCAAATCCCTTCCCCAAGTTGGAGAACCCAAACTGTCCAGTTTCTGTCCAGCGGAAAGATGGGGCTCAAAACCCAAGATAGGGAGCTTTAAATTTGGAGATCTATAACTCAAAAGAAATCTTATGAAGAGCACAAGGTCTGGTAAAAATCTTAGCACCGAACTCTTATTTTTAGATTTGTTATGGATTTTACAAGATGAGGATGAATAGTAACTTTTCATGATTCTTGATTTTGTTTCTTAAGGATTAAGCTTGTTAAGGTTTGTTCAAAGCTCAAGGAAGGATTATAAACTATTGTTAGTGTATATGAAGCATCAAGGAAGGTATAAACTCTTGAAACCCTTAGTTATAAATCGAATTATATGATGAGTTTTGAGTTAGTTTATGTTAGTATGGTTATAAGGATGGATGATTGGTTTTGGTGGATGATTGTTGTGGTTTTGAGGATAAACAAGTAGATGTTGGTTTTGACTATGGTTGATGATGATTGTGGATTAGCATTGATGTTGATGAATTGACTTGAAGTTTTGGTTGGATTGATCTTGTAAGTTTATGATTAAACTTTGGAATCGTTAAAACATAGCCGTTATAATGCCCGATTTTCCTTAACCTTGTTTTGTTTGAGGTATTCGAACATAAGTACTTCTGTCCAAGGTCACCACTGCCCATTATAGTGTAGGTCTTGTTTCAAGGTTCGTTTTGGTTCGAAGATCATGTGAATCCGATTTACGGTTTAGGAGAAACATGTGTTTTAGTGTAAGGCGTTCGTAAAACCAAACCGTGCCACTTAGTCAACTTTGAGGCTATGATCGAACCACTTAAAGGTCATAATAAAATGTGAAACTTTGTGATAACATGCTAGGTATGTTTAGGAAGACCCTCGAAAAGATTTCGTGTTAAAAGGATTAAATCTCAATTTTATAAAAATGCGTGAGCGAGCATGCTCGAGTAGAAGTTCTTAAGGAATTAATTTGGAAATGGACTTGTACTTGAGTTAGTATATACCTAGTATGGTGAAAGCGTTTAAGTTATTAATCTTGAACCTTGTGTTGATTCTAGATTACTGGACCAACCTGAGACTTATTGCTACTTCAGGATTTCCAGGCAAGTTTTCTCATTCCATGCTGTATTTTAAAGTACCATATTCTGATGTATGCATATAATAGATGCAAGTTTCTAAATCTATACTTTGAAGTATTGACTATATACTACTGCTTTTGGCCATGTATAAACTTGGACAGTTTTACGATATATCTTATTTCTTGTTGAAATGGATTTGACCTTTAAGTTATATAAAATCTTTTGAGTTAAGTAATTATGAACCGGTTTACTTGATAGCTCTAAATATAAGAGCATATTCATTGTTTTCGACTCTAAATCGGGAGTCGGTATTTTGAGATACGTAGATAGCCGTGGAAACCCGGAGGGATACCATCGGTAGAATACTATGTATTTTGAGGATTGTTATTCGAAGGTGATATCATTCGGAGAATGATATTTGCTTACTATATCTTTCAAGGAATGTTATTTGAGTATTATCTCAGTCGAGAAATACTATTTGAATACTATTTCAGTTATATATGCTAATGGAAGGCATAGCGGTTTTCGAAAGTATATTGTGATACTTGCTTTATGATTATTTATTTAATGAATATTATTTTGGAATATTCATTTAGTCTTTATTTATTTAATGAATATTATTTTGTAATATTCATTTAAGGCTTATTTAATTAATGAATATTATTTTGAATAATCATTTACTTATTATTTACTTAATGAATATTATTTTGAATATTCATTCGAGGTTTATATTATTTTGAATATTCATTCGAGGTTTATATTAATTTTGAATATTCATTCGAGGTTTATTAGTTAATGAATATTATGTTGTATATTCATTTAATCCTTATTTATTTAATGAATATTATTTCTGAATATTCATTTGAGGTTTATTTATTTAATGAATATTATTCCTGAATACTCATTTGAGGTTTATTTATTTAATGAATATTATTCTTGAATATTCATTTGAGGTTTATTTATTTAATGAATATTATTCTTGAATATTCATTTGAGGTTTATTTATTTAATGAAAATTATTCTTGAATATTCATTTGAGGTTTATTTATTTAATGAATATTATTTCTAAATATTCATTCAAGGTTGTTTATTTAATGAATGATACGGAAATGAACTAAGTATTTTGTTGGTAATAGTTATCATAGTTCGAAGATTGTTCCTTCGAACATTATATGAGTAAAGATTTTTCCTGTTATTAAGGGGACTTGTTGGTGCAGGGATCATTGTATATGATGCCCTAGCAGATGTGACCGGATTGGTCAGTGTACTATTGCAACTAGATTGCGGTCGACTTGAATGTCGTTACTGCGGATTGAGAATACCGGATATGCGGTAAACCTGCGTAAGTGACCGTATCTAGTCGGTCCAGCCATTTTATTTCTGGCCCATGTGCTGCCAAAGGATGATTGACAAGTTCGAAAAGTGTTCTTGCATCATCAAGACAAGTTCGAAAAGTGTTCTTGTCATGGTCAGGTTCGAAAAGTGTTCTTGGCCTGGTCAAGTTCGAAAAGTGTTCTTGTCCATCTACTAGTAGTAAAAGGGTCCCTCGGAAGGACATGATTGAAGCGACTGATCATCGTTTAATCATATCCAGTGGTTTGAAAGTCCCAGTCCCTCGGATAAGATAATAATGAAATGTTTTTAAAGTGAATTGTTTCAGATAAATGTTGTTAATAAATAGAGTAACTATATTATGTTATCTCTACAACAGATTGAACTGTTAAGATTGATTGATATTGAAACAGCTTGGAGGCTGATATTGATTTTTGATAGAGTGATTGGGTAATTGTTGTTATTAAACTGTAGTTACAATAAATCCTTGTAACTTCATCTTTTATGTTATACTAGTATTTTATCCGTTTAATGCGTAGCATGCGGTTATACAGTATATTGAACTGTATAGTATTTTGAATCAATGGATAGGCTTTAAGCCTTGATTCCAATATTAATATCTATTTTAAAAAGATATGTTTGAGACTTGGTTTATCATATTGATACCAAGGATTTCCTAATGATTACGAAGAGTATATGAGTATGATTATAAGTCATACGGTATTTTAAACGGTATACTATTTTGGGGTTAGACCCTAGTAATGATAAAAGCTTTGATCCCATATGGATTATCTCCCTAAAAAGGTTTAAAGATTTAAACTGGGATAGATTTCTTGCTGAGCACTATTAGCTCATTCTTGCTTTATTAAATATTTCAGCATGAGGAAAACATTACCGAATCTACCTCGTGTTACGAGAGCAAGGGAATGGAGAGACTACCCTGGAGTTAGTCGATGCAGGATGGATACTGTCAGTGTGAGCAGAATGGTTGCAGCTTGAATTAGTGAGAATTATTTTGAGTGGGTTTGTATTTCTAAACCTTGTATAGAATTGTGAGGTCCGGGATAGTACATTTGGGTTGTAATAACAAATGTTGATTATTGTTGCTCGTTTCCAAGGCTATAACTTGTGTGTGTGTGCGTAAGTGATTGGGGTCTTTGGAGTTGTATTATGAGAATGTTGTAAGTAATGCAGGTATTGTATCATTGATGGAGCGTGACAACCCAGATTCCTGACCCCGGATCTGGGGGTGTTACAAGTGTCCTGCAAAGAAAGCAAAGAAATCTGTTGTGGGAGCACAAGCTAATACTGTGCTTGGAACCACTGATGGGCCTATGGTACACATGGTTGTTGGTGAGGCTGATGCTTCTGAAACCAACAACGGGTATGTTACCTACAAAACTGTACTTCTTTCCACTTATCTGTCTCATGAATGATTGATTGATACTGGAGCTAATGTACATATTTGTACTGATATTAGTCTATTTGTATCTTATCAACAGATTCATGGCGTGACAGTGACTGTTAGGCTCAAGGCATGTCTGAATACCACTATTAACAAGCCTACACATTGTGACTATGTCACTTTACATGACCTAGTGGATTCTATCACTGGGATATAGTATAGGTCTCTACTGTACTTGTCTTGTTTTCATGTACTTAGCTTTATTTTGTATGCTCAGAGTTATAATGAGCTTAGTAAGTTTCTTGCATCTAGAATGTACATAGGCCATGGAATAATTGTCCTGGTAGAAGTTCAGAATTGTTCATGCAGCAGAATGGAAGTGAATAAGGCCTTGAAGAAATAAGTTGCAGAAATTTGTCTAAGTCCCTATATCGTGAAGTCAAAATAAGCTATGTCGTGAAGTCCTCAAAATCCATGTCGTGTCAAGACTCATATCGTGAAGTGTTGATATAACAAAGTCAAAATGTACTAGATCGTGAAGTCCTCAAAAAGGCTATATCGCGAAGTCTTCAAAATCTATATCGCGAAGTCTTCAAAGGCTATGTCGCGAAGTCTTCAAAGGCTATGTCGCGAAGTCTTCAAAGGCTATGTCGTGAAGTCAGAAATATGTTGGAGTTCACGATATCAACACTTAGGCGTTTACAACAAGACAAATGAAGGTACAAAATCAAAGTCCATGGAGACAAATACTGAAGCATCTGTTATGGTTAAGTGGTCCAAAGACAGATGGCAAATCTACAGCAAAACTTGGAGAGAAAGAATAGAGACAAACACAACCAACCTCTTATGGAAAAACAAAGTGGAGTTACAGTTAGGGGTAGCTGTGTAAATAGGAGTGTGCACCAGTTTGTATAGGATATATATATTGTGCACACCCTACTGTTAGTTAAAAGATAGATATACACATAAATATTCAAGCGCTCTTTTCTCTGTAAGAAAACAAGAAAACACTGTTCTTGTTTAGAAGCCAGAATTTTACTTGTGAAATTTTGGAAGCTGTAGTATTTGATTTACTTAATACAAAGTAGATTAAAGTGATTGTGTGTATTCTGTTTATTTTATTCCGCATTTTCATACAACACAATCTAACACAGCTTTTTAGTTTCAAGAAAACGAAAAACATTCAAACTATCCATTCACCCCCCCCCCCCCCGTCTAGTTTCTTAGTGATATTTATCTCTAACAAGTGGTATCAGAGCAGGCTGTTGATATACACACAGAAAAAGATCAAGAATGAGTTCATAGAAACTAAGCAGTATCAAGATTCCTCCATTTAACAAGGAACACTACAATCTATGGAAGAAGAAGATGTTGTTGTTCATCAAAGCTTCAAACCCCATGTATTTAGACATTTTAAAACATGGTCCCTTCACTCCAATGATTGAGATTGCTGAAACAACTATTGGTACTAAAATAATACCAGCGCGATATGAGCCTAAAGACCCTACTAAATACACTGATCCTGAAAAGGAGAAAATAGCACAAGATGGACATCTTCAACTCATCATTTGTGAATCTATGGATTTCAACATGTATGGCACTGTTGCTCATTGTAGTAGTGCAAAGTGAAAGTGTTTGTCCTAAATCCAATCATGTATGATGAGTTAGGAAGAACTTTCTTGTATTCTTATTTGATTTCAATAATGTTAATAAAAGACTTGTTTTGTTTTGTTAAAGTGTTTTAAATAAGATGTTCCATAGTTTAGAGTAAAGCTTCTAGAATTATAATGAGATTATAATAGTGAGATCTAGAAGATGATAACTCTAGCCTTAAACAGTTCCTGATCATATGATAACTAATCAGAAGTTGGTGAATCCGCAAAGATTGGTACATACTATGTTTGCTCCCGTCAGGAGGATGTCTGTTCTCATAGGTATTTGTGTGGTGACACTATAGCTAGTATGTAGGTGCTTGTTAGGGAATAAGTATACTGATCATGACTCGATAAGTTGAACAGCTAATGGAGTTTACTCACGTATCAATAGTTATTCACTGAGTGATAGTTGTACAAGTGTCCTTAGACTTGAGATCGTTAGAGTTATCTTGTATATAATGAACTATGCTTTGGATTAGTCCTTAGTCTCAAGGACATCCATTAGGTCTATTCTGGGCATAGGGATTTGTGTATGGAGATAGTTAACGTCAATAGAGGATCTACCCCTTCCAGTATAGGAAGAGAATATCCTATGTTATTCTTAGTATGCGAGTTCTAGAAGTTCTTAAGGAGTTAACTCGAAAATGGACTTTGTACTTGAGATAGTATATACTTAGGATGGTGAAAGCGTTTAAGTTATTAATCTTGAACCTTGTGTTGATTCTAGATTACTGGACCAACCTGAGACTTATTGCTACTACGGGATTTCCAGGCAAGTTTTCTCATTCCATGCTTTATTTTAAGTTATAATATTCTGATGATGCATATGGTATTATGCATGCTTTCAAACCTCACGTCGTATATAGATGTGATGGTATAAAATTGTTGAGATGAAATATATGCATATGATAGATGCATGCGAGTTTCTAAATCTATACTTTGAAGTATTGACTATATAATACTACTTTTACCATGTATAAAATTGGACAGTTTTACGATATATCTTATTTCTTGTTGAAATGGATTTGACCTTTGGATTATATAAAATCTCTTGAGTTAAGTAGTTATGAACCGGTTTACTTGGTAGCTCTAAATATAAGAGCATATTCATTGTTTTCGACTCTAAATCGGGAGTCGGTATTTTGAGATATATAGATAGCCGTGGAAACCCGGAGGGATACCATCGGCAGAATACTATGTATTTTGAGGATTGTTATTCGAAGGTGATATCATTCGGAGAATGATATTTGCTTACTATATCTTTCAAGGAATGTTATTTGAGTATTATCTCAGTCGAGAAATACTATTTGAATACTATTTCAGTTATATATGCTAATGGAAGGCATAGCGGTTTTCGAAAGTATATTGTGATACTTGCTTTATGATTATTTATTTAATGAATATTATTTTGGAATATTCATTTAGTCTTTATTTACTTAATGAATATTATTCTGAATATTCATTTGAGGTTTATTATTTAATGAATATTATTTTAAATATTCATTTGAGGTTTATTATTTAATGAATATTATTTTTGAATATTCATTCGAGGTTTAATTATTTAATGAATATTATTATTCTTTCGAGGTTTAATTATTTATTATTCATTCGAGGTTTAATTATTTATTATTCATTCGAGGTTTAATTATTTATTATTCATTCGAGTTTTATTTATTTAATGAATATTATTTTAAATATTCATTCGAGGTTTATTTATTTAATGAATATTATTATTCATTCGAGGTTTAATTATTTAATGAATATTATTATTCATTCGAGGTTTAATTATTTATTATTCATTCGAGGTTTAATTATTTAATATTCATTCAAGGTTTATTTATTTAATGAATATTATTTCTGAATATTCATTTGATCATGATTTACTTAATGAATATTATTTTCGAATATTCATTTAAGATTTACTTATTTAATAGATTATTAAGTATTTTCTAAAGTAAAAAGAGGTTCCCAAAACACTATTTTTCCATTTAAATCTGTCTTTTAAGAAGATTTGAATGCTCGCTCAACTATCAAAAATATGGGAAACCTGATTTAAGTGACTACTACTCTTTTTAAACTCTCAATTCAAAAACTGTCAAGGGACAGATATTTTTCGGAACAATGTAATTGCTGCAAGTCAAATATTGTGTTACCACCTCAACGATCGAGGGGTAAATTCATGGAACAAGTCGATATCCATTAACAAGCAATATCTTGGGAAATATTGAAGAATCTTCCTTTCCAACCTAGATATAACTACTTAGTGGAGTCGTATCAACAAGTGTTACACTTGGGGAAAGGAGGAAGATCTTTACGTTTCAGAGTCATGGATTTCATCTGAACTAGGAGTGGTGTAAGTGGTCCAGTTGCGCCGACCCATCCAACTTTTATTGCCCCAAATGGGCCGGGAGATCACCGGAAGGCGGTAGACAATGTCAGGTCGTCGTGATTCTTCCATCTACATGTAGAAAACTATTTGAGCGGTACGACCTGCTACTGATCATAGCAAGGTTAGGTACAGCGGGCGCGGTAGCAACTCCAGTATTGGTTCATCATCCAATTTGTATATTCCTGCAACATGTATTGGGGTGAAGAACCAATCATATTGGCAGGAGGTCGAAAAGTGTTTGGAAATGAAGTGACAATAAATTCATGCAACTTCATCTTTTATTTTATGAGTTATGACTCTGATAAAACCTGATTAAGGATATATATGCATAAGTGGATTTTGGGTTACGGAAACATTATATTAATTTTCCTCGTAACTTCATCCTTTATGTTATACTTGTCTCTTATCCGTTTAATGCATAGCATGTGGTTACAAAGATATTTTCGAACTATATAGTGTTTTGAATCAATGAATAGGCTTTAAGCCTTGATTCCAATATTTGATATCTATTTTAAAAAGATATGTTTTGAGTCTTGGTTTATCATACTGATACCAAGGATTTCCAAATGATTAAGAAGAGTATATGAGTATGATTATAAGTCATACGGTATTTTAAACGGTATACTATTTTGGGGTTAGACCCTAGTAGTGATAAAAGCTTTGATCCCTTATGGATTATCTTCCAAAAAGGTTTAAAGATTTAAACTGGGATGGATTTCTTGCTGAGCACTATTAGCTCATTCTTGCTTTATTAAATATTTCAGCATGAGGAAAACATTGCCGAATCCACCTCGTGTTACGAGAGCAAGGGAATGGAGAGACCACCCTAGAGTTAGTTGACGCAGGATGGATACTGTCAGTATGAGCAGATTGGTTGCAGCTTGAATTAGTGAGAATTATTTTGAGTGGGTTTGTATTACTAAACCTTGTATAGAATTGTGAGGTCTATTATTGTAACTTCAGGTAGAGGTTGTAAATAATAGATGAGATCCGGCATAGATCATTTGGGTTGTAATAACAAATGTTGATTATTGTTGCTCATTTCCAAGGCTATAACTTGTGTGTGTGCGCGTAAGTGATTGGGGTCTTTGGAGTTGTATTATGAGAATGTTGTAAGTAATGCATGTATTGTATCATTGATGGAGCGTGACAACCCAGATTCCTGACCCCGGATCTGGGGGTGTTACATTATGTATTATACCTCTATCCAGCATTTCTTGAAAAAGTTGTTTTATAATATCTTTTTGCTTAATAGGGTACCTGTATGGCCTAATATTGACAGGACCTGCACCTGGAACTAAAGGTATAGGATGATCAAATACTCCCCTTAATGGAGGCAAATCTGTTGGTTCTGCAAATACCTCACTATACTTTAGTTTTAAAACTTGAATTTCTGGTAAATCTGCCACTTGAACTCCATTGAGTGCAATGTGATTTAACTGGATCTCTGAAGATGCTGCAGCCTGAGGAACAATCTCTGAAAGTTGTAAAAAACATAAATGAGCTGCATTTTTAAGGATCTTCTCAGTAAGTGCCTTATCCACCACTTTAAGTTTCTGTTGAGGGATACCAGTCAAAATCATCTCATGTCCCTATATGGTGAATACCATTTCCAATTTGCTGAAATCCCATTTAATATAACCCAAGGTTTTTAACCATTGGATACCAAACACCATGTCACAACTTCCCAATGAAATCAGCAAAACATCTGTAGTGAAACTCTGATTCTGAAAAACCCAACTAAAATCTTGACACATAGATTGACAAGCCAGGTGATTACCATATGCAACAGTGACAGTTTGAGGTGGTATACTCTTCAATTGACACCCTAATTTCTTAGCTATATTCACATCCAAAAAATTATGAATACTCCCTGAATCAATGAGAATATGTAATACTACCCCCTTACATCTACCTTTAACCCTCATGGTATGAAAATCATGATTACCAGTCAAAGCATTAACTGAAATTTGTGGTTGAGAAAAATCATAATCTGCCTCTAAATCCAAATCACATAAAGCTGTATCAACTGGAATCTCCAGTGACTCCCCTGGAATTTCCACGGTGAATAATTGTGCCTCCTTAAATTGACATCCATGACTTCTGTCATATGGTTTGTCACAGTAATAGCATAATCCCTTAGCCATTTTTTCAACTCTCGCATTTGCAGGAACATGTCTAAAGGTTTTAAAAGGTTTTTGAGCACCTCTAAATATCTCTAAAGGTTTGACTGGTGTGGGTAACAATGGAGGCTTAGTGTTTCCTAAAGCAGGTCCTGGTTTTGCAGACCACACAACAGACTTCACCCCAGTCACTCTCAAAGTTTCTTCATGTAACCTTGCAAACTCAATAGCCTAGGCAATACTAGTAGGTTTAAATGCCTTAACAAAAGGTTTAACAGCAGGTTTCAACCCTCCTACAAAGTTATCCAACATATATGACTCAGGTAAATCAGGAGTATTATGCAACATCAAAGCCCAAAGATCTTCAAATTCATCAATATACTTTTCGAGAGAATCAATTTGCTGCAATTTATTAAATTGTTCCACTACATCCCCTCCATTATCATCTCTAAAACGAGCACTCAAATCGATCACAAAAATATTCCAATCGACATTCTTACGATTTGCCAAATAGTTAAAGACCCAATTTTCAGTCGTATCTATCATATTCAACGAGGCTAAATCCACTTTTTGCTCCTCTATAATTTTACATAGATTAAAGTACTTACAACATTTCTTAACCCAGACTTTAGTTCCCTGACCATCAAAGTTGGGAAAATCAAGTTTTGGCGTAAACCCTAGGGGTCTCAATTGAGTTCCTACTTGCGCAAGAAGATTATTGCGAGGAGATTCGTCCAAAGTATTACCTGAACCAGATGGAGTAGAACTCTTCAATTCACGTATAAGCGTCATCAATTCAGTGAATTGCTTGTTGTGCTCATCAAGCCTCTTATTTTGTTCTGCAATTTTCTGCTCTAAACTACGGATATGATCATTTATGGAGGTCAAACGACGTGTTTTCGATGCCAGATTGATGTATATACCCTATGATGAATGCTCTAATACCACTGATAAAGATGATTTGTATTTCATCTTTATTGATCTCTAAAACTTTGAGATATGGAGATTTAAGAGAGAGAATTAAAAAAGATCAAGAGAGATAAAGAGAAGGGAGATGAGAAACTTCAGAAAATGTATTTTCTTGATTGAAACTGAATGAATGTCCAATTACAATTACATGAACGGTTATAGTTCACACATTCCTCTGACTAACTTTCCCACCTAAAATTATACCTGGCAATGGACCGTGTCGTGTACTTTCGTGTTTTCGTGTACTTGAATGTAAAACCCATATCCAACCCATTTTGGATTCGTGTACTAAATTTGAAACACATATCCAATTCAAAACATGTCGTGTACTTTACGTGTCGTATTCATGTACATTAAACAAAAATATAAATTTAATTTAATTAAAATTTATATATTATAAAACTATTTTAATTATGTAAATTTTTATGAAATGTGTATTAAATATGTATTACATACAATTTTACAAAAAAATTTAAATATAATTTATATATATAAATGTATACTTCTTATATATAAATGTATAACTTACCGTCAATTAATCGTGAAACTTTTATTTATTGTTCATATTTAATTGCTTATATATTTTCTAAATATGCAATACTATAAATAATATATATTTTTTAAAATTATTTATTTACTTCATTAATTCGTGTACTTTCGTTTCGTGTCGTGTACCTATTGTAAAAACCCAAACCCGACACTAATTATATTCGTGTTTTTTCGTGTTCGTGTACTTTCGTGTTCATGTACCAATTTTTTGCACCCAAACACTAATTATCCGTGTCGTGTTCGTACCGTGTTCACGTGTCGTGTATCAAATTGCCAGCTCTACCTAAAATCATTAACTTAAAACAATAAGAAAAACAGAATATATGAACTAAAATAAAAAAATGGAAATCCATATTGACTTATTTGACCTATAACAGAACTTGATACCATAAAGTCCGGATAAATACCAAAACTCTGATGCCACATCATTCATGTTTAATCTCATTCATTCAATTAATTGCAACATATATGGGGTCATAAAACTTCACAATGGAGCCGTGAAAATATATTTACTTAACAATCAATTTCATTAGAGTATTTTATTAATTTCCATAGCAATATGTGTCTCATATTTCTCTCTGCATTCACAATTTGTAGCATATTTGAATACCAAATCCTACAAATAGCTATGGAAATCTAAAAAAAATGCTAACATTTACTCATATATATATATTACAGTTTCATTACCATATTTGTTTAGCTATTTTCAAAGCTAGGAGGTTGGGACACATAAACCTCTTCAGCAAGATCACCATTGAAAAAAGCACTTTTCACATCCATTTGATACACCTTGAAATCTGAGTGTGCTGCAAAGGCCAAGAATATTCTGATGGCCTCCAGTCTGGCTACAGGTGCAAATGTCTCATCATAGTCAATGCCTTCTTGTTGACAGTATCCTTTGGCAACCAACCTTGCTTTGTTTCTTACTACCACACCTTCTTCATCCATTTTGTCCCTGAATACCCATTTGGTGTCAATGACATTCTTACCTTCAGGAGGTGGTACTAATTCCCAAACCTTGTTCTTCTCAAATTGATTCAATTCTTCTTGCATGGCAACAATCCAATCAGAGTGCTTCAAAGCTTCTTCAATTACTTTTGGTTCTTCTTGTGACAGAAAGCAACTATACAAACATGTATTCATTGTTGCTCTCCTTGTTCTAACTCCCTCACTAGGATCACCAATGAATTGATCCCTAGTGTGGGCTCTGTCCCATTTTCTTGTATGACCCTGTTCATCTCCTTGACTTGACTCAGGGTCATTTTGATTATTAGTTGCATTCTCTTCTTCTCCCCCTGTGTTTGTGTTCCCTTGCACAGGTGTTTGAAGAGGCTCATCCACTTCATGTGTTTCAACATGTGGAACAGTTAGAACAGGTGTTTCATCCTCACTTTCAGAATCCTCAAGATATCCTTGATTTTCAAATCTTAATGGCACACTATCTTTTTCACTTGCTGCAAGTCCAGGAAATTTCTTGTCATCGAAAGTGACATCCATGCTTTCCATTACTTTGTGTTGCTCAGGTACAAACACTCTGTATGCTGTCCTTTCCAGAGAGTATCCAATGAAGATACCTTCAAATGCCTTAGCATCAAATTTTCCAACATGCTCAGGTTTATTTTTCATCACAAAACACTTGCTTCCAAAAACATGAAGATGCTTGAAGGATGCTCTTTTTCCAGTCATCAAGGAGTAAGAAGTTTTTCCAGACTTCTTATGGATTAATTTTCTATTTTGCACATAACATGTTGTGTTAACAACATCAGCCCAAAAGCTAGTAGGTAGCTTTGCATCCAACATCATTGTCCTTGCAGCTTCAATGAGAGTTCTATTCTTTCTTTCAACCACTCCATTTTGTTGTGGAGTTCTAGGAGCTGAAAACTGTTGAGAAATTCCTTTATCTTTGCAGAACTCATACAGTGTTGAATTTCTGAACTCAGTTTCATTATCACTTCTCAAAGCAACCACAGAGGAACCAGTGCTTTGTGCTTCTCTATCAACTCTCTTGATATGCTCTATAATCACTTGAGGAGCTTCATCCTTGGAAAACAGGAATTCCACCCAAGTGTATCTTGAATAATCATCAACCATGACTAGAGCATATTTCTTCTTGGAAAGGGACATTACATTCACCGGGCCAAATAGATCCATGTGAATTAGCTGCAGAGGCTTTGAGTTTGAATTGAGCAATTTGTTCTTGTGAATTGACCTTTTTATTTTCCCTCTTTGACATGCTTCACATGCTCCATCTTGAACAAACTCCAAAGCAGGCATGTCTCTAATAAATTCTCTTTTAGCCAGGGAATTTATTGCATTAACATTCAAGTGAGACAGTTTCTTGTGCCACATTGGTGGCTTTAGTGTAGGAACAACAAATTTCTCCCTTGTCTACAGCCTGAAGATTTGCTACAAACAAGCTTCCTTTCTTCACACCAGTCAAAACAACTTCACCACTTCCTCTTTTAGAGATTAGACATTGATCTTCAACAAATTCCACTTTAAAACCCCTGTTGGTGAATTGTTCAATGCTCAAGAGGTTGTGCTTTAGTCCTTCAACAAATGCTACATCTTCAATAATGACATTTACATATTTAACACTGCCATATCCCATTGTATAACCAATGTTGTCATTTCCAAAGGTTACTGATGGGCCAGCCTTCCCTTCAAAATGTGATAGCAGGGCTATATCACCAGTCATGTGACTTGAGCATCCACTGTCCAAGATCCATATGACTCTTTTATTCCTGTTGCCCTGCATTCACAAAATGACTAAGTTGTTTTTGGTACCCCCACACTTGGTAGGGTCCAGTTGATTTAGAAACAGTTTTGTAATTGATTCTTCTATCATAATCAGCATTTTTCACAGTAGGAGACTTCACTGTGTTTGAGGCTTTAGAGTTGACACTCTTAGGCTCAAATGAAGTCTTTACCCTCTCAACCATGATTGGGGATCCTGTCCTGTGAGTGTGCATATGTGTGTGTGATTCATATGATTGTGCAGAGTCAAGTTTTTGCTTTAGAGATAAGCAATTAGCAATCACAGTCACATAGCATGTCATGCAGTTAGAATTACCATAGAAAGAATCATGGATATTTTTCATGCCAACAGAATGGTTACTCAAGTTATCAACTTCATTACTGACAGGTTTATTACACTTATGAGTCAAATGATTAACAAATGAGCATTTTTGACATAGTTTTCTAGGAGCATTTGGCACATAAGCATAACTGTTACCCTTGTTGACACCTACCTTACCATTCCTGTTCTGTTTCTTCTTCTCAATAACTTCTTTATTAACCTTAGGACTCTTGACAAGGTTGTCTTTGGTTTCTTTCTGATTTACAGATTTGGGAGAGGAAGAAATGTCCTTAGCAGCCTCATCTTCTTCAAGTAATTGTTGTTTGATGACCATTAATTCTTCATCAAACTCAACAACACTCTTTATGAAGACGGACTCTTTAACACCAGACAAAATAGTTGGATCATTTTTGTTTACAAAATATTCTTTTCCTTTGCCCTTGGCCTTCTTCCTTCCCTTGTCATTCTCATAATCAAAACCAACTCCAACCTTACTGTCTTCAGTGTGTTCCTTGTGATAGGTTTGAACAAGTTCAGAGGAGTTTCTAAAGCTTCTTATCTTTAATTCATTTTCAGCAATTTGTTCTCTAAGAGCTATTTCTATTTGTTCAGCACAAACTACTTTATTCTTAAGATACTCAATCTCCTTCTTCAAACCATCAAGGTTCACAACCATTAACTCAAGTTCCTCATTCTTTTCTGTAAGTTCAAGATTTTTAGAAGTTGACCTATCAATTTCTTCATTTGCAACCAACATGCTATTATGAATATTAACCATCTCAGTACTCATGTCTTCAACAGTTTGCTTGTATTGAGAGGGAGTCATATCAAGAGAAGTAAGTATAGGTACCTGATTTGAAGAATCACCATCATCAGAAAAGGCCATCAAGGCATAGTTTGAATACTCTTATTCTTCTTCTTCATCAGAATCATCCCAGCACTTTCCCTCTGCAATAAAAGCTTTACCCTGCTGTTTCTTGAGTAGAGCTTCATACTTAGCTTCAAGATCTAAGTATGCTTTGTCCTTTTTGACCTGTTTGGGCTTCTTACACTATGTAGCAAAGTGCCCAAGTTCATTGCAGTTATAGCATCTTATCTTGGACCTATCCACACTCCCAGACTTGTAGCCTCCTTTTGCAGCACCAGCAATTCCTTTGCCTTTACTGAAGGTGTTTGAGCCACTTGATCCACCATCATTTCCAGCATTAAACTTGGACTTAAATGGTTGCTTCCTTTTGAACCTTATGTTAGGATATCTCCTAGCCATATAGGCAAAAGATTTGTTTTCCATTTTGTCCAGTTCATCTATGTTGTAGAATTCATCTTCCTCAGGCAAATCATAGATGACTTGAGACTCATCACCAGTGTCTTCAACTTCCAGCTCTTCAATCTTGACTTGATTGACTTTAAAAGATTCCATTCTTTGACCTAAGTTGTCAGCAATAAGGGTAGAAAAAGTGTTGGCCATCATTCCTTGCTTTGCTTGAATGGATCTCTTTTGAAACAACTCTAACTCATATGTTTTCAAAACACCATACAACACATCAAAACCAATATTGGTTAGATCTCTTTCCTTGAGAGAAGAGATTCTTGGTTCCAAGTGATCTGGCAGAGTTAATAAGAACTTCATGTTGAGATCTTCTGTTTCATAGTGTTTGTCATAGAGTTTGAGCTCATTTCTCAGCTTGTTGAACCTTTCAAATACTTCTGTGATTCCCTCCTTTGGCTGAGCCATGAAAGCTTCATACTGGGAAACCAGAATCTGCTTCTTGTTCTTTATCACTTCTAGAGTTCCTTCACATAGTACTTCTATGAGATCCCACATCTTCTTTGTGTAGGAATTTACGGATGAGCGAAAGCGTGATATAACATTTATTCCGTAAAAACCATGTATCGCACATATAGAAAAACATATAAAATCTAGAGCGAGGGGAATCGTAACCATACCTTGCGAATCGAAGCTTTAAAAATCGATGGTTGCAAGCAGTTGCTCCTCAGAGTGTGAAGCACTCTACCGGTATCCACCAAGAATTTTCCTTCGATGAATTCTTTAAAAAAACTCTAAGACGTTTTTAGAGAGAAAAAGAGAGAGAGAGATGGAGGCTAGCTCCTTTTCTAGGTTTTTCACAAAAATAAGATAAGCCTTAGAATGAACTATCTCATTCTATTTATAGGGCCTTCCTAGGGTTTTAATAATATATCTATATATATATATATATATATATATATATATTAACCCCACATTTCTAAAATGCTTTAATAATGATTAAAACTATTTTAATCATTATTTCTTTTTCTAAACTATTTAGAAAATAATTCTCCCTCTCTCATAATTTAAATCTTTTCATCAAAGAAAATATTCTTTTATGGTGTGACCCTGTAGGTTCAATAATAAGCTGGTAGTAGAAATAAATAATAATAAACTTTTATTTATTATTTATATGAATTCTAATAATTCATTAAATATAATTAACTGATTAATTATATTTATTCTACATCGTGAGTGATGCTTCTCAACATTTCGCGACTATCCGGATAATATGAATTAACTGCTTAGAATACCAAGAACCTGTCAGTGACTAGTTTCAGTACAATCAATTCCTTCTACCCTACAATATCCCGATGAAATACAAGGCATGAATCTCGTGTCAGGCCTATCAAATTTAATCATATGATTTCTTATTCATAATGCTAAGTTCATATTAATGCAAATTAGAAACTCTTTTCTAATTTAATACACTCTGGCCAGAGATTCCAGAACTCGCATACTAAGAATAACATAGGATATTCTCTTCCTATACTGGAAGGGGTAGATCCTCTATTGACGTTAACTATCTCCATACACAAATCCCTATGCCCAGAATAAACCTAATGGATGTCCTTGAGACTAAGGACTAATCCAAAGCATAGTTCATTATATACAAGATAACTCTAACCATCTCAAGTCTAAGGACACTTGTACAACTACCACTCAGTGAATAACTATTGACACGTGAGTAAACTCCATTAGCTGTTCAACTTATCGAGTCATGTTCAGTATACTTATTCCCTAACAAGCACCTACATACTAGCTATAGTGTCACCACACAAATGCCTATGAGAACAGACATCCTCCTGACGGGAGCAAGCATAGTATGTACCAATCTTTGCGGATTCACCAACTTCCGATTAGTTATCCTATGATCAGGAACTGTTTAAGTCTAGATTTATCATCTTCTAGATCTCACTATTATAATCTCATTATAATTCTAGAAGCTTTACTCTAAACTATGGAACATCTTATTTAAAACACTTTAAATAGATAAAGCCCGTAATAAAAACAAAACAAGTCTTTTATTAACATTATTGAAATCAAATAAGAATACAAGAAACTTCTTCCTAACTCATCATACATGATTGGATTTAGGACAAACACTTTCAATCTCCCACTTGAACTAAAGCCAATCACACTGGTATCTAATACCCATCTTCTCTTTATGACAATCAAAGTGAATCTGAGACAATGTCTTTGTGAGTGGGTCTGCTACGTTGTTATGTGTGTCAACTCTCTCAATTTTGACATCTCCTCTTTCAATGATCTCCCTAATCAAATTAAAGCGCCGCAAAACATGTTTGGAATTTTTATGAGACCTAGGTTCCTTGGCTTGTGCTATTGATGTGTTCTTATCACAATACAACACAATAGGCTCCTCAATGCTAGGAACAACTCCCAACTCAGAAACAAATTTCATCATCCAAACGGGTTCTTTTACAGCCTCACTTGCAGCTATATACTCTGCTTCCGCTGTGGAGTCAGCCGTTGTAGACTGTTTGGAACTCTTCCAACTAATCGCACCACCATTCAGAGTAAACACGTACCCTGACATGGATGTGCTATCATCACTTTCTGATTGAAAACTAGAGTCAGTATAACCCTCTATTTTCAACTCAGATCCACCAAAAACAAGAAAAATATCCTTAGTCCTTCGCAAATACTTAAGGATGTTCTTCACTGCTTTCCAGTGGTCTTCACCTGGATTGGACTGATATCTGCTCGTCACACTAATTGAATGAGCAACATCAGGCCTAGTACATAACATCGCGTACATGATAGATCCTATTGCCGAAGCATAAGGAATCTTACTCATACGCTCCCTTTCTTCAGGTGTCTTAGGAGACATCTTCTTGGAAAAGGATACTCCATGGCTCATTGGTATGAGACCTCTCTTGGAGTTTTCCATGCTGAACCTTTTAAGCACTTTCTAGATGTATGTACCCTGGGTAAGACCTATCATTCTTCTAGATCTATCTCTATAGATCTTCATACCGAGAATGTAGGATGCTTCTCCCAAGTCCTTCATAGTGAAGTTCTTTGATAGCCACACTTTGACTGATTGTAGCATCGGTATATCATTTCTTATAAGAAGTATGTCATCCGCATACAACACAAGAAATGTTACCACGCTCCCTCTAACCTTCTTGTAGACACATGGTTCATCTATGTTTTTGATAAAATCAAACTCTTTGATTGTCTCATCAAAACGGATGTTCCATCTACGAGAAGCTTGCCTTAATCCATATATGGTTCGTAGCAGCTTGCACACTAGGTGTTCATTCCCTTTGGAAACAAAACCCTATGGCTGTGTCATATACACTTCCTCTTCAAGTTTCCCATTGAGGAAGGCTGTTTTCACGTCCATTTGCCAGATCTCATAGTCGTAGTAAGCAGCAATTGCAAGAAAAATCCGAATTGATTTCAACAGGGCTACATGCGAAATTTTTTCATCAAAGTCAATACCTTGCCTTTGTCTGAATCTTTTTGCCACGAGCCTGGCCTTATAGGTCTCCACCTGGCCATCTGCTCCAATCTTTCTCTTGTATACCCATTTGCACCCAATAGGCTTCACATCCTTGGGTGCTTTAACCAAAGTCCATACTTGGTTGGTATACATAGAATCCATTTCAGATTTCATGGCACTCTGCCATTTCTCTGAGTCAACACTACTCATAGCCTCATTATAGGTCATAGGGTCGTCATCATCAATGATTGACAACTCATTGTCATTCTCAATGACAAGGCCATAATACCTCTCAGGTTGGCGAGACACTCTCTCTGACCTACGAATGGGCTGTTCACAGAAGGTTGTTCAGTTTGAACAGGTGTTTCCTCTTGAACCGTAGTAGTTTGTGCTTCTTGAACTTCATTAAGTTCTATTTTGCTCCCACTGTTCCCTTCAAAGATAAACTGTTTTTCCAAGAAGGTAGCATGTCTGGAGACAAATACCCTATGATCGGTGTAAAAGTAATACCCTAAAGTCTCTTTAGGATATCCCAGAAACTTACATTTTACGGATCGAGATTCCAGCTTATCAGGGTCAACTTTCTTGACATAAGCTGGACATCCCCAAATCTTAACGTGTTTAAGACTCGGTTTCCTTTCTTTCCATATCTCATATGGAGTTTGAGGAACAGATTTGGAAGGCACCTTATTCAGTAAATATGCTTAGGTTTCCAATGCATAACCCCAAAGGAATACCGGAAGATCTGCATAGCTCATCATGGATCGAACCATGTCTAACAAAGTTCGATTTCTTCTTTCAGATACCCCATTCAACTATGGAGTATATGGAGGAGTCCACTGAGAGACTATACCATTTTCTTTGAGATAATCTAGAAACTCTCCATTCAAGTATTCACCACCTCGGTCTGATCGAAGGGTTTTAATACTATGTTTGGTTTGTTTCTCCACTTCATACTTGTATTCTTTGAACTTTTCAAAGGCTTCAGACTTGTGTTTCATCAAATACACATATCCGAATCTAGATCGATCATCTGTGAAAGTAATGAAGTATGAAAATCCACCCATGGATTGCGTAGACATCGGTCCACATACATCTGTGTGTACCAATCCTAGCAAATCTGCAGCCCTCTCTCCATGTCCACTAAATGGAGATTTGGTCATTTTACCCAATAGACAAGACCCGCATGTAGGATATGATTCAAAATCAAAGGGTTCAAGTAACCCTTCCTTATGCAATGTTCGAAGTCTATTTTCACTAATATGACCAAGTCTGCAGTGCCACAAATAGGTGAGATTTTCATCATCCCTTTTCCTTTTATTAGTACGTTCAATTTGTAGTAAATTATGCTCTACATCACATACATACAGACCATTATTTAAAATACCACTACCATAAAGAACATTATCTCTAAGAATTGAACATTTATTATTCTGAATAACAAACGAAAATCCAGCCAAGTCTAACATGGGAATAGAAATAATATTCCTCACAATCGAGGGAACAAAATAACAATTATTTAAAACAATAGTCTTGCCCGTAGGCATATGTAAATAAAATGATCCTACACCTGTAGCAGCAACTCTTTCTCCATTTCCCATCCGTAGAATCACCTCCTCTTCCTCAAGAGTCCTACTTCTCCTTAGTCCCTGCAACGAATTGCAAATGTGAGAACCACAGGCGGTATCTAATACCCAAGTAGCAATTTGATTTAATGACATATTCACTTCAATCATGAACATACCTGAATCAGAAGCGGCAGTCTCACTACCCTTCTTCTTCTTCAATTCTGCAAGGTAAACCTTGCAGTTCCTCTTCCAGTGCCCCACCTTGTTACAGTGGAAGCAAACAGCTTTGCTTTTGGGGTCTTCAGCTTTTGGTGGAACCGGCCTTTTTTCACCTACTTTCTTCTTCTTGGGAGGGTTCTTCTTCCTTTTCTTAGGATTGGAACCTTCACCAATTAGAAGAACAGAACTCTTCTTAGAGGGAAAATTCGATTCCGCAGTCTTCAACATGTTGTGGAGTTCAGCCAGGCTGACGTCCAACTTATTCATGTGAAAGTTCACAACAAACTGCGAAAACGAACCCGGAAGTGATTGCAAGACCAAGTCTTGACTCAGCTCCCCATCCATGTTGAAACCAAGTTGTCCAAGACGTTCAATCAAATTGATCATCTTAAGTGCATGGTCATTCACAGACGATCCCTCAGACATCCTACAGCGGAACAGCTCCTTCGATATCTCATATCGAGATGTCCTCCCTGCCACATCATACAACTCTTGTAGATGCGTTAGGATAGTGTGAGCATCCATATGCTCATGCTGCTTCTGTAGCTCAATGTTCATGGAAGCTAGCATGATACATTGAGCAACATTTGCATCATCTATCCACTTACGATACACAACATGTTCATCATCACGTGTATCGTCAGCAGGTTCAGCAGGCTTAGGTGAGTTAAGCACATATTCCAGCTTCTCAACCCTGAGAACAATTTTCAGGTTTCGAAGCCAGTCAGCAAAATTAGGACCAGTCAATTTGTGAGCATCCAGTATGCTCCGGAGTGATAGTGCAGAAGACATAATGTATATAGTAAATCTGTAAATGATAAACACATAACAACACTTAGCAAATATTCAATTTCATTTTAAAACACTATATGAATCGGGTCTTTATTCATAAGTGGCTCCCACTAGTTTATCTAATTTATACAACCCCTGAGTGGAAAAATTAAGCATTCATAATGCTAGTGGGAATAGGGATCCTACATTCCATCACACAACCTCGGCTATAGCACGAAACGCCATGTGATGTTCAGTAGGCAGACAACTCTTGTCAATTACATCTCATGTTATTCCCTAATAAAACTTTAGCCTCTTGAATAATTGAGTCACGGCTGTAGCACGACAAACTCAATATTCTAAGTCAAGTCTAACCCAACATTTTATACAATTGAATCAGTCTCCAACAGCCCACGACTGTAGCACGTAACGACCATTAGATTCTAATTCATTGTACACATCTCTATGTAATAGACAAGAATTTCTTATTTCGAAATCAAAGCCCTCGGCTGTATCACGAAACGACAATGATTCAAAAATAAGAACTACTTTCTACCATGTTGGAAGGCTATGACCGACACAAGCCCGTTGTGTCATTGGCCAATTACTACTTGATATTATTTAATTTTAGAGGGATTATATTATGTTACAATCATAATCATATTATAAAGAGATTCTTCCTTTTAAATTAAATATTTCAAATCAATAATCGATAATTGGATGATTCCCAGATCGGGGGGAGCATTGTCAAGAGGCGTCACTTAATACCCCTTTCTTACAGATCGAAATCTGTTTTTGACAGAATCATCCTTTTTCTCAATATTGAAAATTCATATTTAATTACGTGTTTTACAAACACAAGAATCTCATGATTGTATTCATAATATTATTGTTAAGGCAAGAAACGATTCATATTCTAGATTTTCTAGAGCACGCCTTATTTTGATTTAAGTTCACCTAAATCTATCATCGCATGGTAAATATAGGCATATATCTCATATATAAAAATAAATAAACAAGTAAGCATGCAAGTAATATCATGTCATACAATGATATAATGATGTATGGATTTATTATAGTATTTAAAAGCAATTAAAATAATTAGTACATGCTTTAAAACACTTTCGGGAATATAAACAGTTCCAAAATTTTATATAAAAAATATTTGACCACTCCATTAGATCCGTCTCGGAAAAACGAATCCAACGGTATATTGCACGCCCAAAACGGAGTTACCAAACTCCCAAAAAATCAAATTTATTGTGGATAGAAGGGCTGTAACGCATTACTGGAATGTGTTACAACAATTAAAAGCTATTAATTGTGTAACGCATGACGCTCATGCGTTACAGGACTTGTCACGCATTCCCGGAATGCGCAACACCCTTCCCAGCGATTGCGCGCCACGCGCTCGCGCGGACAGCAGCAGCAGAGAGAAAAAAAAACTATTTTAGCTTTATAACACTTAAAAAAAAAACTGCCCTACCCAGTAATTGCATTTATTGTTATTATTATTTTATTTTAATATTAATAAATTTATTAACAATTAATTAATAAAAAATTAATAAAAAATCAAAATAATATGATTTCTGAAATCAAACAAAAGCAAAAATTACCAAGTATCTATGGGGTCCTTGTGCAAATTTTAATTCATATATTTCAACATGCATAATTATTTTATGAATTTTAATTAAAACAATTTTAAAAAATTCATAACAAATAATCTACACATCACAAAATTATGAAAAAAATACCTAGATGATCCACAACACTTGTAGAACCCAGATCAATGGTCAAAATCTCATGCAAATAATATTTCGAATTAATTCATAATTAAATCTAAATATACTTGCAAAAATCATAATAAATCCATACATGCATAAAAAAAACTGAATTTTTTTATATGAATCTCTATATGCAGAACCTCACTCTGATACCATTGTAGGAATTTACGGATGAGCGGAAGCGTGATATAACATTTATTTCGTAAAAACCATGTATCGCACATATAGAAAAACATATAAAATCTAGAGCGAGGGGAATCGTAACCATACCTTGCGAATCGAAGCTTTAAAAATCGATGGTTGCAAGAAGTTGCTCCTCAGAGTGTGAAGCACTCTACCGGTATCCACCAAGAATTTTCCTAGTCACTCATCATGGCACATATAATTAGCCAGTTTCAGTCTACGAGTACAAAATCTCGACATTGTAGCCAAAGAAAGAAAGAAAACAACATTTTGACTACTTGGATAATGAATTGAAAAGAAGAGTAAATAAGTTTAGGATGAACAAGGTAATTATAACCCTTGAATAAAATATATGATATGAATTGGAAATTCTTGGTATCGGAACAATCGATAACCTCTCACCAAACATTTCTCATCAGTGAAACGGTCCACCCAAAGGGGTCTCCGTACATAAACTTTATCAAATTTTTCAATAGAATTGAATTCGGAATATCAATATCAAATTGATATCCTTTCTACGATTTCAACGTCTGATGTGCAAATCTCTCCTTAATAGGAGAAAAGAATTCCCGAGTAATCTCTGAAATATATATCATCCATGTTTTAGACATATAGCTAGATATTTATGAACTCGACTGAGGAGTCCAAGTATAAAAAAAAGAAATTGAATATTAGAATAATCGTTAAAGAATATTCGTCAAATAATTAAGGAAGCATTAATTGAACATTCCTTAGATAATTAAAAGAATACGAAATAAATTATAGACCTGGAAGGATAGATGAATAATGGTTCCTTCTTCAGGTCGTCCTGGAACATGAACAAAACGCTCTGGTGAGTAATGGTAGCTTAATTCTGCGTATTTAACCCTTAAGGTAATGAGAGGAGAAAAGAAAAGAAATAAAATGAATATAGCAATTGTTGGTTGCATCCCAAGTTGAAGTAGGAAATTAAAGGGGTTACCTGACATTAACTATTCAAGGTAACATAGGCAGGAACAGTTTTAGATTGAGGAGTGTACCAGCAAGTAGATACCAAAAAGTCAATGGTCATCATAATTTCTAACATCACCCGTACGAGGATGATCTTATCTTTCTGCCTTTATGGCTTATGGTACTAACCAACGGTACCTCAAAATCGTACAAGTCCTTAAATAGGTCAGGAGTTCGAACATATTTGTCATTCCACGATAATCGTCCCGAGATTGAGCCTCATACGGCCGCATCAACACATCCTCAAAAGATGAAGGTCCATTAACGTATATGTAATTTCTTAACACTAATCGTATCGAACGAATCCAACCCCAGGCCACCATAGGTCTCGTCCCTCGCAGGTCCTGAGATTGTCGCATTGCTCGTCGCAACCATAGGTGTCTTTATCAGAATCACGCTATTCATTCTTCATATCTTTGATTTCTGAGTTGAGCCATCATGGCCTATCGCACGAAATGTAATCGCGATGCAATTTAGCACGTTCGTCTCACGATAACGTTCTGGTATTACACGTACGCAACAGTCTCCTTTTTAGGTAACACAATACCCATTGACGGAAAAGACACCAACTCTGGTGGAATCGTTGTTCTCAAGGTTTGGACCTCATACACAAGATAATGCCTTAACTAGTCCACGCAATTTAGTAATTCAGATCGCGTAAAGGACTGTAAACATCTCAATCTTCACATGTGCTGCCTCCTCGTGGCAAACTACGATGAACTTCAAACGCTTAGGTTTTTACTAAGTCAAGTTATCCATTGGTATTGGCCATTCCGACCTTACCCCAACTGCAATCGAGACTCTGCTTCACGTCTTATCTTAATGTTTTTGATAATCCGTGTACAATTCTAAACGTCCTTCTCATCATTATGATGATCTTCAACGGTCCTGTCGGTCCTCCGATAAGTCCTCAACTAAACTCTTTAATCTTAACATCCTCAGTGGCACTACTTCCGGTAGTCCACTTAACGAACTCTATATGAGTCCTCTCGTCATTCTCTTACTTCGATATAACTCTTAACACTCTCATATCCAAGTTTATAACTTAACGCTCTGATACCATTTCTGTAACACCCCCAGATCCGGGGTCAGGAATCTGGGTTGTCACGCTCCATCAATGATACAATACCTGCATTACTTACAACATTCTCATAATACAACTCCAAAGACCCCAATCACTTACGCGCACACACACAAGTTATAGCCTTGGAAATGAGCAACAATAATCAACATTTGTTATTACAACCCAAATGATCTATCCCGGATCTCATCTATTATTTACAACCTCTACCTGAAGTTACAATAATAGACCTCACAATTCTATACAAGGTTTAGTAATACAAACCCACTCAAAATAATTCTCACTAATTCAAGCTGCAACCAATCTGCTCATACTGACAGTATCCATCCTGCGTCAACTAACTCTAGGGTGGTCTCTCCATTCCCTTGCTCTCGTAACACGAGGTGGATTCGGCAATGTTTTCCTCATGCTGAAATATTTAATAAAGCAAGAATGAGCTAATAGTGCTCAGCAAGAAATCCATCCCAGTTTAAATCTTTAAACCTTTTTGGAAGATAATCCATAAGGGATCAAAGCTTTTATCACTACTAGGGTCTAACCCCAAAATAGTATACCGTTTAAAATACCGTATGACTTATAATCATACTCATATACTCTTCTTAATCATTTGGAAATCCTTGGTATCAGTATGATAAACCAAGACTCAAAACATATCTTTTTAAAATAGATATCAAATATTGGAATCAAGGCTTAAAGCCTATTCATTGATTCAAAACACTATATAGTTCGAAAATATCTTTGTAACCACATGCTATGCATTAAACGGATAAGAGACAAGTATAACATAAAGGATGAAGTTACGAGGAAAATTAATATAATGTTTCCGTAACCCAAAATCCACTTATGCATATATATCCTTAATCAGGTTTTATCAGAGTCATAACTCATAAAATAAAAGATGAAGTTGCATGAATTTATTGTCACTTCATTTCCAAACACTTTTCGACCTCCTGCCAACATGATTGGTTCTTCACCCCAATACATGTTGCAGGAATATACAAATTGGATGATGAACCAATACTGGAGTTGCTACCGCGCCCGCTGTACCTAACCTTGCTATGATCAGTAGCAGGTCGTACCGCTCAAATAGTTTTCTACATGTAGATGGAAGAATCACGACGGCCTGACATTGTCTACCGCCTTCCGGTGATCTCCCGGCCCATTTGGGGCAATAAAAGTTGGATGGGTCGGCGCAACTGGACCACTTACACCACTCCTAGTTCAGATGAAATCCATGACTCTGAAACGTAAAGATCTTCCTCCTTTCCCCAAGTGTAACACTTGTTGATACGACTCCACTAAGTAGTTATATCTAGGTTGGAAAGGAAGATTCTTCAATATTTCCCAAGATATTGCTTGTTAATGGATATCGACTTGTTCCATGAATTTACCCCTCGATCGTTGAGGTGGTAACACAATATTTGACTTGCAGCAATTACATTGTTCCGAAAAATATCTGTCCCTTGACAGTTTTTGAATTGAGAGTTTAAAAAGAGTAGTAGTCACTTAAATCAGGTTTCCCATATTTTTGATAGTTGAGCGAGCATTCAAATCTTCTTAAAAGACAGATTTAAATGGAAAAATAGTGTTTTGGGAACCTCTTTTTACTTTAGAAAATACTTAATAATCTATTAAATAAGTAAATCTTAAATGAATATTCGAAAATAATATTCATTAAGTAAATCATGATCAAATGAATATTCAGAAATAATATTCATTAAATAAATAAACCTCGAATGAATATTAAATAATTAAACCTCGAATGAATAATAAATAATTAAACCTCGAATGAATAATAATATTCATTAAATAATTAAACCTCGAATGAATAATAATATTCATTAAATAAATAAACCTCGAATGAATATTTAAAATAATATTCATTAAATAAATAAAACTCGAATGAATAATAAATAATTAAACCTCGAATGAATAATAAATAATTAAACCTCGAATGAATAATAAATAATTAAACCTCGAAAGAATAATAATATTCATTAAATAATTAAACCTCGAATGAATATTCAAAAATAATATTCATTAAATAATAAACCTCAAATGAATATTTAAAATAATATTCATTAAATAATAAACCTCAAATGAATATTCAGAATAATATTCATTAAGTAAATAAAGACTAAATGAATATTCCAAAATAATATTCATTAAATAAATAATCATAAAGCAAGTATCACAATATACTTTCGAAAACCGCTATGCTTTCCATTAGCATATATAACTGAAATAGTATTCAAATAGTATTTCTCGACTGAGATAATACTCAAATAACATTCCTTGAAAGATATAGTAAGCAAATATCATTCTCCGAATGATATCACCTTCGAATAACAATCCTCAAAATACATAGTATTCTGCCGATGGTATCCCTCCGGGTTTCCACGGCTATCTATATATCTCAAAATACCGACTCCCGATTTAGAGTCGAAAACAATGAATATGCTCTTATATTTAGAGCTACCAAGTAAACCGGTTCATAACTACTTAACTCAAGAGATTTTATATAATCCAAAGGTCAAATCCATTTCAACAAGAAATAAGATATATCGTAAAACTGTCCAATTTTATACATGGCAAAAGTAGTATTATATAGTCAATACTTCAAAGTATAGATTTAGAAACTCGCATGCATCTATCATATGCATATATTTCATCTCAACAATTTTATACCATCACATCTATATACGACGTGAGGTTTGAAAGCATGCATAATACCATATGCATCATCAGAATATTATAACTTAAAATAAAGCATGGAATGAGAAAACTTGCCTGGAAATCCCGAAGTAGCAATAAGTCTCAGGTTGGTCCAGTAATCTAGAATCAACACAAGGTTCAAGATTAATAACTTAAACGCTTTCACCATCCTAAGTATATACTATCTCAAGTACAAAGTCCATTTTCGAGTTAACTCCTTAAGAACTTCTACTCGAGCATGCTCGCTCACGCATTTTTATAAAGTTGAGATTTAATCCTTTTTGCACGAAATCTATTCGAGGGTCTTCCTCAACATACCTATCATGTTATCACAAAGTTTCACATTTTATTATGACCTCTAAGTGGTTCGATCATAGCCTCAAAGTTGACAAAGTGGTATAGTTCGGTTTCGCGAAACATCCTTTACTAAAACACTCGTTTCTCCTAAACCGTAAATCGGATTCACATGATCTTCGCACCAAAACGAACCTCGAAACAAGACCTACACTATACTAGGCAGTGGTGACCTTGGACAGAAGGTATTATGTTCGAACATCACAAACAAAACAAGGCTAAGGAAAATCGGGCATTATAACGACTATGTTTTAACGATTCCAAAGTTTAATCATAAACTTTACATAATCAATCCAACCAAATCACCAAGTCAAATCCTCAACATCATTACTAACCCATAATCATCATCAACCAGTCAAAACCAACATCTACTTGCTTATCATCAAATCAACATCAAACTTTCATCAAAATCACTTAATCATCCTCATAATCAAACTAACTAAACTATACTTAAAACTAACCATATAAATCAATTTATAACTAAGGGTTTCAAGAGTTTATACCTTCCTTGATGCTTCATATACACTAACAATAGTTTATAATCCTTCCTTGAGCTTTGAACAAACCTTAACAAGCTTAATCCTTAAGAAACAAAATCAAGAATCATGAAAAGTTACTATTCATCCTCATCTTGTAAAATCCATAACAATTCGAAAAATAAGAGTTCGGTGCTAAGATTTTTACCAGACCTTGTGCTCTTCATAAGATTTCTTTTGAGTTATAGATCTCCAAATTTAAAGCTCCCTAGCTAGGGTTTTGAGCCCCATCTTTCCGCTGGACAGAAACTGGACAGTTTGGGTTCTCCAACTTGGGGAAGGGATTTGGCTAGGCTACACTCCTTTGCTGACTATGAAATTGTGAAAGAATGTTATCCATAGGATGGAGAAGTTGTGGTTAAAATTTGGTGATTTTAGGACAAGTAGATTTGGAGTTATGAATTTTTCTCTTCTCCTTGTGCAAGCTGAGCAGATTGTTGAAGAAATGGGGGAAGAGTTTTCTTTTTCTTCCTTGGTTACTTTTGAGATATTTTGTATTAAAAGTGGTGAGTCATTACCTTTGTTGCTTAGTCATAGGACACATGTCAAACATGCAAGGTTTTGGAATAAAGTAGCTTTATTGGTTTGCTTTACTGGTTCGTTCTCTTTCACACGGATGATACAAATGTTGCATCCCTCGAATTAATCTTGTTACATGTTACTTCCATGTCTATATTTAATCCTGTAAATGTCGCGTTGTTCCGTCACCACTTAATCTCGTATTTAAATTGATTCGTGTCTCATTGTTCGGTTACGGCTTAATCTTGATGAACGTTCGCAGGGATTTCTTAAGGGTTCTATCGAAGTAGTTTACCGTAAACGTTCTCGATATCTCTAATTCTTTTATTAAATCCATATCCATGGAATTGATAATTTAATCCTCCAATACTTTCAAATAATGATTAATCCGTCCGTTATTGGTGAAATTTCGGAGAAAACAGAAATGCTATTTTTCCGATTCTGACAGCTTTTGCATTCCTTCATTTACATCGCATATCACTAATACGACTTTGAAAGTTTATTATAACGCCCCGTATATAGGGTGGTCTGAAAATCTTTTTCGGCTCAGAAATTTACTATTCATCAGGATTTTACTATTCATCAAATAAATAAAAAATTAACTAAGTCCAAAATTTGGGGTTATTACACATAACAGTTCTAGTCCTTTTGCATCACCTGTGGTTTAGTGGGAAAAGAGATGGCGCTTGGAGGTTGTGTGTGGATTATAGGGAATTGAATAACATGACAGTTAAAAAGAAATTTCCTATACCAGTCATTGAGGAGCTGATAAATGAACTGTCAGGTGTTGTGGTGTTTAGTAAGTTGGATTTTGAGTTTCTTGTTATGCCATTTGGACTTACAAATGCACCAGCTTCATTTCAGGAATGAATGAATCATGTTTTTAAACCTTTGTTGAGGAAATGTGTTTTGGTCTTCTTTGATGACATATTGGTTTATAGTAAATCATTGGAAGAGCACTACAAGCATTTGGAGTTAGTTTTTGATCTAATGCAGTCCAACAAGATGTTTGCCAAAGGTAGCAAGTGTGCTTTTGCTTTGGATAAAATAGAGTGTCTTGGTCATTTTATTTCCAAGAATGGTGTTGAAACTGATCCAAGCAAGATTTCTGCCATTGAAAGCTGGCCAATACCTGCCACTATAAAGGAGGTAAGAAGTTTCTTAGGCTTATCAGGTTACTATAGAAAATTTGTGAAGAATTATGCACTCATTAGTAAGCCATTGACTGATTTGCTTAAGAAGGGTGGGTTTAATTGGACTGAGGATACTCAAGCAGCTTTTACACAATTAAAACAAGCTTTGGTTTCTATGTGACACCCTCCAAATCCGGGGTACAGATTTGGGAGTCACTCGACCAACATAACACAAACACACCTGTATGTATGCATAATATAGTAAAAGAAAGTACCCCTTAACCAAGACCGCATCCAGATTATGGCATGAAACAAGCTTCTAAGTCACTTATTATTATTACAAACCGGTTCGCAAAGGTAAACGTTATACAAACTTAAAGTACAAAGCTAGACATCTAGTTTGACTGCCGAAACAAGCCGACAAAAACTATCCGTCCAATGACTATGACCCTGGGTGATCTCCTAGCAGCTGGAGAACTGTCACTCGCACTACGTCTGCTCATCATCTTGCTTCACTGGAAGAGGGTTAGACAAACAAGTATGAGCCAAATGTGCTCAGCAAGCATATACATACCAACCACAATTTTAAAACAAAAGGGTAAACATGGATATCAGAGTATAAATCACAAGTACAGAGCATATGGTTGTAATCAATCTCAAATGTAACAAATGGTATTAGAATTGGACTTTTACGTTTTAAGAAAACATCAAGGTTAAGCTGTTGACCAGTCACGCATTAACCGCGGACTATGCACACAACAAAGTCCTCTAAGTAGGATCCCTGACCGCATTTTACCTTAATTCATTCCGACCACGAATCTGGTCCGACCATTATTGGTCCATTTTAAAAACATTCCAATTCTATTGTAGGGTATCAGTAATAGCATGAAAAAGGTAATTAGTTATAAATATTATTTAACAATATTCTTTTAAGTAAGGGTAATTAGGTAAAATCACTTAGGACATACCGAATCAACCAAACTTTTAATGTTTCGTCTATTATATTATAGTATAAATAGTATTGATATCCATATTATCAGTTCGTGTATAATATGAACGTATGTAAATTCTCATGTGTATCTAATGTAGTAATAATATCAATACTATTATATAATGGATGAAACATTAAAAGTTTGGTTGGTCGGTATGGTACGTTGTGATTTTACTTAATTGTCCTTAATTAACTGTACTTCGTGTTTTTACTTAATTAACCCTACTTATTTATAGAAATATATTTTTAAATAATAATATTACCTATTTATAACCAATTACCTTTTTCACCTAAAATACATTATTTTTTCTATTTTTTCTAAAAAATTCCCCTACTTTTTCAAATATATCACGGGCAATTACCTTTTTTAACTAAAACATGTTAGTTTTTCTATTTTTTCTTACTAAAACCCCTCCTTTCCCAAAAATATCACGGACAAACATTTAGTTATTTATTTTTAAACATATTTTAATATTATAATTATTTTTTAAAAGTTTATTTTAATAATCAAATACCTATTTTAATAATCAAATACCTATTTATAACCAATTACATTTTCAGCTAAAACACATTATATATTTTTTCTAACAAAGTCTCTCCTTTTCTAAATATATCACAGGAAATTGCCTTTTACAATTTACTTTTTCTATTTTTTCTCACTAAAATCCATTTTTTTCTAAAAATATCACAGGAAACCCTTTACTTATTTTTTTTAAAACATATTTAAATACTTTTAATTATTAAATTTTAAAACCTCATTTTCCAAAAATATCACGGGCATTTACCTTTTTAAACTAAATATATGTTGCATTTTTTATTTTTTATTATTAAAACCCCTAATTTCCAAAAATATAACGGGCAAACCCATACTTATTTATTTTAAAATCCGTTTTAATGTTTTTAATTAATTAAAAGTGTTTAGCTATTTTAACATGTCTACTTATTTTTTGCACAATTACAATTAATAAAATATTAAAAAAATAATAATTAAATAACAATTAACAATCCGTGCATCGCACGGGTTTTAAGCTAGTATTTATAAAATATAAACTTAGATATGTATACAAAATTCTACTTTGAGACATGTTAAAAATCCATTAGTATTAAATAAATGTTATCCTTGAGTAAGATGCAAAGTTTTCTATTAGTACGCCTCAAAATAAAAAAAAATCTAACCCGGCGGATTTGAACATGACATAAATTAAGCAAATATGAATTTTTTTTAAGTAAATAAATGATTTAAATCAAATAGTTTTTAACAAAAAAACAATAAATCTTCACCGTTAAAATTATTAAAAAAATAATATCATTACGAAATCAATAATTTATAACAAATATTAATGAACCTAATTATATTATAAGTTATACTAAGGAAAACAAACACATACCACTTATTTTTTTTTAAAATTGTTTCACTAAAACTTATATTAACGGACCTATTTATATTTAACTATATTTTAATTAAAAAATATATATACGACCATTCCAATTTAATTTAAACATATTTCTAAGTTATGCTTATTTGAAAAATCAACTTTAATGAGACTAATTGTTTAAAAGTCTAATCAAATTAAAATACCATACATCCATTCAAATTTAAAATTATCTTTATAGAAAGTAAATATAAATACAAAATAAAATGATAAAATACGAATAAAATATATAAATATATCTTAGTTGTATTTTAACAAAATATTAAGATATATAATATAACAGATTTAAATGTCACTCATGGGATATAACAAATAACAAAAAAATTGATATACATTTAATTGAGGAAATACGAGTGTAGTAAAGATGATTGAATACATGATTATATATAAATATACGATAACTAAAGATACGATAACCGAAAAAATGAAGTTATATAAGGATATTAAACCAACATTTTAGTTTACTAAAAAATTAAAATAAAATAAATTAGGATAACATGAGAATAAATTACTTACCTACTAATTTTTTTTATAGTGAACTCAAAGAGTAATGTAGCATAATGTTTGAACATGGAGTTTGTTGGAGGAATTTTCAAGTTTGATTCTCAATAATTACATAAATTCACAATTTTTTAGCATATTTGTAAAAGAGCGGCATTTTTATAAATTTTTGATATTCGGGAGTAAAAATGTACTTCACAATCATTTATTTGGCTTATTTTGCAGTTAGATAGCATCTATACTAATGCTAAAAGAAAAAATTACTAACTCAATAACTTGTCACATGTCATTCTCATATTAAAAAATTTACGCCTCTCTCTCCTTATTAATTTTGAACTCCACTAATTCTCTTTCTTCCTCTTTTACTTCCTTTTTTTGATTACTTGCTTAATTTATTTTTCAAACATCTTTTACTAATATTTCATATACCTATTTACAACTCAACATTTCAACCGTTGGATCTAATATTTTTAAAAATAGACGATCAAGATTATATCATATAAAAATAAAAATTATTATCTAAAAAGAATATAAATCAAAAGTGAAAGTATTTGTATTAAAATTGGATTATAAGTAATTATAACTTAATAAAAAAAACCAGTTCCATTAATACTAATATTCAATTCATATTACATATCAAAATAATAAGAATAGTTAAATTTTAAAATAGATAGATGAGAATGGTTGGATCGAATATAAAAAAGTGTATTTGGTTTTTAGTTGAACTATAAGTAGAATTATATTCAAATACTAAAAAGAGTATTTTGATAATTTAAACCAAATATAAATAAATTTTCTAAGTTGAATAAGAATTCAATGTAAAAATTCATCACTTTCTTTTTTTCTTCTCTTTAGTTCCAAAGTATTTTTAATTGAAAATAAATAATTAAACTATCACTAAATCTTGTGTGTGCCGTAAAACGTTCAAATCTAATTTTTATAACTCAAGATACAACAAAAGTACTTAATTGAGTAATTGAGTGTCTAAAATTTAATAAATAAAATCTAAAAATTAATAACATAAAAATATTAAGAAATACAAATAATATATTTATAGATATTAAAAGGCTAGTATATAGAAGTAGATTAATGGACCGAAAACTAGAAATGGGGTAAGAAAAGGTTTAGATGGGCCAGGACCAAAAGATGTAAAAGAAAGACCTATATGTATGCCCCATGTAGCACAAAAGATGAGTTCAGGAACATTCCCCGATCGTCTCTCTCTTGTTGGGTAACATTCCTATTTCCTCCTCTTTATCTTTTCCAATTGTTTGTTAGTCTCTTGATTTTTAATTTTCTTGTTGGATTACATTACTCTTTCCGATAGACAATTTTGTATGTGTTTATCTTAGAGCTTGCGAAATACTTGCTCAAGGTTTTGATTTACATATACTGCTTACTTTTTAGGGCTGTTCTCTATGAAAGTTGAGATTTTTATATTTTAGAAAGATTTAAACATCAAATTTATGGATCTTTGACCTGTTATACTGCAGCTAACGGGGATTTAATTATAGTTTTTTTTTTATGTTTTTGTTTTTAATATTTGGGGCTTTGTTGTTACAAAGATTTTGTCTTTGATGTGATTTATAAACTGATCAATTGATCTTTGGCTTGGGTTTATAGCAGTATAATTTTATTGTGTTAAATTCTGTTGTTTAGTTTTATAGTATGTGCTTTTCTGTAACATCTTTATAATTTAATTGTGCAATCAGATTATCTAGGAATGTTCTATGGTGTCTGTGATAATACAGTTTTATTAAGGCGCTGTTCACTGTTATTTGATTATCGTTTTCCCCTTTACAGTGCTCTAAATTTTAAGAAAGCCCATTATTCATTATTTTTTTTCGTGATTTAGTAATACTTTCACCCTCTTTTTCTTATTGTATCCATCATCAGACTGTCGTATACTGCATTTTGGCATAGACATTTTTAGTTGTGAAGGACTGAAGGTGCCATGACAACAATCGTCGCAAAAAGGGTTGGGACATTCCTTTTACGTGTTATAGACAGTTTGACAGAGCCAATGACAATTGCTGCTGCAACGGTATTCCCGGTAGAGTATGTTGTCAATCTTAAAATGAAACATGAAATCCAACTTGCAGTGGATCGAGTGCTAGAAAGAGAACGCAAGCAAGTCATTGAAAGCCAACCTGTGGCGGTGGTGGAGCTAGCCCAGGGAAAGGGTCAGAATAATGAGTAGTATCATTATCAGTATCTTATCATTATTGATGTTCTATTGTTTGTAATATGTATCTGAGGGTGAGGATGATCTCTTGTCTTCGTCCTTGTCTTAACTAATCTGTCTTAGCAATTTTATTTAACAACTCGGATAAACTAATCTCCTTTAATACTATATTTACTTTTAATATTATTCATGTTAATGTGATTCCCTACTTCCAAGGATAATGTATCACACAGGAAGTCTGGCACAGTTTTGAAGCCAGAAATTCACTGGCAGATCTTATTGATGTGGTGTTATTTACATTTTTCTTCAAAAAAAAGTAGAAAAAACTAGAATGAAAGTAAATTAAACGCCTGATTATCGGATAATGTTTTGTAAATTAGGTTTTACTGATTTAGCATTGTTGACTTGTGCATCAGTGTGTAAAGCTTTGCAGAAGAGAAGGACATTAGATTTTTCCACAAGTGTGATCCAATGTTTGTTTGTCTACAACAAATTTCCCCTTATTCTACTTCTGAACAATAGCTAACCCTCTTAGTTGAGCAGTATGTAGGCAAACTAGTTACTTGCATGAACAATCTAAATTCTCAAGTGCAGTTCTTCGCTATATATAACTTTAGCTTTCAATTATGTTCTCTTCCCCTTTAAATGATTCTCGACTCTGTTTTATACAAAAAGAATTTTAGAATGAGACTACTACACAAATCAAGGAAACTCCTTGGATGGTTGTTTCTTTGTCAAAACTTCAGAAGAATGTTCTGAGGCATATTATCCCGAACAAGGTTCCTCCTGGTTTGGGTTGGACTCAAAGGCATCAGAGTTGCATTAATCAAGGTTCTTCTAGTAGCTCTTGTGATTGGATTGATTCCTTGCATGCAGAGTCACCACACCTCCAATGTGTGAAGTGTAGCTACTGCAATTCCCTATGAAATCAACTGTAAAGAGAAAAACAATGAAAAATTTAAAAGTCAGTTGTCAGTTATTAATATAGGGTCTTGCTCATATGAGAATCCATGTTTAAATTCTACCATCAAGATTTCTCTCTTTTATAAGGCTTGTTTGGTTGCAATATGACTCTGAATCCAGACCCCTTGTTCCACATACTGCATTCCCAATTTCATGATCATTTAACCCATTCATTTGTCCAAAAGTAACTTGATCTTCAACTTTTGGCTTTGCCAGAAAAGAGGCAGATTTATGGCCTCCTAAATCAACCCTCTTATGTACCTCCTGTGATTCTTCTGATTGAGCCTTATTAACAGGAGTTATCCCTAAACCAGATTCTGAAAATTGATTATGCTGGTTATTAAACAAACTATTGCAAGCATTAGCATCAGTATTGGCATCAGGCTAACCACCTCTTGCCATGTCAACTTTTGAATGTAAACTCTGTATACCACCAGCTACCTCAAATCTACTGAGTCTTTCGTTCTTGGAAGGACTATTGTAATTTGGACTCGTTGACCTCAAAATAGACTTTAGACAAGCATCATAATCCTTCTGGTTACCTTCATTAATTAACAATCTATTCGCCTCCCTGGTAGCATTTTGAGAAGGTGAACAGGTATGAACACCACGAGATGACACTACACCTTTCGAACTTGATCGCGTACCATCACGACTTGACCGTGATCTGTTCTTTCGCCTATATGCTTTTCCTGGGAACCCATAAGCAGCAAAATCACCCGAATCTTTGGAATTCTCAATTACACCCGACCAGGAAGAGTTCTCAAATTGACCAATAATTTTCCTAAGAGAATGTATAGAATTCCTTTCACCTTTGATAAAATCATTATCACCACAATTGGGATCATTACCTAGGGGAGCCTTTGGTCTACCACTACTATCTACGGAATTCCCAGGAGGTGAAGCAGCTACTGCAAGGCTATCTTTTGCTTTACTGAAAGTACAGAATATCGCATTGCACATTTTGAACAATTGGAAAATACATAGACTGAAATAATAATTGACAACACTGCCAAATAGAAAATATACCTGGTCCCAAGCTGGTCATGTTTCTGATCCATCAGCGAAGTAGACTGTACGCTAAGTGAAGATGCATTACCAGCTCCAAAGTCCAAGGGATCCCCACCCTGCAAAATTACAATTGGTCAACACAGCAAGAGTGATTCAAGATCAATTTTGAAGATCACAGTGGTGTAAAAACACAAACTACTTACTTCCTCAAGAAAGTCTAATTGTCTCTTTGCCTCCTCGTGAGAAACAAAGCGCTGCCTGTGAATAAGATAATTGCTCGACATATTACCTAATCTAGTACAAAGAGACTTCGCCAAATACAGTAGTAGCACAAATAGGGTTATAATACGGAATGAAAGAAACTTTACTCAATCTCTGATGTAGTCTCCTCAATTACTGTTAGCTGAGGAGGTATGTCGGTAGGAACACCGCCTTTGTGGTCAACAACTCCCATTGAACCAACGTCAGCATTGACTAAGTGACCGAAACCTAAAGTATATCCACGCATTCCTGTTCCAAACGCCTAAATATTTTTGAGTCACATCGATTAGAGATCAATCAGGTTCCTAAAAGCAAAGGAATAATGATATCTGAAAATACTAATTTTGTAAAGTATCGAGGCATATGTAAATTAACACATGAAAATAACAATAACATTAAAAAAAAAAAAAAAGGAATACTGCAACATGCTAATACAGTTCAACAAAAATAAAATTTATATTGCCTTTTTAAAACAATTAAGAAAAATGGAAACAAGTATCTTTGCAAGTACAAGAAAGGATAGAATAAAGCCACATCATAAAAGTATTGCTAACACTATTGAGAACAGACTGCTAACACTTGAAATCTTTAGCATAACAACTTCATAAAAGTATTGCTAGGAAAGATGTTAAACACTGATACACAGTGTTGTGAAAATCGCGATTAATCGCGCTTCACGATTAGGCGAAGGTCCTGCGAGTTGCGTATGAGCGATTTGGTGCGATTATGAAATTGGCAAAAAATCGTGAGTCAATCGCGATTAATCGCAAAAAAAACGCAGAAAATCGCAAAAAAAGCGCAAAAACTCGCACATTGCATAAAAAGACTGGAATACCCTTAAGTTAAAAAACCCTACTTATCTACTTATCTTTATAACCGTTCACATCATCACAAGTTTTGCACAGCCGCAGTCAAAGAGGTATATCTTATACAGTATATTATTATCTCCATCTCTTTCTCTATAACTCTCTCTCCAGATTTTTATTATGTTTATCTCTACCAAGTTGGGGACTTATTATTATGTTTGAAAATGTTTTACGAACCACTTTAATGTTAATATTATAACTAACATTTTTCAGAAGTATTTCTGTATAAATATAGATAATTAAGTAAATAATTTCATTTTTGGCAAAAAAACGTGCGAGTAATCGCGAGTCGCGCTTCAAAAACGGAGCTTGCGCTTTTTTTGATTTTGCGCATTTCACAACACTGCTTATACAAATTGAGACAAAAAAAATACTAGTTAACCTTCTAATAGTTCCCAAATGCATTAGCAAATCCAGTTAGACACAAAACGGGCGGGAGACGATAGAGAATTGGTAACGCAAAATCCCAGGCCGAAAATCCGGTAAACATTAGACGTATTATTGAAGACTTATGGTAGGCATTCATATTCCACCAACAAACCAATGCGGGACGTTTCAAGTAACTTTCTATTGATCATATAACAGGGCCAGGGGCATTGCATACTTATAACCAAAAAGCACAAATATAACGTAATTTTCGCATAGTAACACCACTATACCATTCAATCCTCATAGCAACAACGCAATTAATAAACATTTACGAAAGCACTGATATCGCAACGATCACTCCCCTCGAGTTTAATTACACCAGCAAAACCACACTAAATTCAGTAGCTAGCTAAACTCAACAGCAAAATTTTACCTAAATTTTCAAAGTAATATGCATTAACAAAATTTTAAAACACATAAATTACGCATTTGTAACTTGATAATTGAGCATACATAACAAATTCAACGACTAGTTATGATTTTAGGGTTTGTATAATTACCTGAATTTTGAATTTCCCGGCAAGTATTTGTAGCTAGGGCTCTCAATTTCTCTGCTCTGATGCAATCAAATTAATTAATCTCACACATATAAATATAAAAAACAAGTAATTATTTACAGATATGAATAAATAATTAATTTAAGTGCTATTGTGTCTTCATCGTCTTCTTGCTTGTTCCCAAATTTGTATTCAAAGTGATGGTGGGCTGGACATGCAGACAGTGAATGAAGACGGAGGGGCCTGTTTTGAGTATTTCATTTTGGGCCATTTTCAATGTGGCGCCATTTTTGCTTTGTGTTTATTTTTTAATTGGTGAATTTATTCCAAACTAGATTAAAGTGAAAGATAAAAAACAAAAACAAAATATTGAAAGAAACTAATTTTAAAATGATAAAATGTTAATATTTAGATGCATATAATATATATATATATATATATATATATATATATATATATATATATAATTATTTTAGATATTATATATGTTATTTGATAATATATCATATATGTCACTATTTTGGCAGAATAGTGAAGATTATATCAAACACTATCAGGAATCTTACTAGTAGGGCAAATGAACACTGGACCATGTTTGTTGGTTTGCGAAGTGTTTTTTTATGAATATGAGGATAAAGTCATGTTGGAAACAGATAATCGTGAAGCTCTCAGGGAATGGGAAGAATGGAGGTGGAATGAGAATGTGATCCAAAATCATTTCAGGGTTATTCAACAACTTAACCATAGGAAAAAAGAGACAAATCTCACTCTAGAGACTAAGGCGTTGGATGAGAGCCAGAACATGTTGACTCGCTATTTGGCAGAGGATGGAGCAGTTAACAGGACTAGATTGGTTGTTTTTCGTCGATCTTTTGGAAGGGTTAAAGAGTTTTGGAAGTATGATATGGGCTTGTGGGCTATAGCTAAGGAATTTGAAGAAATTTCGGAAGAGGACTACCTAGCAGGAGAGATCCAGGAGGCTGAAGAGATGGAAGAGGTTCAAGGCGATGATGAAGAGGGCATGCAGCTAGTGGAAGACATAGAAATGGATGGAATGGGTCATCAAGGGTGAAGTTGTTCTTTGAGTTCGAAGTAGTTTTTAAGTTATTCAAGTACGCTTAAGTTTGTTTTTCGTTTTTAAAGTTCAAGTAGTAGGGTTTGCTTGTGTAAAAACCCCGTTATTTTTATTATTATTTTAATATTAGATTAGTTTTATTTATTTTAATTAAAAAATGCTAGAATTACTTTTGTGCTAAATAATTTGAATAAGGATAAAATTTGATTTTATGGAAAGAAGTGTGAAAAGATTTAGAAAATTGTTATCATTTAATTTCGAATATTTGTATTAATTAGAATATTTTTAATATTAGAGTGATTGAATAATTTTTAGGAGAAGATTTTAGGCTTACCTAAATTACTTTAGGGTTTGGGTGTCTATATAATTAACTCTTTAGAATAGGATGAGACTCGTACAGACTTCACAACCGACAAAAAGGTACGTCTTCTTTTCCCCGAGCCTGCGTGCTTTTATGTGTTAATTAAAATCTTGTTTTCTTTAGTCTGCCATGTAACTGGTTAATTGATTTCATGTAAGAATTATACGTTGATGTTCCTGTGTTGCCTCATGATTGATAGTGGCTGTCAGTTCTTTCAATTTTATATTATATTTTTAAGAGTAAATAGCAGTTTGCACCCCTTTACTTTGGGCGTTTTTTCGATTTGGTCCTGAATAATATTTTATGGCAGAATGCACCCCTATATTTAATTGTCGCTTTGATTTGCACCCCTTTGACTAAATTCCGTTAATTTTGACTGTTAACTTAACGACCAGAGTTATTTGGGTAATTAACCAGGATAATTTTCTATTTATTTAGATTTTAACAGTATTTATGTGAATAACCATGGTGGATTTGTTCTTGATAATTGATAGTTGAATTGTGTTTGTTATGAAATTTATAACATGGTTATGATTTTTGATTTAATTTTTGAGCTTGAATTCGAGTTAATTGGAAATTTAAGGGTCACCGGATTTTCTTTAAGTTTTTGGCCGGAATTGAACCTCGGTAATTTGGTTGTTAATGACACTTATGCCACGGAATAGATCGTAGAATGGCGATTATATACATGTAAAAATATTCGAGTTTGGTGTTCATTTTTGGGTGGCCGGAAACGCGGCGGTGCCGCCGCCGGCGAGCCTTGGGCTCGATTTTTAGCCGTTTTGGTTGATGTTTTGTTGGGTATTGATTGTGTTATGAAGGCCTATGATTTCCCATAAGAAAACCGGGCATTTTGGAGGTCGTTTCGAATAAAGGCCTGTGATTTCATGAATAGTGTTTCTGGGATTTATTTTTCAATTTTACCCCTGCTCTAATTAACGGTGACAGTCAATATGGACGGAATTTGGTCAAAGGGGTGCAAATCGAAGCGACAATTAAATATAGGGGTGCATTCTGCTACAAAACATTATTCAGGACCAAATCAAAAAAACGCCCAAAATAAAAGGATGCAAACTGCTATTTACTCTATTTTTAATCAATTTCTTTATCATGCGCATGTGTTTGGATATTTGTTGTTTTGATGTACAACTTAAGTTAGTTATCAAGTTTAGTTTTGTTTCATATGATTTTCGTATAATTGATAAGGAGTGAATTTTCTTTTAGTATTTTGTCTACCATGAGTTTACAGTAATTATGATTGTTATTTGTTCGTGTGCACATTAAAATTATTATCTAATAATTTTATTTATTTGACATTATTTGATTATGTGGGCTTAATCGGTATTGCATCTAGAACTGGTATAAAAGAAAAAAAAACATAAATCTTTATTACGATGGAGTAGATTTTTGATAAATTTTATTATCAAATGATCTCTAAAAATGGTACAAGTTGCATGGTATTAAGTGTTGATTTTGCTAAAATATTTAGTTAAGATTAAGGTAAATGGCTTGTTATATTTATCAAGTTTAATCCATGCTATTTGAAAGAGTTTTGGTGAACAAATTATATTTTAACTTACGAAGATTATGATTATTTTAATATTAAGTTTCAAAAGTATTGATTAATATATATTTGCGTACATGTCAATTTTCTGTCCAGTTTTTGTGTTTATCTCCTTTGTTTTATGTGTTTCGGTGCATCCATATTCAGGTGTACAAAGTAGAGATAATACCATTACAATCGACCTAGCCTGTGTAGTTAATTCGTGGGTGGATGTTACAAAGTTCTGTTATATAATAAACATGTTTTGTTCTACGAGTTTAAATAATTCAGGGGTCAGTTTACTAATTAATGTTTGTTAAATATTATTTAGTGTTCCGTGAATTACTTAATTTTCAGTATTTGGTGGCTTTGAAGGTAAGTACTTTTTGACTTACTTTTATTTTCGGAAAAGATATTTTAACTCTGCTTTAAATTTCGTATAAGATATAATAATATTGTTTCGAACTGTATAAAATATAAGAAATAAGATACGAGAATCTTCGAATCCCTCAGTCTCTACGTTTCGAACCCGTTCGTAATTTACGCTATAATTCCGGAACTAGCCTTAGATACCCTTAGTAGGCGCACAAGTGTGCAACTTTAGATACCTATTAAGGGCGTAATTATTGAACTTTAGATGCCGGTCACTGGCAAAGTGTGACATATAAGAATAAGAATAAGATCTCGACTACTGGGAAAGTGTGGTCGTAGAGCAAGATTGTGATATTTCGATTTTCGTTTGGTTATTTTTAGAAGTGTTTTAATTATATTACTTCTATTTATTAAAAAAATACGTTGACATGTTAAAATAAGTAAGTTTTTTAATAAGGACAAATAGGAAAGCTAACATGTTTTAATTAAAAAAAAAAGTAACTACCTATGATATTTTTAGATGTGTTTTAATTATATTAATTGTATTTGTTAAAAAAATACATTCACTTGTTAAAATAGGTAAGTTTTTTAAATAATTAAAAGTATTAAAATAAGTTTTAAAATATATAAGTAAGGGTTGCACTTGATATTTTTGGAAAAGAGAGATTTTAGTGATAACAAATATAAAAGGTAATATATTTTAATTTAAAGGTAATTGTCCATGATATTTTTGGAAAAGAAATAGATTTTGTTAGAAAAAAATTGTTTTAATTATAAAATGCAATCAACTAGTTAATATTTTTATTATTTTATTATTTATTAAATAGAGTATTAAAATAGATTCTAAAATAAATAAGTAAGGATTGCACCTCATATTTTTGGAAAATAGAGATTTTAGTGATAAAAAATATAAAAGATATTATGTTTTAATTTAAAGGTAATTGTCGTGATATTTTTGGAAAATGAGTAGATTTTGTTAGATTTTTTTTTAATTATAAAAGACAATCAGTTAGTTACTATTTTTATATTATTTTATTATTTATTAAATAGAGTATTAAAATAGGTTTTAAAATAAATAAGTAAGGATTGCACCTCATTTTTTGGAAAACATAGATTTTAGTAATAACAAATATAAAAGGTAATATGTTTTAATTTAAAGATAATTGTAATGATATTTTGGAAAAGGAGTATATTTTGTTAGAAAAAAATATATTTTAATTATAAAAGCCAATCATCTAGTTACTATTTTGGTAACTTGACAATAATACAATTCCATAAAACATTTGATTTGTAGTAACTTTCGTTATCCTAAAAAGAAAGAAGTATATTTGTAGCAGTGTATCCCAAATTTAAACAAATTAGATCCCACATTTCCATTTTTTTGATTAGATTACAATATTATTTGATTTTTATGTAGTAAAATATAGTGAAATATTAATGTAGAATAAAACTTTCCCGAATTTTGATTATATTATTAATTTATTAATTAGAAAAAGTACCGAAAACCAAAAACTAACCGAAAACCAAAACTTTCAATGTTTCGGCTTTAATAATATAGTATAGATATAGATAATGAAGTACTTTAATGATATTTAGTTGAGATATAAATCTTTCATAAAATAAAACAGGACAAATATAAATATGTATTTTATATAAATTTAAAATGAATATTAAACAAAAAAAAATGAATAGTTCATGATCAAAACAAAGTTAAAAAGTTTATCACAGCCTAAATGTTGATCATCAAAATTGGAATATGGATTATGTTCATTAATTTATGATATATTAGATTGTAGCCTCTAGTACGCATCCGGTATTTCATATATTTTTATTTTAATAATAATAATAATTGGTTTGTAACCCTTATATTAAATTTCATATATTTTTATTTTGATATAGTTGTCAACTTAATATATATGTTTAGTATTTTATTTGTTGAAAATTAATTGAATTGGTTAATAAGGTAGGCATGCTTATATGTATATAAATGGCTGTACAAAAGTAAATATTAATAATAATTAGACATATTAAAAATAGATAGATAAAAAAAATTATTAAAATAAATTTTAAAAAAAATAAAACCATTTACTAGACCAAATAATTTTTTAAAGTATTTTGGCTCATATACCAGCTTAATTACAGTGATTTTAAAAGTAAGGCATGTAGATCGACTCAAGTAAGTCACATAAATCAAATTAAATAAAAATGATTTAAAGATATATTTAAAATAAGTAGGCTATCAAAATAAATTTAAAATAAATAGATCTTTTATCCAATCTAAGTACCGGCCAAATTTTTTAATATTTAGGTTTTTATATTATAGTGTAGTGTAATAAATAGGGCCGTGTACCAGTTTAATTAAATACTTTTTAAAATAAATTGACTTCGGCCTAAATAAAATGATTTAAAAATAAATAGGTATGTAGACCGACTCAAAACCTCTACATCAAGTAAATAGATTTTAAAATAATAAGGCTATTAAAAGAAATTGGCCTATTACACGGCTCAATGGCTAAGTAGGCCGTTCGACCAATCATCGAAGAAATCATTCATCTTGAGAATGATTTTTTTATTGAAACCGCGTAGTAAAAAAGATATGCAACGACTACTTAGGTTTTTTTTTCATGATGTAGTTTCTTTAGAAAGCATAAAAATATAATCTATATTGGATTTAACTTACCTTTACACCCAGTATAATCGGGTTCCGAATAGCCAATTCCTTTAAAAGATATGTAAACATATTATCTTTTGTATCTTGCGAATATCGCATGACTTTTTAGCAGTATTTCATTATCCCGGTCCAAGATTTATTTAGTGTTGCCCTAACATTAACTCCTTATATATAATAAACGTAAGGAAGATTTTATCTAAAACTTTGGTCGGTCACTGTACTACCAAAAGTATACGATCCGTTGGATTATAAAACTATAAATATTCAAATCGATGAGTACCGTCAGATATAATATTAAAAATTGTATTTGATTAATAATAGGACAGTATTTAAATACTAAAAGGTGTATTTTGATAATTTAAACCTATTATAAGTGGATTTTCTATATTGAATATAAATCTTTATGTAAAAATTCGTAATTATCTTTTCTCTTTATTTTATGGATAGTTCCAGTTAGACAATAATTATTAAACCATCATTAAATTAAAGATAATTTTGTAAGCTTCGCGTGGGCTGTAAAATTGTTAAAATCTGTTGTCTAAAACTCAAGATAGAGCCCAAGAGCCCAAACAGTAAAGTTATTATCTAAATTTTAATAAATATTTTTTTATTATTGTAGCACCAATTTAATTTTTTTTCCTAATTCTTTTAAATTTAAAAATTCTGGTCCGTGTACGATCAGTATACGACCAAATTAATAATTATAGTTAGATCTTAAATAGATCGATGAGAATTGTTAGATCTAATATTAAAAAGTTTATCTGATTAATAATAGAATTATATTTAAATACTAAAAAGTGTATTTTGATAATTTAAAAGTTTTCTATGTAAAAAATCTTAAATATCTTTTCTCGTGAATTTATGTATAGTTCCAGTTAGATAATAATTGTTAAACCAAATATCAAGATAACAATTCATATCGATTACAATGATACCCTACGTTATAAGAGATTTAGGAGAACTCTTGTACATGAATAAATTTAAACACTTTTTTTTCCTGAAAGAACATAACAATTCGATTAATCCAAATTATAATTATATTATTTTACATATAACAAATATAAAAGGATAATATCAAAATATTATTAAAATGTTGAGGGTTTCATATTCATAAACGATAATTTTGAATATAATACTTATATTAAAATGTGTATTTGATTAAATGTAGGATTATATTTAAATACTAAGAAGTGTGCTTTGATAATTTAAACCAATTATAAATTGGTTTTCTATATTGAATTGAATTCTTTGTGTAAAACTTCTTAACCATCTTTTCTTTTCGGTTTATTTTATGGGTAGGTCAACTGGTCAAGTTATATAATAATTATTAAACCATCAATAAATTAAAGATAATTTCGTTAGTTTCGCATGAGTTGTAAAATCGTCAAAAATCAATTTCTAAAACTCAGGATAGAACCCAAATATTAAAGTGAGTATCTAAATTTTAATAAATATTTTTTTTATTATTGTAGCACCAATTTATTTATTTTTCCACTAATTCTTTTAAATATAGAAATTTTACGTTTTTTTCAATAAAGTATCAAAATTAATTAAGAACAAATTCAAATCGATAAAGAATATAATAATATGAGAATAAAATTTTATATAATCATAACATAATTTTTATTCTATTTAATAATTTTTAAGTAATAATGTATTTTAAAATTTTATTTACACCGTAAATAAAACCGAAACATTAAAAATAAAAGCAGTTAGTAAGATACTTATATCAGTATATACTTGATATCCTTATTATATTAAATTCTTATATATAATAATCATAATAGGGATCTTATCCCAAATTTTGGTCGTAGACAACCAAATTAATAAGGACCATTAGATCTTAACTAGATAAATGAAAATCGTTAGATCAAATATTAAAAAAGTTTATTTTATTAATAATAGGATTATATTTAAATTCTAAAAGGTGTATTTTGATAATTTAAACTAAATATACCAAATATAAATAAGTTTTCTATATTGAATATAATTCTCCATGTAAAAAATTCGTGACTTTCTTTTCTCTTCCATGGACAATTCCACCTAGATAAAAATTGTTAAACCATCTTTTAATTAAAGATAATTTAGTTATTTTCATGTGGGGTGTAAAATCGTCAAAACCTGATTTTTAAAACACAAGATAAAGCCCAAATTAATAAAGAGAATATTTAAATTCTAATAATAATTATTATGTCATCATTATTTTAACACCAATTTAATTAATTTTTTCTAACTATTTTAAATTTAGAAATCTATGTTCAAAAATTAAAATCAATCTAAGAAAAATTCAAATCAACAAAGAATATAATAATACGAGGATAAAATTTTATAAAATTGTGCATATTTTTAATCATATTTTATTAAGTTTTATATCATAACTAATCAAATATTATTTATTATTAAATAATAAATTATACGTAAATGGTGGTTTTGTTTTATAAGAACTCATAGAGACCTAATTTCATTGTTAGCAGAACTATATTCATATTAAAAAAAACCTTATTTTGAAATTTTAGACCCAGCTACAGAAGAGGCCAAACCTTTTAAACCTATATACATTGTAAATTATTAAATTCGAAACTTTAAAAGTTTGTTAATCAATTAGTACAGTGCTTTTCTGAAAAATTGTACTTTACAAAAAATATTATCAAATAACATATGACTGCAAGAAAAAATGAAAACATTCTTATTTTTCAAAAAAACCTATAAATTTTAATATGTTGTTGGTAGATTCAAACCTTAGATCATTCTACATGATAATTTTACTGTTATATCTAACGTTTTTCAACAATTTAATTTGAAAGATTCAACGATTATGGATTGAGTGATCAAACAAAGCGACCAAACTTAATGTAACGCCCCCAAATCCCGTACAAGGGAATTCGGGTCGTCACTTCCTCAACCATTAACACCTGCTCAACATATATTCTCATAAAACAACAATAGGTAATATCCACACATCTAACTCCACAGGTTATAGTCTTAGAACTTAACATACATTACCAAACTATTACATCATCAGAGTACTATCCAGAATCTCATTCCTACATCCTCTTAAGGTTGATACATATTCCTTAATATAATACATACACATTTTTACAAAGAGTTTGCTTTACATCAATAGCAATCCTACCAGCTTAACTACAAAATCGTCGTCGTCCTTATACTATATTTCATCAGTTGAAGGGCCTTTCCCCTTATCTTGATATGGGTGGTACGATCCACTCGCACCATCTCCTCTTCTCCCTGTTTTATTAAATTAACAGCATAGAAACATATAGCAAGAATGAGCCCAAGAATGCTCAGCAAGATTATATCTCGGAGAATGTATTTATTTAAAACATTTGAACTACTATAAAACTCTGTTTTCAAAATATTCTACTACGGTAGCAGTGAGCCGACTTGCTCGGAACCTCACCCTAAGGACTAGCCGGCTCGCCCGGGCCGTCATCCATAGGTTGCTACCACAACTATGAACACATAGGTTCTCGGCATTATGCCTACTACTGTTTTGGACTTTAGTTGGAGCATCGCCACGCATTCTGTGCTATAACAGGTGATCAGTCTGCTATAACCGTCTGGTTTTACTACGATAGCTGTGAGCCGACTGGCTCGGAACCTCACCCTAAGGACTAGCCGGCTCGCCCGGGCCGTCATCCATAGGTTACTACCGTAGAAGGGGAAGCCGACTTGTGCGGACCTTCTCCCTAATAATTGCTGGGCCGGGCGTTACTCCGGTCTCTTACGCAGCTCCAGTCCATAAAATAAGAGGTCGGAACTACTTACCGCCTTCCATCTCATCATCTTAGATGCCACGTATAATGCCACGTGCACCTCAATTTACTACTTTATAATAATAAAGAAATACATCCACAAACCATGAAATATCTACTTAAGTAATAATAGAGTTTTCCCCCTCGAACGATTAAGGGGAAAGATATGAACAATATCTTGATTTTAGACTTACAACAATTCAAGTATCCACTGACAACAATAATATATACGCCTTTGCATGGCATGAATAAAAATCCAGTCATTTAATCACAACGATAAAACATTTGCAGTTTTAAAACTACCTCTACTCCGAACGATAGAGTAAGAGTTAATATACTTGCCTGATGCTCGAGAAGTGATAGGGTTCGCGACGATGTCGGACAATCTAGACAAAGTCAAAGAAAACGCACGATTAATCCCCTGGATACTCCACTTGTAACTTAATGCTTAAACACGTAAGCGAATCACAATCATAGCACTTAATGGGTTAATCTAGCCTCGTACTAAGTCCATGTTACTCGTCAAATACTTATATCATAAGTTTGGTTTGAAATCCATCCTCAAATCCAAGTTATACTTAACCATTTACAACATTGGTTTCTAAGTCGTGTTCTTAGTGGTTTTCACTTGCGCAGCCTCGGCTAAAACATTTTTATAAAATCGAAAACTAATCTTTTTAATACGAATCTTTTTCGTGAGCCTTCCCAACTGTATCTAGTATTATTCCTCAAATTTTCACATTTTAATATGGCTTCTAAGTGGTCCAAATACAGCCTCAAAGTGACTGACCAGAGAGGGGTGGTTCCTCCGAACGACGTTTACTAAAACTCACTTTTCTCTTAAACCGTAAATCGGATTAACATGATTCTTGCGCTCACGTAAACTAGAAACAAGGCTCTACACACTCATGTTTATCATTGAACCAAAAGAGGCAGTTAATTTTTCAGATTATAGGCAGTTTTTAGAGTTAACGAGAATCGGGCATTACGACGGCTTAAAACTTAACGTTTTCCATTTTCAAAACACAACCAAATCAATACCATTCAATCCCAAACTCACCATCTACCTTATACTCCCTCCACTCAGTCAAATCCTCCATGAATATTCAAAACAAATTCATAACCCATCCTCCAAACTTAACCAACAATTCCTTTAATCACTTAAAACATCATAACATCACTAATCATCATATCATTCATAAAATCATCAAAACTCAAAATAAGGGCTAGGGTTTCTTGAGGTGATTACCTTCCTTGATGCTCTACCAACACCAACCAGTGGTCACAATCACTCAACAAGCCTTAGATACTCCTTACAAAGCTTAAACCTTAAGATCCAACCAAGAAAACAAGTTAACAATTTTCGGAGTTACTATTCATCGTCACTTTGTAAAATCCATATAAAATCGAAAAACAAGAGTTTGGTTCTCAAATTTTTACCACACCTTATACTCTTCAAGGTCTTTCTTTTGAGTCCTATCTCATCACCAGGGGATGCTTGAAGCTCGACTTATTGGCTTTCTAAGGTGAGTGGTCGAAACTGGAAAAAGGCAGGACAGTTTCTGTTCTTCGACTTGGGGAAGCGATTTGACTAGGCTACACTCCTTTGTTGGCCATGAAATTTTGAACGAATGTTTCCCATGGAGTGGAGAAGCTATGGTTAAAATTTGGTGATTTTATCATGAGTAGATATTAAGTTACGAATTTTTCTTCATTGCTTGGTCCTGCTGGGCAGAAATCTAGAAGATGAGAGAGAGAGAGCTTTTCTTCTTTTCTTTTTGTTTTGTGTAACAATGATAAGAATGCTGATATTTGTATGCAATTGGTGAGTCATCACCCTTGGTTGCCTCTCCTTCTGACACTTGTCCAACATGCACTGGTCTAGATAAAGTAGCTTTACTGGTTCGCTTTCCTTTCACATGGATGATCCAAATGTTGCATTCTCGAATTAATCTTGTTACATGTTACTTCCATGTCTATATTTAATCCTGTAAATATTGCCTTGCTCCTCTTGAAACGATTCGAAACATTTTCTAAAGGGCGAATAAAACTCTACGCGGTTCCCGCAGTGAATAGTAACTATTCACTATTCACTTCTACAATCGAATCCTTAAATCGACTTTAATAATATAATAAAATTCCAAAATATTAAATCCTCAAATCCTCAATTTTAATATCTCATTTCTTGAATATAATAATATATAATTCGTTGCCCGGTCAAATACTTCACCAAAATAAAATTTGGAATTTCTGAATTCCGATCGTCCTTGCATTCACTTATTTACTCCGTAGATCACTAATATGACTTCGGAATATCCATACTACGTCTCGTACATAGGTGGCATGAAAAACTTTGTTAATCCTCAAAATCACTATTCATCCACCCAATTCACTATTCACTGATGCACTTGATCATAATAAGAAAAGTTTTAATTTTTTTCCAAAAATTCGGGTTATTACAGTCTCCCCTCCTTAAAAGGATTCCGTCCCGGAATCAACTTAGGAATAACTGGGGGTACTTCTCTCCCATTGCACTTTCTAATTCCCAAGTGGATTCTTCTACTTCTTGATTTTCCACAAACCTCTCACTAGCTTGGCAACCTCGCCACTTAGCACTTGCTCTTTTCCATCCGTGATTTCCACAGGTTGTTCTTTGTAAGTCAGACCAGGTTGTATATCTACCTGCTCGTATTCTAACATATGCCGGGCATCTATAGTATACTGACGTAGCATTGACACATGAACCCCGTTATGACCATTCTATAAGTTTGGGGGGTAAGGCTATCCATCTCGTATTCTACTCTTAATGCCTGCTCACTACTTCCATCAGTTCTACTCTTCTCAACTCTTAAAAGTCCTATATTCTCATCCTTAGTACTACATCCAACTTTCCATTTAGGAACTCCATGAGAGCTATCGCGTCACTTTCTCCTCTCTTCTTGACTCCCTCTACCCTAGTTCTAAGGTTTATAACCTATGGCTCTGATACCATCTGTAACGCCCCCAAATCCCGTACAAGGGAATTCGGGTCGTCACTTCCTCAACCATTAACACCTGCTCAACATATATTCTCATAAAACAACAATAGGTAATATCCACACATCTAACTCCACAGGTTATAGTCTTAGAACTTAACATACATTACCAAACTATTACATCATCAGAGTACTATCCAGAATCTCATTCCTACATCCTCTTAAGGTTGATACATATTCCTTAATATAATACATACACATTTTTACAAAGAGTTTGCTTTACATCAATAGCAATCCTACCAGCTTAACTACAAAATCGTCGTCGTCCTTATACTATATTTCATCAGTTGAAGGGCCTTTCCCCTTATCTTGATATGGGTGGTACGATCCACTCGCACCATCTCCTCTTCTCCCTGTTTTATTAAATTAACAGCATAGAAACATATAGCAAGAATGAGCCCAAGAATGCTCAGCAAGATTATATCTCGGAGAATGTATTTATTTAAAACATTTGAACTACTATAAAACTCTGTTTTCAAAATATTCTACTACGGTAGCAGTGAGCCGACTTGCTCGGAACCTCACCCTAAGGACTAGCCGGCTCGCCCGGGCCGTCATCCATAGGTTGCTACCACAACTATGAACACATAGGTTCTCGGCATTATGCCTACTACTGTTTTGGACTTTAGTTGGAGCATCGCCACGCATTCTGTGCTATAACAGGTGATCAGTCTGCTATAACCGTCTGGTTTTACTACGATAGCTGTGAGCCGACTGGCTCGGAACCTCACCCTAAGGACTAGCCGGCTCGCCCGGGCCGTCATCCATAGGTTACTACCGTAGAAGGGGAAGCCGACTTGTGCGGACCTTCTCCCTAATAATTGCTGGGCCGGGCGTTACTCCGGTCTCTTACGCAGCTCCAGTCCATAAAATAAGAGGTCGGAACTACTTACCGCCTTCCATCTCATCATCTTAGATGCCACGTATAATGCCACGTGCACCTCAATTTACTACTTTATAATAATAAAGAAATACATCCACAAACCATGAAATATCTACTTAAGTAATAATAGAGTTTTCCCCCTCGAACGATTAAGGGGAAAGATATGAACAATATCTTGATTTTAGACTTACAACAATTCAAGTATCCACTGACAACAATAATATATACGCCTTTGCATGGCATGAATAAAAATCCAGTCATTTAATCACAACGATAAAACATTTGCAGTTTTAAAACTACCTCTACTCCGAACGATAGAGTAAGAGTTAATATACTTGCCTGATGCTCGAGAAGTGATAGGGTTCGCGACGATGTCGGACAATCTAGACAAAGTCAAAGAAAACGCACGATTAATCCCCTGGATACTCCACTTGTAACTTAATGCTTAAACACGTAAGCGAATCACAATCATAGCACTTAATGGGTTAATCTAGCCTCGTACTAAGTCCATGTTACTCGTCAAATACTTATATCATAAGTTTGGTTTGAAATCCATCCTCAAATCCAAGTTATACTTAACCATTTACAACATTGGTTTCTAAGTCGTGTTCTTAGTGGTTTTCACTTGCGCAGCCTCGGCTAAAACATTTTTATAAAATCGAAAACTAATCTTTTTAATACGAATCTTTTTCGTGAGCCTTCCCAACTGTATCTAGTATTATTCCTCAAATTTTCACATTTTAATATGGCTTCTAAGTGGTCCAAATACAGCCTCAAAGTGACTGACCAGAGAGGGGTGGTTCCTCCGAACGACGTTTACTAAAACTCACTTTTCTCTTAAACCGTAAATCGGATTAACATGATTCTTGCGCTCACGTAAACTAGAAACAAGGCTCTACACACTCATGTTTATCATTGAACCAAAAGAGGCAGTTAATTTTTCAGATTATAGGCAGTTTTTAGAGTTAACGAGAATCGGGCATTACGACGGCTTAAAACTTAACGTTTTCCATTTTCAAAACACAACCAAATCAATACCATTCAATCCCAAACTCACCATCTACCTTATACTCCCTCCACTCAGTCAAATCCTCCATGAATATTCAAAACAAATTCATAACCCATCCTCCAAACTTAACCAACAATTCCTTTAATCACTTAAAACATCATAACATCACTAATCATCATATCATTCATAAAATCATCAAAACTCAAAATAAGGGCTAGGGTTTCTTGAGGTGATTACCTTCCTTGATGCTCTACCAACACCAACCAGTGGTCACAATCACTCAACAAGCCTTAGATACTCCTTACAAAGCTTAAACCTTAAGATCCAACCAAGAAAACAAGTTAACAATTTTCGGAGTTACTATTCATCGTCACTTTGTAAAATCCATATAAAATCGAAAAACAAGAGTTTGGTTCTCAAATTTTTACCACACCTTATACTCTTCAAGGTCTTTCTTTTGAGTCCTATCTCATCACCAGGGGATGCTTGAAGCTCGACTTATTGGCTTTCTAAGGTGAGTGGTCGAAACTGGAAAAAGGCAGGACAGTTTCTGTTCTTCGACTTGGGGAAGCGATTTGACTAGGCTACACTCCTTTGTTGGCCATGAAATTTTGAACGAATGTTTCCCATGGAGTGGAGAAGCTATGGTTAAAATTTGGTGATTTTATCATGAGTAGATATTAAGTTACGAATTTTTCTTCATTGCTTGGTCCTGCTGGGCAGAAATCTAGAAGATGAGAGAGAGAGAGCTTTTCTTCTTTTCTTTTTGTTTTGTGTAACAATGATAAGAATGCTGATATTTGTATGCAATTGGTGAGTCATCACCCTTGGTTGCCTCTCCTTCTGACACTTGTCCAACATGCACTGGTCTAGATAAAGTAGCTTTACTGGTTCGCTTTCCTTTCACATGGATGATCCAAATGTTGCATTCTCGAATTAATCTTGTTACATGTTACTTCCATGTCTATATTTAATCCTGTAAATATTGCCTTGCTCCTCTTGAAACGATTCGAAACATTTTCTAAAGGGCGAATAAAACTCTACGCGGTTCCCGCAGTGAATAGTAACTATTCACTATTCACTTCTACAATCGAATCCTTAAATCGACTTTAATAATATAATAAAATTCCAAAATATTAAATCCTCAAATCCTCAATTTTAATATCTCATTTCTTGAATATAATAATATATAATTCGTTGCCCGGTCAAATACTTCACCAAAATAAAATTTGGAATTTCTGAATTCCGATCGTCCTTGCATTCACTTATTTACTCCGTAGATCACTAATATGACTTCGGAATATCCATACTACGTCTCGTACATAGGTGGCATGAAAAACTTTGTTAATCCTCAAAATCACTATTCATCCACCCAATTCACTATTCACTGATGCACTTGATCATAATAAGAAAAGTTTTAATTTTTTTCCAAAAATTCGGGTTATTACAGTCTCCCCTCCTTAAAAGGATTCCGTCCCGGAATCAACTTAGGAATAACTGGGGGTACTTCTCTCCCATTGCACTTTCTAATTCCCAAGTGGATTCTTCTACTTCTTGATTTTCCACAAACCTCTCACTAGCTTGGCAACCTCGCCACTTAGCACTTGCTCTTTTCCATCCGTGATTTCCACAGGTTGTTCTTTGTAAGTCAGACCAGGTTGTATATCTACCTGCTCGTATTCTAACATATGCCGGGCATCTATAGTATACTGACGTAGCATTGACACATGAACCCCGTTATGACCATTCTATAAGTTTGGGGGGTAAGGCTATCCATCTCGTATTCTACTCTTAATGCCTGCTCACTACTTCCATCAGTTCTACTCTTCTCAACTCTTAAAAGTCCTATATTCTCATCCTTAGTACTACATCCAACTTTCCATTTAGGAACTCCATGAGAGCTATCGCGTCACTTTCTCCTCTCTTCTTGACTCCCTCTACCCTAGTTCTAAGGTTTATAACCTATGGCTCTGATACCATCTGTAACGCCCCCAAATCCCGTACAAGGGAATTCGGGTCGTCACTTCCTCAACCATTAACACCTGCTCAACATATATTCTCATAAAACAACAATAGGTAATATCCACACATCTAACTCCACAGGTTATAGTCTTAGAACTTAACATACATTACCAAACTATTACATCATCAGAGTACTATCCAGAATCTCATTCCTACATCCTCTTAAGGTTGATACATATTCCTTAATATAATACATACACATTTTTACAAAGAGTTTGCTTTACATCAATAGCAATCCTACCAGCTTAACTACAAAATCGTCGTCGTCCTTATACTATATTTCATCAGTTGAAGGGCCTTTCCCCTTATCTTGATATGGGTGGTACGATCCACTCGCACCATCTCCTCTTCTCCCTGTTTTATTAAATTAACAGCATAGAAACATATAGCAAGAATGAGCCCAAGAATGCTCAGCAAGATTATATCTCGGAGAATGTATTTATTTAAAACATTTGAACTACTATAAAACTCTGTTTTCAAAATATTCTACTACGGTAGCAGTGAGCCGACTTGCTCGGAACCTCACCCTAAGGACTAGCCGGCTCGCCCGGGCCGTCATCCATAGGTTGCTACCACAACTATGAACACATAGGTTCTCGGCATTATGCCTACTACTGTTTTGGACTTTAGTTGGAGCATCGCCACGCATTCTGTGCTATAACAGGTGATCAGTCTGCTATAACCGTCTGGTTTTACTACGATAGCTGTGAGCCGACTGGCTCGGAACCTCACCCTAAGGACTAGCCGGCTCGCCCGGGCCGTCATCCATAGGTTACTACCGTAGAAGGGGAAGCCGACTTGTGCGGACCTTCTCCCTAATAATTGCTGGGCCGGGCGTTACTCCGGTCTCTTACGCAGCTCCAGTCCATAAAATAAGAGGTCGGAACTACTTACCGCCTTCCATCTCATCATCTTAGATGCCACGTATAATGCCACGTGCACCTCAATTTACTACTTTATAATAATAAAGAAATACATCCACAAACCATGAAATATCTACTTAAGTAATAATAGAGTTTTCCCCCTCGAACGATTAAGGGGAAAGATATGAACAATATCTTGATTTTAGACTTACAACAATTCAAGTATCCACTGACAACAATAATATATACGCCTTTGCATGGCATGAATAAAAATCCAGTCATTTAATCACAACGATAAAACATTTGCAGTTTTAAAACTACCTCTACTCCGAACGATAGAGTAAGAGTTAATATACTTGCCTGATGCTCGAGAAGTGATAGGGTTCGCGACGATGTCGGACAATCTAGACAAAGTCAAAGAAAACGCACGATTAATCCCCTGGATACTCCACTTGTAACTTAATGCTTAAACACGTAAGCGAATCACAATCATAGCACTTAATGGGTTAATCTAGCCTCGTACTAAGTCCATGTTACTCGTCAAATACTTATATCATAAGTTTGGTTTGAAATCCATCCTCAAATCCAAGTTATACTTAACCATTTACAACATTGGTTTCTAAGTCGTGTTCTTAGTGGTTTTCACTTGCGCAGCCTCGGCTAAAACATTTTTATAAAATCGAAAACTAATCTTTTTAATACGAATCTTTTTCGTGAGCCTTCCCAACTGTATCTAGTATTATTCCTCAAATTTTCACATTTTAATATGGCTTCTAAGTGGTCCAAATACAGCCTCAAAGTGACTGACCAGAGAGGGGTGGTTCCTCCGAACGACGTTTACTAAAACTCACTTTTCTCTTAAACCGTAAATCGGATTAACATGATTCTTGCGCTCACGTAAACTAGAAACAAGGCTCTACACACTCATGTTTATCATTGAACCAAAAGAGGCAGTTAATTTTTCAGATTATAGGCAGTTTTTAGAGTTAACGAGAATCGGGCATTACGACGGCTTAAAACTTAACGTTTTCCATTTTCAAAACACAACCAAATCAATACCATTCAATCCCAAACTCACCATCTACCTTATACTCCCTCCACTCAGTCAAATCCTCCATGAATATTCAAAACAAATTCATAACCCATCCTCCAAACTTAACCAACAATTCCTTTAATCACTTAAAACATCATAACATCACTAATCATCATATCATTCATAAAATCATCAAAACTCAAAATAAGGGCTAGGGTTTCTTGAGGTGATTACCTTCCTTGATGCTCTACCAACACCAACCAGTGGTCACAATCACTCAACAAGCCTTAGATACTCCTTACAAAGCTTAAACCTTAAGATCCAACCAAGAAAACAAGTTAACAATTTTCGGAGTTACTATTCATCGTCACTTTGTAAAATCCATATAAAATCGAAAAACAAGAGTTTGGTTCTCAAATTTTTACCACACCTTATACTCTTCAAGGTCTTTCTTTTGAGTCCTATCTCATCACCAGGGGATGCTTGAAGCTCGACTTATTGGCTTTCTAAGGTGAGTGGTCGAAACTGGAAAAAGGCAGGACAGTTTCTGTTCTTCGACTTGGGGAAGCGATTTGACTAGGCTACACTCCTTTGTTGGCCATGAAATTTTGAACGAATGTTTCCCATGGAGTGGAGAAGCTATGGTTAAAATTTGGTGATTTTATCATGAGTAGATATTAAGTTACGAATTTTTCTTCATTGCTTGGTCCTGCTGGGCAGAAATCTAGAAGATGAGAGAGAGAGAGCTTTTCTTCTTTTCTTTTTGTTTTGTGTAACAATGATAAGAATGCTGATATTTGTATGCAATTGGTGAGTCATCACCCTTGGTTGCCTCTCCTTCTGACACTTGTCCAACATGCACTGGTCTAGATAAAGTAGCTTTACTGGTTCGCTTTCCTTTCACATGGATGATCCAAATGTTGCATTCTCGAATTAATCTTGTTACATGTTACTTCCATGTCTATATTTAATCCTGTAAATATTGCCTTGCTCCTCTTGAAACGATTCGAAACATTTTCTAAAGGGCGAATAAAACTCTACGCGGTTCCCGCAGTGAATAGTAACTATTCACTATTCACTTCTACAATCGAATCCTTAAATCGACTTTAATAATATAATAAAATTCCAAAATATTAAATCCTCAAATCCTCAATTTTAATATCTCATTTCTTGAATATAATAATATATAATTCGTTGCCCGGTCAAATACTTCACCAAAATAAAATTTGGAATTTCTGAATTCCGATCGTCCTTGCATTCACTTATTTACTCCGTAGATCACTAATATGACTTCGGAATATCCATACTACGTCTCGTACATAGGTGGCATGAAAAACTTTGTTAATCCTCAAAATCACTATTCATCCACCCAATTCACTATTCACTGATGCACTTGATCATAATAAGAAAAGTTTTAATTTTTTTCCAAAAATTCGGGTTATTACACTTAACTTATAAGAAGCTTTCATTATTTAGTCTTTAATATAATAACATAGATATTTACAGGATATACTATAAAAAAATGTAATTTATACAGAATTTTGATCACGGTGTACTACTTTAAAAGAAGAACTATTACAAAAAAAATTATTTTTTAATTGATAATTTATTTTCTCAAAAGTTCAAAGTTCCCGCATCTTTAACATATTACAAAAGAGAGTATATTATATTTTAGCAATAATTATTTTAAAAAATTATAAATTAATTTTTTTTTAAATATTAAGAAAAATTAATGATGTTATCATGGTAGTTTGGTCCTAAATACCGCCAAAACATTCTCAACCGTTAGATCCAATACTTTTAAAAATACATGATCAAGATTATATCATATAAAAAGAAGTTATTATCTAAAAATGATATAAGTTAAAAGATATTATATTAGGACTGGATTTTCTAAAAAGTCAAAACATAAAAATAGTTGTAATTAAATAAGAAAACTCATTTAATACCAAAATAATAAAAATCGTTTAATGTTAAATAGATAGGTGAAAACCGTTAGATTTAACATTAAAAACTGTATTTGGTTAATAAAGGGTATTCTAATAATCTAAACTACATATAAGTAGATTTCCTAAATCGAATAGAATTCTCAACATTAAATTTCGTTACTTTATTCTCTTTTTAGTTTTAGAATAGTTTTTAATTGAAAAAGAACTATTAAACCACAACTAAATTAAAGATTATTTTGTGAATTTCATGTGGACTATAAAATTGGCAAAATCTAATTTTTATAACTTAATATAAACAAATATTAAATTGAGCGTGTAAAATAAAATAAATATCAAATTTTTAACTATAATTTTTTTGGCTAAATCCTTTTTAACAATAATTTAATCATGTAAACTAATAACTTTTACATATTAAAATATTCATAAATAAATATAATTATAAATATTAAAAAAACAATCGTGTGTTACATGGGTAATAAAAATATAATTATAAATAAAATTTATGTAACCGTGCATCGCACGAGCTATAAGCTAGTTTTAATAATATATGACATGTTTGGACGAATGAATTCATAAACATGTTTATATATAATAATAAATGATTAAAAATATATTGTATAATATTTTTTGAGGGTGCATTAAGGATTGAAAAATATATTATAATTGATATTTTGGGATGTTTATAAAAGAAAATTTTGTTTATTTAAATAATAACGTATTTAATTATAGTATGAAAAATCATAAATTAAAAGATATAGGATAACTAGTATTTTCAGGTGGATTCATAAATCTAAAATATTTTAGTTAGGAAAAACAATTGACTAGTTAATATTATTTTATTTATTATTTATTAATTAGATCGAAATGAGAAATAAATACTCAAATTTTATTCAATGTATTTTATCCAGTAACAATTCCTGTATTCTCAAATTTTAACTTAATTTTAATTAAATACTCTATTTATTTTTATTTTTTGTATAATAAATTGGATCAAGGAAAAGGATAGGCCCAAAATCTGAAAATAGGCCCATAAGCTGAAAAGGCGCTGGGGTTCAAAGATTACAATTTGGATAGGCCCAAAAACTGTAAAGAAAGAGCGATAAAAGAATAACCTGGAGCCCCAAATCAGTTGGAGTCCCAGAACATCTCACATCTCTCTCTCTCTCTCTCTCTCTCGATCTCGATCGATCGAAACTCTCATTATATAGGTAAATCTGAATCAACTCTCCTCAATTTCTTAATCTTTTCTAATTGTTTGTTATTCTCTTTGTTTTTTTCTAATAGAGATTTTGTATCTTTAGAATGACAATTCAAAAAGACTTGATCTTTCACCTGTTTAAAGGCAATTCCTCTGTTGATCTTTGAATTGTTATATATTGCGGCCAAGTCGACATTGATATACATGTGAAATAGTTGTAGTGTATGTTTTGATACGCATATATTACATGTTTTCTTGATATTGTCGTGTGTTGATGTTAGTCTACCTCTATTTTAAGGTCAAGTACACAATTTTAACATAATCCCCCTAAATGGCACAATTTGAAGAAATAGTCCTTAATAGCACCGAAAGATAAACAAATGTTTATAAGACACGTAGAGCCGTGTTTGGTTTAGCAATTCATATGTTAATATCATGTGCCTGAAAACGGAATCCTGTTTCACGTTCTCAAGGAAACGCAACTGCGTGTTACGTTCTTCCACTGATCTGTAACTTCACGCTTTTACAATAAAAAACTAAAGGAAAATAAAAAAGGAAACACATCACTATTTAACATTTCTTGAGGTGGAAAAGCAATGTCGTGTTTTGTTTATTAAAAAACACTCATGGAAGTCTCGTTTTTCTGCTTTAAACACGTGAGCTCCCTGAGCTGCAGACACCAGGCGTGCTATCACCTTCTCCACCTTCCCCCTGTTCATGTGATTACTATTATGCATTTAACTATTTATTAAGTATTTACCGGATTATGTATGTAACAGAATATGAAAATAAAAAACGCAACTTTAAAAGTAGTTTTGTGGTATTAAGGGCCATAATTTTAAATTGTTCTGTTTGGGGCCTTTTGTTTTTATTTTGTGCTATTTTGGACCTTTTCTCTTATGTAGTCCTCTCCTTTTTTGTAGGATTCATCACTATGCAAGTGTGATTTCTTTTTTGGTTATATTGGGGTATAAACTGTTATGAAGATTTAAGTTTTCACGTGGTTACAGAAACAGATATATTGATCTTTGACTTGGGTATATAGAAGCAACGTTTATTGTGTTAACTTCTATTGTTTTATTATTTAATAAACTTTTATTGTGCTAAAAATCTAATATGTTGTTATATAGTATATGCTTAATGTAATATAGGATTATTCTAATACATGAGGCGAGTAGATTATCTAGGGATGTTATACTGTCTAGCCGGATAGAAATCAAAACAACCATTTAATGTGGGTCAGAGAAAATAATTACCATTTAATTTGTCTATTAAAGCCATTGTTATTGAACTCTGTCACTTCCACTTCATATTTGTACTTTGAACTCTTTAGTGTCTACATAAGACATTTAGAAATGGCCTATTTTGGCATAATTTTAGAGTAAATGCCTAAAATGGCATATCTAAAAAAGGCCACTTGTGGCACTCCAAACAAGCTATTTTATTGCATTTTTAATTTCATACAGAAAGGCACTGATGGTTCACTAGTGTGCGGGTTCAAATGCATGTCGGCGCTTTGAATCACAGTAGCTTACCATAATTTTTTAAACATTAAAAAGAATTAATAACTATAAAGGTGGTTATGAATGCAGAGATTAGGTACATATGCATGTGGATTCGACCCCGCCTGTTGTATATGGATTCTTTGTGCAGTTATTAATAATACTCAGATACACAATACACACACGTTGTATTTAAATTTTAAACACATTTTAAAGATGTGTTCCCTGTTCTAATACAAAGAGAAATTAGTGTTGAGTTTCTGCATAAACGATAGTTGAATATGCTTTTTCAGTTTTTATGATAAAAAATTTATGGAGAGAAGAAGAGGTACACGCCTTTGCATTTCTTGGAAACACCACTTTGGCATAAAGGCCATATTTTCAATTTTGCTGTTTGGAGCCTAATTTCTTAAAATTGTGCTACAAAGGGCCACCACCCCCAGGCCTAAGATATTGGTATTAGACTTGCACTAAGATATTGGTATTCGACTTGCAGGCAAACACCAAGTAGTTGGAGCTGAAATGGCATCTGGAATGTCATTTGGTCAAATAAAAGAACTCGTGAAGGTATCTCTAGGAGTAGCTGGTTTGTTTGCCCTCGGCGCCTATTTTTTTCCAGATACAAGAACCGAGTGGTACAAGGAGTTTCAAGCCAAACAGTTTGAATGTGAGGCCGAGAAAGCCATAGCCGCATACAGGGGGCGCAAACGCGAGGCGAATGGCCAGAAGTAGAATCCCAATGTAGCTGTCTAAATCCTGTTTAAGATAATTATCCTAGTTAAGTATGTACTGGTGTGAAAAGAGGCAAAAAAAGCCATTAATTTAATTTAGGCATGGAAGTTGTGGTATATGTAACCAACTACCAAATGAACGATGACTCGTTGAGAAGAACTACTACCTTGATTTCTCTCCTGCTAGAGAATCTATCAATTTGTACTCCTTATTGCCCTCGTTCTATGGTCACTAACTTTGTTGATATTTATTAATATTTACGTATTAAATGTTAAAAGAATTTATTTTATTTTATTTTATTTATATCACTATAAAAATATTTTTCTGAATATTTTATATCTAAATAACCACATGTACTTTAAATCAAATCACTTTGATTTTAAAATTTCATCCAAAAAGGTTTGATTTTTACTAGAAATCACTTTTAGAATAGAAACTAGAAACTAAATAAAAAAAAATTAAATCACGTCGAAATATAGCACATATGATATGAAAATTGATAGAGAAAAATACGGTAAAGTCGGAGAAAAATACGGTAAAGTCGGATTGAAAAAATAGTTCAACGATAGATGAAATATATGGTATGGAAGTTTGGTTTCTATTTGATCACTTGGATATATATATAGGGTCTTATTCAACTAGAAACATGTACTAATTAAAAACTAGAAACTGCACCACACACAGTTAAATACACCCTCTCACATACAACCCCACCTAATCCCCTCCATTCGTAATTATATTTTTCCCGTTAATTGGTGATCTTTTTTTGAAATCTGATTTCACTGTATTTTTTTTCATCTCGCAACAATTAGTTTGCATAACATATTTGATATATTTCGACGATAAATCACTATTTATGCTTGCGAGAATCACTAAAATGTTGATGATTCATGTAAGAATAAATAGTGATTTCTGCGTAAATATAGTGATTTTTTCTCCAGACCTATACGTAAATTACAAATTTTGTACTGCAAAATCACTAAATTTATACATATATAAAAATAAATCGTTAGATCTATGCTGAAATCACTATTTATTATTATAGAAATCACTAAAATTTTAGTACTCCGTAATATAGCACATATGGTATGCATATTGATCGTTGGAAGATGGAGAAAAATATAGTGAAGTCGGATTTCAAAAAAAGTTCACCGATTCACGGGAAAAATCAAATTAAAAATGAAGGGAATTAGGTGGGATTGTGTATGTGAGGGTGTATTTTAACTTTGTGTGGTGCAGTAGAGGGTCTTTAGATTAGATTAATCTAAGGGCTTAGATTAGTTTTTGGTTTCTATTTTAATTTTAGTTTCTAGTTGAACAAAAGCCTATATATATATAGGGTGCCCTTTCACAGCCCCCGTTGTTTATGAAATGTTGTATAACCAACCCATCACAACCGTTTAAAAACGATCATACGGTTGAGAAAAAGCACTACAGCAATGTATCATTGCACCCCCCGCAATGATACATTGCTGGACCTCTTATATTTTTTTTACCAAAACTACCCTTTTTGGTTCAAAGTCATATCCAAGGATCAAACCCAAAACTAATAGGGGGTGCAATGTTTCATTGCGGGGGGTGCAATGTTTTACTACGGGGGGTGCAATGTTTCATTGCGGGGGGTGCATTTTTTCATTGCGGGGGTGCATTGTTTCATTGCGGGGGTTGTATTGTTAAAATATTATTTTTCATTTTTCATTGTTTCGAAGTGAAGTAAAAAAAGGATAAAATGAAAAAAAATAGTATTTCATTTTTTAAAAATGCAAAATATTATTTTCTAGTTTATTTTAATACCAATTTTGTTATTTTAATATCAATTTTTTTATTATTGTTAAAATAATATTTTGCATTTTTCTAATTGCAAAAATATTAGTATTACATTTATTAAAGAAATCGTAGAAAATAGGGAAAATTCGAAGTGAAGTAAAAAAAGGATAAAATGAAAATAATAGAATTTCAATTTTTAAAAATGCAAAATATTATTTTTCTAGTTTATTTTAATATCAGTTTTGTTATTTTAATATCAATTTTTTTATTATTGTTAAAACAATATTTTGCATTTTCCTATTTGCAAAAATATTAGTATTACATTTATTAAAGCAATCGTATAAAAAATAGGGAAAATTCGAAGTGAAGTAAAAAAAGGATAAAATAAAAAAATTAGTATTTCATTTTTTAAGAATGCAAAATATTATTTTTCTAGTTTATTTTAATACCAGATTTGTTATTTTAATATCAATTTTTTTATTATTGTTAAAATAATATTTTGCATTTTTCTAATTGCAATAATATTAGTATTACATTTATTAAAGAAATCTTAGAAAAAATAGAGAAAATTCGAAGTGAAGTAAAAAAAGGATAAAATAAAAAAAATAGTATTTCATTTTTTAAAAATGCAAAATATTATTTTTCTAGTTTATTTTAATACCAGTTTTGTTATTTTAATATCAATTTTTTTATTATTGTTAAAATAATATTTTGCATTTTTCTAATTGCAAAAATATTAGTATTACATTTATTAAAGAAATCGTAGAAAATAGGGAAAATTCGAAGTGAAGTAAAAAAAGGATAAAATGAAAAAATAGTATTTCATTTTTTAAAAATGCAAAATATTATTTTTCTAGTTTATTTTAATATGAGTTTTGTTATTTTAATATCAATTTTTTTATTATTGTTAAAATAATATTTTGCATTTTCCTATTTGCAAAAATATTAGTATTACATTTATTAAAGCAATCGTAGAAAAAATAGGGAAAATTCGAAGTGAAGTAAAAAAAGGATAAAATAAAAAAAATAGTATTTCATTTTTTAAAAAAGCAAATATTTTTCTAGTTTATTTTAATATCAATTGTTTTATTATTGCTAAAATAATATTTTGTGTTTTTCTATTTGAAAAAATATTAATATTACATTTATTAAAGAAATGGTAGAAAAAATAGGGAAATTTCGAAGTGAAGTAAAAAAAGAATAAAATGAAAAAAATAGTATTTCATTCAGGTAGAGGTGCACACCTCTACTAGTTTGCTTTTTTGAGGATTCAGGTAGAGGTGCACACCTCTACTAGTTTGTTTTTTTCTTTTTTGTTTAAATCTAAATGCAGAAATACCATTATTATTATTTTAATATTTTAATATCAGTTTTTTTATTATTCTTAAAATATTATTTTTAATTTTTTTAATTGCAAAAATATTAGTATTAAATTTATTAAAGAAATCATAGAAGAAATAGGTAAAATTCGAAGTGAAGTAAAAAAAGGAGAAAATGATAAAAATATTATTTCATTTTTCAAAAATGAAAAATACCATGACAACCGAAATAATTTTAATTTTTTTTATTATTTTAATATCAGTTTTTTTTATTATTCTTAAAATATTATTTGTCATTTTTTAATTGCAAAAATATTAGTATTAAATTTATTAAAGAAATCATAGAAAAAAGAGGAAAAATTCGAAGTGAAGTAAAAAAAAGGAGAAAATGATAAAAATATTATTTCGTTTTTCAAAAATGAAAAATACCATGACAACCGAAATAATTTTAATTATTTTTATTATTTTAATATCAGTTTTTTTTATTATTCTTAAAATATTATTTTTCATTTATTAATTGCAAAAATATTAGTATTAAATTTATTAAAGAAATCGTAGAAAAAAGAGGAAAAATTCGAAGTGAAGTAAAAAAAAGGATAAAATGAAAAAAATAGAATTTCATTTTTTAAAAATGCAAAATATTATTTTTCTAGTTTATTTTAATATGAGTTTTGTTATTTTAATATCAATTTTTTTATTATTGTTAAAATAATATTTTGCATTTTCCTATTTGCAAAAATATTAGTATTACATTTATTAAAGCAATCGTATAAAAAATAGGGAAAATTCGAAGTGAAGTAAAAAAAGGATAAAATAAAAAAATTAGTATTTCATTTTTTAAGAATGCAAAATATTATTTTTCTAGTTTATTTTAATACCAGTTTTGTTATTTTAATATCAATTTTTTTATTATTGTTAAAATAATATTTTGCATTTTTCTAATTGCAATAATATTAGTATTACATTTATTAAAGAAATCTTAGAAAATTGGGAAAATTCGAAGTAAAGTAAAAGAAGGATAAAATGAAAAAAATAGTATTTCATTTTTTAAAAATGCAAAATATTATTTTTCTAGTTTATTTTAATACCAGTTTTGTTATTTTAATATCAATTTTTTTATTATTGCTAAAATAATATTTTGTGTTTTTCTATTTGCAAAAATATTAATATTACATTTATTAAAGAAATCGTAGAAAAAATAGGGAAATTTCGAAGTGAAGTAAAAAAAGAATAAAATGAAAAAAATAGTATTTCATTCAGGTAGAGGTGCACACCTCTACTAGTTTGCTTTTTTGAGGATTCAGGTAGAGGTGCACACCTCTACTAGTTTGTTTTTTTCTTTTTTGTTTAAATCTAAATGCAGAAATACCATTATTATTATTTTAATATTTTAATATCAGTTTTTTTATTATTCTTAAAATATTATTTTTAATTTTTTTAATTGCAAAAATATTAGTATTAAATTTATTAAAGAAATCATAGAAGAAATAGGTAAAATTCGAAGTGAAGTAAAAAAAGGAGAAAATGATAAAAATATTATTTCATTTTTCAAAAATGAAAAATACCATGACAACCGAAATAATTTTAATTTTTTTTATTATTTTAATATCAGTTTTTTTTATTATTCTTAAAATATTATTTTTCATTTTTTTAATTGCAAAAATATTAGTATTAAATTTATTAAAGAAATCATAGAAAAAAGAGGAAAAATTCGAAATGAAGTAAAAAAAGGAGAAAATGATAAAAATATTATTTCATTTTTCCAAAATGAAAAATACCATGACAACCGAAATAATTTTAATTATTTTTATTATTTTAATATCAGTTTTTTTTATTATTCTTAAAATATTATTTTTCATTTTACTAATTGCAAAAATATTAGTATTAAATTTATTAAAGAAATCGTAGAAAAAAGAGGAAAAATTCGAAGTGAAGTAAAAAAAAGGATAAAATGAAAAAAAATAGAATATCATTTTTTAAAAATGCAAAATATTATTTTTCTAGTTTATTTTAATATGAGTTTTGTTATTTTAATATCAATTTTTTTATTATTGTTAAAATAATATTTTGCATTTTCCTATTTGCAAAAATATTAGTATTACATTTATTAAAGCAATCGTAGAAAAAATAGGGAAAATTCGAAGTGAAGTAAAAAAAGGATAAAATAAAAAAAATAGTATTTCATTTTTTAAAAAAGCAAATATTTTTCTAGTTTATTTTAATATCAATTTTTTTATTATTGCTAAAATAATATTCTGTGTTTTTCTATTTGCAAAAATATTAATATTACATTTATTAAAGAAATCGTAGAAAAAATAGGGAAATTTCGAAGTGAAGTAAAAAAAGAATAAAATGAAAAAAATAGTATTTCATTCAGGTAGAGGTGCACACCTCTACTAGTTTGCTTTTTTGAGGATTCAGGTAGAGGTGCACACCTCTACTAGTTTGTTTTTTTCTTTTTTGTTTAAATCTAAATGCAGAAATACCATTATTATTATTTTAATATTTTAATATCAGTTTTTTTATTATTCTTAAAATATTATTTTTAATTTTTTTAATTGCAAAAATATTAGTATTAAATTTATTATAGAAATCATAGAAGAAATAGGTAAAATTCGAAGTGAAGTAAAAAAAGGTGAAAATGATAAAAATATTATTTCATTTTTCAAAAATGAAAAATACCATGACAACCGAAATAATTTTAAATTTTTTTTAATTTTAATATTAGTTTTTTTTATTATTCTTAAAATATTATTTTTCATTTTTTTAATTGCAAAAATATTAGTATTAAATTTATTAAAGAAATTATAGAAAAGGAGGAAAAATTCGAAGTGAAGTAAAAAAAGGAGAAAATGATAAAAATATTATTTCATTTTTTCAAAATGAAAAATACCATGACCACCGAAATAATTTTAATTATTTTTATTATTTTAATATCAGTTTTTTTTATTATTCTTAAAATATTATTTTTCATTTTACTAATTGCAAAAATATTAGTATTAAATTTATTAAAGAAATCGTAGAAAAAAGAGAAAAAATTCGAAGTGAAGTAAAAAAAAGGATAAAATAAAAAAAATAATATTTCATTTTTAAAAATGCAAAATATTATTTTTCTAGTTTATGTTAATACCAGTTTTGTTATTTTAATATCAATTTTTTTATTATTGTTAAAATAATATTTTGCATTTTTCTAATTGCAAAAATATTAGTATTACATTTATTAAAGAAATCGTAGAAAATAGGGAAAATTCGAAGTGAAGTTAAAAAAGGATAAAATGAAAAAAATAGTATTTCATTTTTAAAAATGCAAAATATTATTTTTCTAGTTTATTTTAATACCAGTTTTGTTATTTTAATATCAATTTTTTTATTATTGTTAAAATAATATTTTGCATTTTTCTAATTGCAAAAATATTAGTATTACATTTATTAAAGAAATCGTAGAAAATAGGGAAAATTCGAAGTAAAGTAAAAAAAGAATAAAATGAAAAAAATAGTATTTCATTTTTTAAAAATGCAAAATATTATCGTTTGTCCACAAATTCAACAAAAAGTTGGTTTTTAGTAGTAGTTCATGAGACCTCGAATTCCTCTAATTTATTTTAATACCAGTTTTGTTATTTTAATATCAATTTTTTTATTATTGTTAAAATAATATTTTGCATTTTTCTATTTGCAAAAATATTAGTATTACATTTATTAAAGAAATCGTAGAAAAAATAGGGAAATTTCGAAGTGAAGTAAAAAAAGGATAAAATGAAAAAAAATAGTATTTCATTCAGGTAGAGGTACACACCTCTACTAGTTTGCTTTTTTGAGGATTCAGGTTGAGGTGCACACCTCTACTAGTTTGTTTTTTTCTTTTTTGTTTAAATCTAAATGCAGAAATACCATTATTATTATTATTTTAATATTTTAATATCAGTTTTTTTATTATTCTTAAAATATTATTTTTAATTTTTTTAATTGCAAAAATATTAGTATTAAATTTATTAAAGAAATCATAGAAGAAATAGGTAAAATTCGAAGTGAAGTAAAAAAAAGGAGAAAATGATAAAATATTATTTCATTTTTCAAAAATGAAAAATACCATGACAACCGAAATAATTTTAATTTTTTTTTTTTTTAATATCAGTTTTTTTTATTATTCTTAAAATATTATTTTTCATTTTTCTAATTGCAAAAATATTAGTATTAAATTTATTAAAGAAATCGTAGAAAAAAGAGGAAAAATTCGAAGTGAAGTAAAAATCGGAGAAAATGATAAAAATATTATTTTATTTTTTAAAAATGCAAAATACCATAACAACCGAAATAATTTTAATTGTTTATTATTATTTTAATATCAGTTTTTTTTATTCTTAAATTATTATTTTTCATATTTCTTGCAAAAATATTAATTGCTACCGCAATGATACATTGCTCCAGTAAAGTTCCAGTAAAGTTCCCCGCAATGAATCATTGCTCTAGTGGTTGGTGAATTTAATGCTAACCAACCACCCCAACTACCGTAATTAATGTTGGCTAGCAAAAAAATTGTAAATAATTGTGGGACTATAACATTGCGGTAGCAGCAATGTTTCATTGCTCCAGTAAAATGTTTCATTGCTCCAGTGGTGTGTTTTTTTTTTAATTCTTTTTTATCTTTTAATCTTTAAATATGTATATAAAAATTAAATTACATTTATTTAAATTTCAAAATATCTTAGATGCTGATTTGTGGATATTTTTTCCCATCATATGTATTTAATTTAAGTTATTTAATCGAAATATACTCAAAAATATGTGAAACAATCGTTTTCATACTGACTATTGACCTAAATATGTATATACTTTCTCAGTTGTTATTTATGATTGTAAAAAAATAAAATACTATGTTTACAATTACTAGCAATGTTATATTTCAATTTTAAACTTAAAAAATAATATTTTAACTATTCTTATTTTTATTTTACCTTATATTATTATATTATTATTTTTATATTACCTTATATTATTTTACATTAAAAAATAATATTATTTATGAAATTAAACTTGTCGAGTTCGAAATCTGTGACTCCGGGTCCATTAGCTCATTTACGTTTAACATCCAACACACCTTTACGACTAAAGTTACATTTTATTTAGGTTGATATTCAATTAATTTTTAATTTACAAATAATAAATAAATTCTTGTTTTTGGATATATTTGTTATTTATGATTGTAAAAAAATAAAATACTATGTTTAAAATTACTAGCTATGTTATATTTCAATTTTAAACTTAAAAAATAATATTTTAACTATTCTTATTTTTATTTTACCTTATATTCTTATTTTTATTTTACCTTAAAAAATATTATAATTTATGAAATTAAACTTGACGAGTTCGAAATCCGTGACTCCGGGTCCATTAGCTCATTTACTTTTAACATCCAACACACCTTTACGACTAAAGTTACATTTTATTTAAGTTGATATTCAATTTACAAATAATAAATAAATTCTTGTTTTTGGATATATTTGGTACGAATCATCTTTAAACAAGTTACTTGTGTTGGTGCAGTGGTAATATTTCATACATCTTTAGGAGAGGTCATGAGTTTGATCCTTGGATATGACTTTAAACCAAAAAGGTAGTTTTGATAAAAAAAAATATAAGAGGTCCAGCAATGTATCATTGCGGGGGGTGCAATGAAACATTGCTGCAGTGTGTTTTTTAAAGGGCTGTGATAGGTTGGTTGTGTAGCAAAAAGGGTAGTTTTGGTAAAAAAAATATAAGAGGTCCAACAATGTATCATTGCGGGGGGTGCAATGAAACATTGCGGGGGGTGCAATGAAACATTGCTCCAGTGTGTTTTCTTAGCCGTATGATCGTTTTTGAAGGGCTGTGATGGGTTGGTTGTGTAGCATTTGCTAACCAACGGGGGCTGTGGACCAAAACCCATATATATATATATATATATATATATATATATATATATATATATATATATATATATATATATATATATATATATATATATATATATATATATATATATATAGAGAGGAGGGTTCAGTGAGTAACTTATTTGTTTGAGTAACTTAGTAACTCTTTATCATTGGTTAATTTAAACTAGGTTACACGTGATCATGACCCACGTTTAAACACCAACATCACGTAACAACAACATAACAACTTAAATGTACTGTATAATTCATGTATGTTATGTATTTTTCAGTTTAGTTTTTCACATCAGAACATAAAATCATAAAATTCTGTAATGAATAAAATACAATATACATAACATAATAAAGTTTTAAATTTTTATTCTTCAAATTATTTATAATTTTAAAATTTTAAATATAGAACCAAATTTTTATAAACAGAACACATTAATCATGTTACACATTAATTAAAAATATATTTATTTATCGTGTTAATTTTTTACAGAACACATTAAAATAATACAGAACAATATATCTTTTTACAGAATTTATGTACTGCAATTATAAATATATATACAGAATTTGATATCTTTTTACGAAAATTACGTGTTGTAATTATAAATTTAGATACATCATTTGAGTTATTATATAGAACACAAAATTCACAAGTTAGTTTTAAACTTATATTGTTAGTAATTATATAGAATATATTAAAATAATACTGAACACTCTTTTTTTAAAATTTGTTTTATACCTTTTATTATATATTCTACTTTTTAATTATATATAAAATGTGTCAAAAAATATGTTAAGGTGTATAAAAGTTAAAATGAAAACTGAGTAAAAATATTAATTAAAAAAATTATATAAAACTGATTAAGACATGATCACGTGCATTGTCTTTAAATTATATAAGACGTGTATTGGTTTCTGATTGAGTTACTAGGTTACTCATATAAGGAGTTACTCACAGAGACCGCCCCATATATATATATATATATATATATATATATATATATATATATATATATATAGGGTTCTATTCAACTAGAAACATGTACTAATTAAAAACTAGAAACTGCACCACACACAGTTAAATACACCCTCTCACATACAACCCCACCTAATCCCCTCCATTCGTAATTATATTTTTCCCGTTAATTGGTGATTTTTTTTTGAAATATGACTTCATTGTATTTTTTTTCATCTCACAACAATTAGTTTGCATACCATATTTGATATATTTCGATGATAAATCACTATTTATGCTTGCGAGAATCACTAAAATGTTGGTGATTCATGTAAGAATAAATAGTGATTTCTGCGTAAATGTAGTGATTTTTTCTCCAGACCTATACGTAAATTACAAATTTTGTACTGCAAAATCACTAAATTTATACGTATATAAAAATAAATTGCTAGATTTATGTTGAAATTACTATTTATTATTACAGAAACCACTAAAATTTTAGTACTCCGTAATATAGCACATATGGTATGCATATTGATCGTTGGAAGATGGAGAAAAATATAGTGAAGTCGGATTTCAAAAAAAGTTCACTGATTCACGGGAAAAATCAAATTAAAAATGAAGGGAATTAGGTGGGATTGTGTATGTGAGGGTGTATTTTAACTGTGCGTGGTGCAGTAGAGGACCATTAGATTAGATTAATCTAAGGGCTTAGATTAGTTTTTAGTTTCTATTTTAATTTTAGTTTCTAGTTGAACAAAAGCCTATATATATATATATATATATATATAGGGGGAGGTTCAAAAGAGACCCTTGCTTATTGAGAGACCAAGAGACCATCCATCTTAACCATTAATTTCATTTTAATCTTGTTGCCTAGATAATTCTAATATCAATCAGTATTTATACACATTTATACCTATTTAACACTATAAGGGCAGTATTTGTAAACAAGAAATACAACTTTCATATACATACAATCTACATATTTAATCAAATTCTTACCATAACTGAAAAGATTGTATTAAATCTACATATTTAATCAAATTCTTACCATAACTGAAAAGATTGTATTAAATCTTGTCTGCTTCAGCAGTCTCACACGCTCTAGTTCATATATTACCATATTTCTGTTTACATTAACACATGATTTATGATTTTGTTATTATATCGATTTGATGGACTCTGAAACAATCTCTGTCACAAAAACCAGACATCATTCTTATCATATTTAACACACCTTATCAAAGTTTAGAATACAAAGTTAGGTTTACGATTCTACATCTCTCTAATAATTAACTTGTTAATTTGATGTTGTTGTCATTATAAGGATTTCATTGTTTTCGTCGATCTCCATACTATTACATCACTTTTGTTATCGTCGATCTCCATATGATTGGATTCTTGAATGAACCATTTATAGGTTAGGTCTTTAATGACTTAAAGAGAACATTTAAATTCTATAACGACTATGGGTGCATGTATGGTTTTGTGATAGTCAGTCAACTGAAAAGAGGGACAAAGAGAAGAAACAAGTGGATTTTTTTTTTTTACTATTGTTGATTTACCAGAAAGCCATACTCCGATAATTCAAAACATTCAGTGGAGGACGAGAACAAATGTGATTGTCTTGATAAGCTTGTCGTTGCTGTAGACTGGAAAGATGGTTTTTGTGTAAAGAAGTTTATAGAAATCATTGTCAGAGTCCACAAAACATGTTATAGGTTTTTAAGTGTTTTTTCAAAGAACACATACTAGAACACCACCCCGGCGTAGAAGTCTCAATATTAAAATTTTCTCTTTCCTCAAACAAAAATTTTGCTAAAGATTTGTGTGATTCTAATATTTTTGTTTCCTTCAATGTTTCTTTGAACATGATGATTTATGTTGACTTTTCATAAATAATTTAAAAATACTTATTTATCATTGTACACCATCCAATCTTTTTATAAAATGAAAGAAAACAAATCATAAAGCATATTCAATATGACAATACATCTACAAAGAAATAAATCAAAAAAATATTAGCATTTAATATACTAATTTTTTTAGTACTATTTTTTATTTGACTTTAAATACAAGGAAACAAATCAAAAAAATTTAAAATATTTACAAATTGGCGTATTCATTTTTAATATTACATTTATAAATTTGACTCTTCTAATTAGATTTTTTATTTATTTAATGTTTGTTAAAATATTGGTATATATGTATTTCAAAATTTAGATATCATAAAATTTATACTTTTTTTTAAAGATTCGCTTAAGTGTTTCAGAATAATTTTGAGAAAGTTTCTTATTTTGAGAAAAATGAAATTCAGTATGACCGTTTACAAAGATAAAAAAACAATTACGAGATTCTCTCAAGCGTTTTTGTAAAAAATTCTAATATAATATTATTTCTTTTTACAAAAATTATTTAATTAAGATTTTATTAAAATTCTTTTAAGTGTTTTTAAAATTCTTTTAAATAGATATTTTATTTTGAAGTTGTTCTTAAGTAAAAAGAACATTAAGATTTTAGCTTAAGTGTTTGAGAGTGGATTTTAAGAATGTAAGTTATTTTAATGTAATGAAATTCAATATTGTATTTTTTACAAAAAAATGTAAAAAATTTAAATTTTTACGAGATTCTCTTGACTATTTAAGAGTAATAATCACAATAATGTATAGTTTAAAATATTTAATTTTCTTATAAAAATTAGTGTAGATTTAGAAATTTGACTTTTTTATAAGATTAGATTTTTTTTAATATTTATTATAAGATTTGTATATGTATTTTAAAATTTAGATATTATAAAAGACATACTAAAAATATTTTAAAAGATTCGCTTAAGTGTTTCAGAGTAATATTGATAAAGTATCTTATTCTGGAAAAAATGAAATTCAATATGATCATTTACATAATTAAAAAATATATATAATTTTTATGAGATTTTCCTAAGTGTTTTAATTGAATATTAATTTTTTTTGGAGTATTTTATCTGTAAATTCATTAAATAAGTTAACGTATGACTTTTAATATTGTTTTATAAATAGAAATTCTCATTTTTCAGTTGTTTTTAATTATAAGCTACTTTAAGATTTTATTAAGTGTTTTAAGATTCATTGAAAAATTATTCTCAATTATTGAAAAATTATTCTCTTATAATTTTTGGCACAGAGATAGAATGAGAGAGACAGAATGATTCTGTTATGTGTTGTAAGATTCAATTTAGTGTTTTAGTGTAGATTTTGAGAATTCTTTGTTAATTTGTCAAAAATTAATCTTTTACACAATTCTCTTAACTTGAGAGAGTATTTTTAAAAAATATTTTAAAGATTCGCATAAGTGTTTCAAAGAAATTTTGAGAAAGTATATTATTTTTGAAAAATGAAATTTTATATGTTCATTTACAAAGATAATTTTTTTTTACAAGATTCTTTTATGTACAATATTTTCAATTTTTTGGGTTTTTAATCTTTCAATTTATTAAATAAGTTAACATATAACTTTAAATATTATTTAAACAATAAAGATTTCACTTTTCAATTATTTTTATGTATAAAGTTACATACAAAAAAATCTACTAGCAACACACTTAAAATAATAATTAAAAATAAAAATAAATAGTTAAAACACTTAATAAAGTATGAGGATGGGGTTTATCTTAGGGATATATAGAAAATGTCACAAACTGAAAAAGAATATTGTGTTTAACCATGTAAGAAACTATATTTTAAAAATTCGCTGAAGTTGTTTCAGAATAATATGGAGAAATAGCTTATTTTGGAAAAAATAAACTCAATATTTTTTTTACAAATGTATAATAATTTTTTTATGAGAATCTCTTAAGCTTTTTAGTACAATATTTTCTAATGTTTTGGGGTTTTTAATCTTTTAATTTATTAAGTTATTTAATGTATGACTTTTAATATTATTTATTATAAGTTGAGATTTCATTTTCAACCAATATAAGGTACTTTAAGATTTTATTAAGATTTTCTTACATGTTCTAAGATTTCATTTCCGAGTAAAAAATGCATTTAGTTTTCTATAAAATGGATTTTCCAATAATAATAAGATTATGCTATGATTTATTATTAAGATTTTAGTAAGTGTGTTACTCGTTAAGATTTTATTAAGATTCTCTAATGTGTTGTAAGATTCAGTTTAGTGTTTTAGTGTAGATTTTGAGAATCTATGCTATCATAATATAATAAAATTCACTATAGTCTTTTTGCAAAATTTGTCAAAAAATTAATATTTCACGTTGTTATTTTAATTGCTTCAGAGAATATTATAATCTTAAAATTATAATAAATAGTACTAAGAACATTTCATATATCTTAAACTGAATTCAAATAATTTTAAAATAAACTTTAAAGAATCTTTTAGTTTTTAAATGAATACAGTAAAGATTTCTATAATTTTACTAAAAATATCTTAGATACATTTACCTATGACCAAAAGTCCGAGAAAATGCATCACAGTATACAAGAGACATCTACCTTATATTACATAACTATGAAAAAACAATGCAGGCGGACACATGATAATCACCAATGTATTGCATTGGGACTCTGGGAGAGTACTGGGAGAGGTTCTGTATTTTCTACCTCCTTTGCCTGAACGTGAAATTCTTCCAGCACATCCTCACCAACACAGATATTATATCCCTGCTAAAGATTTGCTCCACAATTCTCGAAAAACTCTACACCTTGATATCTAACTATTAAAACTAAAATTGGTTCATCAGTCATCACCAAGATTTGGAAAAAAACATTTGGCCTTCATTCATATGAATTCTAATCAACTAGTATCTCTGTTGGGCCTTTTCCTCAATAAACAACTGTCTTCATTTGGTGTCTTGCAGGGTTCTTTCTTGTGCATAATTTAAGTTTAAAAAATTATTTATTTTTGCTCATCGCTTCTGCTAAAAAACTCTGGGGAAGAAAAGGTCCATCCAACATTGGAAACTTAAAAAGTGTGAAACATAACTCAAAAGAAAATAAGTTGTGCTCTGAGCTAGAACTAAATATAAGAACTCTGACATATACTAAGACATATACTAACTTGTACTACATAGAACAAGAAAGACTACAGTAGAACCCAAGTTATTAAATATTTGTAGTTCGGAGCCTAATGAAACATGACACTTTCTATCACAAAACAAAACCTATTGCATACTAGAAAGTTTTAGAAAATAAAACAAAATGACAACCAAAAACCACCAGATTAGCTCCAAACTTTAGAACAAAAAACAAAACGAGAACCAAGAACCAAGAACTACTAGACCTCCTCTTGATCACCACTATCAGATACACCATAACTAGTATTAAAGTCATGTCCATGGATTTTGATTTCAGCAAAAAAAATGCAGAAGAAAGTTACAGTCAACAACAACCTGGTAATTATATGACCACTAGAAAAAAGCCACACATGCACAAAATCAACTACTAGCAGACACACGTGCCCTTAGTGGTGTGCTCCCACAGAAACACAAAATCAGTCTCAAGTGCATTGATAAATTTTTATTTCATCATCAACCATTTAATGTTGGTATCCACTTTCTGGACGATGGAGCCTTTTCTAATGCTGTCTTTCTCTTCCTTTTTCTTACTCTTCCAGTGTGCGTGAAAGTAGTTAATAGAAATCGAGATGCTTATGAAAGTCCAAGTCCATCCTTGTCATAATAGCATTAGCATGAAGAACGGTATATCCACCACATGACTTTCAACCATGATATGCCTCTGACTAATAAAAACGAGCATGGTGAATAATGTAATAGTGCTAGTCTTAAACATGAGAGTCTAAAGACCTGATATTGGATCATCTTAGTGAGGCTTTTTCATATCCACACCATCACATTTCAAAAAAAAACACTTTAACGAATCTGAAACACATAATAGAATCTTGTTAGAACACATACAAGAAAAACACATAATAGAACTTCTAGTATCTTTTTTGTTTCCAAAAAATATATGTGAATCAAAGAAGCCAAAGGAGAATTTAGAAAAAAAATTGAAACGAATATATGTGAATCATCTTCATAAATTTATCAACAAGAACTAATTCCTTTTTGTCCAAACAAAAATACTTTAATCCATACCCACTACAGAAGACATTACAGAATCTCAAACACATGACAGAAGCACGTACCAGAATCTGAAACACATAATAGAATTTTGTTAGAACACATAATAGAACTCCTAATATATTTTCCGAGCAGATAAAATCAAAGAAGCCGAAGTTGAGTTCAGAACACACATGATCATATGTATGGGTATCACGATAAACCATTCTTCATGGTCATATATGATAAGAATCCAAAACGAAGTAATATATCACATTTGTTTTGATCCTCTATCAAAGAAGATATCGCATCTGTCAAGATCTATGGTTGAAACCATACAAAAAAAAGTTTTTCTTCATCTTATGGTCGGCACTTCAGTCATGGCCGATTCCATAGCACACCTATAACAAAAAACAAGTGTTCTTAACAGTGTTCTACAAAAATACAGTAGTTTAATTGGTTAACTCTAACAAATGAAAAATTATTACATGATTTAATCGTCTTTTTCCTCCATTTTCTTCTAAAGTTATGCATATAGGTTTTTGTAGCGTTGTAAAATTGGAAATTTGTATGGTCTAAACCATATAGACAACTGTTGTTACGTGATATTTGTGTCTTGATATTCTTTCCAAATTTTTAAAAGATTGTGTTCTATAATAAAATTTTAATTTAATGATTCATTCCTTTTCTAAATGATATTATACGTTTAATACTTGCTGATGGATTCTAAATGACCATGATCATTCTAATTTATTACAATACTGCCATTATGTCTTGTATAATGTTATTTAAATAAAATTTAATGAATGGATGGTCTAGATTGATGGTCTCTTGGTCTCTTGATAAGAATGGTCTCCTTAGAACCTTACCATATATATATATATATAGCTTAGTGATCAAATACAAACCTTTTTTAAAATACAAACTAAGAACCAATCGAAACCCTTATATTAATTTAATCCAATGGCCCCCTATATGCACAACACACAACTAAAATACACCCTCCCACACACAATCACACCTATTCCCCTCTATTTTTAATTTGACTTTTCCCGTTATTCGGAGAGCTTTTATTGAAACCCGACTTCACCGTATTTTTCTCCATCTCCCAACGATCAATTTACATACCATATGTGCTATGTTTCAACGCGATTTGAAAAAAAAATTATTTAGTTTGTAGTTTGTATTCTAAGAGCGGTTTGTATTGGAGTAAACCCCTATATATATATACTAACTTAAAACTCGTGCGATCCACGGATTGTTAATTATTATTTTATTATTATTTTTTTAATTGTATTTGTCAAAAAAATAAGTAGGCATGTTAAAATAGCTAAACGGTTTTAATTAATTAAAAATATTAAAAAAAGATTTTAAAATAAATAAGTAAGGGTTTGCTCATTATATTTTTGAAAAATGAGAGATTTTAGTATGGAAAAATAAAAAATGTAACATATATTTAGTTTAAAAAGGTAAATGTCCGTTGTAATAGCCGTAAATATTTAGAAATTTTGGTTACGTTTTATTTCTAAAATATCGCGAGTGTATTTAAATAGGGGTTGAATCGTTAAAATTTAGAAGTGACGTATAAATACATACAGATTATTGAATTTTAGAAATTTGGGTTAAGTGCTTATTGGGCTTGGTTGTCTTTTTATTTATTTAGCCAAGTTCTTTTTGTGAAGCCCAATTAAGGCCCAATTGATTAATTAGTTTAGAGTTAAGTTATAATCAATTGTTAAGTAAATAAACCTAATCTAACTACCCCCATTTCTTCACAAACACAGCGGCCGACCAAAAACCAGAAAAAAAAGAGATTTCTTGGTTCTTCAAAAAAACAAAACGAAAAGAGGGTATGATTAGTTGTTAAAACATTTTTTTTTCTTCTTGATTTCGTTTTTCTTGAATCGCGTCTGTTTGTTTTCTGTTTCGTTTGTTCGATTTTGCTTTATTTTGTTGTTTTAAAATCCTTTTCGAAAATTAGGGATTTGTGTTGATAATTTGGGGGTTTTGTGTATTGTTGTTGGTGTTGGTTGTTGGGTTTGTGAAATGATGTGTGTGGGGTTGATAGTGAATTCGAAGGAGGTAGAGAAGCCCCACCGCGCGGCAGCGGTAGCCGGCGGTGGTGGCGGTGAGAGGAGTCGCAGAGAGAGGGGAAAGAATGGAGATAGAGAGAAGACAGGGGAGAGAGATGTGTTGGCAGAGAAAGAGAGAGAGATTGAAAGGGAAAGAGGGAGATGAGAGAGAGAGATTGAAAGAGAAAGAGGGAGATGAGAGAGAGAGATAGAGAGATCGAGAGACAGTAAAGAGAGAGGTTTGGAGAGGGAGAGAAAGAAAGAGAGGGAGAGAGAAGTGCGAGCACGAGAGAGAGATCGAGGGAGAGAGATGCGAGAACGAGGGAGAGAGGGGGAGAGAGAGAGAGAGAGAAAACGAGAAAGATTTCCGGTGGCGGCCGCGGTGGCGCGTGGGCCCCACACGCAGTACGCCACGTGGACTAGTGCATGTGTGCCACGTGGCGTAGTGCAGGGGTGCCACGTGGGTGTGTGGGCTGCTGTGTTGGCAGTAGATAAGGATAAGGATGAAATGTTTTAATTGTTTTAAAAAAGAAAAGAAATCAGATTTTTATTAATTATTAATAAAATCTGTTAATGAATTAGTAATAAAATTTGGATAAATTGGAATAAACTAGAATCATTATTTATTAATAACATTAGAATATGAATGTTATTAAAAATGTGTTTTAATCATTTAAAATATGGATTAAAATTTGAGTTATTTACTTTGAGGATTAGAGATTTAAAATGACAATTTGATTCGTTTATTAGTATTAAACGGAGATTAATCTGCGAATAATATTTAGTAATAATAAAATGTTTTAGAAACGAAAAAGGAGATGATGGTAGGAATTTCTGGGGATGGTTCTGATTTTTGAAATAAGAATTTGAGATTTATTATTTTCGTAGTAAATGATATTTTTGATTTTATTTTGAGGTATTTGGGAATTAGAGACTAGTTAATCGGTATCGGTGATTAACTTGGGTTTATTTTTTTGAATAAGTAGAGATAAAAAGAGGTTATTTTAGAGATTTAAAAATAGAATATTATAAAGATTTTAGAAACGGTCTTTTGATTTTAAAAATGAGATTTAGAAACGTTAAACATAGAATGACGTTTCTACAATTAGGGTAATTGCTTTCAGTTGAATAAAATAGGATTATTTTAATTAGAATTTTTGAGATACTTTCCCGAGAATTATTTTAGAAATATTTGAGGAATCTTGGGATTTAATAGGGACTAAATTATGACGTAAATCTGTCCCGAGATTTTATTTATTTAAATTAGTTTTAAATTAGAGAAAGACGTATAGAGTTCTTCATCGGATTGAGATTTAAAAAGAGAAATGCGTAGTGCTTTATTTGCGAAAAATAGACGTCCTTGTTGATTTAATTATTGTTATTTGATTTTTATTCTGACTTGGATTATTTATCACCGTTTGCTTACGCACTGTGATTAATTTTTTTAGAGAATTTTCCCCTGGCCCGTAATTGAAGGCAAACAAGCGGGTAGAGTATAATTGTTATTTGATTTTTGTGCACAGCGAGATCGAGGCAAGTTCTTTCTGACCCTCACTCCTATTGCATTATTTTGAGGAGTATTTATTTTCTGAAAGTTTGAATTGTTTATTCATTTCTGGAATATTTATTTGAGAATTTTATCGAGTTGATCTGGAGGAATATTATACTTTTTGATATTGAGACACACTAAAAATATTCACTGTCCTTAAAGCGTATTTCATCGAATTTCCTGGGCATCTTATTTGTTCAAGATGACCCTAACGACCATTCAGCTATAGCTACGCTCCTTTATCGAGGTAGCTAACACTTTATTCGACTCAATCGGATTTATTGTCCAGATCCGATAATTTTGTTTTTGACTTCAAAATTTGATTCATTTTTCGGATTAAATTATTTTCAAACAGGATAGTGGCGAGCTGGTTCGAGATTTCATCATAACCCACTCTTAACCAATTATTCTAGCGTATTGATGTATAGATTGGTTGATTCGAGTTGTTCCCATCATTCGGGACGACTCTAAATAAATTATTTCATCCAACGAATCTCTTTGTTCGAGATTTGTTAACCTGTTCGTCTTGGGTTGACATTTGTTCGTGTCAACATATGAAATCTTTTTAAATATTGGGATGACCTATTGTTCGGGTTGTCGTCGCATAAACAGTAGAACGACGGTCGGCCAGAGTTAAGTCAAAACTTCCTATCTATTCATTCACACTTCATTCTCATAACGTTTTGGAGGAAAATCTTTACTTCAACTGGTCAACGTGGGAGTGGCCCACGGATTTTCTTTCTGATCAACACGAGAAATAAACTCGTGGTATCAAGAGAGGAATATATCTATTTTGGCACAAAAGTTGCCGGGTTGATTTTACAACCCATTAACTGCTAGCAAAACGAAATTGTGGTACTTGAGACATAGTAGTGATCGTACTATGGGGTATCACGGGCGTACGGTACTTGAGACACGGTAGTTGATCGCGCCGTGGGGTATCGTAAAAGGAGACAAGACCAGTATCTTCTACTCTCAAATTCCGAATGTGATTGTTTTGAGACAAATGATTTGGTCAGTCATTGGACATCGAGTCCGTCAGTATAAATTATTACCTTTTGAGTTTTGTTGACATGGTTCTTCTTTTACCTCAATAGTAGTGTTAATAAGAGAGAGCCAGTCAGTGGAATTTGTTGAGCACATAGTTGCTCACTCTTGTTGTTAAACTATATTTTTCAGTTAAAGAGAAAAGAGGCGAATGGTCCCGGTACAGAGATAAAGGGAAGGAGAAAATGCAGCACGGCACCGACTTGGAGTAGCAGCGCTGTTTCAGAGATAAAGTCATGAAGGCTACGCTAGAAAGCAATATCTACTCAATAAACTTTCTGTATTCAGTGGCTTGGTGTGTATTCAATAAATAGCGGTGTAATAAATTGGAGATAGAACGATGCCTGGACTTGTGGGCTGGAATCACTACGTGTTGTATATATCACTCTGGTAGGTATTATATTTTGAGTTATAATGATATTATGGATCGTGGCGACCCGAGTCCTCTGATAGGGGGATTTGGGGGCGTTACATCCGTGATATTTTTGGAAAATGAGGTTTTAAAATTTAATAATTTAAATTATTTAAATACGTTTTAAAATAAATAAGTAAAAAGTTTGTCCGTGATATTTTTAGAAAAAGAATGGATTTTAGTGAGAAAAATAGAAAAAGTAAATTGAAAAATGCAATTTTCCGTGATATATTTAGAAAATGAGGAACTTTCTTAGAAAAAATATATAATGTGTTTTAGCTGAAAAGATAGTTGGTTGTAAATAGGTATTTGATTATTTATATTTTAATATTTTTAGTAATTGCATTTGTTAAGAAAAATAAGTAGACATGTTAAAATAGGTAAACTTTTTAAAAAATAATTATAATATTGGGTTTAAAAATAAGTAATTAAAGGTTTGTCCGTGATATTTTTGGAAAATGAGAGGTTTTAGTAAGGAAAAAAAACTAACATGTTTTAGTTAAAAAAGATAATTGTCCGTTATATATTTGAAAAAGTAGGGAAATTTGTTAGTAAAAATAAAAAAATAATGTATTTTAGGTGAAAAAAGGTAATTGGTTATAAATAGGTAATATTATTATTTAATAATACTTTTTTAAAAGTAAGTAAGGTTAATTAAGTAAAAACACGAATTTATGAAAGGACAATTAAGTAAAATCACAACGTACCATGCCGACCAACCAAACTTTTAATGTTTCGTCTATTATATAATAGTATTGATTGATATATAGTTGCACTCTAGGAAAAACACTTTATATAAAGAACAATAAAGAACACCATCATAAACACTTTATTTTTCATAGAAAATGATTTTTTAAAACTAGAATCATAAAATTGAACAATAATTAGGCCTAACATATCGAATTTAACGTAGAATCTCATCTAAATTTAAAAATTAAACATTACATATAATCCAGTACGGAATCTTGTATATATATTTATCACAATGAAATTACATGTAATCATGTTTTATTTGATTCTAATTTTTTGTTAGATTCTATTTTTATTCGTAATAAACCTTTTTTGGTGAGAAAATTAGAATCAACATGCAATTTATGTAAAATTCTAAGGTATTTTTTATTTTTCTTTATATAAGAGTGTTATTGATGGAGCAATGATATATATATATATATATATATATATATATATATATATATATATATATATATATATATATATATATATATATATTCCCTCCGTTCCGCCCAATTGTTTATATTTAGGTTGGTCAAGGAATATAAGTAAATTAGAAAAAAAAATAGTAAGAATGAGTAAAGTGGTGGGACCCGTCAATATTTAAGGTATAAAATAAGTAAAGTGGAGGAAAGTAGTGGAAGTAGTTGATTTTTATATTATAAAACTTTACTATTTTTGGAAAGTTTTAAAATGTAAAGAAAATTGATGGGACATCCCAAAAAGGAAAGTGTAAAAAAATGGACGGGAGAGAGGGAGAGAGTATATATATACTATCTATCTATACTATTATATTAAAGACGAAACATGAAAAGTTTTTGTAGTCGGTTTGTAGTCTGGTCTTCCATAGTTTGGTCATCCAATCTCTAACAGTTAGATCTTTTAAATTAAATTAATGAGAGTCATTGGATATAATACTAAATATTTTTTGGTATGTTGTGATTTTACTTAATTTTCCTTACTTAATTGTACTTCGTGTTTTTACTTAATTACCCTTACATGTTTTTACAAATATATTATTAAATAATAATATTACCTATTTATAACCAATTACCTTTTTTCACCTAAAATGCATTATTTTTTTATTTTTAATAACAAATTTCCCTACCTTTTCAAATATATAACGGACAATTATCTTTTTTAATCACTACAAGGTAACTTTACCGACTAATATCGTTTCCATATTTAAGAACATTGTAAAATACGTATAAATTGGGATTTTAGTACTAATGTTTTAGTTTGATTAACATTACAATTTTAGTAATGTAAATTATGTTGTAAATCGTGTGCATATGCATAAAATGTAAGCACATCTATAATTGAAAGTATGATATATCATATAATGTATGGTAGTATATAATTTGCATATATATATATAGTAAAGTTCAGTGGAGATCTAATATAAAATGGAGACATGGAGACCTATATCTAACACCGTTGGATCAATTTCAAATCTAACTACTATACCTAGTATTTTACTGTACCTAGTATTTTAAGATCAGGTTTGTGTATTAAGGTGACATTACAAATTTTAATTTCAAATAACACTTAACAATTTAAAACTTAATTTTCATTCTCAACAACAACATTAAACAACAATGTTTTTCATTTTAATTATTTAAATACATAAAAAATATGTAACTTTGGTGGTGAAGTATGTAAAAATGGATATATTATCTCTTTTTCATTATCCTATATATAATAGAAAAATAATTTTTTAATTAATTTTTTCTAATATGTAAGGCACTTTATATACTAGGTTCTGCACTTTTTTAGGAATAAATTTTACATCCACATTTTTCATTCTATGCAGTACATGTAATGCATTATATAAAAATAATTTTAATATTTCTTTTCTAATAGGAAAATAACAATAATTTTTTAATTAGTTTTTTGTAATATGTAGTGCACGACATGTATTATGTTTTGTACGTACTTTTTATGAATTAAATTTACATTTAAAACATTTTTTCCTACATTATGCACGTTATGCATCATATAAACTTATTCAATATTCTCTTATGCATATTGTGCTGCAGTTTACCAATTTAATTATTTATAGTTTTATATTCAATAAAATTTTAATAAATTATATTATAACAACGTTGGAGTTAATTAAATTGCATAATCTAACATAATTTTGAACATACATGCACATTAAATCCATTTCATCAAACAAATAATACAATACACAACAGAACATAGAGCTAACCAAAATAAATTTATGCATCACATAATTTGAAAAATAAAATTTAAAAATAGAAAATTTACAAAAATAGAACTAAAAAATGCAATCATATTTTCATTTCTCTGATAAATGTAATTGCATAACAATATTCCTGCATTTTTTGATTAGAAAAAAAAAAGAAAATTTTGCACAAATATTTTTAATTAATCAAACATTTTCAATGTATAAAATTGTTGTACCTAGATGTACATTTTGTTATTGTGCTGCACTAGTAGTACCAAATTAAATTAGGACGATATGTTATAGACCAGTGCATAATATTTTGATGTTTTCATTTATGATTTTCTTATTTTAGTGTAGTATAGAGTGAAATAATACTAATACAAAGTTTCAAATAAATGAATTTGTCGAAAATTATTTTATATGTTCTCCTTGATTTTATGTTTCTGTAGGTTTTGTTGTTTTATATTATTTAAGATGCAGTGCATTATAGTTTTAAAAAAAAAGATACAGTATATTATTATTTGTAATTAAGATAGTGTATAACTGTCATTAACTAGCTACACGATAAAAACCTAATCTAATGGTTATAGTATAGGTCTCCGTAGTCTCCATATAATGTTAGTCTCTACTGAACCCAACTATATATATATATATATATATGTGTGTACGCGTGTGTGTATAAATATTATTGAACAAAATTTGTAACTTAAATCGGGTTGGGTAGGGTCGGCCGAAAAAATATAAAACTCATATCCAGCCTATTTAAATTGGTTGGGTAGACTTGGCTTGGTCGGCCAAAAAGAAAGCGAGGGTCAGTTGAGTTTGATCAGGTTGGTAAATCATGAACAATCATAATTGGAGTAATCGTTGGATGTATTACTTATGGATTAAATCGGATAATTAAAGATTATTAGAATGATTACTGGGGATCAATTTAATATTATATATATATATATATATATATATATATATATATATATATATATATATATATATATATATAGTGTAATAATTTTAATTATATGTATATTATCACATAATTTAAATTTATTTAAAAACAATTTATGATTGAAAAAAATAAAATTTGTAGATTTAAATTTTGGATTAGTAATCAAGTTGTGAGATAAAATTAAGAGAATTCGTGATTTTGACCGTCTAAAATAAGAACGACGTATACAAAAAAATATTGTTATTATTTTTTATTCAAATTCCAACTTTTAATTTTGGAACTTTTACCTATAAATTTCCTAAAATTTGCAAATCAGACAAATATTGGAAGGATTAGACTGAATTTTATAACCTCTTCACCAACTTTTATCAAAACCGATTTTAACACACTCAAAGCGATTAGTTACCGTCTAACGATTATCGGGATTATTAAACACCAACTTTTATAACATAGATTATACATAAAAATATAATTGAGTATGGATTAAAAAAATTGTTTAATAATTTTTATTATATTCAATTGTTGAATTTGATAAAATTCATTTTACATCTTTAAAACTAAATATATATTTTGGTAATTAAAAATAATCATTTGATCTTTATCTTATAGAAATTAATTCAAATTTTATGAAATTAAACAATATTTAAAAAATATTAAACAAATATAAGGTAAATTCGAAATATTATATCTTACCACATTTTTAATTATAAAAATTATTTCAATATATATAAATGTTGGTGTGAGAAATTATTTGAGTGTATAAACAGGCCCGTGCCCCGCACGGGCTTTTACGCTAGTTCTATTTTATATAGCATAGCATATTAGCATAGCATAGTAGGGTCTCAAACTTTTTAAATAAATAATATTAATAATATTATCAATAATATTATTTAAATAAATAAATAAATAATATTAATAATGTCCCATTTATCTTTCTCAGCCCCATTTATATTCTTTATTTTTTTTATGTTCCAGTGAATATTTAAGTTTCTCATTTTATAATTTGTCATATTGATTTTTATTTTTTATTTAATATTTTTTGTTCCCGTTAATTTTTTTAATTTGTCATTATTTAATCTTCTTGAATGGCTTCCAAAAATATCACGATAATTACCTTTAAATTAAAATATATTATCTTTTATATTTGTTATCACTAAAATATCTCTTTTCCAAAAATATCAAGTGCAACCCATACTTATATATTTTAAAACATATTTTAATACTTTTAATTATTTAAAAAAACTTACATATTTTAACAAGTGAGCGTATTTTTTAACAAATGCAATTAATATAATTAAAACACATCTAAAAATATTACGGGCGGTAATTCTTGTGTCATACTTATTTTAACATGTCAACGTATTTTTTTAATAAATAAAATTAATATAATTAAAACAGTTCTAAAAATATCAGGGACAATTACTTTTTTTTAATTAAAACATGTTTGATTTTCAATATGTCCTTATTATTAATATTATTTTATTATAAAATAATCCTTTATTATAATACCTGAGTCTACCCAGGTATGTAGTTAAAGTGTAGTTAACCAATCAGAAAATTATGAATTATTTTAGGACCAATCAGAGCTCATCCCTAAATTTTAGACCAATCATATTATATTAAGTGTTTTCCTTATTTAACATTCTCATCATATTTTACTAACCCCTAAATTTTAGACCAATCGTATTATATTAAGAGTTTTCCTTATTTAACATTCTCATCCTATTTTACTAACCATGATTAGTTTAAAAATTCTAACTTAAATACAATAATGATTTTATTTAACATATCCATATATACATTTTGTTATATCGAAAAATAATAATAATTTGGTGTTAATGTAATAATAAAATTATAATTATTATTAGAACTTAGATACTCACTTTACTATTTGGGTTTTATCTTGAGTTCTAAAAATTGGATTTAGACGATTTACAGCCCACGCGATGCTAACGAAATTATCTTTAATTTAATGATGGTTTAACAAAGATTTTTTTAAATGAAACTATCCATAAATATAAGAGAAAATAGAGTTACGAATCTTTACTTGGAGAATTAAATTCAATATAAAAACCATATGAGAAAATAGAGTTACGAATCTTTACTTGGAGAATTATATTCAATATAAAAACCATATTTTTATTTAGTTTAAATTATCAAAATACAGGTTTTTGTATTAATTATAATCCTTCTATTAATCATATACAATTTTTAATATTAGATCTAACGGTTCTCATCTATCTATTTAAGATCTAACAGTTCTTATTAATTTGGTCGTCCAAGGACCAAAGTTTTGGATAAAATCTCTCTTACGCTTATTATATAGGGATATATAATTTTAAATTATTTTTCATATTTAAACATTTATAAATCAACTACTCTTTTAGTATAAAGTCAATCACAATTATACTACAACTACCATATAAATAATTATATTTATAAATTAATTTATAAATTAATTTTCATAATTATATCCTATTATATAATAAGAGTAAAAGCAATAATAAAGCAATTAATACTACCATATATCATGTGATCGATTTCCATCTACGATATATTTAAAAAAAAATTATATTCAGAGATCTACAACTATACTAAAAGTAGTATATAATAATATGTAAGAAAGATAAATTAAAAATACTATCAAAGATCAACGAATCGAAACTCATTCAAAATAAATTTAAATATAACATTTAAAAATCAAAATATACTTTTTTTATTTTTTCTGAAAAATTCCCGTACTTTTCCAAAAATATCACCAGCAATTACCATTTTTAACTAAAACATATTAACTTTTCTATTTTTCCTTACTACAACCCCTCATTCTCTAAAAATATCACAAACAGTTTCATTTATTAAAATAAAATAATAAAATTATGCTATTAACTAACCAATTACCTATTTTAGCTAAATTGTATATTCTTTTTTATATATTTTAACTAAAATTTCTACTTTTCTATTTGTCCTAACTAAAACCTCTCATTTTCCAAAAATATCACGGGCAGTTCTATTTAATTAAATAAAATAATAATATTGTAATTACTAATAACTAACAGACTAGCTTTTTTTTGTCAAATAGTATATTGTTTTTTATATTTTCAATTACCTTTTTTTAACTAAAACATATTAGTTTTTCTATTTTTCGTTACTAAAATCCCTCATTTTCCAAAAATATCACTGGCAGTTTCATTTATTAAAATAAAATAATGTAATTATGCTAATAACTAACCAATTACCTATTTTTGCCAAAGTGTATATTATTTTTTTATATATTCTAACTAAAAATTTCTACTTTTCTATTTGTCCTAACTAAAACTCTCATTTTTCAAAAATATCACGGGCAGTTCTATTGAATGAAATAAAATAATAATATTATAATTAATAATAACTAACCGACTAGATTTTTTTGCCAAATCATATATTATTTTTTATATTTTCTAACTAAAATTTATCCTAATTAAAACATCACATTTTCCAAAAATATCACGGGTAATTCCATTTAGTAACATAAAATACTAATATTATAAAAACTAATAATTAACCGATTACCTTTGTTAGTCAAAGCGTATATTTTTTTTTTTATATTTTCTAACTAAAATTTCTTCTTTGCTAAACTTATCGCAGACGACATCTATCTATAGTATAATATACTATTATATAATAACCGAAACATTGAAAATTTTGATTTTCAGTTTGCGGTAATTTATTCTATTTAATCTATCTATCTGTAGACGAAACATTAAAATTTTGGTTGTAGGACGGACGATCGGTACTTAGTGATTTTACTTCATTACCTTTGCCTATTTTTGAAAAAACTATTACTAAATAATAAATTATTTATAACCAATTACCTTTTTAGCTAAAATACATTACCTTTTCTATTTTTTTTTTAACAAAAATCTCTCTTTTTCTAATAAAAATACGGGCAATTACCTTTTTCAACTAAAACATGTTACTATTTCTATTTTTCCTTACTAAAACCCCTCATTTTCCAAAAATATAATGGGTAAACCCTTACTTATTTATTTTAAAATCAATTTTAATACTTTTAATCACGGGCACTTACCTTTTCAGCTAAACATGTTATTTTTCCTATTTTTTTCATTTTCTAAAGAAACTATCATTAAATAATAACACTGTTTATAACCAATTACTTTTTCAGCTAAAATACATTACCATTTTTATTTTTTCTAACAAAATCATCTCTTTTGCTAAAAAAAAATCACAGACAATTACATTTTCAACTAAAACATGTTACTCTTTCTATTTTTACTTACTAAAACCCCTCATTTTTCAAAAATATAACGGGTAAACCCTTACTTATTTATTTTAAATTCTATTTTAATACTTTCAATTACCTTTTCAGCTAAAACATGTTACTTTTTCTTTTTTTTCTTACTAAGACTCCTTTTTTTCTAAAAATATCACGGGCAAACAATTAATTATAAAATTAATTGGTCATTCATTTTATTTAATAAATTATAAAATAATATAAAATATAGTAATTAGTCGATTGTCTTTTGTAATTAAAACACATTACCTTTTAATGAAAATATATTACCTTTTATAAACACACAAAAAATAAAAATTAATAAAATATATATTTCAATCATTAATATTATCTTTTTTAATTATATTCTTAATATTATATATCTTTCAATTATTAATACATTCAAAAAATATCAAATACTACATATTCTTAATATTATATTCTTAATCTTAATATTATATATCTTTCAATTATTAATACATTCCAAAAAATATCAAACACTACATATTCTTAATAAAAATGTCAATTATAATATATTCTATATACGTCTATTATTAATACAAAAAAAATAATATAAAAAATTATTTTTACTATAAAAGAAATATTATATTATATTAAACATAATAACTACTAATTTTTTTATTTTAACTATTACTAATTTAAAATTTTACATTTAATGAAAATACCTAAAACACAATATTCTTAAGTATTATAATCAAATAACAAACTCAAAATCAGAATTATTATATCAATTTAAGCATTGCAACAAATCTAAGCAGCTTTACCCCCACTTTCTATACATTTCCACATTATACCAATTTGTCCACATAAATGATATTTTTTACAATGTTGGGTTCTTAATTTTATTATTCATAACTTACCTGCATGATAACAAATATTGTATCATTATCTATACATTTGAAAGTACAATATAGTTTTTCTCATATGACCTTTCTAAAGGGGTCAATGCCCTTATAAGATTAGTTTCCCAAATACTCAAAAATAGAATTTACGTAGATCCGTAGAAATTGATTCTTGAGGAAAAGACACAAGTATTTTCATTGATACATCAATCAAAAATATATATGCATTCATCAACTTAATTGATAATGGAGTTAATGTTGTATAAATTGTACATAATCAATCTTAAAAGCATTAAGTATCATTCATTTTGAACCATTTTTTTAATTAATTATCATTTAGAATCAAACTCATTCATTGTTTTATAATTATCATTTTGATTATTTCCCTGAAATTTGTGGTTTCATATTTATTAAAAAATCTAGAAATGTAAACATAATTAATTAGAAAGTTCGTATTAAAACTAATATTAAATTAGATGTACAAATAGTTAAATATACAGTTCATAATTATCTTTTAAAATAAGAACCTTTCATTTTTTTTCCTATTATTAGCATTTTAAATATTTGGCATTAAATTTTATTGTGGTTTATTATTGATTAAAAGATCGAGGAATGTAAAGAAAATTACTTAGTAGATTCATGAATGTAATGAAAATTACTTAGTAGATTCAGGAATGTAAAGAAAATTACTTAGTAGGTCCACATTAAATTTGATATTAAATTAGATGTACATTTAGTTAACTATATGTAAAATTGACGTGATAAATGTGTACACAAATTATTGATTTCATAGATATATTAATTATTTTTATTTTTAAGGTTTTATAAATTTTATATTCTTTTACGTCTCATATTCCTCTCTACTTCTAACTTTTTACATTGGTTCCACGACCACCTCTATCTTTTACAAACTAATTAGATTGATGAATATGAAACATATACGGAAAGTTGACAAATTATAGTAAGAATGAAAATTATAATTATCTTATTAAATTATATTATTGTTAAAGATAATTTTTAATTATCTTGAAGGTCTTGCAGATACATTGAGCCAACAAGTTATAATTTATATGTAACAAATTGATCGATTTACATGTGAAGGTCACTAAAAATGAGCTGCTTCAATATGGTGAAACTCCCACTTCAATTGACTTCAGAATATTCATTTTCCATGAGTTCAAATGCTTCTATATATCGCTCAATCGGTTAGATAATTTATGTGCAGCCGAGCATGGTCATTTAGCAGTTTCCAAAGACATTAAACATATTCAACAACATAGCAACATAAGAGGTCCAATTAGCAATATAGTTTGGCCCTTCAGCAGCCACCAAAGAATTTATAGATGGCAAAATGTGTACTTAAATTATTTTTCTATTAATAATTATGCTTTTATTATATTCTGCTTGGTCATCAAGATAGGACCAGATTGAACTGAACTTTTTGTAAAAGTAACATCGTTAAATTATTTGGGAAAAAACAAAAAATAAGAAAATAATTTATTTTTAAGCACTTATATATGTTTTTGTAACTATTTTAGATTATTTGAAATTGCGCTTTCGGTGCGTAGCACGGGTAAAATGCTAGTTTTAATAATATCTCATTTATCTTCCTCAGCCTCATCTGTATTTTTTTAAATTTGTTTTATGTTCCAATTAATATTTAAGTTTCTCATTTTATAATTTATCATATTAATTTTTATTTTTATTTTAATATTTTCCATTCACATTAAATTTTTTAGTTTATTAATTTTCAAGGCCCGTGCTTTGCACGGGTTATAGACTAGTATTATTAAAGCCAAAACATTGAATGTTTTGGTTTTCGATTTTCGGTCCGTTTTCGGTCATTTATTCTATTTAATAAATAATAAAATAATATAAAAATAGTAATTAGCTGATTGACTTTTATCATCAAAACACTTTTTGTAACAAAATTTACTCCTTTTCCAAAAATATCACGGGTAAATACATTTAAATTAAAACATATTACCTTTTATAATAACTAATAAAATAATATAAAAATAGTAATTAGCTGAATGCCTTTTATCTTTAAAACACTTTTTTGTAACAAAATCTACTCTTCTTTTTCAAAACTATCACGGGAAATTACCTTTAATTTAAAACACATTACCATTAATAATAAATAATATAAATATACTAACTAGCTTATTACCTTTTATCATTAAAACATTTTTTTTAACAAAATCTATTATTTTTCCAAAAAATATCACGGGTAAATACATTTAAATGAAAACATATTACCTTTTATAATAAATAATAAAATAATATAAAAATAGTAACTAGTTGATTGTCTTTTATGATTAAAACACATTTTTGTAAAAAAAATATAATCTTTTTCCAAAAGTTTGGTTGGTCGGTATGGTACGTTGTGATTTTACTTAATTGTCCTTAATTAACTGTACTTCGTATTTTTACTTAATTAACTTTCCTTGTTTATATAAATATATTACTAAATAATAATATTACCTATTTATAACCAATTACCCTTTTCACCTAAAATACATTATTTTTTTCTATTTTTTCTAACAAATTCTCCTACTTTTTCAAATATATCACGGACAATTACCTTTTTTAACTAAAAAATGTTAATTTTTATATTTTTCCTTAATAAACCCCATCCTTTTCCAAAAATATCACGGACAAACCTTTAGTTATTTATTTTTAAACATATTTTAATATTATAATTAATTTTTAAAAATTTACCTATTTTAACATGTCTACTTATTTTTCTTAACAAATGCAATTACTAAAAATATTAAAATATAAATAATCAAATATCTATTTATAACCAATTAACTTTTTAGCTAAAACACATTATATATTTTTTCTAACAAAGCCCCACCTTTTCTAAATATATCACGGGAAATTGCCTTTTACAATTTAATTTTTCTATTGTTCTCACTAAAATCCGTTCTTTTTCAAAAAATATCACAGGAAACTCTTTACTTATTTATTTTAAAACGTATTTAAATACTTTTAATTATTAAATTTTAAAATCTCATTTTCCAAAAATATCACGGACATTTACCTTTTTAAACTAAATATATTTTATATTTTATATTTTTTCTTACTAAAACCCCTCATTTTCCAAAAATATAACGGGCAAACCCATACTTATTTATTTTAAAATTTGTTTAAATGTTTTTAATTAATTAAAAGTGTTTAGCTATTTTAACATGCCTACTTATTTTTTGCACAATTACAATTAATAAAATATTAAACAAAATAATAATAAAATAACAATTAATCGCACGGCTAGTATTATATAATAGTTTTAAATATTGAAATTTTTGATTTTGGATCCGGGCTTAAACTAGAAAAGAAAAGTGGGCAGGCATTAACCAGAAAAGAAAACTAGTGTAATATTAAAACCTAAAAATGACTAATACTTACCTGAATTACCAGTTCCCTAGGTACTCCCCTGCAGTCCTGCACTAAAGCTGTCGAAAGCTGACACACTGGATTAAGTTTGACTGCACAGTTTGAGTAACTAGTACTACTAAATTTTATTACTACTATTAGTTGAACGCCGAAAAGTAAAAAACGGTGTACGGTAGATTATTACTCCTTTACCCCGTGGTATCATATTCTATTTTATATAGCATAGCATATTAGCATAGCATAGTAGGGAACTCATCGGTGCGATTCATCAAATCAAGTAAGTACGAAATTCCTTTTTATATTAATTATTATTATTGTTACATAGCCTCTAATCCAATTGATTCAATAATCATTTATATGTTTTTGTAAACAAGGTATGGATATCATCGGATTGGAGCTATTGCAGATTGAATTCTTGAATTACTATGGGGATTCAGTTTCAATCGGTCTCGATTTGCAAGTAAGTTGTATCTTTTGGTTGGTTGTATTAACAACATGATTGAGTTTTAATTATGTATGTTCATTATTTGCTTCAATTTCATTTTTCTGCATCTCAATTTTTGATTTCTATTGGAGATTAATTTTTGAGTCAAAATTAATGATATCAAACACATTTGTGTAGAAACACCTGAATCTTTTTTCAATCCACCATTGTTCCTAAAAGTCTCCTTGATGAAACTAGATACAAAATTAAGTACAATATAGGGAGAGCTGATAATGCCCACTAGATCTAAAAAATCCTAAAAAAAATGTAGGTGTTTTTAGATTCACTAACAATGTAGATAAGATTCAAGTGAGGCAGAAAGTATTATTGGCATGGATGGAAGCATTAAAGGGCTTCCCTTGGCTTAAGCCCAGGATGAAATTTTAAGAAAAAATCTACTAGTTATAGATTTTGTGATCCAGCCCACAAAACCCAAGTGACCATTATGTATTTGCTAGTCTTTACATGTCATGCTGCTCATACTTTCTGTTAAAACAACAATCTTTAAAGACTTAAAGATTAGTTCCATTATCGAGGATGCATTTCAAGGCAATATTATGATTATCTATATAGAGAGAGATAATTGGTTAAGAAATTTAACAATGGTTGAAGAATCACACGTATGATTATATGGTGAAATTTTGTATTAAGTTGTCAAGCCCACCTCATTTTATGTTCCTGGTTCCGTCCCTGATTATTGGTTGGTGTTATTAAGCTATTTCGAATTTCCAAAGGCTTGCTAACAATTGGTGATGTTAGACAACCCTGTTTTAAATGACATATTAAGATAAAATTGACCTTTGGTTAGGAATTATAGTCAGTTGATTTTATATACGAAGCAAGTAGGCTAGCATTGGCTGATTGTTTCTGATTATACAACTCAATGCTTCCTGAACATGGATTAAATATTGTGTAGCCTATATATGTATTCTATTCGACTTTTATATGATAATGCCAAGAATAGCTAAAAGATTCTAGCATTCCACTAGATTAACAAATCATTTGTTTGTTTTAACAAAAACCATATGTGGAAGATGTATATCTTGTCTGGTATGGACACAATACTATGAAAAAACTACAAGTTCAGTAGAGTTAGAGATGTTTACTTACCACAATACTGCAGTAGCTATAGACTAATACCAATAGTTACGCAAGGAGAATATGTAGATCAATACTAAGAAAAAACTACAAGTTCAGTAGAGTTGGAGATGTTACCTACCACAATACCACAGACTAATACCAATAGTTACGCAAGGAGAATATGTATATCTCAGAAAGTTGGAGAAAATATTTTACAAATGAGGTTACCAAAATATTATGTACTTCCCAACAAAGGGATTGTACTCATGAAAAACACTAAACTTACTTTCTGCCAATTAAGTGAGCGAAGTTGGAATTGCAAGTTCCAACTTCAGTTTGGCACTTTTTGTTGGCCTTCGCAAGCTCATTGTTAGCAATAGTAAGCTCATTGTTACTAGCAACCAGCTCACTGTTGGTCCTAACCAGCTCACTGTTGGTCTGAATGAGTGCATCATTTTCGGCTTGCTTTTGATCGAGTTGAGATTGCAATTTCGCCTTCTCAGTGCTGGTTAATGCAAGGTACATCCCTGTTGCAGATCCTGCTGTTGCGATTACCCAAGAACCTCTTGTAATGAGATCATTTGTGATCTTTCCCACAAATACGCCATCACCATAAAGGCCACACACATGAGAGCCCCTATTTGATCCTTTAAAAACTTGTTTTAGCAATTCCATAGTTGCCTTCAAATCATGGTTCTTGATTGCCTCTGCCAGTATTAAAGAAAAACACTTAACATGTATAAGAACACATACCTAAGATGTCCAAACACACACGCATACACACGTACCTGCAATCAACCTAGGATCAACATTGACACTGCTTGCGTCGTGTTTCATATTTGCAAATACTCGTGGAATCCAAGACATGCCTGATGAAAAACATCAACGCATATACATAATAAATAAAAGTTAGGTGGTTCGGATAAACCGAACATAAATCTGAAAAAACTGAACCAACTGAACCGAACAGAATTTTATTTCGGTTCAAACCGGAAAAACTGAAACAACCGAATTTGATAGATTAACGAACCGAACCGAATTATGTGATTCGGTTTTGCTCATCCCGAGAGAGAGAGAGAGAGAGAGAGAGAGATGAATTGTTGCAAAGTTACCTAACAAGTGTACACTGAATTCATATTAATTTGCTTAATCATGTATATTGTATATCATGCATAAGTCTAGCATCCCAGGCTTAAACTTCAATTCATCTGACTATCTGAGCTAAGAAAATAAGTCTCTTGTAAAAAAAATCTCAGTTACCCGGATTCCTTATTTGGCCTCAATACCCGTGTGGGACACTTGACACTCGAACATGGGTATGGACACTTATTTCAGGACAAAAACATGTAAATTTTCAGAATTTTGCCGAATCCGACACTTGAACAGTAACCAAGAAAAAATACATTAGGTTTATGCATAACACACTATCAATGTTTAAAATAAATATAAAAAACTTATTATAGGGAATAGATGATCATGTTTAATCATAGAAATATTATTATCACTTGCATCACTCATAAACATAAAAACAAAATTGTAATTAAATTACATTATCAACTAATAAGGTATTTGAACTTTTTAATAGCTTTGGTATTCAAATTGATATTTTAATTTATATTGACAATAATTATAACATCACTAAATAAAAACAAATTTTTATTTTCTTAAAGTAAACATACATACAAAAATGAATCGAGCTGAACCTACTAAATGTGTGAAATTGAAGCCCTGCAAGTCAAAAATAAAAAAAGGAAGTACATTACGCACTGGAGATGCTCTAACAAGAATAACCCCTAAGAAGAAAAGCATTTGCTAGTTAACTTTGCACCAGTTTAGACTAACCACCTAAACTTACTAGTTAGTGCAGAGTTACCTAATACTAGCATTAGCAGTCTTTCTATATTAAGATTGATTCGTTCAACTAAAGACCCTATCCGGTATGTAATCTAATATAAAACCCAAGATCTCTGTAATGTTACACATCAGTAGTGTACATACAATAGTCTACACTATATCGTGGTCAGCCAACTCAAACAAGAAAATTGAAAATGAAATTTATGTTTTACAAATTCTATTGATCTGAAAAGAACTGAAAAGAACTGTCTTGTAACAGTAACCATAACTACAAATTTTGAGACAACAATTAGATCTCTATCCTCTAAACATACGGAATACTATCACAAACCATCAACACAAACAGGTTGTTTGTATTTTTGATGGAAATGAGAAATGGGAACGAAGGGGATGACTAGCAGAATAAGAATACAATATAATTTGTTTCTCATTCCAACCAGGTAAATCTCTATGAGAACACTAATGCATACCAATATACCATTAACATTCTAATTATTTTTAACCAATTTGAAACATCTTGAACCAATATCCCTGAAGTCAAAATTGAGATAAAAATCCAGCAACTAGTCTAGTTACGACAAGTGCATATATATTATTACATACATTTAACTAAACAATTGCAAGAACATTAAAACACACACATACACACAATGGCAATAGTAATAGTCCCAAACTCCAAAGCAATATAAGGAAATTAGAAGAGAGAGGGAGAGAGAGAGGAGAGTAGAGAGGGGGAGACAGAGAGAGAAAGAGAGAGAGAGAGAGAGAGAGAGAGAGAGAGAGAGAGAGAGGGAGACAGAGAGAGAGAGAGGGAGGGAGAGAGACAGAGAGAGAGACCTGAGCTGTTGAAGTGGAAAACTGATTTGGGGATTTAGGGTTTTACCCTGAGTTATTTTATACATACATCACTAAGTTACCATTTACCAAAAACTACTAAACTATTGTTACTTTCTCAATTTAATCATTAAACTTTTCACTATCTAACAATGCAATATACTTTTCTGAAATACTATATTCCTTTAAGATATTTAATTATATTTATTATTAATATTAGGTGGAGGACAGGGAAATTTCCAACTCACTAGATTACTAAAGTAACTTAAAAATTTACCTTATCACATATACACCTTAATTGTTTCCTTGAGTTGTATGGTAAAAAGATATTGTGATGTAAAAATTTAGCAAAACAATATGTGGAGATTTAAAATAATTTTTATACGGTGAAAGATAACCTAAATATTTGGTCGTAGTAGTTGGTCATAATTGTAGGATTGATACGTCAATGAGAAAAATGCGAGAAATGTTGATACACTAAGAGTCCTAAATACCTTATTGCCAAAATGGTATGATACACGAGATGTATTAACGAACACCATGGCCGCCAGGGATGAGTATTGGTCGGTTTGGTTGGTTTTGGACAAATTAAACTAAACCGCTGAATATATCGGTTTTCAGAATTCTTAAATTAAAACCGAAACTGTAGTCACATGATATCAAACCAAACCGGCCAAACTAAAACAGTTTGGTTTGGGCGATTACGGTTTTAAAACCAAAAAATTGTAAAGCTTTACTCTTGCATCCACCCAGCTCCAGTTTCTATCTTGAGTAAGGTGCCAACATAACTCAGAATACATACCATCAGTTTGATACAAGGAAACCCACCAAACCTTCACGAGAGGATACAAATGCTTCTCCCTCGATAAGGAGCTCTTTGTATATATATGTGTAATATAGAGAAAATGAGTATTAATTTGTTATACACCATGCATTAGATTTCATTACTTGATTATTAAATCTTGATTTACTTGTTTTTTTTGTTTGTTGGCATGTCTCTGGGCCCTAATTGTTATAACCTATTTTAGTTTTTGTAGTGGGGGTAACACTGCTCAATACAAGTATTTCAAAGAAAATGCACAAAATTCAAGGACGTGTAAAGTTGAGGTATGAAAACTAAAGCTAAGAATAATGTAAAGAGTGAAAAGCAGTTTGTGTACCTGAAGTTTCAGGCTTGAGCACTTTGTGTACCTGGAGTTTCGAATCTAGCAAAATGCATGCTGCAGTTTCCATTTCCTTGCCAAATGCATACTTCCGTCAAATGCTGTTAACACCGTGAGGGCATAACTGTAATTGACAGTTCTTAATTGACTCTTTTTTGTTGAATAGATGGATGAAGTAGAACAGACTGCTTGGATCGAGAATAATGATGTCAGAGATTTGTGAGCTGTGTTAACCGTACATGCACGAATTTTTTTTAATAATAATTAATTTTATTATTTATTATTTATATTTTATTAATTACATTTGTTAAAAAAAATTAGGTGTGTTAAACTTTTTTAAATAAATAAAATTTTTAAAATAAATTTTAAAATAAATAAGTAACGGTTTGCCCGTGATATTTTGAAAAATGAAGGGGTTTAGTAAGGAAAAATAAAAAAAGTAACACGTTTTCATTGAATTTTAAAATATAAAAGTAACGGTTTGCTCGTGATATTTTTGGAAAAAGAGGGGTTTTAGTAAGAAAAAATAGAAAAAGTGACATGTTTTAGTTGAAAAAAGTAATTGTCAACTAAAAGTATTAAAATAGGTTTTAAAATATATAAGTAAGGATTTGTCGTGATATATTTGGTGAAGGAGGGATTTTAGTAAGTAAAATAGAAAAAGTAACATGTTTTTAGTGAAAAGGGTAATTATTGTCCGTGATTTTTTTAGAAAAAGAGGGGATTTTGTTATAAAAAATAGGAAAAGTAATGTATTTTAACCGAAAGGGTAACTGACTATAAAAAATGTAATTAAAACATTAGCTATTTATAACCAATTACTTTTTCAGCTAAAAAAGTTACTTTTTCTATTTTTTCTAACAAAATTACCTCATTTTTCAAAATAATCACGGACAATTACATTTTTTAGCTAAAATATGTTTTTTCATTACTAAAACCCTCCTTTTCCAAAAATATCACGAGCAAAATCCTGATTTATTTATTTTAAAACATATTTCAATTATTTTAAAAAGTTTACGTATTTTAACATGCCTATTTATTTTTCTAAGAAATGTAATTAAAAAGATATTAAATATAAATAACAAAATAATATTTCATTAAAAACAATCCATGCATCTTTTAAGCTAGTAAAATTATAATATTTTTTTTATTAACAAAAGAAAAAAGCTGAATGTGTGTTTGAATCACCTTAAACTTACAATTTGTTTTTTTGCAATTTTTTGTTACAATTTATCATTTTGTAATCATTATCTTAAATACGAAACATGTATATATATTTTTTAATGTAAAATTTTTTTAAAGGTAACAAATGTTCCATTATAAAATTCATAATGAAAATTAATGTTATGTAAATATTCATAGAAGTTGTTAGGTAATTTACTAATTTAATTTAAAAATATTCTATGTTGGTCATCTCATTAAAATGAAAGATTGGTAGTCAAACATCATACACACACATGCATATGCTGCAAATACTAAAATACCCTTCTATCTTATCTTAGTTTAAAAACCAAATTAACGGTGTTAAAAAATATTAACGAAAATATGCATTTTGCAAGAAAATGAAAACTGCAGCATGCATTTTGCTAGATTTCAAACTCCAGGTACACAAAGTGCTCAAACATGAAACTTCAGGTACACAAACTGCTTTTCACTCTAATGTAAATGATTACTAAGGTTTCCTTGTTGGTAAATGCAAACAGTTAAGGTCTTACTGGTTTTTCAGAGGAAGGTTGATATGGATCTTAAGATGGAAGATGAAAACATGAAGAAACATGAGGAAAACAAGACGTGATGAGAATGTAACAAGGAGGTCATGCATATGGTGCACATGCAGGAATTATTGATCCATTCCAAGCCCCTGTAAAGATGCAACCTTCATGTGAGGAATCTGAAGATTTTGTTGGAGACAAAGGCTTGCGATTCACATCAATGAGGAAATTAGAGGAAAAGCATGATTGAAGTTGTTAGCTGATTACCTCTGTGTTTGCTTTTTGTTTTGGTCCTCAAAGATTGCAGTTATGTTTGGTAATGAGAGACACGAAAACTCCCTAACAGTTTGGTGCATTAGTATTTTGCTTTTGCTAATGTCAAGCAAAATATATTAGAATTGTACATGGTATATTTGTTACATCCCACATATCTCTTGATGCAGATCTAAATCTTTGTTACAAAAGATGTAGGTTTAGAGTACAACCCATGTAAAAATGAACATGAAAATGGACCAAAAGCATTGAAAACAACCTTTCTTCTTCTCTATGACCAATTTTTGCACCAATTCCTGATCAGTTTTTTCAGCTTCCAAGTGGTTAAGTGTTAACCCGCTTAATCAAGGCTAAAATCATAGTTTGAACACGAGTACATACATGATTTTCTGACCACCAAAATGATAACTTCCATACTCTTTGTTAGACCACAAAATACTGTAGATGTGTACAGCTCAATTAGAAAAAGATCCACAAAATTCAAAGCTAAACAAATATGGTAATGAAACTGTAATATATATGAGTAAATGTTAGCGTTTTTTTTTTAGATTTCTAGAGCTATTTGTAGGATTTGGTATTCGAATATGCTACAAATTGTGAATGCAGAGAGAAATATGAGACACATATTGCTCTGAAAATTAATAAAATACTCTAATGAAATTGATTGTTAAGTAAATATATTTTCACGGCTCCATTGTGAAGTTTTATGACCCCATATATGTTGCAATTAATTGAATGAATGAGATTAAACATGAATGATGTGAGATATTGAAAATAATAGTTATAAAATAAGACCTATTAATCACATAAACAAATCGGTCTTGTCTTTTGACATGGTGAGAATGTTCTATTGGTAAAGTCTATGTTTCTTTAATAGTTTTTTTCGATCCTGTTTGTTCTTTTTACACTCTAAAATGGTTGGGCAACGCAACATGTATCAAGAAATGGAGGAGAGTTTTGCTATGATTTCCATTGAAGATGATGAGCAGGGCGGGCTTGTTTATGAAGAGAATACTGACTCTTTAAGCGAAATAGATACTCGATGGTGCCTTGTTGGAAAATTTCTTACAGATTCAACAATTGATTCCCAAGCCATGCAACATAAAATGGCGTCATTATGGAGGCCGGGAAGAGGAATGCACGTTAAACAGTTGGAAGCAAATCGTTTTCTCTTTCAGTTCTACCATGAAATGGACATCAAAAGAGTTTGTGATGGCAGCCCCTGGACATTTGGGCGGTTTCAACTTGTGTTTGAGAGATTAAAGGAAGGAGACAATCCACGAACTTTGTCGATTAACAACTTGGAAATATGGGTGCAACTTCATGATCTGGGCACAGGCTTCATGTCACAAAGAGTTGTCAAGGATATAGGCAACTACATAGGCAAGTTCATAGAATCGGATGTGAACAACTTTGTGGGGGTATGGAGGGAATTCTTTCGTGTCAGGGTATCGATACCATTGGATGTGCCATTAAAAAGGAGAATGAAACTGAAAAAGAGTGAATCAAATTGGCGCTGGGTTAATTTTAAATATGAGGGGGTCCCTGCGTTCTGCTTCATCTTGGTCTAATAGGTCACAGTGATAAATTCTGTGAGAAAATCTTTGATACCCCATCAGAGCTAATAGAAAAACCTTATGGGACTTGGATGCGAGCAGACCCTAGAAGACGAAATCACACAATGGGAAACAAATGGCTGAGGTCGGGAGGTGGCATTCCGGCAAGCAATTCCGGTGGAAACAAAGGGATTAATTCTGATCCTGTAATCATAGCTGAAGAGATAAGTCATGCCGTTAATTCAGGAATGGCCACTGAAACCAATTTTCAAGCTAATCAAATGGTCACATGTGTAAACTCGGGGATGACAGTAGTAGTACAAAACAACTCCACAAATCAGATCCCGGTAAATCAGGAATTTAATTCAAGGGACAAAGGAAAAGATAAGGCGGGGGAATTAAGTGAGTTAATTGTGATTGAACCAAAAAGAAGACGTTTGGGCCTTGAAGAAAATGACCCTGAAGAGGAAATGTGTACAAGCCCACAATAAGAAATCCCAACCAAAAAAACTTGATTTTGGCGGGTTATGCTTTGCAGGCCCGCCACTCCTCATGAGTACATTAAGCTGGAACTGCCAAGGTATGGGGCCGCCTTGGAAAATTCGGTTCCTTCAAGACGTCATCCGTCAAGAGAGGCCTACGTTGGTTTTTTTTTATGTGAAACGTTGAGCAATAAAGAAAAGATGGAACGGGTTCGAACTAGAATTGGTTTTCAGGGTATGTTAGTGGTGGAATCTCAGGGGCGAAGTGGAGGTCTGACGCTTCTTTGGAAAGAAACAGATCAGGTGAAGTTAATTAGCCTTTCCAAATATCATATTGATGTAGAAGTGAATATAACTGGTATGCAGCCTTGGCGTTTGACTGGCTTTTATGGAGAACCTAACAAGAATCTTAGAAGGAAAACCTGGGATCTTCTAAGAACTCTAGCAAGGGACTCTAATTTGCCTTGGTGTATCATTGGTGACATGAATAACATAACTTCCCAAGCTGACAAAAAGGGAGGTGCATCATATCCCCAGTGGCTATTAGATGGTTTTAATGAAGTTCTGGAGGATACGAGATTAACTGACTTGGAGCTTTGTGGGCATCAGTATACATGGGAGAAAGGGAGAGGAACAGAGGCTTGGATGGAGATTCGTCTGGATATAGCTCTTGCTTCAAGTTTATGGCTGGAGTTATTCCCTTTAGCTAAGCTTTACAATTTAGAAGGTACCCCTTCCGATCATAGTCCCATATTTCTAATGCCTTTGTATAAAGATGTAAGGCCAAGCAAGAAAAGATTCCGATTTGAAAATGCGTGGTTAACTGAACCACTTTGTAAGCATATCGTCCGTGACAATTGGGAAGCTGGGAATGAGCTGGATATTCTGCAGAAAATAAAGCTCTGTGGGGAGACGCTGACTGTGTGGGGAAGAGAAATCACAGGCTGTTTCAGCAAGAGAATTAAGGATTGCAAGATCAGATTAAAGCAGTTGAGGCATAGACGAGATGATAAGTCAGTGCAAGAGTTTAAAGAAATGAAGCAGCATCTGTTCTTAATTCTCGACCAGAAAGAGATATTCTGGCGTCAAAGGTCTAAGCAGTTATGGCTTCAATCTGGTGATAAGAATACCAAGTATTTTCATGCGGCTTGTAACACTCGGCAACGTACAAACCGTATTCATAAGCTGAAGAACGAGGCAGGAGAATGGGTAGACTGGCAGAGTGGAATTCAATCGCACATCCTTCACTACTACACAGATCTTTTTACAGCTGCGAACACAAACTATGATGAGGTAATAAATTCTGTCTCTCATACAGTATCACATGCTTCTAACATAGAGTTGCTGCAGGAAGTAACAAAAGAGGAAGTTAAAGTAGCTTTGTTTCAGATGCATCCTGACAAGGCTTCGGGCCCGGACGGTATGACTCCGGCCTTCTTCCAAAAACATTGGGAAATAGTAGGGGAAGACATCTTTCAATTGACACGACAATTCTTTACCTCTGGTGAAATACTCCGAGGGCTGAATGATACAAACATTGTCTTAATCCCGAAGAAGAAGAATCCTGATACAGTAAATGACTTACGTCCTATTGCATTGTGCAATGTTTTGATGAAAGTTATTACCAAAGTTCTGGCCAACAGAATGAAAATCTTGTTAGAAAAGGTGGTTTCAGACTCTCAAAGTGCATTTATCCCTGGGCGACTCATCTCCGATAATATTATGATTTCATATGAAATCATGCATTATTTAAAACGGAAAAAGATTGGAAAATATGGGTATATGGCTTTGAAATTGGACATGAGCAAGGCTTATGATCGCATCGAGTGGGATTTTTTAAAGGCAATTATGAGGAAAATGGGGTTCTCTGAATGGTGGGTTCATTTGGTTTTGCAATGTGTGACTACGGTCTCATATAACATAGTACATGGAGAGCATGAAATGGAACCAATTCTTCCTAGTCGCGGTATCCGACAAGGAGATCCATTGTCCCCATACTTATTCATTATCTGTGCTGAAGGTCTCTCTTCGTTAATCCGGAATTATGAGGCTAGGCAGTGGATTCGAGGAATTAAAATATGCAGAAGAGCTCCTATCATCTCTCACGTGTTCTTTGCAGATGATAGTTATTTCTATTACAAAGCGGACATGGATGGGGCAAGGCGGGTAATACAGCTTCTCGAAACTTATGAAAAAGCCTCAGGACAGAAAATAAATAGAGGGAAATCATCGATTTTTTTCAGTGCAAATGTTATCCAGTATAATTGTTAGATCAGGATTCAATGATCGTCAGGATCTAGACTCAACTGATCAGGATTGCTGACGTCATCAGTAATGCATAGCTATCAGGATTGCATGGTCGTTAGGATCTGGATGAATATCAGGACTGGGATCAGGATTGATCATCAGTACTGGAAGCTGATCAGGATTCCTACTTCGAGTTATATTTGGAGTCTAGTTAAACATGGAAGTTTATTCTGTCGGTTCCTGGTTTGTAGTAATGCAGCTATCGATTTAGGATATGTTTCAATCTTTGTAATTGATTAGGACTTATCTTGTAATTGATAGAGAAGTTGTGTAGTATATAAACACAGTTTAGGTTTCGATTTGTAAAGAGACAAGAGCTCATACAAGCGATTACATACACGAGTATTCTTGTAACCTAGCAGCTCTCAAGAACATCAGAATTTCTTGAGAGAGTTTGTAACAGTTTTATATCAGATTTAGTAAAGCTGTTATTGTTCTTTCATATTTGTGTTATATACTTGAAAAAGTCGAAGATCTTATACAATTGTATTCAACCCCCCCTTCTACAATTGTTTATTACTGGGCAACAATAATAGAGAAATGATCTGTCATATGTTACAAATGGGTGAAGCAGATGAACACAACAAATATTTGGGTCTACCTAATGTCATTGGTAGAAATAAATCTGTCATCTTGGGATATCTGAAAGAGAAAGTTACCACGAAAATTCGAAGTTGGGATGGTAAATACATTTCTCGGGCAGGAAAGGAGTTGTTAGTCAAGACTGTAGCTCAGGCGTTGCCGTCATATGCTATGAGTGTATTTTTACTCCCACTGGAGATTACCAGAGAGATTGAAAGAAGGCTGACTAAGTTCTGGTGGCATACTTCTCAAACCAATAATTCCAAATTAAATTGGATGGCCTGGGATCGACTGTCAAAGCACAAAATCGTGGGTGGACTGGGTTTTAGAAATTTCAGAGATTTCAATATCGCTATGCTAGGCAAGCAGGGCTGGCGCTTTATTACTAATCCAACCAGTTTAGTTTCCAGATTGTATAAAGCTAAGTATTTTGCTGATTCTGATTTTATTCAAGCTAATCTGGGCAACAGTCCAAGTTTCATTTGGAGAAGCATAGTTGAGGCTAAACAATTGCTGCTCGATGGTGTGCATTGGAGAATAGGCAGTGGAGAAAATATTCAAATCCTGGGGCAGCCGTGGGTAATGGATAATAACAACCCCTGTGTTTCCTCCATTAGTCCAGCGCTTGAAAATAAAAAGGTGGCCTCTTTGTTTTGTCCAGATCAAAGAACTTGGAGGACGGATATGATTCGAGAATTATTTAACGTCAGGGACCAAGCACGCATTTTAAACACCCCTATACACCCTTCAAATAATGTTGATACTGCTTATTGGCGCCTTGAAAACTCGGGTGTATATTCTGTCAAAAGTGCATACAATTTCCTGCAGGTTCAGAAGGGCCAGTGGAATACAATAGATGGAAGTAGTATTTGGCATAATCTGTGGCGTATGAAAGCTCCACCAAAGTGCATAAATCTGGTCTGGCGGGCACTGTCTCAATGTTTACCAACAATGTCGCAATTATTAACTAAGCATGTCCCGGTGCAAGGGAATTGTCTTGTTTGTAAAACTGGAATGGAAACAATAATGCATAGCTTAGTTAACTGTTTTGTTGCTAGACAGTGCTGGTATATTTTATTCCCAGGTAAGCAATGGAATGATCAATTGGAATTCATGGAGTGGTTGGCTTTGATATTTACAACGGAAAGTCCCTCGAGAGGTGCTGAAGCTATCACTCTGTGCTGGTCTATTTGGAGAGCGAGAAACGATTTGGTCTGGAACCATAAGTATACAATGGTCAACAGAATAGTTGCAGCAACGAAGCAATACCTTACACAGTGGAAAATAACCCAAAGTAGGTTGACTACGACCTATCTCCAGCCTCAATTTGAAGGAGATGGTGCTACTGTATGGGTTAATCCCTTGCCAAATATAGTTAAGGTATCTGTTGATGCAGCCGTTTTTGAGGATCGTGGTGAAGTTGGTTTTGGAATGGTAGCTCGCGATGCAGATGGCCTCTTGATTGAAGCCAAAACTATTCTGCTATCTGAGTTGGTATCACCAGTTTTAGCAGAGGCAATGGCTATTAAGGAAGCATTGAGTTGGATTGATAACACTCGATGGCCTCAAGTAATGGTGGAATCTGATTGCTTGAATGTGGTTCTAGCGATTAGAAGCAAGATTCCTATGCGATCTCACCTCGGCTTAGTCGTGGAGTATTGTCGTAGCCTTATGCAACGACTTCACAAAGTTTCTTTGTTCTTTGTTAAACGATCTGCGAATATGGTTGCTCACCATCTGGCTAGAGAATCATATAATTACCCAGGTTGTACTTTTAACAGGATGTCTGTTCCTGTTACTATTCAAAATTGTATTTAAGTGATTAATGAAATCTCCAGCTTTTTGTCAAAAAAAAAAAAAAAAACTGAAAACATGAATGATGTGGCATTAGAGTTTTGGTATTTATCCGGACTTTATGGTATCAAGTTCTGTTATAGGTCAAATAAGTCAATGTTGGAAATTTATAGAATTTCCATTTTTTTATTTTAATTCATATATTCTGTTTTTCTTATTGTTTTAAGTTAATGATTTTAGGTAGAGCTGGCAATTTGATACACGACACGTGAACACGGTACGAACATGACACGGATAATTAGTGTTTGGGTGCAAAAAATTGGTACACGAACACGAAAGTACACGAACACGAAAAAACACGAATATAATTAGTGTCGGGTTTGGGTTTTCACAATAGGTACACGACACAGAACGAAAGTACACGAATTAATGAAGTAGATAAAAAATTTTAAAAAATATATATTATTTATAGTATTGCATATTTAGAAAATATATAAGCAATTAAATATGAACAATAAATAAAAGTTTCACGATTAATTGGCGGTAAGTTATACATTTATATATAAGAAGTATACATATATATATATATAAATTATATTTAATTTTTTTTGTAAAATTGTATGTAATACATATTTAATACACATTTCATAAAAATTTACATAATTAAAATAGTTTTATAATATATAAATTTTAATTAAATTAAATTTATATTTTTGTTTAATGTACACGAATACGACACGTAAAGTACATGACAAGTTTTGAATTGGATATGTGTTTCAAATTTAGTACACGAATCCAAAATGGGTCGGATATGGGTTTTACATTCAAGTACATGAAAACACGAAACTACACGACACGGTCCATTGTCAGGTCTAATTTTAGGTGGGAAAGTTAGTCAGAGGAATGTGTGAACTATAACCGGTCATGTAATTGTAATTGGACATTCATTCAGTTTCAATCAAGAAAATACATTTTCTGAAGTTTCTCATCTCCCTTCTCTTTATCTCTCTTGATCTTTTTTAATTCTCTCTCTTAAATCTCCATATCTCAAAGTTTTAGAGATCAATAAAGATGAAATACAAATCATCTTTATTAGTGGTATTAGAGCATTCGTCCTAGGGTCTATACATCAATCTGGCATCGAAAACACGTCATTTGAACTCCATAAATGATCATATCCGTAATTTAGAGCAGAAAATTGCAGAACAAAATAAGAGGCTTGATGAGCACAACAAGCAATTCACTGAATTGATGACGCTTATACGTGAATTGAAGAGTTCTACTCCATATGGTTCAGGTAATACTTTGGACGAATCTCCTCGCAATAATCTTCTTGCGCAAGTAGGAACTCAATTGAGACCCCTAGGGTTTACGCCAAAACTTGATTTTCCCAAATTTGATGGTCAGGGAACTAAAGTCTGGGTTAAGAAATGTTGTAAGTACTTTAATCTGTGTAAAATTCTAGAGGACCAAAAAGTGGATTTAGCCTCGTTGAATATGATAGATACGGCTGAAAGTTGGGTCTTTAACTATTTGGCAAATCGTAAGAATGTCGATTGGAATATTTTTGTGATCGATTTTAGTGCTCGTTTTAGAGATGATAATGGAGGGGATGTAGTGGAACAATTTAATAAATTGCAGCAAATTGATTCTCTCGAAAAGTATATTGATGAATTTGAAGATCTTTGGGCTTTGATGTTGCATAATACTCCTGATTTACCTGAGTGATATATGTTGGATAACTTTGTAGGAGGGTTGAAACCTGCTGTTAAACCTTTTGTTAAGGCATTTAAACCTACTAGTATTGCCTAGGCTATTGAGTTTGCAAGGTTATAGGAAGAAACTTTGAGAGTGACTTGGGTGAAGTCTGTTGTGTGGTCTGCAAAACCAGGACCTGCTTTAGCAAACACTAAGCCTCCACTGTTACCCACACCAGTCAAACCTTTAGAGATATCTAGAGGTGCTCAAAAACCTTTTAAAACCTTTAGACATGTTCCTGCAAATGCGAGAGCTGAAAAATGGCTAAGGGATTATGCTATTACTGTGACAAACCATATGACAGAAGTCATGAATGTCAATTTAAGGAGGCACAATTATTCACCGTGGAAATTCCAGGGGAGTCACTGGAGATTCCAGTTGATATAGCTTTATGTGATTTGGATTTAGAGGCAGATTATGATTTTTCTCAACCACAAATTTCAGTTAATGCTTTGACTGGTAATCATGGTTTTCATACCATGAGGGTTAAAGTTAGATGTAAGGGGGCAGTATTACATATTCTCATTGATTCAGGGAGTACTCACAATTTTTTGGATGTGAATATAACTAAGAAATTAGGGTATCAATTGAAGAGTATACCACCTCAAGCTGTCACTGTTGTATATGGTAATCACCTGGCTTGTCAATCTATGTGTCAAGGTTTTAGTTGGGTTTTTCAGAATCAGAGTTTCACTACAGATGCTTTGCTGATTTCACTGGGAAGTTGTGATATGGTACTTGGTATCCAATGGTTAAAAACCTTGGGTTCTATTAAATGGGATTTCATTAAAATGGAAATGGTATTCACCATATTGGGACATGAGATGATTTTGACTGATATCCCTCAACAGAAACTTAAAGTGGTGGATAAGGCACCTACTGAGAAGATCCTTAAAAATGCAGCTCATTTATATTTTTTACAACTTTCAGAGATTGTTCCTCAGGCTACAGCATCTTCAGAGATCCAGTTAAATCACATTGCACTCAATGGAGTTCAAGTGGCAGATTTACCAGAAATTCAAGTTTTAAAACAAAAGTATGGTGAGGTATTTTCAGAACCAACAGATTTGCCTCCATTAAGGGGAGTATTTGATCATCTTATACCTTTAGTTCCAGGTGCAGGTCCTGTCAATATTAGGCCATACAGGTACCCTATTAACCTATTAAGCAAAAAGATATTATAAAATGACTTTTTCAAGAAATGCTGGATAGAGGTATAATACAGAACAGTTCTAGTCCTTTTGCATCACCTATGGTTTAGTGGGGAAAAAGATGACGCTTGGAGGTTGTGTGTGGATTATAGGGAATTGAATAACATGACAGTTAAAAAGAAATTTCATATACCATTTATTGAGGAGCTGATAAATGAACTGTCAGGTGTTGTGGTGTTTTGTAAGTTGGATTTTGAGTTTCTTGTTATGCCATTTGGACTTACAAATGCACCAGCTTCATTTCAGGAATGGATGAATCATGTTTTTAAACCTTTTTTGAGGAAATGTGTTTTGGTCTTCTTTGATGACATATTGGTTTATAGTAAATCATTGGAAGAGCACTACAAGCATTTGGAGTTTGTTTTTGATCTAATGCAGTCTAGCAAGATGTTTGCCAAAGGTAGCAAGTGTGCTTTTGCTTTGGATAAAATAGAGTATCTTGGTCATTTTATTTCCAAGAATGGTGTTGAAACTGATCCAAACAAGATTTCTGCCATTGAAAGCTGGCCAGTACCTGCCACTATAAAGGAGGTAAGAAGTTTCTTAGGCTTATCAGGTTACTATAGAAAATTGGTGAAGAATTATGCACTCATTAGTAAGCCATTGACTGATTTGCTTAAGAAGGGTGGGTTTAATTGGACTGAGGATACTCAAGCAGCTTTTACACAATTAAAACAAGCTTTGGTTTCTATGTGACACCCTCCAAATCCGGGGTACAGATTTGGGAGTCACTCGACCAAAATAACACAAACACACCTGTATGTATGCATAATATAGTAAAAGAAAGTACCCCTTAACCAAGACCGCATCCAGATTATGGCATGAAACAAGCTTCTAAGTCACTTATTATTATTACAAACCGGTTCGCAAAGGTAAACGTTATACAAACTTAAAGTATAAAGCTAGACATCTAGTCTGACTGCCGAAACAAGACGACAAAAACTATCCGTCCAATGACTATGACCCTGGGTGATCTCCTAGCAGCTGGAGAACTGTCACTTGCACTACGTCTGCTCATCCTCTTGCTTCACTGGAAGAGGGTTAGACAAACAAGTATGAGCCAAATGTGCTCAGCAAGCATATACATACCAACCACAATTTTAAAACAAAAGGGTAAACATGGATATCAGAGTATAAATCACAAGTACAGAGCATATGGCTGTAATCAATCTCAAATGTAACAAATGGTATTAGAATTGGACTTTTACGTTTTAAGAAAACATCAAGGTTAAGCTGCTGACCAGTCACGCATTAACCCCGGACTATGCACACAACAAAGTCCTCTAAGTAGGATCCCTGACCTCATTTTGCCTTAATTCATTCCGACCACGAATCTGGTCCGACCATTATTGGTCCATTTTAAAAACATTCCAATTTGTAGGGTATCAGTAATAGCATGAAAAAGGTAATTGGTTATAAATATTATTTAACAATATTTTTTAAGTAAGGGTAATTAGGTAAAATCACTTAGGACATACCGAACCAACCAAACTTTTAATGTTTCGTCTATTATATTATAAATAGTATTGATATCCATATTATCAGTTCATGTATAATATGAACGTATGTAAATTCTCATGTGTATCTAATGTAGTAATAATATATTTATAAAATATAAACTTAGATATGTATACAAAATTCTACTTTGAGACATGTTAAAAATCCATTAGTATTAAATAAACCTCATCCTTAAGTAAGATGCAAAGTTTTCTAATAGTACGCCTCAAAATAAAAAAAATCTAACCCGGCGAATTTGAACATGACATAAATTAAGCAAATATGAATTTTTTTTAAAGTCAATAATTGATTTAAATCAAACAATTTTTAACAAAAAAATAATTAATCGTCACCGTTAAAATTATAAAAAAAAATATCATTACGAAATCAATAATTTATAACAAATATTAATGAACCTAATTATATTATAAGTTATACTAATGAAAACAAACACATACCACTTATTTCTTAAAAAATTTGTTTCACTAAAACTTATATTAACGGACCTATTTATATTTAACTATATTTTAATTAAAAAATATATATACGACCATTCCAATTTAATTTAAACATATTTCTAAGTTATGCTTATTTGAAAAATCAACTTTAATGAGACTAATTGTTTAAAAGTCTAATCAAATTAAAATACCATACATCCATTCAAATTTAAAATTATCTTTATAGAAAGTAAATATAAATACAAAATAAAATGATAAAATACGAATAAAATATATAAATATATCTTAGTTGTATTTTAACAAAATATTAAGATATATAAGATAACAGATTTAAATGTCACTCATGGGATATAACAAATAACAAAATAATTGATATACATTTAATTGAGGAAATACGAGTACAGTAAAGATGATTGAATACATGGTTATATATAAATATACGATAACTAAAGATACGATAACTTAAAAAATGGAGTTATATAAGGATATTAAACCAACATTTTAGTTTACTAAAAAATTAAAATAAAATAAATTAGGATAACATGAGAATAAAGGACTTACCCTCTAATTTTTTTTATAGTGAACTCAAAGAATAATGTAGCATAATGTTTGAACATGGAGTTTGTTGGAGGAATTTTCAAGTTTGATTCTCAATAATTACATAAATTCACAATTTTTTAGCATATTTGTAAAAGAGCGGCATTTTTGTAAAATTTTGATATTCGGGAGTAAAAATGTACTTCACAATCATTTATCTGGTTTATTTTGCACTTAGATAGCATCTATACTAATAGTAAAAGAAAAACTTACTAACTCAAAAATTTGTCACATGTCATTCTCATATTAAAAAATTTACGCCTCTCTCTCCTTATTAATTTTGAACTCCATTAATTCTCGTTCTTCCTCTTTTACTTCTTTTTTTGATTACTTTGCTTAATTTATTTTTCAAACATCTTTTACTAATATTTCATATACCTATTTACAACTCAACATTTCAAATAAAATATATTTACTTTAAATATATTATTCAAAAAATATTAAAAATCTAAAAAAACATATTTTATAGCCTTAACAACAATAATAATATATAATTTCAAATTAAAACTTAATATTATAAAAATATAAAAAAGACTCTCACAGCCGTGCGGGTGCAATTTTAGTATAATTAAATTTTTATATATAATAAGTATAAGGGATATCTTATCCAAAACCCTGGTCGGTCCTCAGTACCGTCAGAACAATCTCAACCGTTGAATCTAATATTTTTAAAAATAGACGATCAAGATTATATCATATAAAAATAGAAATTATTATCTAAAAAGAATATAAATCAAGAGTTAAAGTATTTGTATTAAAATTGGATTATAAGTAATTATAACTTAATAAAAAAACCAGTTCCATTAATACTAATATTCAATTCATATTACATGTCAAAATAATAAGAATTGTTAGATTTTAAATTTTTTTATTATTTTTTTTAAATTTTATGATTCATTAACATCACTAAGAGAGAATTATTTAATATAATTCAGTTTGTTGATTTACAAACCTGTGTTCTTGATTGTTATTCTCATATATACTTGATTATATATTGTGTATTCGGCCTAACAATTGGTATCAGAGCCAAGGCTGTTTAATATATACAGTTTTACGATTCAAACACAGTAATAATCATGTCTGAAGAAAATCAAACTGCTCCTAAGGCTGAACAGGTTAAGCCCAATTCTGTGAGTCGATATGAAACAATCAGGGTTCCAATTCTCAGGCCAGTAGAGTATCCGATTTGGAAGGTGAAGATGACCATGTTTCTGGAGGCTACAGATCCAGAATATCTTGACAGAATTTATGATGGTCCTCATAATCCAACCAAACTAGCCCCTGTTGTTGATGGTCAAGAACAAAAGACTGTTCCAAAGGAAAAGAAAGATATGACTCCTGAGGACATCTCATCAATTGCAAAAGATGCAAAGGTTAGACATCTTCTCCACAGTGCCTTAGATAATGTTATGTCTAACAGAGTAATTGGCTGCAAGACTGCCAAAGAGATATGGGATGCTTTAGAAGTCAGATGCCAGGGAACAGGTGCTATTAAGAAGAACAGAAAGACAATACTCACACAGGAGTATGAGCACTTTGATTCAAGAACTAATGAAACCTTGACTGAGACTTATGACAGATTTTGCAAACTATTGAATGATCTGTCTCTGGTTGATAAAGAATATGAGCTTGAAGAGTCTAATCTCAAGTTTTTGTTATCTCTACCTGAAAAGTGGGATTTAAAGACAACCACAATAAGAGATAATTATGAGCTTGCTGATACAGATCTTGATGAAATCTATGGGTTGTTGAAAACTCATGAACTGGAGATAGAACAAAGGAATAGAAGATTGAGCAAAAAGACAAAATCTGTTGCTCTCAAAGTTGAGGAGAAGCCCATCAAGAAGGAATCATCAAGGAAGAAAGCCAAGGGAAAGGCTTTAGTCATTAAATCTGAAAGTGAGTCATCAAACTCTGATGATGACTCAAACTCTGATGAAGCTTCTGACTCTGAGGATGATGAAGAACAGATGATGCAAATGGCTGCACTGATGGTGAAGACCTTCAAGTAGATGGGATTCAAGAACTTTAAGAAAGGAAAGAGATTCTCAAGGAAAGATTCAAACTCTGAAAGGAAAAGTTTTAGAAAGTCTGATGGAAGGGAGACCAAGTCTGGCAAGAAGGATAAATCTGAAATCCAGTGCTACAGGTGTAAGGAGATGGGTCACTATGCCCCAGAGTGCAAGAAAGGCAAATCTGAGAAAGCATTCATCTCTAAAGGCAAAGACTGGCCAGATACTTCAGACTCTGATGATGGAGAAAATTATGCTCTTATGGCAACTGTTAGAGATGAGACTGAATCATCTGAAAATAAGGTACCCCTAACTACTTATGCTTATGATACTGATAATATATCTGAGTTAAGAGTATATCTGAAAAGTGTTCATGTTAGCTATAGGGATCAGACTTTAGAGAATGAGAGAATTAAAGCTGAGAATCTTAGTCTTAAAGATAGAAACAAGTTTCTTGAAGGAGAACTTGAAAAGATGAAGCAGATTCAAAAAGAAAGAGATGATGCTGTTTATGTAGAACAGGAGTTGCTGAAAAGATATAAGCAATTAGAATCTGATCTAGAAAAAGAAAGAAAAATAATCAAGACTTGGACAGATTCTGGAAGAGACACTCATCAAGTGTTTCAGACAGATTCTGTAGGTTTAGGCTATTGTGAAAATGATGAACTTAGGTTTAAAGACAAGGTTAAGGTAAAACCACAACTTAAACCTGTGAAATTTGTTCCAGAAGCCAATAAGTTAAAATCTGTTGTAATAAGAGAAGCTGATATGGAATCAGATGAAGCCTGTGAAAAACAGGAAAATATTATAACAGAAAATCTTATGGAAATAGAAGCTGTTAGAAAACCAGTAAAAACTTGTGAAAAACAGGTTAATGTTGGCTTGATGACAGGAAAACAATTCAATCATAAGCTGAAAGAGGTAAAATCTGCCATGAAACCAAAAGGGTCCAAGAAGAATAGGAATGGAAAGATAGGCATAAATAAAAGAAATAATCATTTGCCTACTGGTGCTGCTCCAAGGAAAACATGTTATAATTGTGGTAGTTCTAATCATCTTGCTAATTACTGCACAAAGAATAAAAATATCAATTCTTTACCTTCTACATCAGGAGTAAAGAATGATTATGTTAGGGTTAGACCACAGACTTTATGCACACACTGTGGGAGCACTTGGCATTCCATTTATACTTGCAAGAGTATCATGCTATTTATCACAACTATTATGAGCTAAAACCCAATCTGAAGTGGGTTAGAGCAAACTCTGCAAGTGTAAAGTCTGACAATGTTAGTTTAAACTCTGTTGATAGTAATTCCGCTGCAAAAACTAACACTGTTAAGAAAGACAAAGGATCCAAGCAAGTCTGGGTCCTTAAAAATAACACTTAGTGTTTGTTTGTGATTGCAGGGTATAAAAGAGAGCACACTTATCTTGGACAGTGGATGCTCAGGACATATGACTGGAAATAAAGCCCTGCTATCAGACTTTAAGGAGAAGGCTGGCCCAAAGGTTTCCTATGGAGATGGCAACATAGGACACACTCTGGGATATGGCAATATTAATCTTGGAAGTGTCATCATTACAAATGTAGCTCTAGTCTCAGGACTCAAGCATAATCTGCTATCTGTGAGTCAAATCTGTGACAGAGGAAACCATGTAGATTTTCACACTGAATACTGTGAAGTTATCAGTAAATCTACTGGAAAAGTTGTTCTAGTTGGACACAGGCGCAACAACATTTATGAAGCAAGTTTGGTAACAAACTCTGATGGAAAAACAGTGTGTCTGACTGCAAGAATGTCAAATGAAGAGAGTTGGAATTGGCATAAGAAGCTCTCTCATCTCAATTTGAACAACATCAATGAGCTAATAAGAAAGGATCTTGTAAGGGGACTCCCAAAATCAATACTCAGTCTAGATGGCCTATGTGATTCTTGTCAAAAGGCCAAGCAAAGGAAGTCATCTTTCAAGAGCAAATCTGAATCTTCAGTAGTGGAACCTTATCATCTTCTACATGTTGATCTCTTTGGACCAGTGAATGTGATGTCCATGGGCAGAAAGAAATATACTCTAGTAATTGTTGATGAATATACTAGATATACATGGGTGTATTTCTTATCAAAGAAGGATGAAACTGCTCAAACTCTGATGGATCATGTAAATGTACTGGACAAAGGATCACAGCACAAAGTCAAAATTATAAGGAGTGATAATGGAACTGAATTCAGAAACTTAATAATGGAAGCTTTCTGCAAGGAAAGAGGAGTGAAACAAGAATTTTCTGCACCTGGAACTCCACAGCAAAATGGTGTAGTTGAAAGAAAGAACAGAACTTTAATTGAAGCAGCCAGAACTATGCTTGAAGAAGCAAAATTACCAACTTATTTCTGGGCAGAAGCTGTTCAAACTGCTTGTTTTACTCAAAATGCTACACTGATCAACAAGCATGGGAAAACACCATATGAGATGGTGAAAAATAAGAAGCCAAATTTGAAATATTTTCATATATTTGGATGCAAATGCTTTGTGTTGAAGACTCGTCCTGAACAGTTGACCAAGTTCGAGTTAAAAGCTGATGAAGGAATCTTTGTTGGTTATCCATTGTCAACAAAAGCATTCAGAGTCTACAATCTGAGAACTAAAGTGATCATGGAATCCATACATGTGTCATTTGATGACAAGAAAATAACTGGACTTGATGACTTAGATGGATATGATCAACTGCGTTTTGAAAATGAAGGTTTATTCTCTGATGATATAAACTCTGATGAAGCAGTACCTACAAACTCTGATGAAGCGGTTCTGACAAACTCTGACGAAGCATACTCTGAACCTCTACTGGTAAATACTGGAGAAACTGGAAATTCTCAAATTGAACAAAATAGAGAACCAGTTGAGGGGGAGCGTGAAGAAGCTCAACAAGACACAGCAAGTGAGTCAGTTGAGGAAACTGATTCAAACTCTGACAGTTCAAACTCTGAGCCATCCAATTCAGAGGGAGCCTCAGATACTGCAGAAAGACAACATATGAATCAGGAGAGCATGGATCAAGGGGGAGGATCCAATAATGATGCAAGAAACCACTTACCAACAGCAAGAAAGTGGACACAGGCACACACACCTGATCTCATAATTGGAGATCCTGATGCTAGTGTGAGAACTAGAAGTGCAACAAATAATGAGTGTCTGTATCATGCTTTCTTGTCTCAAACAGAACCAAAGAAAGTGGAAGAAGCTCTTCAAGATGCTAATTGGATTACAGCAATGCAAGAAGAGTTAAATGAATTTGAAAGAAATGAAGTCTGGACACTTGTACCTAGACCAAAGAATAGATCAATTGTAGGTACAAAGTGGGTTTTCAGAAACAAGACTGACAGTGAAGGTGTGATTACAAGAAACAAGGCTAGACTTGTGGCTAAAGGTTATTCACAACAGGAAGGAATTGACTATGATGAAACCTTTGCTCCAGTTGCAAGATTGGAGGCCATAATAATTTTTCTGGCCTATGCTGCACACAAGAAGTTTAAAGTCTTTCAGATGGATGTAAAAAGTGCTTTTCTCAATGGGAAGCTTGAAGAAGAAGTGTTTGTTGAACAACCACCAGGATTTGTAGATCCCAAGCATCCAGATTATGTCTACTGGCTTGACAAGGCATTATATGGACTAAAGCAAGCACCAAGAGCATGGTATGAAACTCTTGCTCAATTTCTTTTAGAAAGTGGGTTCACAAGAGGTACAATTGATAAAACCTTGTTTTATTTCAATTCTGGTGATGATTTGCTTTTAGTTCAAATTTATGTAGATGATATTATTTTTGGATCTACTAATGACAAACTTTGTAAGAAGTTTGCAAAGCTTATGCAATCCAGGTACCAAATGAGCATGATGGGAGAGCTTAGTTACTTTCTAGGCTTACAGGTCAAGCAAACAGATGATGGTATTTTTATCAATCAAGCAAAATATACCAGAAATCTTCTCAAGAAATTTGGTATGCTTGATAGTTCATCTGCTACAACTCCCATGGCTACAGCAACAAAGCTAGACAAAGACACAGGAGCCTCAGTAGATATGACAAACTACAGAGGAATGATAGGGTCTTTACTGTATCTTACTGCAAGTAGACCTGATATCATGTATGCAACATGTCTTTGTGCAAGATTTCAAGCAAATCCCAGAGAGCCTCATCTAACAGCTGTAAAAAGAATCTTCAAATATCTCAAAGGAACCATAACCTTGGGTTTGTGGTATCCTAGAGAATCAGAGTTTAAGCTAATTGGTTACTCTGATGCAGATTTTGCAGGCTGTAAGATAGACAGAAAAAGTACAAGTGGAAGCTGTCAATTTTTAGGTGACAGATTGGTTTCTTGGTATAGCAAGAAACAAAAGTCAATCTCCACATCCACAGCTGAAGCAGAGTATATAGCTGCTGGTAGCTGTTGTGCACAGATTCTGTGGATGAAGAATCAGTTGCTGGATTATGGTTTGAAGTACTCTAAAATACCTATTTTCTGTGATAACCAAAGTGCTATTGCTATGACAGGAAATCCAGTACAGCACTCCATGACCAAGCACATCAGCATAAGGTATCATTTTATCAGGGAACATGTGGAAGAAGGGAACATTGAGCTTCATTTTGTGTCTACAGACCAACAACTTGCAGATATCTTCACCAAACCCTTGAGTGAAGCTACTTTCACAAGATTGGTAAATGAACTTGGAATGATCTCTGGTTTTGACTAGGGATACAGGTTAGACTCAAAACTATACATGTTTGATTTTTTAATGCTCATGATTTCTTGCATGTATTAACTGTTATGAGTACCAGTGTCATAAACTCTGAAAGTAAACTCTGCTGCTAAACTCTGTTAGTCATAAAGTGTTGGTCATACTCTGATAGTAAGAGTCTAATGCTATACTCTGATTGTAATTTTGTCTGAAACATATGGACCAATGAAGAAATTTGTATGAAGCATAATTCTCAGTAAGTAATTATGAATCCTTAAGAGTTGTATAGATTCTGATATCAAACATGTGCAGTAAGTTAACACAGCATGATACTGTCTCTGTATTTATACCATCTCTTAGTTTATTGATCCTATACACTGAGTCTGTATTAGCTGTTTGCATTTTCTCTCATAAATTAATTGTATTAACTGATGAAAAGTCTAAACTCTGATTATAAATTGCAAATAATTCACCCTCAAATCAAAAGATGCCAAAAAGAGCACAAATTCCTTTGAGATCATGTTGTGCCTAGGAAGATCCAGGAACTTATTGTATAAAATAAGGGCTAAAATCTTTGATTTTTGGTGACTAGTGCCAACCACTGATTACTGGAAAAATAAAAATTTAATTAAAAAAAATATATATAAATATATATATAAAGGGGGTGAAAAATAAAAGATATATCCAAATGAAAGGATATCAGTATACAAAGTTTAGATATAAAATCAGATTTTATTTTATATATGAGAGTTTAGGCAACCAGTTTTTACTGCTTTAGTTTGTGGATTTTATGCACTTTGAGATGATCTAAATATTAATTTCGGTAAACTCTGCTATTGCACACACAATTATTCACACTGTACAGATTGAGAAAAGAGTTTATTGACAAAGAAGGACAAATGGTAAACACTGATGTATTGTGTGAAATACGCCGAGGTAACTTTGTTTTATTCTCTGATGGTTAAAATGATTTCTTTGTTTCAGACATTTTATAATTTTGAGATTAGACATTTGTTTTGAAATTCAAAGGAGTATGATAACAAACGGTTCATATTTGTATTAAACAGAGAGAGAGAGGTTGAGTGTTTTGAACAATGTGATAAGCGGTAATTATGGCTATTTTTACTGCGCATGTGTATTGAAAGTTGTTACATACAGCTGTCAGCGTATACACGTTTGACACCTGTCCCACTCACACACTTTTCAAAGACGCCTGCTGTGTGTAGTAATGATTAAAACGTTTGAGTTTTAATCTTCACAGTTATTATTTAAATATACTACACATAAACGGTTGACTCTTTTACACACCTCAACTTTTCATAAGCTTTTACTTACACACATTGTCTCAAACACTTTCACTGCATACACTATAATCTATTCTCTGTTTGTTTTCTTCTAAACTGTTCTAATGGCTACAACAATGTTTAGTGCTTCTGGGTTAGAATTTGTTCCTAACAATTACTCAGCTCCTTTAGCAAATGAGAACGCACCGGAGGCGTTTCATTTGATTCAGAGTTTCTTGTCAAACTCTGATATCGACACTGCTCTCACCGCACCATCGAAGCTGTCTGCGTCACAAATAAGGACTTTTTGGCAGACAGGTACTTATGATGATGGAGGAGAGTCTGGATCTCCATCTATCATTTTTGAGTTTCAAGGAGAAGAATTTATTGTTACTCCTACTACTGTTCGTGATGCTTTGGGTCTTGAAGATTTCAATGCATTCACAATCTCTGTTGGAGACTCTGAGTTAGTCAGAATGATGAGGGAGATAGGATACTCTGGACCTTTGTCAAAGATAGGTCAACTCAAAAGGCCTCTTTTGCGCAAGGAATGGAGTTTCTTTTTCGATTGCATTACTCGGGCTTTTGGAAAGAAGTGCACGAATTGGGATGCGATTCCCACGGATAGTCTACAGATCGGGTATTCTATTCTCTATGGCAGTCAATTTGATGTTGCTAGATTAGTTTTAACTAATATTGGTGAAAAAATGCTAGAGAATAGAAATGTTGTTTACTTCTCTAGATTTTGTCAGTTAATATTCAACTTTTGCTGTCCTAATGTTGAGATTGTAGAGGATGATGTTATTCTCTCATTTAAATTGCACAAACGCATATTTTCTGATCTCACTAACAAGGATAACAAGAAAGGAGATGTTGGTGTGTTACTGTTGCCTGAGTCTGTGCAACAATTCCTGGATAACTTACAACAACAACAGCTAGCAAACACTGAAGCTGGACCTTCTGTGTCTCAACCACAAAGGTCAAAGAAATCTAAAGTAAGGGTTGTTAAGTCTGTCAGGATTAACACTGAAGCTGGGGCATCAAATGCTGATGATATGCCTCAGAAGAGAAGAATGAAGAAAAGAAGAGCCAATAGGGCAAAGACTGATGCTGTTGATGAAGAGACTGAAACTGATGAAGAAACTCTTCATCAGAGAAAAAGAAGATTGGTAGCAGCACATTTGTTTGGTGCTGAGAATATCTCTTCCAATGTTGTTGATGATCTTGAGATTCCAGATGATGAAGCTGTTCCTGAGGACAGAGTTTTTATGGGGACTGTTTTTCAAGAGGAAGCTCCTACATCAAAGTCTGATGATGTAGTTGAGGAAGCTGCAAATGAAGCTCCTATGCCCACAGAGGATAGAGTACATGTTGAGATTGCAGATGAAGAGGCTGCAGAGCCACAAGGGTTTTATATGGAAGTTGAAGCAAACCTCTCTATAAACTCTGAACATTTCACAGAGGGTTTGGAAACTGATCAAGATACTGTTGAACTTGAAGTATCTATGGCTTCTCACACTGAAATAGTTTCTTTTGATCTTGAGAAAGGTGAGGAAGTTGATCAGACTTTAGCTGCTAAAGCTATAGAAACTGTTGCTAAAAATCCTGATGTTGCTGATAAGGATGCAACAGAGAATGTTCCTGTTGAAGCAGAGTTTGTTGTAAACTCTGAGGATGTTATTGTTCTTGAAGCTCTACAACAATCTGTTGTTGAGATTGTAACAAAAGAAGCAGAGTTCCTGCATACTGCAAACTCTGAGATTCCAGAACCTGATGCTGAGAATATTCCTGCAGAAAATACAGCAGAGAATGATAATGATAATGATAGTTCTGATCATTCTCAAGAGGAGTTATTTGAGAGTCAAGGAAACTCTGATGAGCTAAGAGAGGTCAATTGAGCTACAGCTGAGCATTTTCAAGATATGTACTACAATAGATGGGCTGCTGCGGATTGTATCTTTTCAGCACAGAGGGCTGCTGATTTTCTTGGAGATTCTGTGAAGACAATTTCAAGTCCTGATATTCTTACAAGTCTGAAGGCTACTGTGATTCAAATTAAATCTCTCCACAACAGATTTGATGAGTCTCATAAGGAAGTCACTGCTTTGAGGAATGAAGTTGGTCTGAGAGATCTCACTCTAAAGAATGATAGGACTTACTACAATTCCATGTTTAAGAAGCAAGCTAAGGACTCTGATGACATTCAGAAGAGGCTTGGGAAAGTTGAGGACAATCAGATTGCTATGTCTGCCCAACTAACATCAATTTCTAATGCTATTGAGTTGTTGACATCAGTACTACTTTCTGATGATGTCAAAAAGGGGGAGAGTGTACCAAGTGACAAATGCAAAGACACTCAAACTCTGAGACGGAGGGATGATGGTGGAAACAAGGGAGGAGATGGAAAGAGCTTAAGATCAAATGATGATAGAAGACTACTTTCAAGAAGATCAAACTCTGATAAAAGATCAAACTCTGGAAAGGGACATGCAAACTCTGCCAGTGGTTCAAGATTCAAAAGTTTGATAATCTCTGATAAGCCATCTACTGATGAGGAAATTGCTGCTAAGATGTTTATGGCAGAACATGGAAAAGGTATTACAATTGAAGATATCCAAGCTGAAGAGCAAATGCTTGCTGAGGAACACAAGAAGAATGTTGAAGCTGGAATCTACAAGAAGAAGGAAATCAAGGCTCCTAGAAAGAAAGAAAAAGGAATTGTTATCAAAGAGAATGTAAACTCTGATCAGAGTTTACAGTACTCAAGGAGGCCTGTGATTAAAAATGCTGACAAAGGAAAAGGTAAACTGGTAGAAGAAGAACAGTTACCTAAGAAGATTTATTCAACCTCTGACATTGCTCAAGTTGAAACAAGATTAGCTAAATCAACCTCTGACGCTGCTCAAGTTGATGTTTCTACTAAAGTTATGACAACCTCTGACGTTGCTCAAGTTGTACAGAAATCTACACAACTTCCAGGATTCAGCAAACCTAAAATTCTTGAAGAATTAAAGCTTGAAGCTGTGAAATTCTCAGAAACCAGAACTGTATTGGGAAAAGAAGCTTTTGATAAATCTGGACTGGGATCACACAGAGAGAGAAGAATAAATAACAGATCTCAAGATAACATTTCACTGGCAGAATCTGGTATTGGGGTTACACAAGAAAACCTTGATAAGTTAGACTCTGTTCAGTTGATTTTTCACAAAGTTTTGAAGAAGCAGTTTTTGTTATACTTCATGAGTGATGGAAGAGTTTATAAAGTTGGAGAATCTGATGTTAATCTCAAATCATGGGAAGAACTGGAGTATGTACTTTATCTTTTAAAAGTCAAAAACAGATATACTCATGATGTTGCTCAAGTTTTGAGAGAAAAGATGCTGAGATCTAAAGCTATGCTTGGAGGAGGAGTATCAAGTGTTTATATTCCAAAGTATAGGGATCATACTGGAAAGTTAGTGGAGATGAAGAGAAACAGTGCTAGATTTAAAACAGTACTTGGAACAAAAGTTTTAGAATTCAACCTAGAGTCAGACAAAGCTCATTACATTCGGCTAGGAAATGATATGAGAAGAAACAGCATATATTCTCTAAGAGCTGCTATCTACCAAACGGGGGAGAGTGATTCAGAACTTAAAGAGCTAAAAGAGATTATGGTGGATGAGCTAGAGAAGGCTGAAAGAAGACTGCTGATTGATTATCTCAGGACAGTACCTGATATTGAAGAAGTCAAGTAAAGTCTGACTGTAAGTTTTTATGTTTTCTGTTCTAAGTTAAATTTAAAATCTGTTTTAAAATTAAACTCTGACATATTTTAAACACTGCATTTGTTATATGTTTTGACATCATCAATTATCTTTTTAACTTGTACATTTTGGTATGAACAAGTTGGGGGAGATTGTTAGATATAATTGCTGACGTTTGTTCATCAGTGTTTAAGTTCCAGGTACATATCAGAGTTTATATAGAAGCCAGTCAGAGTTTGATAAAGTCTGACTGGGTGAAGAGTTTACAGGGAAGCCGGTCAGAGTTTGTTAAAGTCTGACAGGGTGATAGTTGACTTAGCTGTCGGTGCAAAGATAAAGATTCTAGAAGCAATATATTCTGAAGATGGAAAGAAGCAGAATATATTGATACAGCTAAGGAGACTGGACAGAAGACTGAAGCAACCCTTAATTGATAATAATTGTATAGCTAATTTATAGGAGTATCAATTAGATAAGGATTGTATGTAGCTGTGTACTATAAAAACACAGATAGGTTATCCCTAGAAGGGACGCGAACATAGAATTATTATTCTTGTAACCTAGTAGCTCTTTGTGATTCATTAACATCACTAAGAGAGAATTATTTAATATAATTCAGTTTGTTGATTTACAAACCTGTGTTCTTGATTGTTATTCTCATATATACTTGATTATATATTGTGTATTCGGCCTAACAAAAGCTTATGCCCGAGAGGTAATGACTGTGGTTGGAGAAGCACCGAAGCGTGCCAGAACAAAAGTATCAATAGGTTTTGACGATTCAGATTTGGAAGGAGTGAAGTTTCCCCACGATGACCCTTTAGTCATCGTACATGTGATAGGCAATTCCGAAACAAAGAGAGTTCTAGTTGACAATAGAGCTTTAGTGGACATCTTGTTCCATGATGCTTTTATCAAGATGGGCTATACTGATTCTCTGTTAACACCCTCGAATATGCCCATATATGGGTTTAATGGAGTAGAATCGAAGGTGGAAGCCACTATCCAACTCCCAATGACCATGGGGCAAGGGATGAATACATCTACTCAGATGCTGAACTTCATAGTCATAAAGGCAACTTCAACCTACAACGCGATCCTTGGAAGGACTGGCCTTCATGCATTTAAGGCTGTTGCCTCATCTTATCATCTGAAAATCAAGTTCCCAACGAGGAATGGGATTGGAGAATAGCGGGGAGACCAAAAGATGGCTAGAAGTTGTTATGTAGCCGCGTTAAGGCCTGATGGAATCGGGGGGTAGGTTCTCCCCATTGAAGACATGAATACAAGTGACAATGAGGACAAAAGAGGGAAACCAGCTGAGGATTTGATCCCAATTCCCTTAGTCCCAGGTGAACCAGAGAAGGTGACTTATGTTGGAGCACTATTGCCTGAACCATTGAAAAGCAAGCTCATAGCTTTTCTTCAAGAGAACAATGATGTTTTTGCTTGGTCAACGACTGACATGCCAGGGATTGATCCCCAATTGATAACTCACAAATTAAATGTGGATCCTGAAAGGAAGACGGTGAAACAGAAAAAGAGAAGCTTTGCTCCAGAAAGGCTTGAAGCCATCAAGCAGGAAGTTGATAAACTTCTGGAAGCCGGGTTCATTGAGGAAATTCAATTCCCAGAATGGTTGGCTAACCCAGTGATGGTCAAAAAGGCTAACGGAAAATGGAGGATGTGCGTCGACTTCACCGACTTGAATGATGCATGTCCTAAGGATTGTTTTCCCTTACCAAGGATTGATGCTCTAATAGATGCCACAGCGGGACATGAGATGCTGAGTTTCATGGATGGCTTCAGTGGATACAATCAAATCAAGATGCACAAAGATGACATCTCCAAGGTATCATTCATCACTGACTTTGGTGTTTTCTGTTACTTAGTCATTGCATTTGGGCTTAAGAATGCAGGGGCAACCTATCAAAGGTTGGTGAACAAAATTTTTGAACACCTAATTGGAAAAACCATGGAGGTCTACGTAGATGACATGCTAGTCAAGAGCCTCGATAAGGCCGATCACATAGAGCACCTCCGAGAGGCATTTGAAGTGCTGAGACACCACAAGATGATGTTGAATCCAGCTAAATGTGCCTTTGGTGTAGGTTCGGGAAAGTTTTTAGGCTTGATGGTTTCCAAGAGAGGAATCGAGGCTAATCCCGACAAAATCAGAGCAATTCTAGACATGGAACCACCACGGACTAACAAGGAAGTCCAGAAACTAACAGGAAGAGTGGAAGCATCGGGAAGATTCATCTCCAAGTCAGGAGAGAAGTGCTTACCTTTATTCAAAGCACTTAAGAATGTGAAATTTTTTGAATGGACAGCTGAAAGCCAAGAGGCCTTTGAGGCCTTGAAGAAGTATATGGTTGAGGCACCACTGTTGGCAAAACCAAATCCAGGAGAAACTCTCTATTTGTACTTGGCGGTTTCTAACACAGCCCTTGGAGCTGTTCTGATAAGGGAAGAGTTGAAAGTGCAGAAGCCCGTTTATTATGTGAGCAAGATTCTACATGAGGCAGAAATAAACTACTCTACGATAGAGAAGTTTGCCTTAGCCTTGATTATGGCCTCAAGAAAGCTACGCCCATACTTCCAGGCACACAAGATAGAGGTTTTGACCAATCAACCTCTAAGAAACATCTTGCACAGCCCTCAAGTTAGTGAGAGGTTGATCAAATGGGCTATTGAACTAGGAGAATTTGACATCAAGTACAAGCCTCGAACGATCATAAAAGCTCAAGCACTCGCTGACTTCATGGTTGAATGCATCATTGACAACCAGGAAGTCGGGGGGCAGGGAGTAGCAGTAGAAAGCAAGGAAGATGAAGACATGGTCTCCAAAGAATGTTGGGTGCTCTATTTTGATGGAGCATCAAAAACAAAATCAAGTGGAGCAGGTTTGGTGCTACAAAGTCCTGATGGATTCCTCATAGAGTACGCACTAAAACTGGATTTCCCAACGACAAACAACGAAGCTGAATATGAAGCCCTGATAGCTGGCTTAGGGCTGGCTGGAGCCTTGAGAGTTAAAACTCTGAAAGTATGTGGAGATTCGAGGCTAGTGGTCTCCCAAGTAAATGGGGAGTTTGAAGCCAGAGATGAAATCATGGCCAAGTACTTAAAACTTGTTAAGGCCATCATGACTCAGTTTGATGAATGCTATGTGGAACACATTCCAAGGGAAGAAAACATGAAGGCCAATGCCTTGTCTAAATTTGCTTCTTCTGAAATTGAAAACTATGCAGGGAGTGTATACTTCCAAGTCTTGAAGACCCCAAGCATCAACGGAAAGCTGGTAGCACCCATTGATGTTGCTAGCTGTTAGATAGACCCCATCAAATCTCATCTAGAAACCGGTTGGTTACCTAACGATGCTTTGGAAGGACGAAAGTTATACGTGAGAGCACTACGGTATGCCCTAATTGAGGGAATCCTATACAAAAAGTCTTTCACCATTCCTTACTTGAAATGCTTGAGACCCCAGGAGGCAGAATTGGCTCTAAGGGAAGTACATGAAGGAATCTGTGGGCAACACTTTGGGGGCAGATCCCTTAATCATAAAGTCACTCGTCTGGGTTTCTATTGGCCAAGCATACTTGCAGATGCTAAAAGCTACGTGAAGAAATGTTAAAGGTGCCAGAAGCATGCACCGGTGGTTAGACAACCACCAGAGATGATGACATCCATAAACTCACCTATCCCGTTTGCCATGTGGGGAATGGATATACTTGGACCATTTCCAATGGCAAGTGTGCAGAGAAAGTTCTTGATAGTAGCAATCGACTACTTCACCAAGTGGATTAAGGCTAAACCCTTAGCCAAGATAACCACCAAACGAGTGATGCATTTCTTCTGGTAAAATGTAATATGCAGATATGGGATTCCACGAATCCTGGTCACATACAATGGAACTCAGTTTAACAACGATGAATTCAAGAAGTATTGTGATGAGAATGATATCAAATTGCGCTTCACTTCTGTTGCCCATCCTCAAGCAAATGGGCAAGCTGAGGTTGCAAATCGAATTATCCTGGATGGACTTAAGAAAAGAGTTGAACGCTCTAGAAACACTTGGGTAGACGAGTTGCTCCCCATACTATGGGCATATCGTACTACTTGTAAAGTCACCACTGGAGCAACCCCGTTTCTGTTGGCATATGGGGCTGAAGCAGTGGTTCCAGTTGAGTTTATTCACAAGTCTCCAAGAGTTGAGGCTTATGAACCAGAAGAAAATGAAGAAGGCTTGAGGCTATCTTTGGATCTAATTGATGAAGTTAGAGATTAGGCAAATGCCAAGATAGTTGAACATCAAAAACGAGCATCTTTCTATTACAACCTAAGGGTTAAAGAAAGGTTCTTTCGACAAAGAGATTTAGTCCTAAGAAATATTGAGGCATCCTGAGTTGGACAAAAAGGCAAGTTGGCCCCAAATCGGGAAGGTCCATATCGCATTAAGAATGTGTTTGGACGAGGCTCATACAAGCTAGAAACCCTTGAAAGGCAGGAGGTGCCAAGGACTTGGCATGCCTCAAATTTGAAAGTCTATTATGTTTAAAGTGTTTCCTAAATGGACTCAATGCTAGGACAAGTAGAAATAAGGTTTGATAAAACCAATCCAAGTTTTTAAACTTGAGTATTATGTTAGGGTGGAACCCATTTTCAAGATATGATTCAGTTCAACATTTTTTCATGTTTTATGATAAGCTTATATGCATTGAGTGTTGACAAAACATTCAAGGAAAATTCAAGAGAAATCACGAGATGATAAATTAAAACTTACAAAAGTTAAGTTATGCTCGAAGGCAGGTAATACATAAGTTAAAACTACAAATAGCTAGAAAAGAAAAGACTACGTAATCTAGGCTTCTCCTCCCTTGTCGACGGTGTCCTCCTCCTCTTCTTCTGAGTCTGAACTAGAACCAGAGCGAGTATGTTGCCCAGTAATAAACAATTGTAGAAGGGGGTTGAATACAATTGTATAAGATTCTCGACTTAATCAAGTATATAACACAAATATGAAAGAACAATAACAGCTTTATTAAATCTGATATAAAACTGTTACAAACTCTCTCAAGAAATTCTGATGTTCTTGAGAGCTGCTAGGTTACAATATACTCGTGTATGCGATTGATCTCGTATATAGATCAAAACCTAAACTGTGTTTATATACTACACAGCTTCTCTATCAATAACAAGATAAGTCCTAATCAATTACAAAGATTGAAACATATCCTAAATCGATAGCTACATTACTACAAACCAGGAACCGACAGAATAAACTTCCATGTTTAACTAGACTCCAAATATAACTCGAAGTAGGAATCCTGATCAGCTTCCAGTACTGATGATCAATCCTGATCTCAGTCCTGATATTCATCCAGATCCCGACGACCATGCAATCCTGATAGCTATGCATTACTGATGACGTCAGCAATCCTGATCAGTTGAGTCTAGATCCTGACGATCATTGAATTCTGATCTAACAGAGTAGCTGCAGAATCAACCCCGGCTGTCTGACCAGGGGGAGAGTAATGCCCTAGGTCCAAAATCCTGTCGTCCTCCTCCATATCATCCTCTCCAGCCAAAGCCACCTCTAATGGGGTAGGGGCATAGGGGCTCGGAAAGTCAGAAAGGATGAGAGATCCAGGCATCTTCTCCAAGACTTCAGCAAGAGCGCCATCCCATCACTTAGTGAACTGAACTGGGAAGAGGAGCTCGTCATGCTTACCAATTAAGTCCTTCTACTCCTGGGAGTCAAGGTACTCATCGATAAAGTCATCCTGGCCCTTCCTAAGTGCAACCAGTTCAGCCTGGGAGTCAGCCAGCTCCTTCTCCCTCCTAGCCAGAGTGGCCCTCAGAGAGCTCACCTCCTCCTGGGACTTCTCAAACTTGCCTTGGTTGGCCTCTGAAGATGAGCGCCAAGACTTGGCTTGAAAGAGAGCCCCTTGGAAGTTGGCATTAGCCTGCAAACAAGTTACAAGTCAAGATATGAACTTGAAATACATTGAAAACTACAAAGAAAAAGGGAAGAAAAGAACTTACAGCAGCAACAGCCTGGGCACCTGCATGCTCCACTCCCTCAATGGTAGAGTTGGAGACAAAATCCTTGTAGTCACAAGGAGTCAAGGAGTGGTAGGACCACTCAGCAGCATGCTTAGACACTCCAACAACTGTGTCTTTCTTCCTGAGACCCCAGTTGGGGCGCCAAACTGAGCTCTTGGCTGAGGAAGGACCCTCAACCTCTTCAGCAATGTCCACATGGGGCCTTAGAAAGGCTGGGACACTGGTGGCTACCCGAGGATCCTTCCCTCCCAAACGAGCCCTCTTCATCCTAGCTGTTTCACCATCCAGGGGCTCGTTGGTCTTATTAATAAAGGCCGCAGCTGCAAAAACAAAAGGAAAGAAACAGTGGGTATAAGAAAATCTTAGATAAATAAAGGAAAGAATGAAATGGGAATTACCCTTGTCTGATACGCTTGAAAGTCCCAAGGACTTAAGCTGAAACTCATCCATGAGCTCCCAGGCCATCGTAGCATAGTCATCCTTGGTGAGCTCGACATAGGCATGAGCCTCCTCGTCATTCAAAATAATATCATTGGGGCTACCATCCGAGACCCTACTGAAAGATCTACGGAATAGGGTGCCCCAATCCCCTCCTTCCCAAACTAAGTACATAAACTCATTCTTCCATTTCGGGTTATTATCAGGAATAGATTTTGGGTGGAAAATGGGAGGTGTAGAAGGGCGATGGTTAATGTAAACCCAACCCGAGAAAAAGGCATAACTATTTTTAAATTGGAAAATTTTCCTAATCAAAGCAACAGAAAGGGGAAAATTGTTTTTTTAAGCAAAGAACAATAAAACTCATGATAATTCTCCAGGCATTTGGGGGAAGTTGGCATGGGTTAACCCTAACGTCAGCTAAAAGTTTAGGAATAAAATCATGGAAAAGGAATCTAAGCCCCGCAACAATGGCATCCCTGTAAATGCAGAGAGCATCAGGACGCCAATGGCAGGAGCGATCCCCTGGGCCAGCTGGGACAAGCCTATAGGGGGATTTAACTCTATACATCTTATTATAGTCCCTAATTTTATCAACGTCATGGAACTTATTGCTACAATCAAAAGAATCTAAATGCGAAATAGAGGGATATTCATCACTACGTTCAAGTATCATATCTTGTAAAGACATATGAGAAGAACGGATAGTGATACCTCTCTTAGAAGCTTGGTTCATTTTCTGAAGGCGTTGAGCAGCACGATCAAACATCTTCAAATCTTTAAATTATGAACCCAGAAAAGCTTTAAAACTTCAAAGAAAATTCCCAGAATCTTCAAATCTTCAAACAAAAATCCCAGAAAATCTTCAAACGATGAAGATTAAACCTAGAAAATCTTCAAACGATGAAGATTAAACCCAGAAAAATATGAATGCAGCTGCGGAAACTTCGCCGGAAATCGCCTTACCACAGAATGGCTAGAGATAAAAACTAGAAATGCTAGAGAGAAATTTTTTAGAAGTTGAAATGAAGAATGAAGTGGAAATCTCACTCTTTTATAATCAAGGCAGCCGGTCACCCAACCGGTTAAGAGAAGGACAACCGGCTATGACCAGTTAAGGCCCATAAACCCTTTATTGGATTACAAAAATTAAAGCCCAAACAATTTAAGGCCCAATAAGGCTCGAGGCTAGAAAAAATTAAATCCCAATAAAAATTCAGGCTAGCTAAGGCCCAAGAGAGAATAAAGTTTAAAATACGATTCAAAGCCTAAATAAAATTAAGGTCGAAAAGACCCTAGATCGAGGTCGATCGACCGAGGTCGAAAACATATGGAAAAACGAGGTCGAATTCATCGACCTCACACCAAATTGAGGTCGAAAACAAAAGGATTCGAGGTCGAAGACATGAGGTCGAAATTATACTAAAAAATGAGCTCGAATCCTTCGACCTCGTACCAAATTGAGGTCGAAAATAAATGGATTTGAGGTCGAAGACTCGAGGTCGAAAAAGACCTAGAAAATGAGCTCGAATCCATCGACTTCACACCAAATTGAGGTCGAAAACAAATGGATTCAAGGTCGAGGACGTGAGGTCGAAAATGCACTGAAAACCGAGCTCGAATCCTTCGACCTCACACCAAATTGAGGTCGAAAACCAATGGATTTGAGGTCGAAGAGTTGAGGTCGAGAAAGACCTAGAAAATGAGGTCGAATCTTCGACCTCACTCCAGTTGAGTTCGAAATCCTGTTCGAAGGTTCGAGGTCGAAAATGACCTAAATCCTGGTCGAACACTCGAGGTCGAAAAAGACCTAGAAAATGAGGTCGAAACCTTCGACCTCACTCCAGTTGAGGTCGAAAATGAGGTCTAAAATGACCTATTTCCTGGTCGAAAATGACCTAGTTCCTGGTCGAAAATGAGGTCGAAAATGACCTATTTTGAGGTCAAAAATACCCTTAAAAATAGAAAATTTTGAGGAAAAAAACGTTATAACTTCTACGAAAACCCCAGGGAGATTTTCCCAGAAGTTGGGGGGGGGGAATGATAATGACAAAAAAGTAATTATAGAAATATAATTGATGATCCATTGGAAAGGCCCAATATTTAAAGCCCAAAACCCTGATTATTTATTAATTTCGTAATTAATAAATAAGGAAAATATACAGCTCATGAAAATAGTCCAAAATATGGTAAATTTATCAAAGAAGGATCCAGAATCCCAATTAATGAGTCATAGCCTTTATCAACAAGGAAAAGACTTCTCCAACAAGAAATACGATGCTTATCCATTATCAATAAGGAGACTTATTTGCTAAGTCTCCTAAACATACCATAAATACGAGGCTCCAGACGCCTATATAAGGACCCTGATCCTTCATATCAGAACTACGTCTTTGGCTTGATTCTCAGCACTGATTGAGATACGTAGGCATCTTGTGAGGACCGATTTAGTCTCGAAACGCAAGAACAACCATTAAAACTTGAAGCTCTCTAAACTCTAGTAATTAATTCACAAGTACGTTTTTTAATCCATAACAGTCGGAGATAACGGCAGTGTGGTGATTTTTTGGGTTGGTCGGAACTGGTCGCCGGAGATAGAGGTTCCCGGTTGTCGGATGTGGTGGATGGGGATGGTGAAAAATCAAAATATTAATAAATTGAATTAGTTGTGGGAGATTATTATAGTGTATTTAAATGAACTAGTTTACTAAGCCGCGCTTCGCAGCGAATTTATAATAATTTCTCTAAATTTTCCTAAAAATTATTTTACAAAATATGTTTTAGATAAAATAACATTTCTAACATAAAATTAGGGTTTTTTTTTTAAATTCTGTGTTTCGTCTCGTTTATTTACCAAAATTTTGAATAAATATAGAAAATGACAACTGTTCAATATTTTTCATTATTTTAAGATTATACCAAATATTAGTATATTTACCATCATTTTTATTTTTCTCAAAATTCATATTGGAACTTCTATTTTAAAATACATAATATAACATAATATTAAATTTTAGCATATAATATATAATATGTTCCTCCGGATGAATAGCTCTCTCGTTAAACATGTTTTCACCCAACGACCAGTTTTCTCGTTGTTACAAAATCTAAACATATAACAAACTTATTTACTAAATAAATTACATTATCTATTAACCAATTTTAGTATATCCTAAATTTAATTTAATTTTTTTTAATTTTTTTTTGTTAAAAGTATAGATACTCGAGAAAATAAATGAAAAAGAAATAAGACTTCATATTGTTTTATTTTATAGAAACTTGCATTTTCTGTAAGCATTATCTTATGATAACATAATTTCTAATAGTATTTTTAGGAAAATAGTAAGGTGATAATCTGATTTGAAGATAATTTTAATAACTTCAAGAAAAAATATATGAGAATATTAAGATGGTAACTTTAAGTTCAAAAGAAAATTTAAGAGAATATCAACATGGTAACTCGACTTGAAGATAAATTTTAGGAAAATATTAAGATAGTAATTTGACTTAAGAAGAAAGTTTAGGAGAATATAAGATAATTAAGATTTTCATTACTAAATATTTAATGGACAATTATATATAATTTCTAACCTTTAATATTATTAATTCAAAATTTTGGAAATATTAGAAAAATAGAACAAGGCAATTTGAGAGGCGCCACCTCGCCATATTTATATAAAAATAGTAAAAAAGAAATTAGTAAATAAATTGGACTTGTATAATAAGTTTAGGAGAATATTAACATAATATACTTAGTTTCCTTCATTAGAAAATAATACTGTAGAAAAGAATTAGTAAATAAATTAGACTTGTATGTAAAGTTTATGTGAATATTAACATAAAAGATTTAGCTTCCTTCCTTAAAATTCAAGATAGTAAAAAAGAAATTAGTAAATAATTTGGATCAGTAGAGAACGTTTAGGAGAATATGTTGAATATTAACATAGTATATTTAGTTTCCTTCGCTAGAAAAATAGTAAAAAATAAATTGAAAATTTATCTAATATTTAATATTAATAATTCAAAAATTCGAGAAAATTAGAAAAATAGATCAAGGCTATTTGATCTAAAGGCAAGAATATTAAAATTTTATATTTAGTTTCCTCCATTATTAAAGATTTAAAAGACAAATGAGATATTTTCTAATAGCAATATTTAGGAGAATATTAAAATTGTATATTTCGTTTCTTCCATTATTAATATTTTTAAAGAAAAAAAATATTGAAATTTTATATTTAGTTTCCTCCGTTAGTAAAGATTTAAAAGACAATTGAAATAGTTTTGAATTTTAATATTAATAATTTAAAATTTTAAAAAAATTAGAAAAATAAATCAAAGCGATTTGAGAGACGTCATTCACTGCCCTCGTCTTCTTCTTTAGGTAAATAGTATTGATGACTATGATCAGATATCATAGAGTTTTCATTTAAGCGGGACCCTATCAATATAAGTACGGATTGGGATACTATGAAGGACATTTTCTCAAGAGAAAAAAATAAGTGTTTCGCAAGACGTTAGGAAACAGGCCATATTCCAATTGCGTACTAGATACACACAAATATTCCATGTGATTGTATTATCATTTACTAGCTTAAAACCCGTGCAATGCACGGATCATTTTGGGTTTTATTAAGAAAAATAGAAAAGATAACCTGTTTTAGTTAAAAAAGGTAATTGCCCTTGAGATTTTTGAAAAAGGAGGGAATTTTTTTAGAAAAAATAAAAAAGTAAAATAATATAAATAAGGCAAGTACCATACTATTTTTAATAGTTGTTATTTTATTATTTACATGTTAATATTTTATTAATTGCATTTGTTAAAAAAATAAGTAGACATGTTAAAATAGGTAAACTTTTTTGAATAATTAAAAGAATTAAAATAGGTTTTAAAATTGATAGGTAACGGTTTGCCTGTGATATTTTTGAAAATACATGGGTTTTAGTAAGAAAAAATAGAAAAGGTAACATATTTTAGTTAAAAAGGTAATTGTTTGTGATATTTTTGGAAAATGATAAGATTCTTTTAGAAAAAATAAAAACAGTAAAATTATATAAATAAGGCAGGTACCGTACCAAAAAACAGGTATCAAAATTTTTATTGTTTTGTCTTTAATAATAATGGCTAATAGCCCACGGCTTCTTAAATTTTATGCTTTTTTTAATATCTAAATTTAGATTATATTTATAAATTTTTAAATATTTTTATGTTATTATTTTAAACTTTATTTATTAGTCCCTCCGCCCATCCATTACTTTACACTTTCCATTTTTGTATGTCCTTTCAATTCTTTACATTTCAAAAATTTCTAAACGTAGTAAAGTTTTACAATATAAAAATTAACTGAATCTACTATTTTTCTCCACTTTACTCACTTTATACATAAAACATTGATATATCCTATCACTTTACTCATTTTTGTTATTTTTCTCCATTAAATTACACTTTTTCTTAATCTCGTGCCCAACCGAATTGGGTGGTAGAAAGGGAGTATGTTTTAAACGCTCAATATATTAACGAAACTGACAAAATAATCTTTAAGTTTATGATGGTTTATAAATTCTTTTCCAGTTAAAACTACCCTGAAACTGAAGACAAAAGAAGGTTACGAATTTTAAAAAAGTAAATATGACGGTTAAGATCCCTCTTACGTTTGTTATATATATCTAATAACTCGTGCAACACACGACTCTTTTTTTAATATCTATAATCTAAAATTATATTAATTTAAATTTATTTTAATATTTAGATATTGTTAATTTACATGATCAAATTACGGTTAAAAAATTTTAGCCACGAAGAAAGTATAATTAAAAAATTGATATTTATTAGATATTACACGCTCAATTAAATTTGTACTTTATCTTGAGTTATAAAAATTTGATTTGGACGATTTTACAGTCCACTTTAAACTCACAAAATAATCCTTAATTTAATAATGATTTTAACGATTGTTTTCCAATTAAAATTACCCCGAAACTAAAAAGAGAAAAAGTGACGAATTTTAATTTTGAGAATTTTATTCAATTAGGAAATCTACTTCTATCTAATTTAGATTACCAGAATAACCTTTTTAAACCAAATACACTTTTTAATTTTAAATCCAGTAATAATACAGTAATAATTAAATTGGTTTGTTTATTAAGTTATAACTATTTTTTAGTTTCTAATACTATTAATATTAGTTTTTTAAGCTGCAAATATCGATACTATTATATTAAATGTTGAAATTAATTAAATTGGCGATATTAATAAAACAATACTCCCTTCGTCGCATGTTTATTGTCCACTATTTTCAAGTGGGATGGAGGTAGTAATATTTATTAGAATTTAAATACTCACTTTACTATTTCGGCTTTATCTTGAGTTTTAAAAGTCAGATTTTGACGATTTTACAATCTACGCGATACTAACGAAATTATCTTTAATTTAATGATGATTTAACAATTATCTAACTGGATCTATCCATAAATTGAAGAGAAAAGAGAGTTACGAATTTTCACATGAAGAACTCAATTCAATATAAAAAACTCATTTATATTTGGTTTAAATTATCAAAATACTCTTATTATTATTTAAATATAATTCTACAATGAATCAAATACACTCTTTAATATTACATCCAACAGTCCTCATCTATCAATTAATTATCTATTGGTCTTTATTAATTTGGTCATACATGGACCGGAGGACTAAACTTTTGGATAAGATCCGCCTTATGCTTATTGTAAATAACGATATAATATAATGATTATATTTTTAAAAATATTAGATCCAACGGTTAAATTTCGGCTGTACTGAGTACCATTTTACAAATTATCAAAATTTTGGATAAGATCTCCTACGCTTTTTATATGTAAAGATATAATAATAGATAATGATATAATAGCATATTTTTTCACTTATATTAATACATTTTTTTATTATATTCTTTTAGTTTTTCATATCTTTAAAATTAAAATCCTTAATCTTTTTAGCTTAAAAAACTGTAATATTAAACTTTAATTGTAGTAATAACATTATTCAAGCTACGAACCTTGTTAAAAAATTTATAATTAATACCATAATTTTTATATTTTCATAGACTGTTGATTATATTTGAATCATAAACTTAGGACATATTTTATTAAAATTGATAAATATCAAATTTAGATATAGGGGAAAACTTTGGAATCTTGAATCGTTAGATTTCGTATAGGACCCTGTTAAGATTAATCCAACACAAACGTGATTGATAATTTATGAACATTAGTTGATACAAATTCTTTTGAAGTTGTTTCACATACTCCTGCGCAAACAAAAACCAAGCTGAAGGCGAGACTAATAATTTATATTTTATATTTATAATATAATCTTGATCGTCTATTTTTAAAAATATTAAACTCAACGGTTGAGATTGTTTTGACGATACTGAGGACCGACCAAAGTTTTGGATAAGATCTCCACTACGCTTATTATATATAAGGAGTTAATCAGTCTAGCGTAGTATTAGCCATCGGATAAGAGCATCTAAATATATTTTTTACATCACTCTTAAATATACTATTATAAAATATTGTTTTTTAGTGTGAGTTTATCTCTAATAGTACTTCTTACAATCACTCTTTATTGCTTATTATATTATTTAATGTAAAATTTAATTCATTGATGATAAAAGATGGAGAGAGAAAGAGATTATTTTGAAGAATATAATTTATAAAAATAGTTAAAGAATATAAGCTCTTAAAATTGTGAATAAACAAGACACTTTTAATAATTTTAAGAGATTTTAAGAGTCTCGTGAAACACAAAAAAATCATCTCACTCCTTAAATTTCAAATTAAGAGCCAATTAAAAGTTTATTGGAGATATTCTAAGTAGAAGCTTCGTATAGCAGCGACAAAGGGGTTCAACTTAATTTTTGGATAAAATTGAAACTTGAATCATACATCTTCACCTTGAAAAATAAAAAATCATAGCCAAATCACTAGTTCAGTTTCGATTGTAAAGCGGGAAAAGATTAAAAAAATCTCGCTTCGATTGTTATTGATTCGGTTTCTGACTTCATTTCAATTTGTCACGTAACAATAATTATTTAATTTATGTAGGGTTCATTTAAACAGCTTATAGGGGTGTTAACTATTGGAGTTATAAGAATGTCAAATGTGATCTGGATGAAAAGTAAATAAAATTTTATTCTTTTTAGTGTGTTGAATTTGTTTGGCACCCGTAAATTTATTGGAAATACTCTAACAAATAAATTATTATAATAATGTAACCAACGAATAATAATACTATTATATATGTTAACAAATCCTCAAATTCATTATGCTTATCAAAATTTATCAATCAAAAAATGGAATTGTAGAAGCTAATTTTCGTTACGGACTAAACTTTAATATTAGTTTATAATCAGATATTTGTATAAAGCTATAAAATTAGGAATTTGATATTCATGATAATTTTGGGAGAGAATTAGAATTTATATGGATTGAGGTTCAGAATTAATTGTAAGAGAAAATTGAATTTCGGGAATTTATTCTCAAGGTGCCTACATATTCTTTTATAAGAAATCAAGTCCACGTAATTCTGAAAAAATCACCTATATTTGTTAAGTTTCCTTATCTATTACATATTTCCAATTATATTAGGTTTTTTTTTTGCAGAGAATTTGTATATAAATAATTAAATAAAATACCAAGCTAAAATTGAATTTGAAAATAAATTATAACGAAATCATTTAGATCACAAATTATATCCGAATCTAATATCGACCCAAAATTGAATTCAATTCTAAATTTAAATCCAAACTATATTAGAATGTAACCACCAAATTGTATACAAATCAAAGCAAGAAATTAATTTATAATCCTATAACAAAATAGAGAAAAAGAAGGTAGAGAAACAATCCCACATAAAGATAAACTAGCGTAAAAGCCCTCTATTTATATATTGAAAAATAAATTTGCACAAATATGTACATATATCAAAATAATTTTGTAAATATGGTAAATGACAGTAATTTGAATTTATATTATATATAGGTAGTATTTATATATATTATTTTTCTAATTGAATAAGATTTCATAAAATTTGGATAAATTCCTATAAGATAAAAATCAAATAATTGTTTTTAGTCTTCAAAATATTAGTTTAGTTTTGAATGTCGTGAAGTGAATTTTATCAAATTTAAAAGTTTAAAATAATTTAAATGGTTATTTTATCAGAGTTCTCTGTATATAAAATGAATGTATGTAAACTCATGTATTGTTAATAAAATAACAATATATTTGTAATATAATATTGATCACAAATGTACTAGTATACTTTAAATATATCATAAATTTTTTTACTTTTAATTTCGTGTATAAGACGTATGTAAAATAATATAATTTTAATGAAATAAAAGTATATTTATAAAATATAAAATTGGTCATTCATATAAGACTATACAGTGAACACATTATAAAATCTCTTCATTTTATGTAAACGTCAATCTTAAAGTTGTTTTACTCTTTCCTTCATATATACATATTTGTACCCTTTTAAACTCAGTTGTATATGTTTAGTCTAGTATTAATTATAAAATATCTAAGATCGTAGTTTAAAAATTACACAAATTAAAATTTTTTATATATGTAATTTAAAATCATTTTTTAACACAATCATTAAATGTTATCCCATGCAATTTTAATATTTGAATTATAAATGATCTTGTATTTGATCTTAAATGAATCATAATATACATAAATAATTTAACATCTGTGTAGAGTAATAATTAATTTAATATTCTTTTTGTGTAGACTCAGTTGTATTTATATGTATAATATATGTTCTAAACGCTGGCGATTAACAGCTAGACGGTGACTAATCGATATGAATGTGTTAAAAATGGATCGGAAAATCAAATTTTATAGAAATCGATCTTGAAATCATATAATTCGGATTAATAGGTTGGGTCATCAATTAATATTTTGTGAGTTGGATTAAAAAATTTCAAACTTATTTAATTGGGTTGCAAAAATGCTTCCACCCCCGACAACCTGACCCATGAACACCCCTAATCACAATTCTCATTTTTTATAGTCCCTTGTATAATTTTAAAATATAAAAGTTACGTATAATAGATTACTTATTTTAGATCAAATTCTGATATTATATATATCAATACTTGAATAATTCGTATAAAGCTAATAAGTGACATAGTATTGTATAAAAATATAAATTGTATAACAAATAAAGTTTAATCAAAAAAATTAAGGGTGAAATAATAAAATTTGTAAAGAAATACATAATTATATATTAAAACTACGAAAACTTAAAAAAAACTGGAGCTATATAAATAATATAAATTAACATTTTTTATTAAAAAATTGAATAAACATGTTGTATAAATAATATAAAACAACATATTATTTACTCAAAAGTTAAAATAATAAAAGATAATATGATGAGCAAATATACTTTATCTAATAATAATTTTAAAATAAACTCAATGTATCACACTCGATTATGACATGAAACTGTTACGAGGAGGCCAACATTTCGATTCTCGATTTTAACACACAAATTTGACCTTTTTTATTTTTAGTAATAAAGGGAAGACATGTTTGTAATTTTAAAAATACAAGGGTAAAGTTGTAATTTCATGAACACTTTTTGGGCTCTTGTTGTCTTTGATGATCTTTCAATATATAGAAGTGGATTTTTTAAAAATTGGTTATGTATGTAAAATTATACATTTAGACTGTCTTGCTCTTTTTTTCCATGAATATCTATATTTTTTCATATTTATATAATTTTAAATTCACCTATCTATTTTAAGTCTATTATTCATTACACACATTATCTAACAGCCTAGTTTAGAAATTAAGTAAATTGAAACATATTTTATATTATAATGTAAAATTATTTTTTTAACTCAACTTCAAATTTATATATCTAAAAATTATATGATGCAATTATATCCACACATAAATGAAATATTTATCTTTCTTAAAATATTATCATATTATTATTCAATAATCTAATATATACATAGAGACGAAATTTAACAAATTCATATTTTTCCAATTTGAATTTGGTTACATTTATGAATAATTTAGAATTTTTTTTATAAGAAATATAAACCAACAATATATTTAATCAAAAAGTAAAGTAAAAAGGAGAAAATAGGATTTATAAGAGAACATGTAGCTTATGTAATAAGATTTTTAAAGTTAACTCAAAAATTGATGTAGCACAATAGTTACGATACTTTATTTGTAAGTGAAAGGTTTTTATTCGAATCCTTAAAGCAACAAAATTTCATTTAATTTTTGCATAATTTATAGAGGGGTGACATTTTTGTAATTATATGATAAATAAGGATAAAACTGTAATTTCACAGTCATTTTATTGGTATATTTTGCCCTTGATTGACTTTTAATATATATAAGAAGATAATAATAAGGAGTATATATAAGAAGTATTGTTGGAGTTGTCATCTCTTATAATATTCTAAAAAATTAGAAAATTAATTTTTTATAATATTTATAAGGAGTCTCTTGGAGTTGCTCTTACTTATATTTGCGTTTAGAAAACAATAAACTTGCTGTTCCTACTTAGGGAGAGTACACATGCTACTTGAGTAAATGCATTAATTTCCGTTTTTACTACTTGTACACCATCTGAGCTGGGCTTCTTTGGTCCTTTAAGTAACAGATTTTTGAGACTTAAAAAAGCCCTGTTTTTTTTGTACATTGCAATTTTTGGTATTTTGTTGTCAGCTTATATATTAACTAGCTCTTTAGCCCGTGCAATGCACGGGCATATTTTAAATATGAGTAAATTTTTTATTTTTTCGGTAAATTTTTGTACGTTCGTGTATTAGAGTAGCAATTGATGAGTTATACGATATTAAAATTAGCACAAGTTTGTATTACACTTATATACATGAAAGTTTTTTTTTTGTTAGTTTGTACTGATTTGGACCGTATTTGTATCGTAACAAATATAATACTTAAGACATGTCAGAAATTATGTATAGTTTGATTTAATAGAGATAAATAATTACAATTCACAGACATGCTTTAATTTATAAATTTTCTTAATTCATACTCCCTCCATTTCATTTTAAGTGTCGTTTTTTGACTTGGTTTGAATTTCAATTTAAGTGTCGTTTTTACATTTTCAAGAAAAATACATTTACTTTTCACTTGAATACCCTTATTTACCCTTATAATACTAAACTTACTCATTCTCAAGTTATGGCATAATCAGGGGTAGATGTAGGATAAAGTTGGAAAATAAAATAACATTAATGATAAAAAGGTCTCATAATTGTAATTCTTAATAAATGTGCATGGTCAAAAAACGACACTTAAAAAGAAATAGAGGGAGTAAAAATTTACAATAAATCTAAATGATACTATAATAGTATGAGATATATAATATGTAAGTGTATACGGTCATATATTATCATAAATTTACATAAATATAAGTATTTATATGTATACATACGTCTATCGGTGTATGTATAATATGTATGAGATATATAATATGTAAGTGTATATTGTCATATATTATCATAAATTTACATAAATATAAGTATTTATATGTATACATACGTGTATATATATATATATATTCAGATAAATGTTGTATGTATATATAAGTATGCATATTAATTTGCAGAATTTAATAATATGTAATAAATATATATGTATAAGTTTGGAGCATTTAATAATATGTAATAAATATATGTATAAGTATGCATATTAATTTTGTAGCATTTAATAATATGTACTAAATTTATTGATGTTAAAAGACCAAAATAACCCCAAAAATGTATAGAATAAGTAAGAGTAAAATGGTACATTTGATTTAAATTGCTTACACCAAACCCCTTGTTGTAGTATCAATACTATTATATAAAGGAGAAGACGGGGGCGGTGAGGTGGCGCTCTCAGATCGCTTCATTCTTATTTTCTATTTTTCTCAATTTTTTGAATTAATAATATTAAAAATTCGAAAAAATCTCAATTACCTTTTAAATGCTTACTAATAGAGGAAATATATAATATTTTTGCATTTAAAATCCCTACTAATGGAGAAAGTAAATATACAATAGATCTTTACTAATTGAGGAAACTAAATATCACTAATGAAAGAAACTAAATATTCAATTATAATATTTTTGCCTTCAAAATATCTAAATTAGAAAAAAAGTGTATTACCTTACATTATTTTGAAATTTCCTCTATTATTATCTAAATATTCTCATATTATTATCTAAATATTATCATAATATTTTTTAATGAATTGCATAAGAAATTAAGTAATTAATACCAAAAACTAGAAAAAAATCTCAATTACTTTTTAAATATTTACTAATGGAGAAAACTAAATATACAATTTCAATATTGTTGCATTTAAAATCTCTAGAGAAAAGTAAATATAATATTCTTGCATTTAAAATCTATACTAATAGAGAGAGTAAATATACAATAGATCTTTACTGGTAGAGGAAACTAAATATCACTAATGGAGGAAACTAAATATATTCGATTATAATATTCTTGCCTTCAAAATATCTAAATTATAAAGAAAAATGTATTACCTTACATTAATTTAAACTATCCTCTATTATTATCTAAATATTCTCATAATATTTCTTTTCAAATGAAATTAACATCTTAACATTCTCTTCTCCTAAACTTTCTTCTTTTTTTATGTGATATAATAGAAAATACAGGAACGTTTTGGTAAATAAGAAGTTAAGAAATTAGATCGGCCTTGCATAAGAAATTAAGTAATTAATACCAAAGATTTGAAAAAATCTCAATTGTCTTTTAAATATTTACTAATGGAGGAAACTAAATATACAATTTCAATATTCTTGCATTTAAAATCTCTAATAATAGAGAAAAGTAAATATAATATTCTTGCATTTAAAATCTCTAATAATGAAGAATTTAAATATACAATAGATCTTTACTAATGGAGGAAACTAAATATTACAAATCGAGGAAACTAAATATTCAATTATAATATTATTGCTTTCAAATATCTAAATTAAAAAAAAGTGTATTGAAACTAAATATACAATTTCAATATTCTTGCATTTAAAATCTCTAATAATGGAGAAAAGTAAATATAATATTCTTGCATTTTAAAATCTCTAATAATTAAGAAAGTAAATATACAATAGATCTTTACTAATGGAGGAAACTAAATATTACAAATCGAGGAAACTAAATATTCAATTATAATATTATTGCCTTCAAATATCTAAATTAAAAAAAATGTATTACTTTACATTATTTTGAACTTCCCTTTATTATTATCTTCTTTTCAAATGAAATTACCATCTTAACATTCTGCTCTCCGAAACTTTCCCTTTTAATATAATATAATAGAAAATACAAGAACATATTGGTAGATAAAAAATTAAGAAATTAGATCGGTCTTGCATAAGAAATTAAGTAATTACTTGGTAAATAATTAATTACCTTTAATACTTTCATACAAACAACTAATTAATAGTATAAATATACACCTAAACTCTGTTAATTGTCTACTGCAATTTTTGTTGTCAGCATTGTTCTTCTTTACTTTTTTGTTTGTTTATGTTAAAAGTGTGTATATGAGTACATGATTATGAGACTTTTTCCTTTATGTTATTTATCTTATTACGTTTGTTTGTATCAGATCATATTCAAATCTTTGACAAAACAAGTTATTTGCTATTAGTGTTGATTGAGTTAAGACATGGATTAATAGGGAGGGGGATTCATCAGTTTTAAAATAATAGGCGGTGATTTTCATGTACATTCAGTTATGAATTGATTTATATGTTTATGTGTGTACGTTATTAGTTTTGAAATTATAGTTAAAAGTTGATACACCCGTATACAAGGTAACTCGAAAGTGGAGAATTCATCATGTCTTGAAAAACAAATTTTATCATTGTTTTTTAACGTTTAGATAGTTATTGCTCTAATTTTTATGAGAAAGTATTATATCTTTTAGTAAAATATTTTCTGTAATTCATACACGAAAATTCAAAGATAAAAATTGTATATTAAGAAATTTATAGTGTATGTATTTTAAAAATATCATGTTAAGATTTATTCGACTGAAAAATTTATTTAGTGTGTGCATTTTTAATAAAATTCAATAAGTCGGTGCATCTATAACAAAAGTCATACAAGAATAAGAAACATTGAGAAAGAGGTCATTAATTTTTTTTTTTTAAAGGAAGAGGTTGTTGTTGTTTTTGTTGTTATTTGTTTTGACAAAAACAGATCATTATTAATAAAAAAATCTCCCAGCAACAAAAAGGATGTTTGTTCATATTTTTTGATTTTTTTCTTACCGGGAGTAGATTTGGAGGTAGTGAAGATTTTAATAGCTCATAATTGTAGTTTTTGATTGAACGATCTAGAATTTATATATATATATATAATTCAAAACAAAACTTAATTTTGTAGTAGAAATATTATTTTATTTAAAAACGTATTTTGTAGAATATTTTTTGAGAAAATTTAGAGATATTATTATAAAGCCGCTGCGAAGCGCGGCTTAGTAAACTAGTTATATATATAATAGATAGATAGATGTGTCTATGACTTGCACCGAGAAAAAAATAATCTCATTGAAGGTCAAGAAAAAAGACAATAACTAAAACGGGAAAGAAAGAACGAAACAAAAGAATTTTAAATCAAGAAAAACAGGCAATATAAGGAAAAAAGAAGAATAATTTTATCAAGGAGTCAATCCTATTAAAAGGCACAGCAAAAAACGTAATGAAATGAAAACTAAAACAGCAGAATTTGAAGGCTAAATCTATAATAAAAACATCAAAGTTAACTTATTCGAAAGGCGAAAAAACAATCACTATCAAAAACTAAAATCAATAACACCCTAGAAGAAGACAAATTAATTTGAAGAAGAAAATGAAAATAAATCAAAACACATGAGTTTAGCTTTTCATCAACGTATTTCGAACAAAATTAACCTAATTCTGATATCATAGATATCATGATAAATTACAGGGATAAATCAGAAAAGTAAATAAATTAAAGATAATCCAAAGATAATTTCAATTACTGAATTTTAAGGTTGCATTTGTGTTTGGTTTCGGTTACAAAGTTGCAAATCATTTATTTAAATTATTTAAAGAAAATCAAATATTAATTTATTTATTTACTTATTCATGTGGCTTTCGTTACCGGGTTCAAATGGGAGATAAAGGCCCATTAATTCATGTAAATAAAGATCGATAAGAACCCTAGATCACGCGTCTCTCTCTCTCTCTCTCTCTCTCTCTCTCTCTAGTCTACAGCATACCTTGCAATTCAATCTCGACCGATCATCAGGTAAATCTGCTTTGTTATCTTTTTCTATCTTCTTATTTGTATTGTTATCATCATCACTTTGATTTTTTCTACTTATGAAAAGATTTAATCGCATTGTGCTGATAATTAATCTATGGATCACACTCTGACTTTTGGTTTGTATATTAAGTTTTGATTTTAAACAATTAAACTTTGATTTGTACTGTAAGTTTCGATTGCAGCTAAAGGGATAAATATTTAGTTGTTTTGAACTTTTGATTCCATGTTCAATTGTTTGTTTAGTATGAAGGTGTCTTAATTCTGCTTTTATTTTCAACTATAAAGCTTTGTTCATTTATATTCTAGAATTATTACCATCAAATCGCCCTTCTTTTTAATAATAAAGGGGAGAAATAGAATCGAAACAACTGATCCAGTACAAGACATGATTTAGGCAAGTAGAAATAGAAGAGCTAACTTCTAAATCAACTTAGGCGTGCAACTACCAGCCTTATGGACTAAAGATTTAACTAACCAACAAGACCAAAAACAAAGAACAAAACTTGAGACATGTACTAAAAGTTTACATATGATGATTAAATTATGCCCGTGCTTGCAAATTATCCCCTTCCATTGCTAACTTGCCTCCAGTCGGAGATTGAACCAATTACCCAGAAGCCATTTTAGGATGTAAACCATCTGCAATCTCCAATTGTTTATTTCCATCGCCCGATACGACTGACCAGCATGACCATTAACCAGAGCTGCTGCTCAAATTTCATTGACACTAATAGTCCCTGCAGCCTCCTTGTCCTGGATCAACTGAATTTTTTTAATTTACAAAAAGTTGAGTCCTCTTCAATATTTTTCATCGTTTCAATACCCTTTTTGTGAAAGTGGATCATTATTATAAAAGCTAGACCCTTCTAAAAACTTCCTTTTGCCTTTTCCTTGCATAGTTGCATTACCTCTGGACGTGTAGAACGGAAAATGATTAGATCTTTGAATCATATTCCCTAGACCTGCTGAGAGCCTCCTGCAGTGTGAATCAATTTAGCATTAGGCTGAACTTGATTGTTGACTTTTACCTCTTCCAGCCCACCATCAGCATCTAGTATAACCACAACCGGAAAAAGGTTCCCGATCCATCATTTCGTCATTTAGTTCCTCCTCAAGACCATCATTCATCTCCTAAGCACTACGCATATCGTATGTCAGATTCACAAGTTCATTGAGGTGATCGTCATTAATCTGAACCATCAGCTCCTGTAAGGATCGAAATGGTTCGCTGGCCCCATGAGGCCTTGACCCCCAGGTCCTGAACAGCGCCATAAAGTGTGGATTTTTTTTTCTGCATCATCAAAATGATTTAATCTTTGTTGTATTTATAAAAACAAATCAACTGCACTGTCAAAAAATCAAAAAATCAATGAAAAAGGAGTGGGGTATATTGCAGATTTGCAGCTAGGGGGTATAGTAAGCTTGATGTTTATCTACATTTAGTGTTCTCTTGTTTTTGTCTAATTTTACTGCCAGTCTGGTTTTAGGATTCTCACTCAACAAATTATTCTTTCAATTAAAATTTTTAATCATCTGATAATTGGTGCAATGCAGAATAGTAATTTGATGTAATAAATATTGTAGGTAACCCATTGTTCGGATAGTTTATCATGGCATTCTCTTTTTCCATCCTCCCCTGCATATGTCTAAGTTGGTTTATGATCTAAAATATCCCTTTATATACCTATATAGGAGTATATATAGTTATATATATATATTAATTGAACATTGCGATACTCAAAATATTCTCAGAAAATTTAAAATTTAGGTTCCACGCCCCGTCTAAATAAATATTTTATTGAGACGATTTTAATTCTAGGTTCCAGGGCCCTGTCTATTTGTATATTATATTAAATATTTGAGAGTTACCATGCCTCGTAATCCTTAAACAATTTTGTCGATCACATTTACATGTGTATGTGTATTGAATCTTATATTTATGGTATTTGTAGGTGATTTTTGGTGGTATAAATATAGTGAGTTTTGTGCACAAAAAGGTGGTTGCATCATTTGTTTCCTTCCTTTTGTCTTTTCCTATTATTTATTGTATCAGTCCTTAATTCACTGTTTTTAATTTGATTTACAAGCCAGAGTTTGCAGAAAAATGTCATTGACGCTGGTAACCCGTGTTACCACTGTTTGCGGAATTTTCTTCGCAGTTCGGCATTTTTATGATAATGATCGTCGTATAGACGAAGCTCAATCCAGGGCTTTGGAAAAAGCTGTGGCGAAAGCAATGAAGCGTGAATGATGCTTCACTTGGTGTAAAAGTTCAAAATTTGTACCCAGAGGAGGATGTTAGGAACTTCCTTGTAACTGTTGTAGTTGTTTAATATTAATTAATTATGTATCAGGAACCTGCTAGTTGATGACCTGTAGGCCAAGAGGCCCAAGACTGGCAAGTTTAGAATTAAGGGGAGAATTGTTAGTTTCTTGCATGGGTTGTAGCTTTTAAGTTTCTTGGTTGTAGACTTGTAGCTTTTGATAAATTCTCCCGGGTTATTGAATAAAACCTAGTTCAATTCCTTGCCAAGCATAAAAAATAGGAGCAACTTTTACATATAATTGACACTTTTCATCTTTTAACTACATTGTGCTGCGTTCCTGTACATAAATTTATCGCAATAATTTCTGAACAATGCTTCTCCGAATCCTTTTTCGTGCACTTACAGATTCTGAAGGCAGCCGCCCCAAAACTTATACCGTGTACAACTTACAAATTACGATTAATAATTTCCTAAACTTGTCAAGTTTATGATTTACAAATTACGATTAATAATTTACAGAGTAACACAGATAATTTTTAGTAAATTTATGTATACCATTTTAAACAATTTTTGGTCCACCAAGTAGTAGGGAAAATAGAATGGGGAGAAGCTAGTTGCTGAGAATGTTAAGGCTAGTGACAGTCGGGAAAATGCAGAAGTTTCTTCTAAAGTCTGGATTGTAACGAATGCAAGGGAATTTATTTATTTCATTAATAAATCGAGATGGTTCTAATGAAACTGGTGTCATCAAAATGCCTGAGCAATACAGTAAAATGAATAGTGGTATTGAAGTGCTTCCTTGCATCATTGCACTTACTAATTAGGAAGAAAATTGATACTTGTCCTACAAATCCCTAATGGCATTCTTTGTACTTTGGCCAACATCTGCCAAGTCGTCTAAAAAATGTCACGGATTACAAAAGTATTATAATTTCCAAGGAGGTGTTATTGATCTTCGAAGTGAAATTTTACAAAGGAAAGAACTGCAATTTTACTATGCCAATCTTGTTGAGCAAAGTGCCATTCCAATGCACTTCTTATGGTAGTCATTTGAGCAATGCTGACGACGTCCATGATTTGTCTATGTTGAGTAACCAATTGCTTTAAAACCTCAAGGTGTTAGAGCAAGGCACTTGTCAGGATCTTATATTGTTATTCTAACACTCCCCCTCACTGAAAAGCCCATATTTTGGGTTGAACAGGGGATCACGGACGTCCATCTTTGGGGCATAATTTGATCTTCTGTATTGGGCTGGATTATAAAATGAAATGAGAATATTTTCTTTTATCTTTTCTTCTTATGCTCTATATCGTTTTCGTAGTTAGTTTGTAACTTTAATTTATGTAAAATTAGTTACAGAGCAGATGCGAGTTGGACTCAGAAAGGATGACTTGTGTTTTTTCTCGCTGGGGCTAATGGCCTACGACCGTCACCGTCTCTCTTATGATACCAATTTGGTGTACATTGTTTTTACCGAAAAAATATTTATTTACTTATTCATGTACTCCATTTATTTATCAACAAAACAAACCTAGTCCTGTAGCCCATGTTCCGTGAATCGTGATAAATTGTGTGCCTTTCAATATTCGGGGTTCAAATAGGACATAAAGGCCCATAAGTTCATGTAAATAAAGATCGATAAGAAGAACCCTAGATCCCCAAATCACGCGTCTCTCTCTCTATTCTATCGCAAACCTTTTAATTCTAGACCGATCGTCAGGTAAATCCAATTTATCCTTTAAAAATATTTAACCGATTGGATTTTTGAAATCCGATTAATCGTTACGAAATTTTTTCAATGTTATATTTTATTTAAAATATATTTTTAATTTGTTAAAAATTTTCCAATTTATCATTCCGATAAATCACCGATTTGACGATATATCGCTATACGATACCTCGAACTATTTGTTACGATTTTCGAATTCTACAACCATGATTATTACTAATAATAAACAAATATTTAAATGAAAATTAATTTAGAAAATTTAGTAGAACATATTAAACTTGTATTAGGAAGAATTACTAATTAGTATTTTGTAATCTCTTTTATTTTAAAGAAAAATTAAAAAAAAAGATTTGCAGATCTATTACTTTCTGTTGTGCCATAAATCTGTGTGGGCTTGATTTATAGCCCATTAAAGGTGATAAGCTCATTTAGCTTGATCAAAGGGGGTCAATGGAGATGCTAATAAGGGAAATATGGTCAAGTCATGAGTTGTTAGGGGGTTCAACCCTCAGGGTGGCTTCACAGGTGAACCCCGTCTGCAAGCTCACTGTCTAGGGTGCATCTGCCTGAGTCTGACAGGGGTATCGCCAGAACCCCCAGAGGCAGTGTCCTACTCAATCACAGCCTTCTAAACTTATGGAGCACGTCTCTAGGAATCAATTCTAAATCCATATCTATCATCTGGGACGAGATAAATACAACAATTATGAGGATATTTATTGAATATATAAGCCATATCTATATATTGGCCGAATATATCACTTTATTTATGAAATATGAAGGCTTCTAGTGACCTACTAGGAGTAGAACTCTTGGATGCATGCTTAATAATTATCAAACTAGCTTATGGAGAAGGCAAATACTTATCAAAAACGTGGGAAAGTCAGCTTAAAGGAGTCCAGCATCAAGAGAACTACATATGGACTTGATTTCTATAAATATAGCCATTTACAAGGGGACACACTCACATTCTCTCTACTAATCTCGAGTAGGAGCACTTGTGACTCATAATTTCGACAATTATTCTCTCAACATTGCCCGGGAACCTTGTGAATTCAGTCCAAAACAACCACAAATCATTCTCGGTTCTAGGCAGTTGAACCCCCTAGCAACAGCGTTCGAACCTGTTCTTGTTGCTTGTTTCTACGCTCTTATTCTGATATTCCAGCAAACCTCCAAATTTGTGTTGTACCAAATTCCTCTCATAACATAATTGGTGTTAGAAGTAGGGCTATCTTTTGACTAATCTTTTGAAAGGAGAGATGTCGAACAATTCCGATGATAATCGAACACCGAAAAGCTACCGTGAAGATGGTGAAAATGAATCTGGGGATGAAATGACGGCTCAAGAGCTAAGAGATGAAGTAAAGAGGATGAAGAAAGAACTTGGTTCTCTCAGAAAAAGGTCCGACAAGATGAAGAAATGGAAGCAAAAATTCATTTCTCTCGAGAAAAAGACTAAAAAAACGCCCGTAACTCCAATTCGGCTTGATTTCGAAACTGATGATAATGGCCTTGGAAATGAATCTGGAAAAGTGAACCTTTCTGGTGTTAAGACGGAACAAATTGACCCTGATTGGAAAGAAGACGAGGAAGAGGTTCGTAAATCGCAGGGTTCCCCCACCCGTAGCGTGAATGTCTTTAACAGGCTGCGTAACATGTTGAACATCAAGGATTTGCGTCACAAACTGGATGAACGCAAGAAGAAAAAGTCTAAAAAGACTCGTTCTGAAAGGTCTCAATCTAAGGGTTCGAAGAGCCACAGAAAGGAAGAAGATGAACCTGATTCAAGCTCAGATCAAAGCTCTGCTAATAATGATGACAAGGGTTCAACTGATGGTGAGGAAGAGCTCTTTTCAGATGAGGAGGAAGAGCAGTTTAAGGTGAATGACTTGCGTAAAGCCCTAAAGAAAAAATAAGAAAGGAAAAACAGTCGCAATCCGAGCTGACAGTGGCATCCCCCTTTACCAAAAAGGTCAGGGATTCGCCCTTACCCCCGGCTTACAGGGGTACGCCTGATTTGAAGTTTGATAGAACCCTTGATCCAGTCGAGTTCCTTAGCCGATTTAACACCGAAATGGAAGTGTACCAGATAAAGGACCTCACTAAATGCCGTTTATTAGCAGCCACGTTGAGGGACAATGCTCACCAGTGGTTCAAACGGCTGCCCGCAAATTCCATCAAGTCATGGAAGCAAATGAGTGAGCTCTTCATAGCCCAATTCAGGGCTTCAGTTGCTTATGTCCCGCCATCAAATACCCTAGCAAATATCAAGCAAAAGGAGAATGAAACCCTCACTCAATATTTCAAGAGGTTTAATGCAGAGGTTCCAAAGGTGAGGAATGCTACCGATGAAACCTATAAAAAAAAATTGATTGTAGGTGTGCCCCCATGTACCGATTCCTAGAAGGAGTTGCAGCGTAAGGAACCCAAAACCCTTGCTGACTTTTACACGAAGGATGAGTCCTACAAGGTGGTTGAAGAGTCGATGGCTAATCTGAAAAAAGATGGAAACTCTGGTCAGGAAAATTGGAGTAGAAACAAAAGGAATAGATCCTATAGTCCAAGGGACAGGGGATACAACAGGAGAACCTGCTATCCTCGTACCTCAGAAAGGGCAGCCCGAAGGGATGATAAGACGACTCCAATCAAGGTGAACATGCTTTCTAAACAACTAGTGATTGACCGAATCCTTTCCCCTCGAAATGAGAGACTTGGTTGTAATAAGACTTACATCAATTATCAAAGTCGGTTAAAATGGTTTAAGCATCGATGGATCTCGTATTCAAATATTTTGAATTTTAGTTCTGGTTTCGAATATGATTCTACTTCAAAGAAGTTCACTCCTTCAAACGAAGTATGTAAATTATTATATTTTATTAAAATATGAATATTATAACATAAAAAAATATTAGAAATCAATCTTATAGAATCTGTGAGATTTTGTTTAATCCACAAAAATCTTGATTGAAATCCAACAAAATCTGTATAGTATTAAAATAATGTGTGTAGAGTTTCTGATAGATGCAAAATTCATGGATTACTATATATCCATTAAAATTTTAAATGAATACACCCCTTAAAATTGATGAAAAAGATTACATTTTTAGTGAATTTAGAAGCGATTAAGAGATTGAGTTGTTATTAGTTTAACTAATTCAATATCCGACCCCTGTTCGACCAACCTCCTTCTACTCTTGCACCTGCTTAGAGCATCTACAACCATCATGAACTCTTAGCTAAAAATTCAAATGATATGCCTTAAATAGAAATTATAAAGAATGTGTAAAAATTTTGTCACTCCAATGGTATATTACTGTTGGCTAAAAATTTAGATAACCTCATCATATTGGCTATATATGCCGAACCTCTAGGGACCTGTAGCAAAATTACACGACAATTGTTACCATATTAAAATAGTATATTGTACTTAAAATAACTTGAAATAATAATAACATGCCTTTTTTAAAATATAACCAATCAATATAGCCAACTCCATTGAAGTAAAATACCTTACAAGTTCAGCAAATTTTACATAATCAATATTTAGCCAACCATTTTACAGAACACCGTTGGAGATAGTGCTGGCCACACGGGCGGTCCGTCCCGTGCCGTGCCGGTTCACGGGCGGGCCGTCCCGTGTAAACACTAAACCGCGAACGGCACGTTACTGGAGACGGGGCGGGGCGAGCCGTGCCGTGCTGTAGAATGATTGGCACGTGCACGGTTCCGCCGGGTTGACGGACGGGTTGCGAATTTCAGTCCCCTAACCCGTAGACGCCCCGGTTTTCTGTTGCGGTTCGTGCCGGTTCGCCTCGCCCCGTTACCGAGCCGAGTTCACCGAGTTAAAACGGCGTGCCGTGCCCGAATTGACCGATCAGACCCGTCCGGGTGGCCACCTCTAGTTGGAGATGCTCTTAGCCCGATCTCACATTATAAACTTTAAGCCCGCTTCTTTAAAGAAATATAAAAACATAAAGAAAAAGACTAATTGTGTCGAAACAATTTTTTTCTTCTTGAATTATTTCAGTTTCAGGGTCATTTTGACACCAAGACATTGTTTTCTTAAAATTAATAATTTCACTCATTTTCTTATCAACATTGCATCTTAATACGGAATCAAATAAATTAAAATGAAAACGAAAGAACACTTGTCAATCTCACCTAAAAATTGAGGCCCGTACGTGCCCAGATGAATAGCTCAAAACATTTACTTGAATTCCCTCGTATTTCTTCTCTTCTCCTTTCCTACTTTCCCTCCAAATCCAAACCCTCTCATAACTCAATCTCTGCACCAGTAGTATTACTATTATTATTACCTTTCCTCTACCTCGAAAAACTAAATACTTGTCCCCCTCCCCTAACTTTCACTTTGAGATCTCAACATCATACTTTACTTTACTATAATACAATGTTGTTCAAATCTTGATTCCATCATTTATTTTTCACCACATCAAAATAATCAAATTTCCGATCTGGGTTTTCCAAGAAAATCACTAACACTCAACCCCTTTTCACCGATTTGTAAATCATCAATCACTGTTCGTTTTGTGGCATCTTCAAAAATCTCATTTTCTTGCCGGAATTCGAGATTTTAAATGGGTAGTGAAACTGTGTCACAAAATAGATACAACCAAAATACATCAACTAATCTCGGAGAAATACTGAAATTCAAAGAAGATCATCCTAACACTCGTAATAATTTAACAATAGGCACTGTTCTTAATCTTGATATAAAATCATCACCGGGGATTCGAACAGGCCGTACACTTCTCGATATAATACAAGCAGATGCCACCGGAGATAGTAGAAAGACTTGGAAAAATTTCCGTGACAAGCTCCGTCTTAAACGCGCAAATGCCACGTGGAGTTCCGGAATGCAACGAGCAAATTATCAAATGATGTTCTCTACGCGCGTTCCCACGTCAGACCCTGATATTGATTCTCCGTCGAGCAGGACACGATCATCGTCACTAAACTTGCAAAGAAGTCTTAGTTCATTATCAAATGAGGATTTTTCGGAGAATGATTTTACAGCGACAGGGCGTGAAGAGGAAGAGGAGAGGGAGACAGAGGGAGAAGGGTCAGTTAGAATGTCGTTGATGTCGTTGTTAGCGGAGGCGGATAGAGAAATGGGGATTGATGCAGCATATGTAAAGGAAGATGATGAGGTTGATCAAGGTCAAGTTGAAGAAGAAAATGGTGAGAATGGTGAAAATTATGATTGTTGTGTTTGTATGGTGAGGCATAAAGGATCAGCTTTTATACCTTGTGGACATACATTTTGTAGGGTATGTTCAAGGGAGCTCTTTGTTCAAAGAGGAAATTGTCCGATTTGCAATGGTTTCATTTTGGAGATTCTTGATATTTTCTGATTCAATCTTGGCTAAATTATGTCGATCATCTTCACTTTCGAATTTGACATCTTTCTGCACTCTTCTTGCTTCATTCTTGGTTCTTTGTTCTAGGATATAAGCATGTATAAGTTCATGATATGTAGCACCATTGTTGTTTCTCTGTAAATCTGAAGTGTGGTCACATGATCAAGGTATGTATTATCACAACTCTGTTTACTTATTGTAAGAACAAATTGTCGTGAAAATTTCGCAATGCTTGTTTAGAATCCTTTAAAGAGAGCGATTAGATAGTTGAAGTGCTAAGATCTTTTTTTTTTTTTTGCTATTTATTAAGCGAGCAGGACTTCTCCTTCTCTCGAAGGCCTTTGGCCCTCTAGAGACTAGACTCCAGGCTAGAATATTATCTATAACCCGCCTAGTTCTCTTTTGTACCTCTGACACGAAGTACCAAAGAAATCCCCTATGGGGAGATCCCTAATGAGCCTTTTTTCAGGTCTTTGCTCATGAACAAGAGCCCTTCGGACCCATGTCTGCTCATCGCACCACCCGAAGAGCAGCCCATTGTCTATGTCATCATCGCAAGATAACCTTAGCATAGACATAGGTGATTTGATCTCTTTTGATAACCCAGAGGGACCCAAGAACTGGCTCTGTTAACAGTTGGTAAAGTTTACAACACCAGGGGAACTACTTGCTCACAGCACTTCACTAATGAACTACATGCAGTTTTAGTTTCCAGGTACAACGAATATACATGATTACAAGTCCTAATAGGAGATGTGACCATCTCGTATTGGTCGATCATTTATCTATGCAGCAACTTGCAAGGACTGTCAACTTTTACAATCATCTCCTCGTGTGAAAATCTACTTCACATTTTACTGATTACAGCTGCATGCCAATGGCATCTTCGATAGCTGAAAGGCCATTTTCCTTTCTCCTCGAGCCTGTTTAGAAACCACAAAATAAGCATCAATTGTGATAGTATTACTTTAAAACTAAGAAGAGAGCTTGAATTGTATATGTACTCCTAAAAGTGAGAAAGAAAGATGGAGGCGCACACCATGTACCTAAGTTAGTTTCATGCATTCGCATCTTCTTCTGCGGCAGGACACCATTTAGCTGGTTCTTTCTCTTCAAGCCATTTTCATCCCATTTACTATTTCTTGCATCTTCAACAGCATGTTCCGAAGATGCATAGATCTCTGGGTTAGATTCACGCATTTGTGGCTTCCTTTGATGGTTGTCAAGATCTAGATTGTGCTCTTTCTTCATGTAAGCACCTTCAGATTTAGTAAATTTATTCTCCTCAGCAATGTAGCTTGAAAAAACAGGGTTCAGTGTCACTTAACTTATAGACGTGCAGTTCAATTTACAAAGAGTATCTAAATCCCTGGTACTATCAATCAAGACACAATGTATTACATGTGTAAAATGTAAATCCACATCCACTCATACAACTACAGGGCCTCAGAGAAGATTGTGAAATAGTGACAATTACCTTTACACTTTATTACTTTATAAAAGTTTGGGTTGAAGACCTTACCCGAGCCGGTGAACTTGGACTTCTTGAGAAAGTTAAGATCTTTGTCCAGAGGCTGTTGGTTTCCCCATTCACTTATGCCGTAAATTATGTTCTCTACACCTGTATCATGGACTCCTAAAAGAAATAACAGCTAAGTTTCATGAAATCAATGAAACTGCAACTTATACAATTATGTTGAATATAATAGCCTGGAAGAAAGAGGCCAAGGATCAGAGGAAGCTGAGCAATAGTAAGTAACCGGCTGTGTACTCGAACATGTCTGCAAATTGGTTATAACTGAAATCCAGCCCACAAAGCAACGTAGAAGTGTTCACTAACCAGCTATCCACTTTGTACATGTATAATCCAAGCTACCAGTCTAGTTGTTGCTTAAGTTTGAGAGTAATGTGAGTTCATAGAGTTGATAGCGATCTGTAATTTTCTTTCTGAAGTTTGTTGATTAGTTTTAGGAGCAAATAGTTCATCTTTCAGATTTCATAATTTTCTCTGTAATTTCTATGCATGTTCAATAGAAAATTACATATCATAGGATGATTTCTAACATATTATAACGAGAAATATCCAATTACGCATCTTGTCAATACTACAAAAGATGTCAATACTACAAAAGATTTTCCGTTTCTTGTCTATACTATCCTCTTTAACAAGAGCTGAGAGCACTCTCCTAATACGGGCTTTGTCTTGTGTCTATACTATAAAGCTTAGAATTTTAGGGCCCTGTGCAAAACTTTAAAATTAGGCCTTTCAAAATATTATGTAATTTTACTTGAGGAGTATTGGAAGGAGTCTTGTTCATGCTAATAAATGGAGGTCAATTGGTGTAATATATGTGTACCTATAGGCTATAACAAGTCTTATTGGTAAAGTTGGAACGGCCCCCCTAATTTTAGCCAAACTGGAGGCCCTGTGTCGGCGTCGGCCCATCACCGGCCATGAAGCATTGAAGCTTCGACATCTGCTACTTCTAATTAAGCAGAGGAGGTATATCATACATAACTATCCGATATCATTGAGTTACTTGTCATAATTTGCTCTTCCTAACAACGTGCATCATCATAAACCTTGTTAACCATGAAACTAGAAGAATCCTATCAAGCGCCTTGTAGATACAATAAAAGATAATTTTGGGTCTTGTCTATAGTATCCTGTTAAACCAGAGTAATCCCTCTCCTATTAAGACTATTGTCCTGTGTCTATACTATCAAGCTTCAAAATCTGCTATTTCTAATTATAGAGAGTGAGTTCATATCATACACACTTATCGGATACTATTAATAAATTTTGTCTTCTTGATAACATGCACCATCATAGTCCATTGATATTGATAATGCAGGTGGTAAAAAACTATTCCATAATTTACTAACCACAAAAAAATTCAATACCAAGAAACACAAAGATTTGGACTTATTTCATTGAGTCATGTCATCAAACACCTGGGAAAAAAAAAACACAAAATGCAGCTTACTTTTGGTGCCAAGTTTGCAGAGCTTCCCATCAACTCTGAGTGGCTCAGTGGCAGAGATTCCAGTTGAAAGACCTCGAGCAGAGAAGAAAGAAATGAGAGAGTTCCAAGTAACAGAAGAAGCTATAAAATCAAGGCCTCTACTAATCAAGTGACCATTTATCTTGATTGTTAGTGGGTCAAGCCCAAATGCTGCTGAGATTGAGCCCAGATCAATTCTTTCATCTTCCAAAGCCATAAATTGAACAAGTTTTGATAAAGAAACAGATGGGCATATCAGACTGATTATTACTTTTCTTTCTTCTAACATATCCATATGTAAAGCATCAAAACAAATTAACAATCAACAATCTTTAAAGGGTATTCTTGTTTTTCTTTAATCTATACAATCTTTAACTCTGTAATGTATACATACATATATATGAAACAGTGTATATGCGTTCCTTTCAAAGTTCTAAACCTTTCTAGAGAAGTTGAGGGATGGCCCGTTTAAATAGTTACTTCAGCTTAAAGTTAGAGAAGTTATTTTTATATTAATATTCTAAGAATAATGCTAGAGGTACCGAATTGGGTATCGAAATTTAATATTATATTCTGATTTGCTAATAATAATGAACCCCACATTAATTCTATCAATAAAATCATTTTAAATTGTTACGTACATCGTTCGATCGGTACCCAATTACTCATATTTTAATATCTTGAATTTCAACTCAAATTTAAATTCCAACGGGACATGACGTAATTTTGGACCAAATATGACAAAAAGAAAACTAGATTTCTATCACATACACATGAATAAACATTAAACATTAATCTAATTTACATATTGATTCTTTGAATGGAATAAAATGAATTTTATTAATTTTTCTCAAAGGTATATAAGGTATATACATAATCACCATTTCAAGTATCTTTCTGAAATACACATATTTGATCAGAATTAAAAAGAGGTGCACAAGAACTTGTGTGCAAGCAAAGAATAAGCATCTACAAGTTTTCAAGTGCAGCCACCTTCTTCACATGACAATGGTATATCTTCATTACAACTTTGCCTGCATTCCCTAGCAAACCCTCAAAATCACTTGATCATTCCCCGCACAATCGTTGCGATTTCAAGGTATGAACTTGTGTTGGATTCTATATAGTTGTTTGATGAACTCTGTACTAAATTAGTTTAGTGTGGATGCATGTTTTTGTTTTTAGTCATTTCAAGTCTTGATTTCTAGTGTACCACATTTTATTTTATTTTTTAGATTGGAGAACTCTCTCTGTAGATCGTTTCAAATATTGACTTTGTGTTATTGTTAAGTAGCAGCATTTTCTACATTGGATATGGCTGTTCCAGAAGTAAATATGAAACTGCTTCAAGAGCTTCAGGCAATGGGTTTTCCGGTCAACCGAGCAACAAGAGCTCTTCACTATAGTGGTTGGTACATTTATCTTTGCAAATGTACCAGATGGAATGTATATATGTTGGACTGCTCTAGTTGGTGTTTAACCGAGTTGCCAACAATGACACTAGATTATTGTAATTAATTCAGCTGTTTGCAACATAATCTACTCATATTATTACCTACTTTTCTTCTATCCAGGTAATTCTAGTCTTGAAGATGCTATAAATTGGGTCATTGATCATGAGACTGACCCCGACATAGATGAGATGCCCTTGGTACATACTCTCATCCAGATAGAATTACATTGTATTGATTGTTGCAATACACAAGGCTTAGCCTAGCGGATACCCCTCCCCTCTTTCGTAGAAGCATCAAGCATGCGTGTATGAGTATTTAAATTTCTGTTGTTAACTATATCCAGAATAAAAAGAGTGAATGCAGGTCCATTGTCATGAAATTGTTGCAAGTAGTCATTGAAAAATTTACAATATGCATAATATCATTGTAAAGGATTTACAATCATTTTTCACTTCATGTGCATGCAGATCCCAGTAAACATTGAAGTCCAAGCTTCTGAACCTCCTTCTATGACTGAACAATTGAAATTAAAAGCACAAGAACTGAGGTTTTCTCATTGCTCTTTATGATGCTATTGCTTTACAACAAGTCCACTTCCATTCATACTAGCTTTTATCCATGAACACTCATTAATAAGGAAAATCTTAGCTATAAAGTTATCTTTTTGCTTTCTTGTTATCTTGATTCGAGCTATTTTTGCCAATTCAGAGATCGGGCACAGAGGACAGGAATAGGAGAAAAGAAATCGGGAAGAGAAAATGTATGGTTGAGTATATCCTACTTTCTCATGTTAGTGATTCGATAAAACATATTTCTTCTGATACTTTCTTCTTATCCACATACGGTCCCTAGACAAATTACTTGAATATAGTAACAAATTAAAGTAGAATTGGAAATGTCTGTGGGAATGAAGAAGTGATAAAGTAGCAATACATGAAGATTTTTGGCCTTGTTTCTCATGGCTGTTTTTTGCATTGTAGGAGAGGATTAAAAGAAGCAAGGAATTGCTGGAGGCGAAACAAATTGCTGAAGAAAATGAGAGAAAACGGTCTGTCACAGACACATAGCTACGGAGTTTCATTCCATATGTATTTGACTCCCAAACACAGAAACACACAATGACAGTAGGTAGCTCTATATGTTCTTCTCTAAACACTTGGAAACTTACTCAAACATTTATTTTGTAGCTTTATAGCCTCGAGGGAAGAAGAGAAAGCGGAAGAGAAGAGAGCACGAGAGAAAATCCGTCAGAAACTACAGCAAGATAAGGTGTTTGCTTAAAAATAAGCAACTTAGGAATGTATCACTTCACTAATTCATTTTTTCCATATGACGTGCACCAAATTTACTCCGTCTTCTACTAATAGCAGAAATCAAAATTTTAGGAAGCATGTCATTTTTAAAAATAGAAGCTTAATGTTTTATCTATCTAAACTGAGATAAGTTATAAAATCATCAGTTTACTCTTCAGTAGTGTTCTTTCTACATAGTTTGTTATAATTTTGCATTTCAGTTTGATACACAGAAGTTATTTATACATAGAATTTTGTTAATAAATAGTTAGAGAGAAGGAGTAAACTTCAATTGCCTCCAGATGATTTGACATTTGTCTACCCTGCCATGCCTATGATCCAAAAGGAAAAGGTACAATGTACTTTCAATCAATTGTGATGTCTATGATAACTAAATTTAGTAACATACTCCCTTTAACATGCAGGATCCATTGCCTGGGGCTGCTAAATTACCTATGAAGTTCTCTACAAAGGCAGAGCTCATGAGTGAATGTTTACGATCTCTGAGGCGAAAGAACAAGGTAATTCTCTTGCTTTTTTGTTCTTATGATATACTCTGATAGCATGACATGAAACTTTAGAAGGTGTAGGAATCATCTGTTGTGTTCAATTAAAAAAGTTTTCTGTTTGTTTTTCTATTAAGTATTTACTTCAATAATTTTATTTTCCTAAAAACGTTTTACTTTTGTGGCTCTAGCATGACGAGGCCGGAGTGAAGAAGAGCTTCCAGACTCTTCTATATTACGTCAGAAATGTTACCAAGGATCCTGACGAGGAAAGATTCAGGAGAATTCGACTGAGTAATCCAAACTTCGTGGTTGGTTTTTAAACATATCATAGCAGATGATCAACTGTATATGGCAAACTATAGAAAGTTGAAGCCGGATAAAATTCCTTGGTAATAATGCTATTGTTTGTATATCAAATGACAGGACAGAGTTGGGTGTTTTAAAGAAGGCATTGATTTTCTCGAGCTATGTGGATTTGAGAGAATCGAAGGTGACAAGTTTTTATGTCTTCATAGAGACAAGTTTGAGGTCGAAACATTCAGATCAGCTGAGGCACAGTTGGAGTCTGCAATAACAAGCCCCTTCTTTGGGCTTATATCAAGCTAAGTGAGGACTGAAGTACATCTACCAGATGAGTGACTTGAATTTCAGACCAGTGACATAACTTATCTGTTAGGTAACTAGGGATGAAAAAGATTGTTATATAAACAGAAGTTTTTAACCTAAAAAAAAAAAAAAAAATCAAAAAAAGCAAATTTTAGTGGGCGAGTACTTTTATCTAAAATGTAATTTGAAAAATTATTTTTAGATAATTGCGTAATATGTATTCAGATCATTTAAAATTTTCAAACTGGGTTTTTAGAATTTTCCAGATAATCCATTCCTGCCTAACATCTTATCATTAGATTTGAGTAAATTAATTTTATGATGGGTGGTTAAATCATTTTTTCTTTTTTGAGGTAGGAAAATGCTAGAGTCCCAAATTCGTTTCCAAATGTCACGCTGATTGGTACTAATTCAAGTAATTATGATAGATCCCACTACATTCACATAAATTTCACCAATTAAAACCTTCCAAAATGTCACGTCAATCATGTCACGTCATTCAGGAACTTTATTTAACATTACTCTTTGAGAAAAAGTGGGTGCTTATATCATGGCATGTTGCAAAAGAAGAAGAAGAAGTAGGTTTAACAAAAATTAATGGCAAAATATAATAAAGTGGTTATAAAAGGATTAGATTTTGTTTTAGGCAGCAAATTAGCTACTAATTTTTGTCACCCTTCCTAAGTTACAGAGTACTTAATTCCCCGGTCATCTGCCCTACGTCTCCATGCATGCCCATCATCTAGCATGTGATCTTGTATTTTCTACCAAATCATCAAGATTGACAGCCCCATTATTAGCTAGATTAAGCATAAATTGTTCTGAAATTTGCTATCTAAATTTCCTCCCTTAATTAATTTAGTCCATATGTTGTATATATATAAACATAAAAATCACATGCATTGTCATTCACTAGATCTATTCTCTCTGTATCTAACAATTGAAATGGCTGACTTGTGCTTCTCTATAAGCTCCTTGTCCCAATTCTATAGCCTCATTTGCTCCTACTTTGTTATGTTTTCCTACTTGATCAACATCTCGCTTCTCCTCTTGCCTCTTATTTACCACAATTTTGCTCCTAGATCATCCCAACCTGGCTCTACTTGTTTCCTCTTGGCTCTGATTTATGACATTTTTAGTCCTAGATCATCCGAACATGGCTCGGGTTTTGTCGTATCAAGAGAGTTCACCGAAGAATTTGAAGTACTTGAAAAGGTGTTTTTGTTGGAGGAGACATCTAGCTTCGATGTTGCAGAATGTCCGAAAGTTGAAGAATACGATGAAATAATACATAATTACTCGAAAGATGTTTTTAGAATTGAGTCAAAACTGAGAAGTAGAGAGGATGGTAGAAATATTGATGATCGTGTGACATTGTGTGTTAAGTCACACGATGATTTCGTCGAATGTGGTTCAAATATTGGGTGCACGGGACAGGAAGAAGAGTGGAAGAGCACGTTGGCGTGGAAATTATTCGAGGAACGACAGTATAACGTGGTGGAAGGAGACGAAGGAATGGACTCGCTTTGGGAGGCATTTGAAGCTGATTCGATCAAGTGTAGACAGCGAATAGATGTGGTAGTAAAAAAGAAGGATATGAAACAGAAAAGTGGTGAGCTTAGTAAAAACAACATTAATGAAGACGACGAGGAGGATCAAGTAGAGATGACAAGTGGTTGTTTACAAGGTTTCAAGTGTTGTTCTACAGGGACAGGGGGAAAGATGAACATGACAAGGGGAAGGAGTAGCATTGTTCAAATTAGCAAGCCCCTCAAATTGATTAATTGGTGGCGCCATCTGAAAAGGCATGCCAAAACAAACATATTTTTTTACTTTTAATCTTTTTTGGGTTATTGTACGTTGTCTTTATTTTTTCGTTGTACATACTTCATCTGTTCCCCTCAATTTTTTACATTGAGAAATAGAGCTATATATTTTATAAAAGTCTTAAAATACGTGTCAAGAGTGTTGAGAGGGACGGGAAAAGTATATTAATAAGGTATTCCTTTTTCTCCAAAGTCGAATTGCATAAATAAAATGTAAGACTACAGGTCCGTGGAGGTTCAATATATATAGCCAATATAATGAGTTTATCTAAATTTTTAGTCAGATATACTATTGTAGTGACAAATTTTTTACACATTCTCTATAGTTTCTATTTAAGGTATGTCAGATAAATTTTTAGTTAATAATTGATGATGGTTGAAAATGCTTTAATAAAACGAAAAAAAATGCTAGGTATCCCGAAACGTATCAAAGATCCGGTGTATAAAAGGTTTTGGATATCCAGCGCCAACTCCAGAAACCTGAATCACGGATCTGATATGCATCTACAGAACAGACCCACACGATGTATATATTTATTATTACTAAAAATAAAATTAAGAATATTTTTATTAGTGTTTGATTTACGAGTGTGTCGGTGCATCCATACTCATATACTCGTACTGCTGCTTTCTATTACTTTAAACTCCACTTCTCTCTCTCTCTCTCTCGCTCTCAATCTCTCTCTCTCTCTCGTTGGTTTCCAAATGCGAAGAAGACTAAGCAAATAAATAAGGAAACAATCACTCAACACAATAAGAAATTCCCGCATGGGTAGCAGCAGTAGCACGACGCCGTTTGGATCCGCCGCCGTCAAACTCCTCCTTATCTCCGCCGTTGCCTTACTCTTCTTCATTACTCTCTCCTCTCCACCCCTCGTCTCCGATCTCCCCATTGTAAGTCCCCTCATCCTCAAATTTATTACTTAGAATGGCACTACTTAATGTTATAACAAGAAATTAATAATGATTCAATCATTAATTATAATTCAATTAATGCCCTCCCTTAATTAATTATGTATTAATCACCTTTGTATCCATCCTTGATTTAAAATTAGGTCACTGGTTATAATAATGTTGATGATGATGTTGTTCAAGGGGATGTTGGATCATTAATTCAAACATCTAGATCCGTATTAGCCCTCAAGTCGGATCCTTTGAGACCTCGTCTCGATCAAATCCGTAAACAGGCAGATGATCACAAATCTCTTGTTCTTGCTTATGCTTCCTACGCTCGAAAGCTCAAGCTCGAGAACTCTAAACTTGTGCGTATTTTTGCTGATCTGTCTCGTAATTATACGGATCTCCTTTCTAAACCTGATTACCAACCACTGCATAAATCCGACTCGAGTTCCATTGATGAATCCCTTCTCAGGCAGTTTGAGAAGGAGGTCAAAGAACGGATTAAGGTTACAAGACAAGTCATCACCGAGGCTAAAGAGTCTTTTGATAATCAACTCAAGATTCAGAAGTTGAAAGACTCGATTTTTGCTCAGAATGAGCAGTTGACTAAGGCTAAGAAGCAGGGAGCTTTTTCCAGTTTGATTGCTGCCAAATCCATCCCTAAAAGCTTGCATTGCGTTACGATGAGGCTAATGGAAGAGAGGATTGCAAATCCGGATAAGTATTCTGATGAAGGCAAGGAACCTCTGCCTGTGCTCGAAAATCCCGACCTATATCACTATGCTATTTTCTCTGATAATGTAATTGCAGCTTCCGTGGTGGTGAATTCCGCAGTCAAGAATGCTAAAGATCCTAGTCAGCATGTTTTTCATGTTGTCACTGATAAAATGAATCTCGGAGCTATGCAAGTTATGTTTAAAATGAGGGATTATAATGGTGCCCATGTGGAGGTCAAGGCAGTGGAAGATTACAAGTTCTTGAACTCTTCCTATGTTCCGGTTCTTCGCCAGCTCGAATCTGCAAATCTGCTCAAGTTCTATTTTGAGAACAAACTCGAGAATGCCACCAAAGACACAACTAATATGAAGTTCAGGAACCCAAAGTATTTGTCTATATTGAACCATATCAGGTTTTATTTGCCTGAATTGTACCCAAAGTTGCATAGGATTTTGTTTTTGGATGATGATATTATTGTCCAGAAGGATTTGACTGGACTTTGGAAGATAGATATGGACGGGAAGGTGAATGGAGCTGTTGAGACGTGCTTTGGGTCCTTTCATCGTTATGCACAATACATGAATTTCTCACATCCACTGATCAAACAGAATTTCAGTCCAAAGGCATGTGCATGGGCTTATGGGATGAACTTCTTTGACTTGGATGCTTGGAGGAAAGAGAAGTGCACTGAGCAGTACCACTACTGGCAGAATCTCGTAAGATCTAGAATCTTTTCTGTAAACTATTAGATTCCACTGTTATTACCAATTGATTATTGCTAGATAATGACCTTTGATGAACATACTATGTTATGTGATTTGTTACTTTAACCACCTTGATTGTGCGTGCTTCAGATTCTGAAGTTTTAAGTAGCTATCTGAATCACGAATCATATTGTATATGTTAGTTAATTTTTCTTTTTCTGTCATTATTGAGGTGTGGTTAGAACTATCAGTTGATTTGGTGCTACCTTTACCTATATGTTTCACTTCTTGAGGTTATGTGTTAGTTTTGTTTTATTTTTCCCCCGAACAGAGAGACTGATTTGTGTTCATGTTTCTTTCCAGAATGAAAACCGGACCTTGTGGAAATTGGGGACGTTGCCACCAGGCTTGATCACATTCTACTCCACAACCAAGCCATTAGACAAATCTTGGCATGTTCTGGGCCTTGGGTATAACCCAAGCATAAACATGGAAGAGATACGAAATGCTGCAGTGGTTCACTTCAATGGGAACATGAAACCGTGGCTTGATATAGCCATGAATCAGTTTCGCTCAATATGGACAAAGTATGTTGATTATGATAATGAGTTTGTGCAGAACTGCAATTTCGGTCTATAAATATTTATACACGGTGGAGTCCAAGGTCAGAGGATATGCCAATGCTTTTATCCTACTGCGAACATCTGGATTTAGGTTCTCATGCTACTTTTACACTTAAATTTAGTGCTCATGTTTAATGCTGTAGAATTTGTGTCTACGACAATATAGCAAAGTTCTCTGCTTTGTTCTAAAATGTCCATAGTGCTTACACTATTTTTTTTGAAATGATGAATGTATTATTCAGAGTATCTCTTGAAGTTTCAAATATTCTTAAGACGGATGGGATAACTTGAGTATGGTTGCTGTCCTGTAGCTTGTCAAATTAGCTGTATCATATATTTACATGAACCCAAGTATACAAATAGTTTCATTGAGTCTGATGCTTTAATCTACTTCTATATATTAAATCCCGACTAAGGGCAAATTGTGCCGGATAATTACCTATGAAATAACTAAAATGCCCCTGTGTTATGATCGAAATAATAACCTCGCTTTATTTAATGACATTTCCTTATAGAAAGGTTACAATGGAAACCAAGCCTATTGGGCCCGGCCCATAGCCCTGACAATACTGGTCCAGAGTTTCATCAGGTAACCTCGCCCAAGTATTTGGCAGATAACCTCGCCTATGTATTTGGCGGGTAACCTCGCCCGTGTATTCATCAAGGAACCTCGCCTAGCAGGTTAGAAGATAACTTCACCTTAAGGTTCGAAGACAACTTCGCCTAGAAGAAATGAATAATTAATATTTTATCGGATTAAACTTTATTCAAGTTGAGAAGTTTCTTTTTACCAAAAAGATTGAGAAGCCTCGCCTCTTTGATATTCATAGAAGCCTGTCTTTCCTTATTTTCTATGGATCAGGATAAGCTTTGACTCCGATAAATCCGGGTCAATAATTTATCCGATAAGTTCCAAGAAAATAGTAAGATCATGACAGCTCATAATGACGTATTAAAGGCGGTGACCCCGGTCTTTTTGCTGTTAAAGAAGGAAACTCGGCCCATGGGTTACTTGTTCCCCAAGAACTACGTTTGGCTTGATCCCTATAAATAGGGTACGTAGGCACATTGTATGGTACGATGCAAACTTGCAAACAAGAGAGAATTCAATATTCAATCTCAATTGCGACCTATTCTCACATACAATCTCAGCCATCCCCAAATCGTAAACCCTAATCCCTGTAACCTACGCTACACATCATCCTCGGTTTCTACCACAATTCCAGCAACCCTCCCCGAATTGGTTATCACCAAATTCCTCCGTTAACAATTGGCGCTAGAAGGAGGGGTCTTGACATCTCTGGAGGAAGGATGTCGCATCATACCGAAGAACCAGCTAATGTAGGCAACGACGCAAGAGAGGTTGAGATCCATACAACAGATCTACCACCACCACCACCACGACCATCAAATCAAAGAGAGACTCCCACACCAAACCAGGCAAACCCGACTCCTCGCCTCGGAGGGGATCCTCCTGTCTTGATGAGCAATACTGAGTTGTTGAGCCAGATTGCTCACATGGGAAACACGGTGAACAGAATGGCAGAACGTATGGAGTCACTTGAAAGAGAAAGAAAGTTACCTGAGCGGGCCCGTCGAAGCCCAGGTAGACGACGTACCTCTGTTAGGGACAGGCGTCCCCCACGTACCAACAGCCGACATCAGTATACGGCCAGAAGGCTCCATCGCCCCGGAAAAGAACCTATCACCGACCATAGACGGTCTTCAAGGAAGGATACTCCTCCCGAGAGAGAAATCCGCACAGTTGAGGAAACCCGGCAGAACCGAAGATTTCAAGCTGTGACCCCAAGGGAATTGACCTATGAAGATAATCTCACCCCGTACGTGGAGTTCCCCCCTGATCGTCCCAGAAACCCCTCAAGACCTCCTACCCCAAGGAGTCAAGATCCGGGTGAATTAAGAATCGAACCGTACAGGCGACGCTCTAGACCGGCTTCACCTGAGGACCCACATAGGAGGATAGAGATCTACCGAGCAAGATATGGTGGAGAGCGACACTCTCCACCGTGGGTGAGAACAGACAATCAAGTGAGAGATCGTCCTAGAAATTCCCAGTCTGATGACGATGTTATGATAATAGATCCGATTCAAACCATCTATAGGGGTGAACGTGCAAATCAGGGAACACAGGATTCCAGGAGACCTCGCCCTCAGGAAAATCAAGCTATAAATCAAAGGAGAGTAGGCGGGCGTGGTTCCTCGTATGAAAGAATGGGAGACAGAGGTATAATTTTTTCCCAGCAGAACCATGGCGGACATCACGACAATCATGGTAGTGGCCGACGACATCAGAGGGAACCTACACCCCAAGAGCCAACCTATCATCAGAGGGAACCTACACCCCAAGAGCCAACCTATCATCAGAGGGAACCTACACCCCAAGAGCCAACCTATCATCAGAGGGAACCTACACCTCGAAGACCTATACCTCAGCAAGGACAGAACCTTTACTTACCAGTGCCTAGTGTCTTGCAACGGGAACCTACACCTCATGCAGAACTAGGAGGTAGAACTCAAACAATCCCAGGCTTGGAAGGCATCAATGTGAATGCACTACGAAGGCTTATTGCTCAGTCAGAAGGTCAGGGAGGGGCGATACCTGATGCAGCACCTTCTCCTTTTTCTGCAGCGGTACGAGAGGCTCCTCTTCCACTGGCATTTAGAGGTACAGGAGATCTTCGCTTTAATGGAAGCACAGACCCCGCAGAGTATATAGGTAGGTTCAATACAGAAATGGAACTCTATCAAGTGGAGGACTTAACGAAGTGTAGACTCCTTGCCTCAACATTGAGAGGAAATGCTCACCAGTGGTTTCAAAAGCTAGGACCAGCATCAATCACATCCTGGGAACAAATGCGTAAGATGTTTTTAATTCAATTTCAGTCTTCAATTCATTATGCTCCACCCGTTACAACCCTAGCTAACATCAAACAACGAGATGGAGAAACTCTCCAAGAATACTTCAAACGCTTTAATGCAGAGGTCCCTACTGTGCGAGGAGCATCCGAGGAAACCATTAAGAACTTTTTGATTGCTGGGGTTCGTGTGGGAACTGATTTTTGGAAAAATCTGCAAAGGGAAGAACCTTCAACGTTGGCAGCCTTGTACTTACAGGCAGAGCCTTTCAAAAGAGAGGAAGAGGCTTTGAAGAGGAGTGACTATGGAGATGCACCACGACGGAATAAACGGAAAGAAAGATCTCCTAGCCCCAAAACAGAAAAGAAAAACGGAAGAGGAGATGTGAATCTAGTTGAGGATAGTGGACCGACCCGCTCGAAGTCCCTTAGTCCAAAGGAGAACAAAGGAAAGGATAAATTTGTCAGATCTCGATCACCTAGCCCCCCAAGTTGTCCACCTCCGCCTCCGAATCGGCGAGAAAATCAGGCTATGCCTAGCAAGTATTACACTCCTCTTACAGCATCTATTGATTATATCTATGAGATCACCAAGAGTCAAGGCTTATATAAGAAACCTGCACCATTGTCAAGGGCCGCTATGAAAGACAAAGGCAGGTACTGCGCATATCATGAGTCTCATGGACATCACACCTATGCTTGCAGGCAGCTGAAAGAAGAAATTGAAAAGTTGATAAAGGAAGGAAAGCTTACTGACTGGGTAGTCAAGGAAGTAAAGAAATACAAAGAAGAGGCCCCTGTTAAGGTAACCGAAGTGATTGAAGGCTCTACGGAAGGAAAGGAACTTGAGAAGCCTGTGTTCGTAAGAGAGGAAAGCATACATACTATCTTTGGAGGACCTCACATTGGGGGAAACGGAAGAAATGCAATGGAGAGATACGTTCGGGAAGCCCAACATCCGCCTCTGACCAATGTTAACCATCTATCAGAAAGACCTCCCAAGTTATTTAAGGGAGAAGACATTCAGATAATTTTCTCTGAAGAAGATGCTAGGTGGGTGCATCATCCTCACAGCGATGCTCTGGTGGTTAATGTTCGAATTGGATCTAGGAATGTCCATCGTGTGTTCGTGGATACAGGAAGTTCTGTAAACATTCTCTACTATGGAACGTATAAGAAGATGGGATTGTTAGATAAAGAGCTGACTCAAGGAACAACTCACATCTATGGCTTTACAGGGGACTCCGTTCGAGTTAAAGGAACAATCAGGTTACCACTGACCCTAGGGGAAGGTCCTCTCTCAGCCACACAAGTCTTTGACTTCTTGGTTGTCGATCAACCAACGCATTATAATGCCCTGGTAGGGCGACCAGTCCTAAAGGAGATGCGGATCGTCACCTCAATTTATCATCTGTCCATGAAGTTCCCAACTCCAAATGGTGTAGGTTGCATCAAGGGATGCCAATACGATTCTCGTGACTGCTACAGTAGAATGATCAGATCATCTCGCAAAGGAAGTAAGGAAGTAGGGGAGGACTCCGATATGGCTGACTTTGATCAAGAAGATACGCAGGAAACCCAAGCATCTTTCCGACCCCCTTATGCTAGCACTAATATGGTCTATACAATCGAGTTTCCGGAAGAGGATAGGCTTCAGGATTATGAAGCTTTGGCAAGAGATGGAATTCCAATTTTCTTTTTGGAAGCCCCACCACCTGTGGGCGGAACCGCTGACACGTTGAAGGCAAAAGAGGTTGTGCAAGAAGACGAGGCTCCATTGAACCAAAAACATGGGGTGCTAATGATCGAAGCTCCCCCACCAAACCCATTCTATGAGGGAATTGTAGAAGATGCCAGTGATGATGAAGCAGATCAGCGTAGTCTACGAGCAAAGAAAGGTAAAATGATCATAGAAGATAGCTTGAAACCCTTGATAGAATTCCCTGCAGAAGTATCGGAAGCATTGTCCTCTCAGCTACCTAGGAAGGGCGAGGTAGTATCCGTCCAAGAAATAGGAGAATCAAGTGGCACAGCAGACGTCGAAGTTGATCTAGATCCTCGTCTTCCTGAGGATGACAAAAAGCTAGCACCAGCAGAAGATACCCTCTCAATTTTGATGGAGGAAACGGCCCCCTCAAAGGTGCTTCAGATAGGGGCTAGGCTTGAGCCAGGCTTGAGGGCGGGGTTGATTGAGTTTCTGAAGAAAAATTTGGACGTTTTCGCCTGGAGTCACGCTGATATGGTAGGAATCGATCCAGAAGTTATGTGCCATCATCTCAACATTGACCCCTTACGGAAGAAAGGATTCAGGCAAAAGAGACGCCCGATTAGTGGGGAAAGAGCAACAGCTTTGAAAGAAGAGGTTGATCGACTTATGCAAGTCGGCCTGGTTAAAGAGTCTTTCTATCCTAACTGGCTGGCGAACCCTGTTTTAGTGAAGAAGCCAAATGGAAAGTGGAGAGTTTGCATAGACTTCACAGATTTAAACAAAGCATGCCCGAAGGATAGCTTCCCTTTACCTAGAATAGATCAAATGGTAGATGCCACCGCTGGGCACGCTCTTCTCAGTTTTATGGATGCTTATTCAGGGTATAACCAGATTCCCATGTATGAGCCTGATCAAGAGGATACCTCGTTCATTACAGATAGGGGGTTGTACTGTTACGTAGGAATGCCCTTTGGCTTGATTAACGCAGGAGCTACGTACCAAAGACTGGTCAACATGATGTTCAAAGAGCAAATTGGCAAGACAATGGAGGTTTATGTGGACGATATGCTTGTAAAATCTAAGCAGGCAGAGGATCACATAAGTCACCTGGATGAAACATTTCAGATATTAAGAAAGTATAGAATGAAGCTTAACCCTCAGAAATGCGTGTTTGGGGTTGAATCCGGAAAATTTTTGGGATTCATGGTGAATTACAGAGGAATAGAAGCAAACCCAGCAAAGATACAGGCCCTTCTTGATATGAAGTCACCCAGAACAGTGAAGGAGGTTCAGAGTTTAACTGGCAGAGTTGCGGCCTTGAATCGTTTTGTTTCCAAATCTTCTGATAAGTGCCGGGAATTCTTCAAAGTTATCAAAGGTGCAGGAAAGAGATTCGAATGGACAGTTGAATGTGAGGAGGCTTTTCAACAGCTGAAAGATCACATGGGGTCTCCTCCTCTCTTATCAAAACCTTTGGAAGGCGAGACCCTTATTTTGTATCTGGCTGTCTCAGAATATTCGGTAAGCGGGGTCCTGGTCAGAGAGGAAGGCGAGGTTCAATTCCCCGTCTACTATGTGAGTAAAAGACTATTGGATGCGGAGACCAGATATAACAACATGGAAAAACTAGTTTATGCTTTAATCTTGGCTTCCAGAAAATTGAGGCCTTATTTCCAGGCGCACAAGGTAGAGGTCCGAACAGCGTATCCTCTGCGGCAGGTGTTGCATAAGCCAGAAACTTCTGGACGTATGCTCCGGTGGGCTATTGAGTTAGGACAATTTGATGTGGAATACAAACCTCGGAATTCTATCAAGGGCCAAGCCTTGGCGGATTTCATTCTAGAGTTCCCTCTTGAGAGAGAAGGTGACAACCTCGCTGTAGTCCCAATCCCTGCGACTGAAGCTGAAGTTGAACATGAGAATTCGTCCCCATGGTGGACTTTATATGTTGATGGTGCTGTCAATAACGAAGGAGCTGGAGGAGGAATAGTCTTGGTCAGTCCAGAAGGACATCACTTACAAAGCGCCATCCACTTCATGTTCTATGCTACAAATAATGATGCTGAGTATGAAGCTTTGATTTCTGGCTTGAAACTTGCACTCGAGATGAAAGTGGAGAATATAAATATCTGGAGTGATTCTATGCTGGTTGTGCACCAAGTTAATGGGGGGTTCCAGGCAAGAGGACCGCGTACAGAGTTATATATGAGATGCACTCAACGCTTGATGAACTTGTTTAAAGAAGCTAGGTTGGAACAGCTTCCTAGAGACGCTAATGCAGAGGCGGATGCTTTGGCTAAGCTAGGATCTCAAAAAGGTGCTGCGCTTTTAGGGGTCATTCCTTTGGAAATAAGAAGACAACCTAGTGTGCCAGAAGCTAATTTGATGCAAGTAGAGGAACCTGTTCTCCTCACCTGGAAAACTCCAATTTGGGAATATCTAACGAAGGGAACTCTTCCCGAGGATAAAGGAGAGGCTCGAAGGTTACGTTACAAAGCGGCCCGATATGTTAATTATGAAGGAATTCTTTACAGGCGAGGCTTCAATCAACCTCTTCTTAAGTGTCTGGATGGTGATGAATGTACCTACGTTCTCCGAGAAGTTCATGAGGGTATTTGTGGTAATCACTCGGGGGGTGGATCTTTAGCTCAGAAGGTGTTGCGGCAAGGATACTTCTGGCCTACATTAAAGGAGGATGCGTCTCAGTTTGTTCAGGCTTGTGACAAGTGCCAAAGATATGCCAATTATATTCATAATCCCGCTGCTCCACTTACTTCTATTACGAGTCCATGGCCTTTCTCTATGTGGGGGATTGACTTGATTGGAGAGTTACCTAAAGGAAAGGGAGGTGTCAAATATGCCGTGGTTGCCGTGGATTACTTTACCAAGTGGGCAGAAGCTGAACCTTTGGCTACGATCACTGCTAAGAAGTTAGTGGATTTTGTGTATCGTTCTATTGTTTGTCGGTTTGGAATACCTTATAAGCTCATATCTGACAATGGAAAACAGTTTGATAGTAAAGAGATGCGTGAACTATGTGACAACCTTGGCATTTTGAAGAGTTTCTCCGCTGTTAGTCATCCTCAAACTAATGGCCAAACAGAAGCAGTTAATAAGATCATCAAACATACTTTGAAGGCGAAATTGGAAGATAGCAAGGGTAGCTGGCCCGAGGAGTTGCCTAATGTACTTTGGAGTTATAATACCACTCCCAGAACCACAACAGGAGAAACTCCTTTCGTTTTGACTTATGGGTGCGAAGCTATGGTACCAGTGGAGCTTGGGGCAGGATCGTTTAGAAGAGATAATTTTCAGCCAGAGGTTAATGAGGTAAATCATCGTCTCTATCTAGATATGGTAGAAGAACTCAGGACTACCTCTCAGACTAGGTTGGCAGCCTATCATCGAAGGGTGGCTAGGCATTACAATACCAAAGTAAAGGCGAGGCCTTTAAAGATTGGTGATTATGTTCTGCGACGGGTTATGCCTAACACCAAAGTTCACAATCATGGAGTCTTCGGAGCCAACTGGGAAGGGCCTTATCGAGTCCGGGCCGTGCTATGGAGTGGAACCTACTATCTTGCAGATCTCAATGGGAAGGATATTCCTCGTGCTTGGAACATGGAGCATCTCAAGAAGTATTATCAGTAGCGTACGCCATTCTAACTATACTATGTAAACTTTATTTTAATTTATTGGCAATAAAGTTTAGGGGGGTAGTGCATGTACTTCTCCTCCGACAAGACTTATCTTATACTTATGAATAAAACATGCATTTGTTGACAGAATGTTGTTTGTGGCTTTCAATTCTCAATGTAAACTACTCGTTATGTTTTTATGAAATCTTGGTAAACCCGCACTTCCGGGGTGTTTATCCGTACTTCCGGAAAGCTCACCAAGAAGAGGGTTACTCATCCTTCTTAAAACTCTGCTTAGCATCGAGTATAAAAGAAGGCGAGGTTACTCATCCTTCTTAAAACTCTGCTTAGCATCGAGTATAAAAGAAGGCGAGGTTACTCATCCTTCTTAAAACTCTGCTTAGCATCGAGTATAAAAGAAGGCGAGGTTACTCATCCTTTTTAAAACTCTGCTTAGCATCGAGTATAAAAGAAGGCGAGGTTACTCATCCTTCTTAAAACTCTGCTTAGCATCGAGTATAAAAGAAGGCGAGGTTACTCATCCTTCTTAAAACTCTGCTTAGCATTGAGTATAAAAGAAGGCGAGGTTACTCATCCTTCTTAAAACTCTGTTTAGCATCGAGTATAAAAGAAGGCGAGGTTACTCATCCTTCTTAAAACTCTGCTTAGCATCGAGTATAAAAGAAGGCGAGGTTACTCATCCTTCTTAAAACTCTGCTTAGCATCGAGTATAAAAGAAGGCGAGGTTACTCATCCTTCTTAAAACTCTGCTTAGCATCGAGTATAAAAGAAGGCGAGGTTACTCATCCTTCTTAAAACTCTGCTTAGCATCGAGTATAAAAGAAGGCGAGGTTACTCATCCTTCTTAAAACTCTGCTTAGCATCGAGTATAAAAGAAGGCGAGGTTACTCATCCTTCTTAAAACTCTGCTTAGCATCGAGTATAAAAGAAGGCGAGGTTACTCATCCTTCTTAAAACTCTGCTTAGCATCGAGTATAAAAGAAGGCGAGGTTACTCATCCTTCTTAAAACTCTGCTTAGCATCGAGTATAAAAGAAGGCGAGGTTGCGTTTTCAATTGCATTTTTTATTATGAATGAACACATGCAATAATGATAGAGTTGATAAAATGAAGAGTTTTTACAAGGGCGACGCCATTAAAAGGAGGGCGCGCGTCTCCAACAAGTTAAAACATAATATTGAAAGTTTGTGGGCGAAGCTATCCAAATGTTTTAGCAATAATTGAAAGTTCATATAGTCAAGTGACTGTGGTTTCAGAAGGCGAGACATCCTGGGCGTCGGCATTGCCCTGGTCAGCTACAACACCCTTCCTCGCCTCATTAGCAGCTTTAGCTTCAACCTCGGAGGCAATCTTCTTGCGAAGTTCTTCCTTGGCTTCCTCGATAGCTTGAGCATTGCTAGCTTTGAAAGTAATCATGTATTCAGAAGTTGAGGGGGCGAAGCTCTTCGACCAATCGTAGTCAGGGTCAGCAGCTAAAAAGTTTTGGAGATAGCCAAGAAAGCCGAGGCTATAGGCATCACTCAGCTGCTTGTCCAGCCCTCCCTTAAGCTCGTCCAATTCCTTATGAAGTTTTTTATTTTCCGCCATCAAAGCCTCGCCTGTGGCTTTAGAATCTGCAGCAACTTTACTAAGCTCACTTTGATTCTTCTCAAGCTCGCTTTGCTTTGTCGTTGATTCCTCAAGCTTTTTCTGGGTATCTAATAGTTGAGTTTTGAGTGTTGAAGCTTCGCCTTTCCATTTCTTCAAGGACTTATCCTGATCTTGGATAGTCCTATTCTTTTCAGAAACAAGACTAAGGCCATGATAGAAAGCCTCGCCCAGACCCATCTTGAAGGCATACTCGGCATCCGTGCTGTCTCTCTTCATGAATAACTTGGCATCATCATCAGAAAAATGGGTCGCTGCCAAGGAGCCAAAAGTAGCCGACACAAGCTGATCCGGAGGCTCGCCATCTGTGGTCCCAGCTTTGTGTTTCTTGTTTTGCCCTCTGAGAGCCTCGTCTTTATCTTTCCTTTTGTCCCCCTTGTCGTTCTTTTCTGACCTTGGAGGGGGAGCAGTGGATGAGGTTGGAATAACTGTGAGAGGGCGAGAAGTTGTAGCTGCCGGGACTGAGGGGTTGGAACCTCGCCTAGCAAATGGATTCTTTCCAAATGGAAGTTGAGCCATTTTACCTGCGAAGTATATCAAAAAGTTAGAAACAGAATTATAAACATAAGGCGAGGTAATGAGAAATCGAAGAAGTTACAAGGCGAAGTTACCTCTTCCAGTTAGATTCTTTGTTAGTTTCCTTAGAATTTTCTTAGATGAATTTCTAATAAATTTTACGGGGGCGATCTCCCCAAATCCATTGTTGTAAAAACCATGCGCTTGCAAGGTTTCAGGAGTGACGAGCTTATCTAAATCTTTGTCTTCTGAGGAAAGTTTCAATATTTCCTTAGCTCTCTCTAGAGCCTCGCCTTTCAACTCCGATTGTGTAGGTTGGTCTAAATACAAAAATACGGTAAACAAAATGAGGGGATTGAAGTGAAAAATTATATAGAGGCGACGCTTGGAAAATACTTACATGCTTTCATGTTAAATTGGGTTCTGACGCGAGGAACGTCGTACAGATAGAAGTAGTCTCTTTTCCATACTTTCATGTTGCTTGGATTTCCAGAATAAAAACCCTTCTTATTATGGCTTGCGAAGAAGGCGAGGTAGTAGAAGCCCAAGTCCTTTCCACTTTTCCTTAAAGAAAGGAAGTAGTTAATTTCTTCCATTGTGGGGGCTTCGTAGCCCTTATTTTTGTACATCATATATAAACCAATGGCGAGCCTATAACTGTTAGGCGATAATTGTATGGGGGCGATCTTATAAAATTCGATAATGGAATGAAGAAAAGTGTGCATTGGATATCCAAATCCTAGCTCCGCCAGTTTGTTGGTGATCACCATCCTCGGAATTGGAAGATCGTCAACATCAAACCAATGCATTCTCATTGACAGGCGAGGTCTCAGCCATTTTCCTTGTAAATTGTAGTACTCCATTATATACATAATTTCTTCGTTACTAATCTCAGAGGCGAGTCCGGCACATGAAACCACGCCTTCTGCCTTCCTGTGATTAGCCTTGTCACTCTCAGTAAAATTTTCTGGAAATTCATAGTCGACTTCATAATCATAGACGTCAGGGCTGTATGGTTCATTTACAGGGGAAGGAAATTCAAAGGCATATCGAATGGGTGATACTGAAAGAACTTCGTCTTCCTCTTCCTCAGAGGCATAAGCGTCGTCTTCATAAACGTCCATTTCGCCTTCTCTATTTTCCTCGTTGATTTCCTCGTCAGCCTCGTCCTCGTTTTCTTCATCCAGTGGATTCATGTCATCTTGGAAAATTTTGGCACATTGAGCCAAATCCTTGCCTCGCCCTCTGCCCAACCTCGAAGTTCCAGGATTTTCATCATCTAGAGAGGTAAAAAGATCATAGAGATCTTCCTCATCCTCGTCTATATTCACGGCGTGAAAGGAACTGCCTTGATCATCAATTTTGGATGGATTTTGAACACCATCTTTTCCAGAAAGAGAATCCTCTGACAGGGCGACGATATCATTTGGGTTGGAGGAAATTTTGTGAGAATTTAAATTTCTTTTGTGCGCCCGCAACCATCCTGAATTCATTATGACGTCAAGATCGCCTTCTACTCGAATACGCGGAGGAGAAAATTTAGATGTAGACGAAGCTTCATCTTTGTGTTCCGCAGAATTGTGAGACATCTGAAAAGGAGGGCGAGGATAGTGTCATTGTGTGGCTGAATATAAAATAATAGAGGAATTGGGTTGACAAAAAAGGGGGGAATCCTCGCCCTTGAAAGAAGACGCGCCTAGTTCTAAATGAAGAGTAGCGGGAAAGGCGAGGTATTCTATTCCTAACGCTATTTCAGTCCTAAAAACAAAATATATAAAATAAATGCGATATTCACGAAAAGGATAGAGATGTACCTTTTGAGAAAATTTCTGGAAGCGTCGTCTGAATAATGAGAAGCCTCGCCTCGATATTAAAGACCTCGCCTTGCTAAATTTTCAAACCTCGCCTGATGATTGCAGAGAAAAAATGTGCAGCACTTGAGAGATTTTGGAAAAAGTTGGTAAAATGAAGAAAAATTCAAAGGTTTTTATAGGCAACGTGTAATTGCCACGTGGCAACTTGTGATTGGACTTTCTATGAACAGTAATCGAGGCGTGACAGTTGGAACGGTCGCTTATAGCCTTTTTTGAAAAATATCATTCATATTCAGAAGAACCTCGCCTACCGTGAAAGATGGGTTAATGCTCGTTGTAATTACGATAATTGATTGCGAATGAATTTCTTTCACATATTTGTTTCAAGAAACTGGGGGGTAGTTGTTATGATCGAAATAATAACCTCGCTTTATTTAATGACATTTCCTTATAGAAAGGTTACAATGGAAACCAAGCCTATTGGGCCCGGCCCATAGCCCTGACAATACTGGTCCAGAGTTTCATCAGGTAACCTCGCCCAAGTATTTGGCAGATAACCTCGCCTATGTATTTGGCGGGTAACCTCGCCCGTGTATTCATCAAGGAACCTCGCCTAGCAGGTTAGAAGATAACTTCACCTTAAGGTTCGAAGACAACTTCGCCTAGAAGAAATGAATAATTAATATTTTATCGGATTAAACTTTATTCAAGTTGAGAAGTTTCTTTTTACCAAAAAGATTGAGAAGCCTCGCCTCTTTGATATTCATAGAAGCCTGTCTTTCCTTATTTTCTATGGATCAGGATAAGCTTTGACTCCGATAAATCCGGGTCAATAATTTATCCGATAAGTTCCAAGAAAATAGTAAGATCATGACAGCTCATAATGACGTATTAAAGGCGGTGACCCCGGTCTTTTTGCTGTTAAAGAAGGAAACTCGGCCCATGGGTTACTTGTTCCCCAAGAACTACGTTTGGCTTGATCCCTATAAATAGGGTACGTAGGCACATTGTATGGTACGATGCAAACTTGCAAACAAGAGAGAATTCAATATTCAATCTCAATTGCGACCTATTCTCACATACAATCTCAGCCATCCCCAAATCGTAAACCCTAATCCCTGTAACCTACGCTACACATCATCCTCGGTTTCTACCACAATTCCAGCAACCCTCCCCGAATTGGTTATCACCAAATTCCTCCGTTAACACCCTGTACAATGCATAATAACAGAAATACCATAATACATATGACTGTATATGTATCATACGATGGCTCTTCCTATGCTTTATCAAACTGTTTAGTGCGATGGATTGTTGGGGAGATGAGGGCACAGTCTCATCATCGTCGTTTTTCCTATATAGGATAGACGGTGTTGCGAATAATAAAGCTGAAGAAGGGTAGTCTAGCGATCTTTGGTTATTACAAGGTTATGAGAAACATTCGGCCTAATTCATCTTCCTCTGTAAAAATATATTTCTTCGATTTGCTGTCATTTATATTTTCTTTCAATTATTTATCTTCCTTTTTGTTTGGATTTTAGTTTGTATATGTGTGTATGCACTTGTAGTTAAATTGCAACCCATGACATGTGTTGTTGGTAAGTTGAGTCATCAAATTGTAATTTATACTATTCTAAATTCCGATATTCGATTCTGAATACAAAAATTAGAGATGTTCATAATATGTAATGTGTTTGTCAGAAGGTGTGCAAGTATTTCAATAGATATCTTTAGATACCATCCTTATATGTAGCATAATAGCATTGTACCCTAGTATATAAACCTCTTTTTAAGAGGAGATTGGGGATGGGGGTTTGATTGTTTCTGCAATAAATTTTTCTTAGAAGGCACCAAGTTCACGGGTGAGTCGAGAATCACTAAACTTGTTGGAGCCATAGATAAGTTACAAAAATTAGATATAAAGTACAAAATGAGATATAGATTACAAAATTAGAAGAATGTATATTATTGTTAAGATGGCTAAAATAACGGTGCTTCTCGATAGTGGTTGTGGCTTCATTCTGGTGGCAACGGTGACAGTCAAAATTAACGGAATTTGATTAAAGGGGTGCAAATCTAGTTGTCTGGGATTTATTTTCCAATTTTACCTCTGTTCTAATTAATGGTGACAGTCAAAATTAACGGAATTTGGTCAAAGGGGTGCAAATCGAAGCGACAATTAAACATAGGGATGCATTCTGCTACAGAACATTATTCATGACCAAATCGAAAAAATGCTCAAAGTAAAGGGGTGCAAACTGTTATTTACTCAATTATTAGATAACAAAGTACAAGAGCTGTTGTCGATTAATGAAATCTTGAATTCATTCTTTAAAACCTTAATGATCAATATGCAGCAACATAATTATATCATTTACAAAGACATTAGTTGTTTATATGCCTCTTTCAGTTTAAACCTTTTCATGTCCGGGACCAATTAACGATACTATATATATATATATACCACGTAGATTGTCGTCAACAACGTTAGTGTTGTTAACCTGATGAAGAGATTTTGCAAGTTGCAGGATTAGTTTAATACCCTGATTTGTATGCTTGCTTTTCATGTCAAACTTAGTGCACATGTGTTCTTTATCTTGTGTTCATTGTTTCATTTTCTCTTTTTTGGAATGAAGGTATGTGATCTATCTTTCTGTCCCACCCATTTCTTTACACTTTCCTTTTTGGATGTCCTATCCAATTCTTTACATTCCAAAACTTTCCTAAAATAGTAAAGTTTTATAATATAAAAATAAACTACTTTCACTATTTTCCTCCACTTTACTTACTTTATACTTTAAATATTAACGGATTCTACCACTTTACTCATTTTCTTTACTCTTCTCTATTACTTTACTTATTTTCCTTAAACTCCGTGACCAGCCCAAATGATAACTATTGGGTGGGACGGAGAAAGTATAATATTACAATAATATTGCAAACAACTTATTCACATAAAACCCTGTTATAAACAACTTTTGAATGAATATTAAAAACTTAAGCTAGAATTAATAGGCTGAATAAACAGTATATCTAACCGTTTATCACCAAGCTTTTTATCTATGAATGATTAATGCAAGTCCACCATCGTAATAGTTCAAAAAATAATCAAAGATGACAAAATGTAGGGACTTTGGAAACATGCCACGTCAATAGAGATGCTTCAGCTAAAGATGGACTGGAAACTACGAAGGACTTGATTGGGAATTGGGATGTTCTATTTAGTTATTGATCTACACGGTGTTCCAACTTAGGGCCTCATATGGTTTCATTACGTTCTCTTGTGATTTTCAAAATTCCTACATTGGGTTTAATTTATGTGATAAAGTTGTGTGTTCACATAGTAAGAATATTGTTGATTTGCATATGTTTTTTATGCCTGCTGGATGACGGTAGTCTCTTCGGTGTTAAATTAGATCGATGATAGATGATATATTTCAAAACGAGGAACTTTATTAGAGTTGCTCTTAGAGCATCTCCAAGGGTAGTAACTAAATTGGTTAACTAAAATAATATATGATAAATGTTAGCTAAAATTTGCTGAACCTGTAAGGGGTTGTGCTTCAATGGTGTTAGCTATAATGGTTAACTATAATTCAAAAGTTGTACTTTATCATTATTTTCAATTTTTCGTTCATTACACTCTCGTACAACTCTATTGCCTGGTCTATCTGCATTACCAAAGAGATCAAATTAAAAATCAGAAACTAGCAGGAATTTCGAACAACTAGCAGGAATTTCGAACAACTAGTAGACATTTGAAAAAGGTAGCAGGAATTTAAAAGAGTTAGTAGGAATTGCGAACAACTAGCAGGAATTTCGAACAAGTAGATAGAGTTTATAATTCAAAAAAACAGTAATTTATTCATTTGCTTTAAAGTAATGATAGGTATTGATTAATAAAATAAGCATTGATTTTGGAGGGAGATGAGGTGGATGTTTTTAGAGGATGGGAAGTGATTCAACAAATATAGAGGACCAATCCAGGATATCTATAATTATTGCTAACAAGAGCATGCCCTTGGAGTGAGACATCTTTTAAAGGATATGTAAAATTGTTACTATTTGGGTGCCAACTAGACATTATAGCTAATGGATCACCAAGGTTGGAGATGCTCTTAGCCTACTGTTTTAGAACCTTGAAGAACTTCCAGATCAACACAAGTAGCCTAGGTTTCAATCAAATGCCAAAGTACACTAAATACAGATATAAATCCTGGACATTCCAAATAATATGTAGTATGCAGGCATCCCCATCCATAGTTTAGATGCAGTGGACAATCAAGCTTCAACCATGTCATCAATCCATGACACCACAACCCAATTAACAAACAAGACAAACTTTACAGCCGCAAAATTTTAATCAGAATATCGAATTGGATGGCCATATAAACATTCAAAGCAATACTTTCCTTTAAGCCAAGTGACAGCCTACGGGCAAACCCAATTAACAAGATGACTGAGATGAGTACGACTGAACCAACCTATTATTTTGCCTTCTCAACACATAATAAGTAGCGTGATATAGAAATATTCAACACAACACAAAGGAGAAAAAAGCACATTAATAATATTTCCGAATACAGATCCGAAAGCTAATAAAAATAACCCTTCAACTAGGTTGCAAAAATATACTAAAAGAAAGCTTCTTTTCCTGAACTCAGATTTTCCTATCCACCTATTAGTCTGACTCGCCCTTCAAGAAGGGAAAACAAAAAAAATTAAGACAATCTCTCTAAAAAATTTATAGAGCTGATCACCCAAATGATATTCAGCAGCTATCTTAAATCCTCTTGCTTTGCTGGTAGCTACCAACAAATAAATGACTACACTGTTGAGAGAAAGAAAACCAACATCCCTCAACCGTATCTTGTACTAGATCAGTCAAGCGGTAGCAGGAACCCTTAATGGCGCTGCATTTTTCACATTTCCGTTACCGTTAGCTCGAGTCATGCGGCCTCCATTGGTCCCCAAACTTTCATCTCTTTGGTACCCATTACTAATATTGTTGGTTGAAACTCCTCGATAGTTGCCTCGATTACTAAATTCTGTTTTCCCATTAGATTCTCCTCGGCCGTAACCTCTTCCAGCCCCATAGTTCCCACGTCCTCTCATCCCCTCATTCCTATATCCGGACTCATTTCTGAAATTAACCGGTCTTCCGGATGGGAACCTTCCACGGCTATTCACTGCATTAAGAAACCCTCTTTATCAAAGATGAACATATTTGTTCTTCAAACATTTATTCTTGTCAAGGTGGTTCTACAAACAGGAATGAACTGGTATCTTTCTACTCAACAACCCTTCTATAGAGTAGCAAATCGAAAATGCTCTTCGTTTATAAAAAATATGCTTTGCAAGCCATAGTTGCTACTATTATAGCTTACATTCCCTTTCCTTTTTAATGTGTGCACAAGCAGAACGAACATGTTTATATCACTCAAATTTGCTAGGTATCACAGGTAACAGGTACTTGGACGCTTACCTCCCGAGTTTGTAGATTTCTTTTCCTCGACAATTACTTTGCGTCCCCCCATCAGAATCGGTGAAGCCTAATTACAGAGTACAAAACAAGAAAACAAAGTTAACCAAATCTATGATGCATATTGAAAAGAAGCAAAAGCCAACATTAAACATGTAAAAATTACACCCCCCCCACCCTCCCTCCAAACCACCCCAGAATGTACACACAAGCAATGTGATAAAAGATCAGTAACATGCAAACATAATATATAAACAGACTAAAACAAAAAAGTTTCACGTCAAATATGACCCTTGAAGTGCATAAATCCTAAATTGTTTATATTTAGGTTTCTTAATTAAAATATGGCTACACACTAAATGCTTGAAATAGCTTTATTTTATAAATCACATAAGGTGTGTATGGTAAGTGGTAACTATAAACATGAATTTGACACACATATAGCGAGGATATCTGAATCAGGCAATTCAGAACATATGACCACTGTGTTTACAACTTTAAGATGTGTTTGACATCCATTTTGTGAAGATAATTAAACATGCAAGAAACATTGATATTAGTACATCACATGCAATAACGTAGTATGATACAAGACATGTTAAGTTCTCTCTTTACTTACTAACTTCTACAATTTATATAACCTGGATCTTTGACTAGTACTTAGCATATTAAGTGGTCGCTTGTTTCAAGGTATTCTGGAATCAGGTATGGATTTATTCATTCCAACCCCATTCTTGGTTGAGAAAATAAAATTTTAAAACACACATATCAAACCCCCAAGGTATGGGTTTTTGATACCCTAGGGGGGAGGTGGGTATGAGGGAGGGGTATGGGGAATCAATTTAATTTTTTTCTACTTTTTCATCTCTATTTAAGCAATTAAATGTAAATTTTTAATACAAGATAAATCAATGATGCAAAAATATATTAAATTAATAACTAAATTAACTAAAATTAGTAACTCAAAATTATTTTACCCCAAACATATTCATTCCAGCACTCAAACAAACACATGAGATCAGAAATGATACTTCAGCCCCATACCACCTTAACCCGATTCTTGATTACAACCACATACCACTTCGCGAACCAAACCCCTAAGAGCTCCACCAAGTGATACCCACCCAAGCTTTCTCTTTTTTTGTGGGAATTAGATCTCTAATGATTTACTACTTGCATCACTGATGATTAAGCAGGTCTAGCAACCTTATGCATAAGTGGGAATTGATGCTTGTTAGTATGCATCCACATATAATCTGATGTTGGTCCACTCATTCTTAACATTGAGATACAGCTTATTGCTTATTGGCTTTCTTTTTGTTCACCTTTATATATTATTCCTGATATTAATCTGTAGCATACACTATGAATAATCTATCCAATTCTTATTTCTCTTCGCCTTCTCTTTTTATATTGTTTCTATTCTAAGTTTCATCCATCTACACAAGATTTCAGAGCAACAGTTTGAATATGCCATAAACTGAATAGAATATTGACGATGGAACTTCTTTACTGGAAGAATAAAAAGAGAGTACATGATCTATCAAACTATCATTCTATCCATCTACATACTGTATGTAAAGCTATGCCTCTCAGTTTGAATGAACCTAGCTAATGTAACAGAATGGAAGAATGGAAGGATGGAAATGACTAATCTATCCCGACTGATTAAGTAACTAGATGAATCTGTAAAACCAGCTACCTAACGAAAAAAAAAAGACAACAGTTACTGAACATGCAATTCGCGCCAAGATCAAAAGTATCCCATGGGCCACGGCATACCAGCAAAATCCATAGAAACTCAATATGTCTGTGTTTGTGTAGACAATAAAACATGATAAAATCGGGAAAAAAATAGCAAAGAAATTATAAACCAGTTGCATTACTATAAATGTAAGAAAAAAGATTCAGATACAGAACTTGTGTTCATAATAAGTTAACAGAAAAAATGGACTAGTGACTAAACCATGTTCATTCTATAAGATAAATTAATCCTCTTCATCCAGGTTGTCAAAATCTTCATCAGGATTATTATCCTGAACCTCAACACCCCCAAATTCTTCCTCTTCTTCCACATAGAATTCCTACACTTATACCTTTGGATAATGGTGATCCAAGAGAGGGCATGCTTCACTCTGTCCATGACATTTTGATTTGAAGGATCCATTTGACCTAGAATAGTATTCTATTCTTCTCAATGTTTTACTGTCTTCTTTTATATTATATTTTTTTTATGTGCAGTCTTATTTGGGCTGCCCCAAATAAATTCTGGTCCCTATGCCTTCTAGATTTCATGTTGATAAATCTCCCTGTAATTTTATATAGATTTCTTTTCACATTTGCCGATTTTCAGTGAAGTGCCAATTAAGCACACTTTTGTGTTGCATCACGCTATGCACTTGATGCATTAGCTTAAGCACAGTTGCATCGCACTACCTACACGATGCGATGAAGGCTAGCTTCGTATTGCTTCTCACTTATGCACGCTTTGATATCTATGTACAAGACTGACTAATTAATTTATTACAGAGTGACTTAGCTCAATACATACATACATATATATCTATGCACACTTATAGTAAAGGCTACAAGCAGATATTTCAATATATAGGACACAGCTCTTGCAATTACGAACTTAAAGTAAATGATTATCTAGTAGAATGATATGGGTTCCAGAAAATTTAAAATTTTGCATAAGCTATGGAATGGATATATACCTCAATCGCACTTTGTACGGCACTTGCCTCCTCATATTCCACAAAGCCAAAACAGAAACCTTGCTGCAACAATGCAAATAATAGTTTAATTGAATTGCTTGAAAATCCAGGTGAGAAATAAAATAACTGAGGCAAACGGTCATACCTTGCTTCTAACTTGAATACCACCATTCTTTATAGTACCATATTTCTTGAACTCGTCCTCAAGTAGAGAAGGTGTAGCATTATATGGAAGACCCTTGATGTAGATAGAGTAGCCATCAGCTGAAACAAGACAACAGAAGAATATACAGCTTAGAAGCGAAAAAACTAAAAGATACGTATATTTTAGTATATAACCAGATTTTCTCAATAAACAAGTATTACACAGATATAAATATGTGTGTGAAGGTTAAATATATTACATTCTAGATCTTGGTTCACATTTTCAGCAGCATTTAAAATAGAAGCTGACACATCGGTATTTGAGCTTGCAGGTGGAGTAGGCTTCACTTGTTGCTCCCGACTCTTTTGTGGAGGTTTACGCAACACAGGTGCAGGAGATGAGAAAGGCAGGCCTTTTTCCTTCAAATCCTTCACCTAGACAACATCACAATGTAATAAGCCGTGAAGTCGTGAACATATATTCTCTTCCTATTATATTTGTTCAACTTCAAACCTAAGACAGAATATCTGTATGGATGTCGTATAAAACATAAAGGCCTTAAAGGAAACACAGAAACATCAAACATTGGTTGTCGACAACTAGACATAAATCATGTCAATGAGATAAGAACAATTAAAGCTTCTATAGGGCACAATATTAGAGTCAAGCTACCATGTCACTTAGAAACTTACTATAGAAGCATAAGACTTTTTTGGCACTTCTTCACTTTTGATGTTGGATTCACCAACCACCTTTGAATTATTTGGCATGTTCTGGATAATCTCTTGGACTGGTACTTCATCAACAACCTCAGCTACAGGTTCTTCGTCAACAACCTCAGCTACAGGTTCTTCGTCAACAACCTCAGCTACAGGCTCTTCCTCTTTTTCAACCTTTATTTCTCCATTGTCAGATACATTGTGTACTACTTCCTCGTTGGCTTCCAATACCAATGCATCATTTTGCTCAGTAACGTGATCCTCCTGCACAGGAGTGGCTTCTGAAAACAACAAACAAGTAAATTAATAAACACCACAAAGTTTATACTGTATATCCAGCATAAATCATATACAACGTAAAACTCAAAGCATTAATATCACTGGTCACCTTGCTCGACACCGACAGGAACCTCAACCTCTGTATAAAGAACCTGATTTGCATAAGTCTGATTGGCCTTCTCCAGATATCGGAACATGTCGTTAAGCACGTAATAGCCCCCTCGTTCTTGTGTAGCAAGGAAGAAAGACTGCGTAAAATCACGCACCACATTGTCCTTTCCAGTGAGATAACCAGTTACAAGAACATGGACTCCCTTATTCAATGACTCTTGCGCATCAACTGATTTAATCTCTGCCCTAAATTCACCATAGTTGAGGGATAAAATCTTTTCATTGATAGCCTGTAATATTCAACATCATAAAATGCACTCAACTCGAAATTCTAAACCCCCAAATTCTTCCTAAACTATATATATATATATATATGGATTCACTAAACAAAATATAGATCAACATCAAACGACAATGCAATTCGACATATGTATAATATATCAAAAGCACAAAGACAACGAAATGAAACAAAATTAACAAGGATAAAAGCAAAAGTGGTTGCATAAAGGAAGTAGAGGGATGATTACAGTCATGGTGGTAGTGATACTCATGGTACCATCATCTTCGGGCCGACCAAGTTTGCTAGTATCATTATAAAAACGATGAACGAGAGCAGGTGATTGATGGAGTATATGGTAATACTGTAGAACAAACGCATTCCCAACCTATCAAGAACACATCACAATCCAAAAACCAAGAATCCCAATTAAAAAAAGATACAAACTTTAAGCTATAAAATATATAAAGATGCAAACTTGAGGGGTAAAATTTAAAAACATATAAAGATGCAAAGCAGAAGGTTAGTATATATAAATAAAAAGAGTATAGAGACACATATACGTACAATTTGAGGGGTGACAGCAGCAGGTGCCTCATCCGCCATCTGTTGAATGATATCTAAAAAAGGCAAAGAAACAACAAAACTCAATTTAACGACTACAATCTTATGTGTAAATAAAAGAAGATCTGGAGAGAGAGAGAGAGAGAGAGAGAGAGAGAGAGAGAGATTGTGTTGTGTACCTGGATTTACGAAATTTGGATCGGAGAATCTAAATCTCTCTCTCTCTCGCTCGCTCTCGCCTGGTTGATTTAGGGTTTACTGGGGTGGGGGGAGTCGGATCTTGAGCAGGATGAAGAAAGAGAAGAGGCAACTACTGTACTACTAATAGTAATATGTTGTGTTTTTTATAATTTTCTCGGAGAATTAGTGTAATCTGCACAATGTATGGGTTAAATCGGGAAAAATTGAGTCCAAATCGAAATTTAAAATAAAAATGAGCCGATTTAAATAGGATTCAATTAAAAATTCCAACTTTCTTTTTTGAAGGGAATTACACTAATTCAATATTGACTTACACAACCTATTTTTAGCACCGAATTATCAATATCAATCCATATCTATATCTATATAATCTTAAGATCAAAATTCACATTACCTCGTTAAAATAGATGGTAAGGTCACAATTTGACGGAGAAGAGTCAAAGGGATGCATAATGAAATGCTAAAAAAAATATATAGGATGCAACATACATTTTGAGAAAGAAGTGATACAGTTTTGAGTTTCAGCCAAAGCTAAGGGATACAAAGTGAATTTTAGTCTAATCTTAATAACTAAATACAAATATTTTGGAAAAAGACCATTTCTATCCTTTGCAATTTTTTAACTTTTAACTACTGCCCATGTCCTCTTTTATCCTTTCACTTCTTATTCGGGTCGCCCAACTGTCAACCGGGTCAGATCCAATACACTTTCACATTCAAAATATACTGCAGACCCGTTTTGATCCGGGTAGTATCTATCCACAGGTTCAAAAAGACACATCACGAAATTCAGTTATTGCGTGCAGTTATTGTGTGCTTGATTTTAGCCTTAACATTTGCTCTGTCAAATTCTTCTCACACAGATCACTTTTCATCCCTAAATTCAAATTCCAATGATAACAAATCGGATCATTATATGCATATTTCATATTCAAATCCGTTATCCAATTAGGTACCATCTATTTTGAATGTAAATCATCTTGATTTTTATCTTCATTTTTTTGAATTTTAAAATTTACCCATTTCTTCTCTATTTTATTTCTCTTATCTCAATTCATGTTATAATTTTCTACAAGATGAGAATTTGAGAAGAAAGAAAGAACATAAGAGTAGAAGATGCGATATGTAAAGCTGTATATGTATATATACGATTTTGGTATGTAATTTAAAGTTGTGTGTGTATATTCATAATTCATTCCATCATCGATTGTTTCCCCTTAAGTTGAGTGTGATGATATGTCTTTCAATTTCTTTTACAGGTTTTGTCCGTTCAAAATTTGAATTCGTCGAATTTCGTACTTAATTTTGGGTATTATGAGTTGATTTTTGATGTTTAGATTGTTTTTTTTTACTAATTTCTGCACTTTGATTAATAAATTGTTTTTGATTTGTGTTATGATTTATAGTTTTCATTCTTATTACAATTTGTTCTGACATTTGCAGCAAGTTCTTTATCAGACCACTCGATTACGTAAATTTCAACTTAAGCAATATGTAGTCATATCTGGTATGGTATATTAAGTTGTACTAAATTAATTGCATCCTTAACCATGTCATTGTTAAGCAATATATGTATATAGGGTCATGTTCCTTGTAAAACCCTTAACCTTAGAACCATTAGAACTCTATCTTATTTTTTAAAATAATATATATTTATTATATGAAGATCATGGGTAAAGTTGTCCAAAAACACAAAATACATAATTTAGAGCTAATTAATATTTTATTAACGATAATAATCATACATCGATATCGATCACAAAATTCTCCATCATCATCATAAAATTTCCCCAATTATTTTTATCATTTTTTGTGAAAATATTCAAGTTATTGTATAAACACAATATCAGATAACAGTGTTCAGCAGCTGAACATTTAAATACAAGTAAGTTCAGTTGCGGAACTTTAAAATTTATGTGTTTGATTTCAAATTTGATTGCATGACTTTTATGTTCAGCGGTAGAACACGAAAGTTATGGTATGAAAATAATGTGAATAACATTGTTCAACAGCTGAACATTATAAAAATAATCAAGTTCACTTGTAGAACTTTGTGGAAAAAAGTAAGTTCAGTTGTAGAACTTTGAAGTCCATATGCATAACTTTTAAAATTCAGTTGCAGAACAATGTATTTATACTATGAAACAAAATAGGTTCGGCAGTAGAATCCTTTTATTCCAAAAATACCCTTATAAGATTTTGTATATAAAAATGAGTTGAATCTGAACAGTTGATCTAGTAATAATCCAACGGCTTAAAACAGTTCTAAAGTTCTTTTTTAGTGATTGGTTCTCTCTTGAGCCTAACCCTATATATATATGTATGTAAGTCTTCAATTTCTTTATGTGTTATTGATCTCTTTATGTGGCTCCTCCAGATTGACATTCATGATTATGTCATGATGAGTAAGCGTATATTTATAATTAGAATTATTTTGGTACAGTGTGTGAGCTAAAAGTAATAAATTTTATTGTAAAAAATATTCTTGATTTAATAAATTGAAACTTATATAAAGTTCTTAATCACATAAAGTAAAGTAAGTCGCATTATATAAGTTTTATACATGTATAGTCCAATTTTGTTTTATTACTTAAATCTATTCTATATAGAGCTGGATTTATTGATAAAATATTCAAAAATTATCGTTTATTGAATGGTAAATACAAAAGCCTTTTTCGCAAGTTTTACAGTAAAGTCCACAACAGAAAAATTCACAATGTGTATTCTGAAGTACATTCCAGTCAATTTACCATTGAGTGCAAAGAATATTATCATTTCTGCTCCTAGCAAAAATGAAGCAATGTTTGTCGTTGGAGTTCAAATATGATCAAATCATATATTGTATGGAAGTGTATCTAAGAAATGAATTCAATCAATGATATTATCAAATATAACTTTTATTGTTCTCGATGTTATTAGAAAATGTTGATACCATCTAAAAAGTTCATACTCACAAAAATTAGACTATAAAATTTCAAAACTGAATGGACAAGAAAAAATTGCAATGTGCGAAGTACCGGCGAGAATAAAAGTTCTTAGACTAAGAGTTATTACAAGAATAAAAGTATAAAACTGCTAATCTGCCACTGTAATTTGTAATTGCAAATTAGACTGTGCTAGTGCTATATAATTGGGCTACACGGTAAGACTACCGGACACGAGTACAAAGGCCATCGTCTGTGATGAGCTAATTGGTTAGGATATCAGGGCTGGTGAGGGTAGGTGAGAGCATGGGCTGTTCTACTCTCCCAATAACCGTTACCATTCTTTTAGAATTTTAGTTTTCAACTTTGGAGAACGTATTAAAAATTTTCTTTCTTCCTTTGAAAATAGTAATCCTGTTTTGAATTTTAGTCAAATTGATCAAGTTTTGACTAAAATTTATGTAAAATACATATTAAAAAAAATTAAAAAACTTATATCATAAAAAGTTTTACAATTTATTTTCAAATATATTTTCTAATTTTTATGAATTGTAAATAAATAATTTATAATCAAAGTTTGGTCATTCAAGACATGTATCACTCCTGAAAACTAATTTGAGTATACCCTTCACCAATAATCTCTCAGTTCCTAACGCTGTATTCCAGAAACTATTTTTTGAAAGAAAATAAAAGAAAGCTAAAGATTTGATTTCTTTAACATGTTCCCAAAAGATTTTTGTGGAAAGAAAAGAAAAGATTTCTAATGATTTGGAGAGAAGATCTTTGTATATTTGTCTCCAAAATTTTATTTCCACTTTTGGAAAGATTTGAAGAGAAAAGAAAATTACTCATTTTCTATTTTTTTTCTTTTCTTTCATTGTTTCTGGAACACAGCGTAAGAGTTCAGCAGAAACCTTGAGTCCCAAAGTGAAAGTGATTACGCAATGTAATAGACATGATCCAACTAGAAGTTATATATTCATTACACATATTAAATCATGGTGATCACTGATCAGGTAACTGAATTCAAAACCTCGTTATGCCTTGTACATCTTACAAAAACTAAGGTTTTATCCACTATGCAAAATCAGAGGGTACTATAGTGATGTGTCTCAGTGGATGCTCTACATCTACGCCCCCTGCGTGCTTGACAAACTCAGCTGGCGAAAACGAAGTTCCATGACAAACACAGACAATGCACACTTCTGTTTTTGTGTACCTGTACAAGAACCCGGTGATGGTTTTCCCATTGGGGCCCTTTCCTGTAGTTGATACGCAAGGCATTTGGGGGAGATGCGAACCACCATTGCATTCAGTTTGAGGCTTTAGAGGACTAGGGTTTACTGCATTGCTTGATTCTTTCTTTGACAGAACAGGGTCAGTAGGGTTCCTGCAGGTGCTGAAAGGCGCCACATCCCTAATTAGAGCACCACCTGGTTTTAACTCTTCACTGTACATTGATTCTCTATCTTGCATGTTAGTTGATGAAGTCATGTTTACTGTGTCATTTGCTTTTGTTTTAACTTTGACTTGATTGGAAACCATTCCCATCGAATCCCAGCTTCTGACATCAGACTTCTTTGGTCCATTGGCAGCACTAAAGGCATTTCGACCTTCTTGCGGAAAATTCATTGAACTGCTACCACCTGCAACGCAGAATGGAACCATGTTGCTCGAGTTGAATATCCAGTATATAAGCAAACTATGACATCTGAAATAGTACACCACTGTCCACCTTTTTTCCATAAAAATCAAGCTTCGTATATTTAACACAACATCATGGAAGGGATCAAACATGTCATTTGATTTGTACTCCCCACGCACAGTGGCGTAGCCAGAAATGGGAATTAGCCGGGTCGAAAATTTATCTAACCGTGCAATTTTTTTTTAGGATAAGGAAAATTTATCTAACTGTGCAATTTTTTTTTAGGATAGATATATTAATTAAAAATTTAAATTATGAAGAACAAAATTAATTATCTACACAATTTGACGGGATCAAATTTATATTTATTACTACAAAAATAATTTTTTAGTGGGGTCAAATTTGAATTTCTCTACTATAAACATTTTTATAAAAACATTTGTAAATATAAAAAGTTCATTTTTTAAAATTTTAGTGGAGTCAGTTGCACCTGTTGGTTATACCCTCGCTACGCCCCTGCCCACGCACCGTTACATGAACAAAGGGAAGTTTTGGTTTGAGGATTCACAAGGCACCGGTACTTGTACAACCTTTTAGACTAACAATTTGCGATGTAAAGAATTGATCGACACTAACAGAGCAAGGTATTCGATATTAACAGAAGTGTTTTCCTATGTAACATATACATACCTTGGAGAGATGAGTTGTGATGATCTGAAACAGCTGGTGAACTGCCTCCAGAAGAAGCATCTGATTTGCCATTTACAACATTCATGCCATAAGGCCTAAAACTCCGACAAGCCGCGATGTCAAAACTTACCCTTTTGTCCTTCCCCAAGCTCTCATTTCCACCATTACCATTACCAAAACTAACCCTTTTGTCCATTAATCCATTAGTGCATGCAACAACTGAACCCAAACAAGAAGGTACCACCCCATGAGGATGATACACAAACCCATTCGTAAACGGAAAATATTGCATTGCAGTTATATTTGGATACGGGAACGGGGATTCACCCATAAAACCACCCGACTCGTGATGCAATTTCTCTTTTTCCTTTTCTTCTTTAGGCCCAACATTTGAAATGATACTGTTATAATTATTATAAGAAAAGCTTTGGCATTTCTCTTTCTTTCTCGGAGGCATCTCTGCCTCCTCCTCATCGCCTTCATCTTCATCAACTACGCCATGATCCTCTACACCACAAACATTCCCATTCTGATCCCCTCCTCCTCTACATGACAATGTGGATTTAAATTTGAGCTTTTCGTCTCGTTTTTTTCGAGCTTCTTGTCGTCTCAAGGCTTGAATCTCTCGTTTCAGTGGGAGGTCAATAATGGCTAAATCTACAGAGTTTTGAGGTAATGTTGTGGTGTTTGTTTTGTTATTGTAACATTTCCTTCCGATTGATAACTCCAAACTCAACTCATTCTCATCTTCTTCCGTTTTAACACTACTCGAAACTTCCATCATTTCAATACCTTGTCCTCCTATATTTCTTGTATTTAAAGATTTTCTTGAGGGCTTTTGTTCTGTTGGTTTGAAACTATGAAATGCAATGGGTGGGAGAATCACAAGTAATAAAAAAGTTAAATTAAAAAAGGGGGGATAAAGAAAAGGGAGGAGTGACACGTGGAAGGGTAGAGAGAGGTGGAGAGGGGAGGATGATGACACGTAACTTTTGTACAGTTATTAAATTGTTTTTTTAAGTTATTACCAGAGAGTTTTTAGCGGGGTTAAGGAACCGATGACAGGGCAACAGAAGATTTAGCGGCCTCATTAAAATCCGCTAAACAACTCATTCATGAAGATATGAACGTGACACGTGTTTGATGTGGAATACTGTCTTCCGAAACGTGGCTTAATCTGAGTGGATATTTTTGGCGGGAAAGCCCCTGTGATAACTGGAGCGTTGCATTATTTATCGCCACGTACGATGGTATGAGGTGAGGCCCCAACAACTTATGAAGGTAGTCAATGGAGAGCTGACACGTTTGGGGCCTTGTTCAGACAATGGTCGGAGGAGTGGACATGTTCTTTTTGCAGCTTTTACAGAAATTGGGAGACGTGACTACGCAGCAATGGGATCTTTCCCTGGTTGCGTAGGAGGACCAGACACGACGGTAAAAGATTCAAGGTGAGAGACCCATACATAAATATTCAAACAAACAAACTAGATGTATTTAACTAACATGATTAAGAAATACGAGGTAATTTCAAAGTTGTGTTTCACAAGCTAGATGCATTTTATTCAATGGAGATGGAGGTATGTATATGTTTCAATTTCTTCTTCCTGCACCAGCAGGAAACGATGAAAAAACAGCATTTTCAAGTTCGGAACAATTGGCAGACTTTAAGTTCCTACCAATAACTACTTCTATTACTGTAAAAGATATAGAAGCAAAGAGAAGATACAATATTTTGATTCAACAAAAGCAACCACTTCTTGATACTTCTCTCATGTTTGTGCATTGACAGGTAGTTGATAATATAATTGAAACATAATCTCAAACCGGAGGGAGGCTGACTAGAAGCTGACCATTCACAACACTGCAAAATAACAAAGATACACCTTATGACCAAATCGCCATCATAACTTTGTGATTTTAGACACAAGCAGTGGAGAATGAAAATAAAGGGCTAACCTTTTCACGTAGTAGTAACAGAAGTCAGCCAAGATGAAAGTTTGAACAATTTCAGAGAGCAGTACCATTGGTAGCCAAAAGTACCCGCTCCCAAGCAAGAACAGATATGTTCCAGCAGTATCATAAACCTGAAGGCATTATCTTTTTAAGTAATTGACACAGTTCAAAATATTTACTACAAGTAGAAGAACGTTTCATATTATTCGTGTGTTCATTGTCACAACACATAACTTCTGACTTCACAAAGAGTTAGTTACTTTAAAAGATAAACTCTGTCTCGTCCCGATGAAATCGCTTGAGGATGAATATAATGGCAACTAACCCTTCCTTTTAAGTAATTGGACACAGTTCAAAATATTTACTAAAAGTAAAAGAATGTTTCATAAAATTTGTGTTTTGATCGTGGCAACACACAACTTCTGACTTCACAAAGAGTTACTTTAAACTTTGTTTCGTCCTACAAAATCACTTGAGGGTGAAAATAATGGCAACTAACCCTTCCATGAGTTCACAAACACTCAAATATTATCACATTTTAACTTCCAGGTGGTGTTAAAGAGACAAACTAACCGATAATATCCAATGCGCACATCCCAAAAATCGAGCAATGCCAAGTGCAAACACATAGTGAGCTGTAAATGGTTCAATCATCTAAAACACAAAAAAAAAAACAAGAAAAGTAATTCAAATTTCCTATATTTTTAAGATAATGGGTCATAACCAAATATAAAAAGGTAGATATAGACCTTTGCATTTTGCATCATGTGAAGCTGAGGCAACACTGAAATGGACTCCAGGTAGACACAGAATGCCCAAAGGATTCGGCTGACGTATGAGTGCTGTGTATATGGGTGGATCAGTACGCTTAGAATGGCACAAGGCACCACCTGTTGGAGAGAGAGATGTTAACACAGTAATTACTAATGGCAAAAATGCTCCTAAGTACGTACTTAGGGAACTTACATGAGTACGTAGTACAAATTAATGGCATAACTGTAATAAAATTTGCAAATTCTGCTTTTACCAAAATACCCTCTGTGCATTTGTGTAGGAAACTCTTTGTAATCTCACCTTAAGTTAGGTGAGAACGTACTTAGGAGCCTTAAACTCATATTAATTAACTTATTTGACAACACTAAAGACAACTTCGGTAACACCTTAAGAGTCAATTTGAGGCAACATTAGAGTTAGATATATAACAATTGTCAAGACTGAAGTTATTACCCTTTCCAACTAAATTACAATCGAAAACTTAATTAATTCTGCTTAGAGTTCTATACATGAGTTGAAACAAATAGAATCTCAAATTCACGATAAACGTGATCTAGTAGTAAAGTGAATATGTTGCTCTTTCCTATTGACCAGAGTAATGTTTTCAAAATTGACAAAAGCTGATTTTGTAATGTGTCATATCATTGTTTAGAATAGTCGACTATCACTAGGTATCTGGAATCTTCGGAACAAGTAACCCGGACCTCTATCCCATTTACCCAACGGGTTAATTATTGTAGCAACGGCAGATTACTCAGAACTCAATCGGTTGAAGTTACACATTCAAGCCACTGTAACTGTTCAAAAGGAAATGAACGGTATACATCAATTTAAAGGCGATAATTAAACACTGAAGAGGTTATAATGCGTAGCTAGAGAAGGCACAGACACTTGTCAACACGAGATAATATTCATAATGAGTTGAGCAGCAAAAATGTAATTACCAGATAATACAAGGGCATGTTGTCCAGCTCCGCGATGTAGGTTGACTTTAACTTGAACCTTATCATGTATATAACCCACACCGTAAAAACAAGTGTTGCACAATCAAGCACAGTGTGAATGTCACCTTCCATGAGGAAGCTGCAATACAGTCTCACAGCTGTGAATATAGCTGTAAGCTCTTGTGTCTTGAGAGAAAGGCCTAAACAATTAGTGTTGTAACCAAATCAATATCTAAAAGCAGATTAAATTAAATTAATCATAGGTACGTGTAAATTAAATTAATCCTACCGCACCTGATCATTTTTCGAGAATAGTCATATTACAATTAAACCTCAAAAAATGAATCTCCGATTATCTAGGTTACAAAATACACTGTGTCTGGATAAAAAATAAGTATCGAACTAATTTGACGAGATTATTCATTTATCGAGAGTAAAATAAAAAACAGTAAAAAGAGACTATGATATATAAAATTAAGACAGAGGGAGGAGGAGAGGAACCGGAGCAATTCTTCTGGGTGGTGAGCTTGAAAATCAAGACAGCAATACCAGCGACGTGAATAGCTTCAGAAGCAACAAAGAAATGATTGCTATCTTTAACCAGTAATTTCAGAGCCACCAGGGATGAAATTACAGCAGTAACAGCCAGGAAGATTTTAACCTTGATCGATTGTCTTCTTACCCATGCGAACAATTTGTTCACAGACGATGATCCTCGCCTTTTCCCCATTCCAGATTTTGTGAAAATTCCTTTTTAATTAAACTTTAATATATTGAATTTCGATGGCAAGTAGGTTGGGGAGTCGTATCCTGTCAGCTTATTATATTGCAGTTGCGGGCGGATGTTTCGTTGACATGCCCACTCACTTTTAATTAGTTCACCAAACTTACGGTGCGGCTAGGTTACCCTATCTCTCAATTTTTGACCCGTGTCTTAGAATTTGGAACTCGGTTTCACTGGATGAAAATATTAGAGTATTCCAAAAATACTTAAAAAAAGGTATTTTGTTGAAAAATCGAACATATTTATATATTAATTTTTATATGTACTAGCATTTTAATCGTGTTACGCACCGAAAACATAATTTTAAATAATCTAAAATAGAGTAAAGTACATTTTGTGTACTCGCACTTTAATCAAGACACCACTTGCAATACTATAGTTCAAAATCGAGCAGTTGCAATATCAATATTTGTATTTCAATGCACTTTGTTGCATTCCGTTAACTGAGGTTAACTCCGTTATTAATTTAGTGAGTAAAGTGCACTTTGTGTACTCGCACTTTACTCTAAAGTGCATTTTGTGTACCCGCACTTTGCTCAATACATCACTTGCAATACTTTAGTTTAAAATTTAGAGTAAAATGCGAGTACACAAAATGCACTTTAGAGTAAAGTGTAAGTACACAAAGTGCACTTTACTCCCTAAATTAATAACGGAGTTAACCTCAATTAACAAAATGTAACAAAGTGCAGTGAAATACAAACATTGATATTGCAACTGCTCGATTTTAAACTATAGTATTGCAAGTGGTGTCTTGACTAAAGTACGAGTACACAAAGTGCACTTTACTCTCTAAAATAATTATAAAAACATTTATAAGTGTCTAAAAATAAAAAAAAAATTCTCAAATAATTTTACGATGTTACTTTTACGGAAAGTTCGGTTTAATATAGTCTTATCTTAATATAGGTCCCGTAAGGGCTTAATATAAGCTAGGGGGTTGAATAGCTTATCAACTTTTTAAAAATTAGAGCTTGGCTTTTTGAAAAATCTTTTTCTTCTTTTAAACTTCGTTACTTGTCAACAAGTAAAACCCGTGCGGAAAATAAAGAGAGAAAGAAAAGAGAGTGTGACACGATCGATTTGTATCCTGGTTCGTGATGGCGCAACCCCTAATGGATTCGCTCACCTCTACTCCAGTCCTCGAACTCCTCCCCGGACTCGAGATTTTTACCACTATAAAGAAACTCTTTTATAGTAGGCGGAGAAGCCTTTACGAACTAACAACTATCTATTTATCTTGGAGCGAAACACAACCGTAACCCCCTCAGAATAGAATAGCAAACTAAAAACACAAGACTTATCTTAGAGCGTAACACCTAGTTACCTCCTCAAAGACTTGCAAATACCTTTGTAGACTATGTACTTCTACAACTTTGTCGATCTTAGATCTTGGATTTTTCCTTTTCTTCACGGTGCAAAGGCTACTAACTCCCTGTTAGTATGCCTAAGACTTGGGTCTTAGAACAAGGATCACCTCACTTCACTTCACCTCACTACTAAGATTAGAATACAAGTACTACGAAACAAATAACCTTATAAGATGAAAGATTATATGACGTAGTATGTTACGGTAATAAATCACAAACAACAATATATAAGTATATAAACGGCTAATGTCTATATATTATATATGAGCTAGGCTATGTCATGGATTTCCGAAAAAAATGGACTAAGCACTAAACGCACAAACTATAAGAGAATAAGTCATTTAAGAACAAGTAAGTGCAAAGTAACACAACGATACTATACTTGGCCGAATATAACTAGTGTGGCTGAATGTATAGTTCGAAGTACTCACCAATACTACACTTGGCCGAATGTAACAAGAATGGCCTTAGTATAGTTCTAACTTCTACACTTGGCCGAGAGTAGGTAATACGGCCTTAGTATAGTTTAAAAGTTCAACAATACTTTGTATGGCCGAATGTAACAAATAAGGCCTAGTATTGTTCGAACTTTGTGAAAATGGACTAAGCACTAAACGCACAAACTATAAGAGAATAAGTCATTTAAGAACAAGTAAGTGCAAAGTAACACAACGATACTATACTTGGCCGAATATAACTAGTGTGGCTGAATGTATAGTTCGAAGTACTCACCAATACTACACTTGGCCGAATGTAACAAGAATGGCCTTAGTATAGTTCTAACTTCTACACTTGGCCGAGAGTAGGTAATACGGCCTTAGTATAGTTTAAAAGTTCAACAATACTTTGTATGGCCGAATGTAACAAATAAGGCCTAGTATTGTTCGAACTTTGTGAAAACGAACACGTGTATTCTTGATTTGTTAAGTCCTTAACCAAAAAATTCATTTGTCTTTACCGACAACTTCGACAAATATTTTGACTTGACACACGTTCAAACATAATATTTCATGTAGAATAATGACCATGAAGTCTAAGGAATAAATAAGTTTTAATTAAAAATGATTTTATCCGAAAAAATAAGAATTTACGGGTATTTTGGAATAAAATCTATTTTGGGCAAGTTGGCATGGCTTTAGATAAGGCAATTTGATATAAATGTTTAAATAAATATATCAAATTTATTTGAGTCTAAAACATTTAAGAACGACACTCTTTTAAATAAAAAGAACAGTTTTGACTCGTAAAAGCAGTGTTTGAAATATCTCGGTTTGCGTGCCTTTAGCCGATGTCTATTTTTCTTTGACAAAAATAACCTAGTATAGAAAACATCATTAGCTTGGTATTTCTATCCCAAGTCAATTTCAAATAAAATATATCGGAAAATATTTTGGTTTGGTTTGACCAGTTTGACTTGATTCTGGATAATTATAAAAAAGGAATCTAAGGGAGGATTTACTATGTGACTTAGTAACTTCCTAAATCTAATTTAATTTTCACTTTTATTTTGACAAATTCCAAAATCTAAAGGAAAAGGCTGCCAACCAACCAAATAGAGGCTAGTTTGCTTATAATATTATATAATTATGAGAACTGTATATGTTATAAAATTATAAAATGACATATCTCGATAAATTAATAAATTATTAATATATTAATAAATTATTAATTTATCGATTAATTAATAAAAAAAATTGGTCCCAAGGGTATTAATTTATCGAGATTTTACTGTATAATCTTTTGTTACAGATGATGTATAATGTTAAATATTTGTATTAGAACAATGGAATTATTTTAACCACATATTATTTTTTGAATCACATGATTTCATTTGTATGTATACTATATATGTCTATAAGTTAATCTATGCTATACACTGATGAATTTTAATATTTTTTTTATCTTATTATCTATATTTTGATTTATAAGGTTTTATCGGTAGAAAAATAAAATTTAAAAATAATAAAATATAATAATATATGTATGATGTTATTCTAAGCATTTGTTTGTATTTTGATGATAAAAATTCTTAATATGTTGTCAAGGAGAATAATATCTTGAACTTTTGAATGTAACTTAAAAAATAGATAATATAAATATTTTATAATAATATGTTGTTGACGGGATTCGAACGTTGAACCAGTGGGAGCATTTTAGATATCAAGAAAACAATATTATTTTAATATTACATTCAACGGTTCTCTTTTATCTATCTTTAAATCTAACGATTGTTATTTAGAGTACCAGATTACCAACCAATCAAATATAGGATAATTTGCTTATAATATTATAGTATAGATAGATAGTATAAATATATAGATAGATAGATTTAAAAATAATAAAATATAATAATATATATATGATATTATTATAAGCATTTGTTTGTATTTTGATGATAAAAATTCTTAATATGTTGCCAAGGAGAATAATGCGTGTGTTTGGGGTATCACAAAAAAGTTGATTTATAGCTTAAATTGAGTAAATGTCATACAAGTGATAAGTTGATGAATTCTTATAAATTATACGGGTGTTTGGATAAATTTACTTATAAGTTAGTTAAGAGTTTGCTAAATTAAATTTGAAAAAATAATTATTAAATACAATGATTTCAACACCTGTATTTTAAATTAAAAAAATATTTAAAAACACAAAGGTAAAAATATAAAGTATTAAAAAACAAAGAAATCAAGTAATAAGTCAATAAGTTCAGGAAAATGTACCCCATTATTAACATTCAACTTATCAACATATTATTTATAAGTTGAGGTCCTAAGTAGGGTTGTTCACGAACCGAGCCGAACCGAGTTTTGATGTAAACGAGCCGAACCGAGTTTTGATGTAAACGAGCCGAGTTTTACTTTTTTCTCTGACGAGCTGAGCCGAGCCAAGCTTTCTTATCGCACAAAATTCGTGTTCGAGCTCGAGCTCGTTAACTAACGAGCCGAACACGAGCTTTTATCGAACAAAAACGAGCCGACCCGAGCCGAGCCGAGCCGAGCTCATTAGAACTTATAATTTTTATTGATAAAAAAGCCCAATTTTTCTTTGCCCAAAGAATTAAAACAATTTTTTTTGAAACCCAACCCAATTTCCCAATCAATTCTCAATAAATCTAAAATACACGTACTATAAATTGAAAATTTTAATTTAAAATGTTAGAAAATACAACAAATAATATAAAAATATGTCGAATATATCTTAATTTTTTCAAGCTTTATCAAGCCGATCTCGAGCCAAACGAGCTCGAGTCGAGCTCACTAATAGCTCGGCTCGAGCTCGTTTTCTTAACGAACAATTTTTCGAGCTCGAGCTCGAGCTCGAGTTCTTAACGAACCGAGCCAAGTCGAGCCCTTAACGAGCCGAGCTCGAGCTTGTTCACGAACAACCACGTTCGTGAACAACCCTAGTCATAAGTTGGGTTGACAAATACCTCTCTAGTAAGCTCTTATTAATTTATAATGTATAAGTTACACTAGACCCGACAATTTTCGACACTACACGAAACGACTCGAAAATTTAGTGTTTGGGTTTGCATTTTTAGTACACGAAACGAAAGTACACGAACACGAAAGTACACAATCGAGATTTAGTGTCGGGTTTGTGTTTACCCTTCAAGTACACGACACGACACGGAGTACACAAAATAAATAAATTAATATTTATAAATAAATATTTATATTAGATATTTTTATATTTTTATTAGATAATTAACATTTATTTATGTGATTATATATAAATTTATAATATTTTTGTAAATCTTATGTAAATATATATTTTTAATACATTTTGGTAAAAATATTACCAAAATTTTTAATATTTTAATATATTTACTTATTTATTTTAATTCTTATTATTAATTAGAATTACACGAAAAGTATACGAAACGAAAGTACACGAACACGAAATTACACGAACCCTAAATGGGTAGTTTTGGGTTTAGCATTTAGGTACACGAAACACGAAAGTATACGACACGAAAGTACACGACACGAACGAATTGCCGGGTCTAAGTTACACAACCCAAACAGGTCTAATATCTTGAACTTTTGAATGTAACTTAAAAATAGATAATATAAATATTTTATAATAATATGTTGTTGACGGAATTCGAATCTTGAACCAGTGTGAGCATTTTAGATATCAAGAAAACAATATTTTTTTAACATTACATCAACAGTTCTTTTTTATCTATTTTTAAATCTAACAGTTGTTATTTAGAATCCAGACTACCAACCAACCAAAGAGAGGTAGTTTGATTATAATATTACAGTACACGTAGATAGATATAGGTTATTAAACATAAGTAGGAACTACAAAGTGTCGTGACTTCAAGGTAAGATCTCTAGTCACAACGGCATGCTAGATGATATAAACTTCAAATATTTTGATGGTAGAGCTCCAAAGGTAATCTTGGAGTGATGACGACTTCAACAGGCTTCACCTTGGGCAATGCAATTCCCAAACCCTCCTCCATATCCACTGCCTCTCCGTCCAAACTTTGGATATTAAAACCTTGAAGCAGCCTGGCCAATACAAGTTGTACCGTTTCGAACCCATATGTCACTGCAGGGCACATTCTTCTGCCCGAGCTAAACGGAATGTACTCAAAATTCTGACCCTTATGATTCACATTTTTGTTTTCTTCAAGAAACCTTTCGGGCCTGAACTGATCAGGCTCTGACCATATTCTTGGATCTCGATGCAGTTTCCATAAGTTGACAACTAAACGCGTTCCTTTTGGTACATGATAGTCACCTATATGACAATCGTCAGTGGCTTCTCGGGGTCCTGATAAGGGCCCTGGTGGATATAAACGTAGTGTTTCCTTTACTATGGCTTGTAGATATGTTAAGTTCTTCGTATCAGATTCTTCAACCCATCTGTTGGTTCCCACATTGCGGTCCAGCTCATCTTTAGCTAGTTTTAGGGAACTTGGATTGTTAAGTAGTAGTGACACGGCCCATGTTAGTGTTTCAGATATGCTTTCTGAACCAGTCATGATAATAACCTGAGAATGTTGTGTAAGATTAAATTGGTTAGACAGGGTTCTATGAAGATAAGATTGTAATTTTCATGTGATTTTTATTTGGATTCCTACCGGACAGTAGAAACAGGTATACATCAGCCTGGTTGGATATTTTGCTAAATAAATCTTTTTATTTAAGTAAAAATTTGCTATCTTACGATACAACTTTCTGATCGACCAATTTCATTGTATGTACTCCCTGATAGGCTATAAGAGCCCTAACTCCAAAATCTAGTGCCTAAGCCCGGGCTCAGGGTTCACTCAGACTCCGGGATACAACATGTTCGGTGGTACCAGAACCCTGACTCCCAAGTACACTCTCAAATCTTGACTTGGACAAATAAACTTCCACAGACATTCAAAGAAGGATAAGCTCAAATTACGTATGATGAGATTGTCAACTATGATGTGGAAAATAGAGGACGGTGTCAGAAATCACACCTGGGCACAATAGGGAATATCCAATGATTGGCACAAGTATATTCTATTTGAACCACACGCCAGCAGGAGCCTGGCACATGTCCCCACAATTCTCACCTGGACACATGTGACCCATCAACATCATCCAGGTGTTCCACCTACTTAGGATCCAACGCTCATGATTGCAGGTACCCCCTGAACCCTAATTCTGGGCCTATAAATAGCCCAAGAAGGAAAGGTTTAAGGTTACACACTCTCTCTCTACACAATCTATACACACACCCTCCATATTTAGATATCTCTATTGTCTTATCTTCCCTTCCAAAGTCATCACTTACTCTCACGCCGGAGGCGCCGTCAGGGTCCAAATCCCCCTCCGGTATTGTTTTGCAGACACCCACCAGCAACAACACCGCATCCAGGCGTGGGAACAGCAGGAAGGACTAGATCGGATTCTGGAGTTATCACTCCCAATCCTACTTTAATAGTACTATGTGAATTATTATTGGCTTCTATGAAATTAAAGCTTTACCTGTATTGTTGCCTTGATGATCGTGTCACGATCGTACGCCATAGTTTTAGCATCCAATCCAATGATTGACAGCATTGCATCCATGAAATCAGTGTCAATAACATCAGCACCACAAGCGTTTCTTTCTTGGACATGTTCTTCAAGCCATTTCTTCAATATAGTATCAACTTCCTTCGAAGTACGCATCATAGATTTCAAATAGCCTCCGATGTCCAACCATTCAAGACTTGGAATGAAATCGGACACGACAAATACACCACCAAGATACAAGACTCTTTTGATAGCTTCTTTGATATGCAAATCCTCAGGACTGCTACTAGAATCAAATCGCTTACCGACAAGCATCCTTATGGTCGTGTTGAAAGTAAAGTCATCAATCCACTTGCTTATAGTTACAGTGCTAGCAAGGCTACCATTTTCTGAGCATAACAAGTACAGTTCCCTTATGCATATATAGAGCTCAGAGGATTGATGGTGCTTGAACTTCTGGATCTGGTGGCTGGCTAAGAGCTCAAGATTGACAAGCTTACGAACATCGCGCCAATATGGCCCATAAGGAGAAATCGCAAAGGCTGCATAGTCATATCCCAAGTATTTGGACACAGACATAGTCGGCCTAGTCGCAAAAATTCTGTCATTGGTGGTGAAACACTCTTTCACCATCTCCCAACTGCTAACCACCACTCCATAGTGGTGTCCGAGTCGGAGAGAGAATATGGGGCCAAATTTATCAGCCTTGTTTCCGAGGATTCGGGCCAAGGGGTATTGACCCCTTAAGAGATGTAGGTGGCCAACGAAGGGCAATGCTCCAGGAAGTTGAGGAGCTCTGCGGTGGACAGTGTTTGCACCATATCTTTTGAAATGATAGTAAACAATGAGAAAAGGGAAAAACAAAGAAAATGCAAGGAGACATGGGGACAGATCCATGTTAGTTTAAACAAAGAATCCTCCTATAAGAGAGTGGAGAGTGGATAGTAGAAAGTGCAGAAGTAGAGAGGACAATTAACATATTTATAGCTCACATCCATTCAACAACTGTCTTTTAAATTACTGTATATTTTTACTGAATTTACACTGTAAATAATGTTTTCTCATCAATTTTGTACCACTTAAACGTTAGACCTACAGCATATGTGTTTCACATTTGGACCATTGAGACACTGAGAAGCAAACCGAGCTAAGCCACAAGAACATGAAGAAAAGTACAAGAGTCCAATAATGCAACAGTTTTTAACGTGTGACACAACGGGGGTGTACATGGGTCGGCAAAACCGAGGAACCCGACCCAAACTGACTCTATTTTTGGCCGATCCAATCTGTAAAATTACAAACCAATAGGTGATTGGGTTAAAACCACTTCAACCCGACTTTAATGAGTTGGGTATGGGTTTAGAATTTTTTTGGCCAACCCAAGCCAACCGGATAATAATTTAGTAAAACGCTTGTATAACATGTATACCATCCTAATTTCTTTTTCTTATTCTTTCTGATTCATATTTGCTTTGATTATTGCGGGTCACTAATGGATTCTTCTTGCAATGTGCCAACTTACTTGCTTCATCAATGCTATGATGCTATCTTTCTATATTAGACTATTAGTATCTATACTGATTGAGAAATTCTGAAGTCTGTACTCCTACTACATGTTTCATGGTTTCTATAAACTAGATAGTAGATAACATATTAGTTATTAGTTCCATATTTAATTATTTGTAATATATAAATTTTGAATTGATGTAGTAGTTTACTTCCACATGTATATAATATTATGAGAATTTGAGTTCACACCCTTTATTCTTTGTTTGTCCAAATGCAATAACATGGTTGATGACAAGCATAATACACAACATACTGGAGTAAGAATCACGCCCCCATAAAGAAAAAAATATAAACTAATATTATAAGGATGAAGATAAGTCAAATTTCTTGAAAGCCATTACCCCTTCCTACCAAATTTGAAAAGGAATCTGAATTAATAATTGGGATATTCTTAATGGTAGCATCGTGGTTTTGACTTTTTCAAATGGTACCATTTTTAAACTATCACACTGTATTGTTATGCTCATACCTTGTTGAATCTTGTAATATGGCACCTGATGAAATATGGCACCTGATACTGTCATTTATTTCATTACCAATTTTATGGTTCGGAGTAGTTTTTCTTTTCTTTTCCAAACACGATCAAAACCCTATTTAGTATTGCTAAAATGGGTGTGCAACTTCAAAGGATTCTGATAGAGAAGGGAGTTGGGGACGAAGGAGGAACGCCTGAAATCTGAATGATGATACATCAGCTAAGAAAAACGGGCCAAAATTGTAAGAGAGTGTGGTCCTAAGCTCTTGTGCTAAATAAGACTAGCATGCGTAGCTTTTAAGTGTTAGATTAGTCAAGAAAACTTTAGGGGTCTGTAAAAGCTAAGACCCTTGACAATCACCGGTAAAACTGAAAAGTACACAAAATTGTCATCAACGATTTGCTAAACTCATGCCTTAAGCTACAGAGATTATGAAATTGATAGAGGCAGTAAAATTTTTATGACTATAAACTAAAATTCAACTTTCGGTGGCCAAACATATTCAGAGTGCAAAATTTCTTAATTACTCGATTTAATTGAGCATTACAAAAAATGAAAGAGTATTGCTGGCAATACCCGGGGTTCTCTCCCACCAATAGGCTGCAGCTTTGCTCATAAATGCAAGTAATATAGCATCATAGCGGCGCCACAGGCTCACAGCAGGCAGCTAAACAGCTGCAGTCCCGAGTCTTGCTGGATGTATAATATAGCATCAATTTATGAACGTGATATTATACAACACTAGCCGAAGGGGAAGGAATGCTGTGCAGAAATTTCACCCTTGCAGCAGGTTCTGTTGAAAATCGACCCAAGACGGCCATGGTAGCTGTACTACTACCAAACTTCTCAATCCCTCTGGATATCATACAAGTGTGGTTACACTCAACAACTACCATTACATCTTTACCCACCAGCAATGAAACAGTTTCTGCAATCTGCCTGGTGAGCCTTTCCTGTACTTGAAGCTTGAAACCATGGAAATGCACTATCGACTGTAAAAGGGATACTCCAATGGCATCGATCCCTGTACCGAAATAACCAATATGCACGACACCGTGAAATGGAAGCAAGTGGTGTTCACATTGGGACCAAATTGATAAGTTCAGCTCAGACTGTATAGATTCTTCTGTATGACCATTGTCCCCATTGGATTTAAAGAGATTGATTCCATAGCGATCAACCCCATGTAGCTTCATCTCAAAGTCAGTGTTCCGAAAGTTCATCAGCCACTTAACGAAACAGGTAGGAGTTCCTAGAAGTTCTTCTCTCAGAGGGTCTTCCCCCAACGACTGAATAATTGAAGTCACTACATTAACCATTTCTACATTTGCTGGTTCCATCTTGGAGATATTCTGAGATGGACACCAACTGCCATGTCCAGATACTCTTGAACAACTATCTTCTGTATTTATTCCTCTAAATCTTAAGAGACTCAGAAACTCACCCCAGATATCTTCCTTTTCATTCTCGAAAACCCCTGAACCAGAAGTCACCACTACCTTGAACCAGCGCTGGTGATTTGAGTTAAGAAATGCTGACGCAAAATTTGAAAAGTGAATATGAGAACACTGGAGAACAACCGCAACACCTGTTGGCATAATTCCATAATGTAGAGCTGAACAGATATCATCTGCCAATCGTTGTGGATCTTGGAGCCTTTTTGCAAAAACATCAGCAACCCGAGAGAGCTTGCTTAAGCCTACCACTCGTTGTCCAGATGGGACATAACCGACATGACATTTAACCTGGAAAGGAAGCAAACACGACTCGCAGTATGAGAAGAGGTCAAGATCTCGAACTATAACTAGCCCACCCACTCCTCCAGCATGACCAACTCCACTCTCCAAGCCAGCCTCAGGGAATAAAGCACTCTGAACAATATCTTTCACCTTTAGCTTGTAACCTGTAGTAAAACATCAGCAAAATTTAAAATCAGAAACAGACCAAGCATGACCTCCAAAAAATGTGTGGATCAAGTGATTAGACATATAAATGCAAAATATGCCACTTCTAAGATGATACAGCACTAGCTGAATGGTACAGAATCTGGATTCTTCTAGGTAACCAAACAAGTAAACAGGTAAAGAAAGTTGATAGTTGAGATGTCCAAAGATGACCAAATTCTGATTTGTATGTGCTAACATACATATACCCTGCATATACCCTTTATCTAATCACTATATTTGTAGCGAGTCAAAAGAGTTTCATAGACAAAAAATTGTCAATTTTTTACTAGACTAATACCAGTTAGCAACTCAATAACTACTCAACAGAAAACTAGATGCCACTAGTAGCAGATCTTAAGGTCAAGACTTGGACAAAGTAGGCATTTTAATCTTGTTTTGTATAAAGCATATACCTTATCTCCACATCAGTATTTGATAAAAGCACAATAAATTCTTCTAATGCTAATGGAACACATAAGTATATGATCTCCGCTTACATATTCAACTTCCTCAAATCAAGTAGCTAAATGTATAAACTGCAACAGCTGATGGAAATGTGAGTAAATTACACATCACACCTTTTCCCCAAAGCTTTCTACCACCAAGAAATATACTAAACTTTCACATAAGAGATCTAACTAACAGCACTTGTCTGTGAGCGGATATCAATTCTATTGAGAAATTACAAATTAGCAGATGACAGAGAATTAGATATAGAAAACTTTAGGGACGTATAGAGAAAAAGAAGTCACAAAGAGAGAAAGACAGAAATTTTATGAATTGGTAAAGAAATTCAAATTCCTTAATATCAAAAGCATAATACTGATTAAGAAGAAGAAAATTTTAAACTGAAATAACAAGGTTCTATCATTGTTATCATGGTGTCACCAAGACCTAGTTTAGTTTTTAACTCAGAAACGACTCCTTTAACTTCTTCATCAAACAACACATCTTCTCCCTGTAACGACTTCTCTAGTTTCTTCTTCTCTTTTCTTGATTTCTTCTTTGCCCCTCCATTCGTTCTATTTTCCTATATTCTATTTACTTTTGTACTCGCTTTTCTTCCTCTTTTCTCTTCTTTCTTCTAATTCTAGCTAGTAGCCGTATATAATCCATCTATATAATTTGTAGTTTATAAACAAGAACATAATACATTGGAGAATGAAAATTATGTATTCAATTACTATAACTTTTTTCATACAACTAAATGTTATTATAATAATTATACCTACAAAAGTACATCGTCCATAGACAATAATATATATGATATTAACATATAATTAATAACTGTATAACAACTATAAGTAAAGTATCCAACCATCGGAAATAATACATCTTATATTAGAGGATATATACTAGGATCTTTTCCCAGTAACCATATATATCTGTGTGGATTACTAGAACACTGGTAGCTATAATATTTTAGTAAATAAATATACATATACATTAAAAGATAAACATGTATGTGTCTGTGTGTGTCGGAAATGTGTATAATGTGCTGAACACTGTAAATCCGTATCAACGTCATATCGTCATGGGGTCGAAAAGCCCCTTACCAACAGTACTGTGGTGCCATGTCGCCAGAACATCATAGTTCTAAATTTGTAAATCACAAGAGAAGCAGTCAGCTAGCGTTGACAGTTGCTGCTCACCTATTTGTTCAAACACTCAACTGTACTATATTCTATGATCCATCCCAAGGATAATACTGAGCTAATGAGATCATGCAGTACTGATAAAACAGCTGAACATTCCACCCTTACATCTATTTGTCATTTGTCATTTCCTTAAGCAACTGTTTTAACTGTCAAGGACAGAGGTGTATTTTGTGTCTTACTGTCAGGGTCTACTGTTATGCATTGGATTCCGTTTAGATATGGTTCATGTATTTTTGGTGGGCTATATAGCATCTTTACCTTTTGCTGCAAGATCTATATAGATATTTGAATGATAGTTTGTATCTTTCAATTCCGAGTCTCTTTCATCACTATGCATTCGAGCTTTCTATAAACTATAAAGCACAAGCAGTTAATAGCCTCATCCTAGCAGGAGGGACAGCTTATACTGAGGGTTTGAGCATGTAGTGCATGTTAAGGTCGAAATGTAATAAATGTTTTTGCTGCAGTAGGTTTAGGCCTGTGTAGTTGGTGCATCTTTGGATTAACTTAAGTTTTGTTGAGAAGGCATTGAAGTGGAATGAGCAAGATCCTCAAGCACTTAAGGTATTCAACTTCAGAATTGAACCAATAGTTACACTAATTATTCAAATATTCCTGATTATGAAGAGATTTTGTACCATAAAATACATTGAGGGAAAGAGCCATAGATTTGAAGTATCATATTTCTAGTGCGTGCATGTTCATACGGTAGTGGCTAGCTTATATATTAGGGAACAAGACAAATTTCATCTAGTCCAACAACAATTTATGAATTGTTGGTCTAGGAAAACAATTTATGAACAATTTATGAGAGAGAGAGAGAGAGAGAGAGAGAGAGAGAGAGAGAGAGAGAGAGAGAGTGCACCTCTTGTTCCTTCACGGAGGGCCTTGGCAACACGAAGAGGGGTCTTTCGAAGACCTTCTCGATTGATATCTTCACCTAGACCAAGCAGCAACACTTTAACAGCATCCTCAATAACATCAATCTTCTCTTCTTCTACTTCTTCTTCTTCTTCTTCTTGTCTGTTTTCAATTCGTAGCTCCCTGCAAACCCCTGCTTTCAATCCTTTCTCTAGCTCCACATTGAAATGCCCATTAACTATACCTTCCATCGACTTAAAAAAATTATTAAAAAAAACCCACCCCGCAACACTAATCACCCACAAAATTCAAGAAACAAAAAAAACAAAAACAATCTTGCGAGTTATGGATAAATAAAGAAAAACCTAGCTAACTAAGAATGTAGTGCAAAAATAAAAGGGGTTATGAATCTAATAAAGAAATTGATCTTTACATGTAATAAAAAGGATATGAAAGGATGGAATGATAAAAAGGGTGTATTATGGGGTTGATATTGAGAGACAAAGAGATGGCAGAGGAAAGAAAGATACAAAAAGTTTGAAAGATGATACAAGGGGGGAGGCGTTTTATCTTGGAATGTGTGGAGTGCTTTTTGGAGGAATGGCTGCTGCAAGATCTAGCAGGGTCAGGTGTATTATATTTATGGCCGTGTGTCAGATACTCACTCCATCCCATAAATTTTACTAGTTATTACGTCATGCTTATTCAGGGCCGGAGGCAGCAAAGGTTACGGTGCCCATATAAATAAAAAAATGTTTTAAATTGATTAAATTTCAGATATTAGAAGGATCTTCATGGGTACGTCAACTCGATTAAATTGATTCAGTTTAATTGAATCAATTTGATCGATCGATTTAATCACATGATAAAAATCTGTTACTTAATTGAATTAAAAAAAAAAAAGTTCAAATCAATTTAAATGAGTTGGATATATGTTGAATTTTATATTTTTTCGGCCAATCTAACTCGATTTAAGTTATAATTAATATCTATATTATATTATTAAAGACGAGACATTAAAAATTTATTTGGTCTGTATAGTTTTTTTTGAAAAGAATGATATAAATACCAGATTTTATTATTATTATTATTATATTATTAATGAAAATATCTATATTCAAGAGAGATTGTAAATTCTACCAATTCAATTACCTTATCACCAGATGCGTATTACACAGCAGTTCACTGTTCTTCTTCTTCAACTTCTATTCTACGGACCCTCGACTTCTTTCCTACAACAACTACGTTCTTCTTCTTCAACTTCTATTCTACGGACCCTCAGCTTCTTTCCTACAACAACTACATGAGTGTTGGAGGCCCAAGTATAGTTGGGCCGGATATCAAAATAGGTTTATTCAGATATATAAAGTGCGGCCCATTACTTCGGCCCAGTTTGTTCCACCTGACCGTTACATGGCAAGGACCTGGTCTCCCTAGTTCTAAGGTAGATGAAAGTCACGTTCACCACGTTCAGTGTGATCCCGGGGATATCGGAAGTCGGCAACAGTTAAGCTTATAAAAGCCTTTGCCAAGTTCCATTTTACACACATTCAATACACACAAGCACTTGTACATTCTATTTTACTCACCGGAACCGATTAATTTATTCTCACACCGGAGGTGAATCGGGGGACAAACCCCTCACATTCTTCTCTTTTTCAGGTTAACCCGAAGTGCTATTTGGAGTCTGACCCGACAGAAATTTGGTTCCAACATTTGGCGCCGTCTGTGGGAACGTACAAGTAAGCTTGAAGCAAATCAAACAAACACGATGACTATCGATAATACTGATGGTCGTCCACCTAGTTTTACCGAAACTCCTCGCCAAGGAGCTTCTACCTCCACACCCCCGATAAACTGTGTCCTTAACTTCGATGCCGAGATATAAGAGGGTCCAATGCCCACTCCCGAAGAGCAAAAGGCTATGATCCTTAAGTGGCGTGAAGAAAGGGCCTCAAAGAATGGAAGACAAAAGAAGTTGGAACAAACGGAGAAAGAAGCCCAGGCGAGAGCAAAGAAGAGGGAAGCCGATCTGGCTAAGCTGGAGGCAATCAAACGTCGGAGGGCCGAATTGGACGCAGAGGAGAAAGCCCTCCAGGACGCCGTGGAAACTGGCGAAAGAACTCTGATGGTGACTGAGCAGAGGAAGGAAAAAAAGGTGTATAATGATGAAGATGAGTCTTCGGATTCTGAATCACACCCCCGAAGAACCCGTCACAAAAGCACGGTTCGTTCAGACACTGACGATGAAAGAGACCCTAACATGAAAGACAGGCTAAGACGAATGGAGATGGCCATGTTCGGCGATCGTAGAGTGAGTCATTAACCCGTCATATCTGAGGAAATTGAGCAATATAGGCCTCCACCAAGAAGACAGTTCCCGAAAATGAACGAGTTTAGTGGAAAAGGCGATCCTGAAGATCATTGTGAGAAGTAAGAGTCCCTTGACCGGTATGGGACATTGTGACATAATGTTGTGCAAGATGTTTAAGACATATTTGAAGGGACCTGCTACCATGTGGTATAGATCGATGAAACCAAGGTCAATTTGCTCGTATGACTAGTTGAAAAGGAAGTTCTCGAGGCACTATTCCCACTTGTGCCGAAGAGAGAAAGATACCAAAGCTTTGATTCACTGCCGACAAAGGCCGGACGAAGAGTTGGGAGACTACCTGACGAGGTTCAAGGAAGAAGCTGGGATGGTGACAAACTTGGATAAGGTGAAAGCAGCTGGATTCTTGTCGGCCGGTTTGGACCCAGTTAAAGGTAAGAAACTCCGATCTTCTCTGTATGATATTCCCCCTAAGTCTTTAAATGATATATATTTGTGGGGAGAAAGTATTCGAAGAAGAATGGAGTCAATTGGGGGCTACAAGGATAGCCGAAGAGAGGATCGAGGGAAAAAAGGTCGTGATAGGTATGAGTCTAGTCGAAGGTATGATGATAGGAGAAGTGATGCGAAGGGTCGTGACAAAGGGGTCGAACGAAGAAGAGATAAAGATAGTACAGTGTTCACTCCATTGAACGCACCTATCTCGAAGATTCTCCATGAAATAAAAGGAAAGCCAGGTTTCGTTCGCCCAGCCCGATTGAAAATGCCCGACTATAAGAAGAATGGTAGTAAATATTGTGATTACCATAAGGACAAAGGCCATAACACCGATGAATGTTACCACTTAAAGAAGTTGATTGAGAAGATGATCAAGGATGGAGAGTTGAACCATTTTGTCAAAGACCTAAGGGACAAACTAGCCCCGAGGAAAGACAAGCGCAAGGAACCCGAAGATGGTGAGAGGTACATGGGCGAACTGAAGACCATTTCTGGAGGAAGTACCCTGGATCGAGATAGCAAGACGACAAAGAAGAGGTATGTTAGGCAGGTATACAATTTGTACCAGTTTCAATCGGCTAAGCAAGCAATGCCAATCATGTTTACTGGAGATGATTACGAAGATGTGATTTGACCCCATGAAGACCCTTTGATCATTAACCCTATGATTGGGCAAAACAAAATATGGAAAGTATTAGTAGATGGGGGAAGTTCGGTGAACATCTTATATCATCGGACATACAGCAACATGAACTTAGAAGGCGAGCAGTTGGACCCGTGCCATGAAGCTCCTTTATATGGATTTGGAAACCAACCAGTCCCAATCAAAGGTACCATTACTTTATCTGTTCTTTTAGGTAAAGCACCATATACTATTGAAAAGCAGGTGAAATTATATGTGGTTCGGGTAGAAAGCCCCTACAATGCGATCTTGGGAAGGCCAGCTCTTACATCTTTCCAAACGGTGTCCTCAATTCCTCACCTCAAGTTGAAATTTCCAACCGAACACGGCATCGGAGAAATGAGGGGCGACCAGAAGACAGCCTGAATCATAATGCTGGATGACCTAGAGAAAAACCAGGAGTTCGAGATGTCCGAAGGGGGCAAGAGAAAGAGGGTTGAAGGAGAATCTAGCGGAAGTCGCCAAACTATGAACATTGAATTAGAGAAGTTTGGGGCAGATCTATCCAGCCCAATTGTCGAACCAGCAGCAAAAACAGAAGAGGTAGAATTGTATGCAGGTTGTTCGGGAAAGATGGTTCGAATTGGAAAAAATATGGAATCTGACCTCAAGAAGAAAGTGATTAAGGTGGTTAGGCAATACCACGATGTCTTTGCATGGGGGCCCGAAGATATGCCTGGTTTAGATCCAAAGACGACGAATCATTGCCTCAATGTTAAGCCCGAGGCCAAACCGGTTAAACAAAGGAAAATGACTTTTGCCATGGAGAGACAAAATATTATTGAAGCCGAAGTAGAGAAGCTGTTAGAGGCAAAGTTCATTGAAGAGATCGAATACCCGGACTGGTTAGCGGAAAAGGTTGTGACTCCCTAACCGTTTGGCCACGGGCGTATAACTATTCCAATGAATCTCGTATAAAGGCTTGGCATTGGTAACCCGCACATAAAACAGAATGAAGAAACCTTTAAAAGTTGGTTGTCTTCCATCCTTGGTACAAGCAGCAATGAACCACAAGATTATACGGATGACATTTGGCGAAAACTGAGCAGGCAAACACCTGAAATAGTACTTAAACAGATCAGACATAAACTTGTGCATTGGCAAGTGGAAACCTTAACCCGGCTTTAAAGTGGGATACATGAATCAATAGTACTTAAACAGATCAGACATAAACTTGTGCATTGGCAAGTGGCAACCTTAACCCGGTTTTAAAGTGGGATACAGGAATCGCCATCCAACCATCCACATCACGATCATATAACCGCTCACCAACACGCGGCATCCTCCATTCATACCCATCCTCAATGCGGAACAATCGAGACACCAGACGCCCATACTTCTCATCTTGGAAGTTACTATCACAGTTCAAATGCCTGAATTTGCCAAAAGTAGCGTCCATCTCCTTTTTGTCGAAAGCGGTAACCGGAATACCCTCAGTACGATAAAAACTCTCGAAGGTATCAAAATACCTCACTCTATCACAGGCGGCCACTCCCAGATAACTATGAACTTGGGTATCAACCCACCTCCCCATAGAATTAATCAGAACAGGGCGAGTCTTAGAAGCAACATGTTTCGACATCGACATTTTCTACAACAAGCCACAAACAAAACATAAAAAACCATAAAAATATATCCATTAAATGAACTGCCACACCAAACCATCCCCAAGATAGCGAGAATAGAATCACCTACATCAGGCACCCGGATTCAACAAAAAACAAATGAATGGCAAAATCAGTACGCAACACCCCCAAACAGTCCCAAACGATTCATATTCCCCAAAACCCTAAAAATCGTTAACACCTACAGACTCTAGATCAAACAGCAAAATAAGGCCAATTTCACTATACATACACATAACAAGAACACCAACTACACTCATCTTCACGAGCCTACAAATGTCAAACCACGAACATAAACAACAACAAACACACCCACATACATATAAAACACCAACATACATCTACAATCATACATAACACACAAAAACCGGGACATGCAAAAAACAGAAACTCACAAATATCTTCACAACTCGACACAATCTGCCAACAAAGAAGCAAGAGCCTAAATAAACTTACCTCGGAACAACGAAAAGATCGACGTCCAGAGGGCACGAGTACGACGAAAATAACAACAACCACACAAAAAACCAAGAACGACCGGAAGGAGAAGATGAACATTAAAACACGGGAAGACGAAGAACAGAATGCAACTGAAACACTACAATGATTCTTTACACAGCTTTTTATACAAAAATGGCACGGTAACACACATACATTAACTGCATCCCACGTGGCCCACTCTCACTGAAATGTGTTACGCACGCGCTCACCAAACCAACCCAAGACTCCCCCACCTTTCTAACTCTTTTTTATTCTTTAAATCACTAATTCACATCAACTATTAATAACTGTACCCTCTCGATACAAATTCCTCTAAAAAAAGTCAAATCAAAACATTGTAAATATACGTATATATATGTGTACACCTCTGACATCTCACATCAAAAACTTTTCAGACTTTCAATTAATGTTCATTTATATCCCATCATTCACATTTATTATGATCAATCAATAATGCAACAATAAAAAAGACCTTTCGCCTGCACTTACTCCACACTCCCTCATTTAATCACAAAATACCTCGATTAAACACCAACACTGACCAATCACAAAATTTCTTCTAACTTCGAGTGACGCTCGCTCACTTCATTTGGGGGGGGGGGGAATTTCAGATTTTTTCCAAATTTTTTCTAACTTCAAGTGACGCTCACTCACTTCACTTGGGTGGCACCAATTTCAATTTTTTTCTAACTTCAAGTGACGCTCGCTCACTTCACTTGGGGGCACCAATTTCAAATTTTTTCTAACTTCAAGTGACGCTCGCTCACTTCACTTAGGGGGCACCAATTTCAGATTTTTTCCAAATTTTTTCTAACTTCAAGTATCGCTCACTCACTTCACTTGAGGGGCACCAATTTCAAATTCTTTCTAACTTCAAGTGACGCTCGCTCACTTCACTTGGGGGGCACCAAATTCAAATTTTTTCCAAATTTTTTCTAACTTCAAGTATCGCTCGCTCACTTCACTTGAGGGGCATCAATTTCAAATTTTTTCCAACTTCAAGTGACGCTCACTCACTTCACTTGGGGGACACCAATTTTAAATTCCTTCTAACTTCAAGTGACGCTCGCCCACTTCACTTGGGGGGCACCAATTTCAGATTTTTTCCAAATTTTTTCTAACTTCAAGTATCGCTCGCTCACTTCACTTAGGGGGCACCAACTTCAAAAAATTTCCAACTCAAGTCATGCCCGTTTGTTTCACTTGGCTCAACCTTTTCACTTGCATATCGTCCTACTCTCCCTACTCGCTAAAGCGGCCAGAGAGAGTGAGGGCAATGATATATACCCACCTTTCCTAATAGCCGCTAACCCACCCGCGCCTGTCTCTCACCAATCCTTCCATGGTCGCCACCTGCGAACAGTCGCGTGCATCACTACTTGAGTATCATCAACTCCCAGGCACTCAACTATTACAGAGGGATAAACACATTTTAAAGACAGGAACTTCGATCCCCTACTCTTGGTTAATACTTAGTCAACAGACAGGTGTCAATAAAATAAAAGATAAAGCACTTCTCGAGCATGTCCATGCCCAAAGCAAGAAAGTACAACAACTCAACTGTACATCTCAACTATAGCAAGAAGGTACAACAACTCAACTGTACATCTCAACTGTAGCAAGAAGGTCCATTCCTCCTACTATAGCCATAGTGAGCGGCACTTATACTACATGGACAGGTTTTGGCCTATAACTCTACTCTCCCCTCATACATTTGCAGATATACACACATTCACTTACAAAAACACTCCACACACTCACTCAGAAAGCATATCCCGATACTTGTTGCATTTCCGCATATTGCTTTACTCTGTTACTGATTTTCACGCCGGAGGTGCTTGATGGCCACCACCATCGGGCAAACATTATTTTGCAGGTTCCTCATCACAGGCTAAACCGCCACCGGAACAGTGTCTTTAGCGACGGAGCAAGTGCAACACTTATCACTACTTATTCATTATAAGTTAATAAGAGCTTATTAGGGGTTATGAACTCAACTTATAACTTATATGTTGATAAGTTGAATGTTTATAATGTGGTTCATTTTATATGTTGATAAGTTGAATGGTTATAATGTAGTTCATTTTCCTGAACTTATTGACTTATTACTTGATTTTTTTTGTTTTTTAATACTTTAAATTTTTACATTTGTGTTTTTAAATATTTTTTTAATTTAAAATGCAATTTTTGAAATCATTGTATTTAATAATTATTTTTTCAAATTTAATTTAGCAAACTCTTAACTAACTTATAAGTAAATTTATCCAAACACCTGTATAACTTATAAGAATTCATCAACTTATCACTTATATGACACTTACTCATTTTAAGCTATAAATCAACTTTTTTGTGATACTCCAAACACGCACTTAGTTTGCACTTTCTTTGATTTCACACCTGAAAATTTATCTTATTTATAATTTTATTTTGGTTTTTTTTATAAATCTATAACCTTTATTATTCCTCTTTACAAGTATTCTGTACCAAATTTAGGGCCTGTTTGGGCAATGTAAAATAAGTTAGTTTATGCATTATAAGTTCATAAGAGATTATGAGGGGTGTTTGTGTACCCAACTTATTTGATAACTTATAACTTATAAATTGATAAGTTGAATGTTAGAAATCACCAACATTTTACTTAACTTATCAACTTATTCTTTGATTTCTTTATTTTTTTAATACTTTATATTTTTACCTTTGTGTTTTTAAATATTTTTTTAATTTAAAATGCAAGTGTTGAAATCATTGTATTTAATAATTATTTTTTAAAATTTAATTTAGCAAACTTTTAACTAACTTATAAGTAAATTTATCCAAACACCCGTATAACTTATAAGAATCCATCAACTTATCACTTATAAAGCACTTACTCTTTTTAAGCTTTAAGTCAACTTTTTTGTGATACCCCAAACACGCACTTAGTTTACACCTTTTTTGATTTCACCTCTAAAATTATAACGCCTCTTATAAAATTATAACGCCTCTTATAATTCTATGTTGTGTTTTATGAATCTTTTTATGATCGTAACTTTCTTATAAAATTTATTATATTTATAATTCTTTTATTATAATTTACCATTAAAAAATATGATAAATAATATTATAAATTCTATTATAATTGTTTTATTACAACTTACAATAAAAAAGACTGATAAAAAATTATAAAAATAAATAAAATTATGAATTTTATTATAAATGTAATTATTTTATTACAATTTAGAATTAAAAAAGAGTCTGATTAATCCACCAAAAGATTTATCAATGAGAACACATGCACTTCTCTAGACAATCTAAGTTTATTTGTTGTTCGTATAATTCTTTTAGTTTCTATGTTTTATTCTCTATCAATTCATTTTATGTTAATAATGATAACACAAATATCGTATCTATTAATATCATGTATGTATTATTTTTTTTAAAATTTCCGTATCTATCAAAATCATGTGTTTTCTTACTTTTCTTATTTATAAACACCCACAAATATAATTACAGAATTATTTTTTTACAACATTAACATAATTGTTGTACTAATCCTATTATAATTTTTTTAATATGATTTTAGTGAAGTGCACTGAATAACAATGATGTTTTATTGAGGAAAATATTTGTAAATATTTTTAGTTATTAATTACATAGAAAAATACAATATAACTGTAATATAAATAAGTCAATTTTGATATTATCAATCAATTTAATAAATTAATAAATTTTGATTAATTTAATAAATTATCTCGAGTATGTGCTTCGCACGGGTTTATCATCTAGTTATTTATAAGTTAGATAGTATGTAGTGATATTCCATAATTTTTATATTAACAATAATAAAAGAATAATATAAAAAGGACTAAAATTTGAAAATGAATAAAACATAAACTAAAATTGAATAGTGAGCCTAAAAATATGGATCTATACAATTTCCAGGTTTAGTGTAAAATTCAGTTGAATTGCAATGGAATTTGACAATTTTTCGAGCATCGTTAACTGTATTTTGTAATAAATTTCTTTGTAATAAATTTTTGGATTAATAAATTATATTTTATTTTAATTTTGCTCAAATTAATAATCTGAAAAATTGCTGGTTGTTACAGATGTGTCGGGTTAAAGTGAGAGTACTTACGACTGTTTTGGCTTTATCAATTTACATATCAATCAATCAAAAGAATGTGGATGTAACTTGAAATAAAAAATGCAGATGTTTGTATGGTTAGTAAAAAAAAGAATGTGGAGTTCAGAAGGTAGAATATGACCAGGCATAACGCCGGCTTCAAATTGCCTACATTTTTCAGGGTAGAACTAGAAGTTTGAAACTAGTACATGGTTTGGACAGACCCATAGTTTGATATGGAATATAACATCCCCCAAAACCAGCCTAACATCAGAAGGGCCAGATTTCGTAGCGAAGGGGAAGACACTTCAACACTTCTATTTTATCGACTAAAAGCAATTTTCTTCACTACTTCACACATGGTACCTAACTAATATAACATGTACCAATATAATGTTGTTGCCATGTACTCCTCTTTCTGTCCGGGTTACTAACAACCAACACACAGTTAGCATCCAGTTGACCTCTGGTATAGAGCAGCCAAAAAAAGAGTTGAGAAGATGGAGCAATTTCATTCTTGAGATTCCCCTCTTCTTAAATATAATATGCTTTGCTGGTTGCTGACAATTTTCTTCAAATATTGACTTTTATACATTATCATTTCAATATTTAGTATGGTTAACTCAAAAAAAATAACACGTCTACTGTTTAAAACCTAGCTTGTGCATGGCAAGATGTACCCTCTCCTCTGTGATCATTTTGTGGCTGTCGTAAAAATCTAATATTTCCATTGCAATATTTTTCACCTGTTGAATGAATGACATTAAAATGATATCCAAACCTATCAAGAAAGTTGAACAAAGCACAATCTAACTTAAGCAAAGCACAAGGAGATAATATTATGTCAATCTAGTAAAAAAAAACTTATACAAGCTTTGTGTAAAACTGAGAGAGGAGACATCGAAGGGAATATTTTGTACAGTGGACATTTACTAAAGATCCAACGGTCATTATTCTTTTTATGATTGAACCAAGTTGAATCAAACTACAAACAATTATACCCATGTTTGATGTTTGCTTATTTGATGAGTAAAAAGTTAGTTTAAACTGGCAGTAGCAAGATTATCTAGTAAATTAGGAAAGAGGAAAAAAATTAGATGATTTAATTCCATGGATAAGGAAAAACCTTGAGGCGTTGCTAGACGTGGATACATATCCTATTACCTATTTACTTGGATGGTGTTTGACTTAAATCTTCTTAAATGTTATAAAAGGCTGGAGAATAAGCACGAGTGCAAGAGGTCATGTTATAAAGCTCAAATGAAGCCGTAGATACGTACCACATTCATATCAACTCGAAGCTCTTCAAACCAGGTAGTGTTCTCTTTGTCTTTCAGCACACTTGCAACATACATGCAGGCCAGTGCAATCAAGTGTGGAGGATGTATAAGGATCAGATCCATCTTATAGGTGTCATTGACAAGTCCCCTGCAAGGGATATTTTTAGTTAAAATCACAAGGGGACTGAAGCAGCAAACTAAAGGAGATAATGATCATGCTTATAGGCAATTACCAGCTAAACAAAAACATAGTTAAGCCTTTTGCATTTAATTGTCTAATTACACATTGCTGGCACATCTATCCACAACAGTTATCAAAAGAATGGGGATTTACCACAATAATGAGTAAGATGGCCGCGTTCATTCATGAAGTCAAGTTGCTCTAAAGATCTAATGGACTACATTCACGCGTGACTTCAGGTCGAAGTATAGTGATTTAATAATCTGGTTGGCTGGATTGCAATTACAACAAATTGCAGACACAATATGCCTCAAAAATGTTCACTTGTGCTAGTTTACCCATGTACACAGACTCCTTTGATATTAACTATCTCAAGCTATGGGAGTCTTCCTTTCAGATTTCAAAACAAATTTTATTGGAGAAGAAGCTTAATGAGGAGCAACAACAGTGCAGAACACAAAAAGTTGGAGGAAGTGATGTATTAGAGCATGTCCAATGCTAATGTTAAAATAGATGTAGCTATTGCTATAATATGAAACCAAAAAGTGGTTTTTGATGTTAAAATAGAACTCAAAGTCCAATGCATGGTTTTAAAATAGCACCAATTAGATCCAACTTTAACTATATTCCAAATTCCTAAACTTTAAATTTAGAATTATGGTCGTCACTATTGCTTTAATTATTAATTTTACTTCATCTAACCACTTGCATGTCTACGTGGCAATTATAGCTACATCTATACTTGGTTCTATATTTAGAACCAACTATATCATTTTTCTATTTTAGAACCAAGTATAGCGTTGCATTGGAGGGGTGAGTTCTATAATTTATGCTATATTATACAAAGCACCTCTTTTAGCATTGCATTGGACTTGCTCTTAGGGAAAAAATATCCAGGCTAAAAGTCTAATCAAGTAACTCCCCCTAATCTTCTACATTAATAGTTTAAGACTTCACAGTTGAAAGTGCCAACGATTACATTATTGAGATACATTCCCACATCTTTAATGATCATTGCCTTATAAACAGGACATAACAGATCTTTTACTGAAATCAAAGAGCTCTATATATCATATGAAATTACTTTGGAAAGTTGAGTATATAGTCTCTTACCAAGCTAATTGAGTTGCATCACTCATGCCAGCATCTTGCAGTAACCTGTAAAAGCAAAAGGAGACACCGCTCACTAGATATTGTATAATATGAAATTTAGACTGGTCAAAATAAGAAAAGAACAACTTCAAGTGGCTAAAAGGATTGGACCAAGATAACTAAGAGTAACCACTATGAATCTAAGTATTCTCAAGCTATATAAGCAAATAACAGTAACATGGCTAAATCAGAATAGTTCATGTACACTACAAATTTCAACTAAAGATGAGAGCTTCTCAGAAGTTGGTGCGGTACAAAGTCATTTTTAAAATATAATACACACATCTATTATATATAAAATCAGGAGATTAGCACGTACACGTGGCAGCTCAAATTAATTTTAAAACTAAATTCTTTGCAGAAGCAGCAGTCCCTCCCAAGTGGCGCCTGAGTGACCAGTGGTGCTGCTGAGTATAACATATTGCATGCTACTTTTCAAGCTTCTTTACTTTTCCGACAAGTTGTCACGGGTACTTCCTACTGTCCTGCTTTCATTATATATGGATTTTTTTATAGGTTTTGATTTTCTTACCAAAATCTATTTGTTCCTATTAAATAGATTTGAACAAAATAAAATATCTGAGATAGTATAAAACTTGTATGTGAAAAACATTTCTATAATTTTCTTCAAAAAATATTTTTTAAGGGGTAATATAATAACATATATAAAATATAACTCTACGAAAAAAATCAATAAATTTAGAGCAATCTCGATTTTACTTTTATTATATTTCAAATAACAAAGGTCATTACATTTATAACTAATGTGTCAATTTTAATAAGAAAAACGAAAAAATTATTTTAAAAAAAGCTAAAGAACACAAATTCATTTCCTAAAATGAATACAAATGTGGTAACATGTCATGTTTTGATTATAACTGAATTAATGACAATGAACCTATGTTGCTCGGACTCTTCATTTTACCATCAAGTACCCGTGTGGGACACTCGACACTCGGACATGGACACTCAGACTCGGACACTTATTTTATGCAAAAAACATGCATATTTTTCAAAATCTTGCCGAGTCCGGTACTTGGACATGTATCCATGTCGGACACTTCTAGCCATGTCTGAGCAACATAGCAATGAACTACATAATTTTTTTTTAATAAAAGTATCATAAATTATCATATCGACTCAATCAAATTTTAGCACTAATACCTCTTTTCAGATCACTTGTGTTATCCTAGATATCCGACAATAAAAAGTTATAATTTAACAAAAAGACTATAACTATCATTTTATAGCAAGAATTATCTCAAAATCATAAAAAAAATAGTCGACATCATTATTTTCTCATACACATCTTTTCATAAAAAGTTTCTTAACAAAGATCATGAATATAAAAATATTATGTATGTATGTATGTATGTATATATCTATGTGCATTTGAATTTGGTCAACCAACACATTTAAAATTCAATTTTATTTTCTAATATTTGAAATTTATATCCTCCGTGATCGAAATTCACTATGCAAGAATATATGTGGTCGATCTGATCAGTAAAGGAATCCAAATTTATTTGCAGCAAAGAACATATGTGTTTTAGATGATATATGTGTGTTTGTTAGTTTAGGAAAATTGATTAAAGCTAAAATTAAACAATACTAATTAATAAATTTTTGGGAACTACTTATTAGACAAATATATACTGATAATAACTTATACTACTAACCAGAATTGTCAAAAAATAAGCTACATCAAATTGTATAGAGAAAAGAGATTGTGAAATTTCTTTCACAAGAATGTTTTTTGTTCATCTTAAAAATGCTTATAATTTAATATCGTTTCATCTCATTTATATTTTCCATGATAAAATTTCGGTTTAAATATGTTATGTAAACTAAAAACTACTAAAAGCATCTATTGACATTCAAACCTAATTCCTACTTTGGTGGGGTTTGAGAAGTAACATTTTTCTGAGTGTCTTACTTTTGGTTTGATTTGAAATTGTTTGTTTTGATTTTTACGTTTTTTTATTTATTTTAAGTTGGATTTAATAAAGAAAATAGTGCATTACTTTATAACTATTACTTGAACAAATTTTCAAATTTCTCTACATTAGCTAAATTTCCCAGATTGATATATTCTATTTTAATTTTTGTTGAACTTCTAACTAATATGATTGTAAAATATAAATATAATGTTGATTGCATTTTAAAATAGGCACTAGACTATACTATATTTCCTATTTTTAAATACCCTTTTTAAATAAATTTCAAATTGTCATAAATATATAATTGTTATGAAATTCTAAGGGATCATTCGGCAAATCTGAATGATTTATATTTGAATAATTAATATTTTTGAATGATATGAAGAAACTAAAAATCTGAACTATGAATCAATAATATTGTTTGGTAAACAAAATCTTATACTCTCACAATGTCATTTTTTCCCTAATTTTTTTTACCCATCAAATATAACGAAGTTGTTTGACTATTTGTATAACGATGTTCAAATGATACTCCCTCCATTTTAAAATAGTTGTCTACTTTGATTTTTACGCACATATGTTACACAAATTATTTTTTAAAATCATTCGAATGGTACAATTTAAAATATGTGCGCAAAAGTGGACAAATATTTTGAAAAGAAGAGAGTATATATAATAACGAATAAATATGAAAAAGTTTAATTTTTTTCATCTAATTACCATGTTAAAAAATAAATTTTAATAAACATACCTAGCGATGGTTTTTTATTTTTATTCAGCTACTTATTTTTGTGACAGGTACCTAACGCTAGTTTTAGTTTTACACGTAATATTCATTAATCTGAATGCGTTCAGGCAGGATTTTAAGTATGAAGGGTTCACGGGATTTCAAGATTGGCTCGGTTGAGGGATAGCTATCCAAACAATATGGAAGAAAGAATCGGTCAGATAAGCCTATATTGAGAGGTTTTCAGAGCTAAACAAATGAGGCCTAAGTAATATAATCATGAGTAAGAAAAGAAGAACCCTAATTATCCTAAAAGACGAGTGATGGTTGTAAAAAAAAAGCATAAATGTTTTTAAAACATAAACAAAAAAAGTAATGAGTAGGCAACATTTAATTTAAACAATTCATATAACTCACTATAAAATCTCGAACACATTATAAATAATAGCGAGATGAGTGTTGGCTAAATAAAAGCATATTTAAGATAATTTTTACCTTTTTCATCTTTTAATAATTGTCTTTTAAAGGTTTTTATAGTAAATAAAATCTAAACAATTCATCTCATACTTACTACAAATAATAGTGAGATGAGTGTCTGCTAAATAAGACATATTTAGCAAAAAATTACCTTTTTCATCTTTTCAATATTGTCTAATAAAGGTTTTAATAGTAAAATAAAGTCCAAGTTCTTTTAAAAGAAAGAACAATTGATTGAATGTTTTGACTGAGGTTAATAATACGCAGGTCCAATAGCTAGTTATATAAATCATTTAAGATATTAATTTCTAATGGCTTAGTGTGTATACAGCTCCAACGATCTCTAAAATCATTCTTTATTTAATTAAGTGGAAAGAGAAAATAATTAAACAAATTAATTTATTATAAGATACAAGATAATAGTTTGAGAGGGCAATTTAAAAATAAAGAACAAAATGCGACTGATTTGAGGAGATACTAAAAATGTTTTAGAGTGACTCTTTGGCCATGTGTCCACAAATTTGAATTTAAGAACCAAGATAGAAAGGTTCTTAAAGACACTTTAAGAGAATTAAAATGTAATAAAAAATTGAGATAAGTGTTGGGGATGGCGTATTACATTACATGTTAACATTGCGATTCTTTTTAGCATACACACATTTTACTTTAATTTACAAGCTTAAGCCTATCACCCAACATGTGAGGTTCTCATCATGCCACTGACGATCGGAACACATTCACAAATGTTACTTTTAGTTATCTAAGGGCGCATTTTGTAAATGCTTATCTTATCAATATTTGCTTTTGCAGGAATTTCTTGAGAACGCAAAATGCGATGTCGACAATACCTTCAAAAATGTTATTTCTTAAATCGAGCGTTCAATTGAAACACAGATTTCTTATTACTACTTTCTTCCACTTTAATATTTTAATATTCAAACTAAAATGCTTTTTTAACTATATATATAAAAACACAAACACAAAATTACAATTTTCATAATATGCGACGTGCAATTTTTAAATTTATCATACAAACTACCAAATAATTTACCTCGACTTGCAATCAAGGGCGGAGCCACAGCAAAGGCTGTGGTGGACTTTAGCCTAGGGTAAAAAAAATTATGCAATTTTCTTTTATTGCTTAGCTCAAATTTAATAATCTAGCCCAGTTAAGTTTTAGTCCAATTTATGTTTTTGTGTGAAAACATTGAGTCCCGTTATACAAATAAGAGAAATACAAACACAATTACTCGCACATAATCACACTGAATTAGCTTAATCAGCAGAAGAACAAGTAACCCAAGTTGCCAGAGTATCCGAGAACATTACACCAGTTATTAACACAACATTGTAAATTTCAATACTAATGGTTTGAGTACTCTCAGGAAAAGGATTCAATATTTTATTTTTCCTTGAATATCGATTCAAATTCGATAATCGATGAATTTTTAAGAACAGAAGTATACAACTAAAATAGCAGGTAACAAAAAAAATTCTAGTAGCCCAGGTGAAAAAAAAATCCTGCCTCCGCCCTTGCTTGCAATATTATCAAATACACGACTTCTAAAAATATTTCCAGGTGCGCTACTTTGTTACCTAGTGCATACATAAGTTAGCAAAAGTATTTTGCCATCATAGAGTAATTTTATGATATTCTTACCAAAACCATTTCTCTGCATTATTCTTTGCTGTTTGTTCTTTTCTTGTTAATAGAACAATGTTATAGGGTATAACCATATAAGTATTAAATAAATAATCACATCAACATCTAAAATGCACAATCCATCAACACTCTAAAATAGTGTACTCAACATAAGCATCAAATATGTATTTGCAGGACAATCCAATGATTCAAAATAGTTAGGATTTAAATTCTGAGCACCAGAACGTATCATCATGGCATGGGTACCGTAGTTTTTCATGAGAAACGTCAAAATTAATGAATTGACGAAAAGCACTTACTGAGATAATGCACGGTATGGATGGTATACAACTAAATAATAGTTGAGAGCTTCCAAAATTTTCATTTCCATTTCAAGTATCTCTTTTATTTCAAACCTATACTTTTCATCAGAATCTGTAAGTCAGAATAAGAGCATTTTAGGCATTTATTCTAATAGATTTAGCAATTTTTGCATCAAGCTACTATTACTAACTAAACTGCATCAAGTTTAACAGCACTCACGTAATTTCTTAATGTAAAATACAAGAAGCCTAGCCTGCACCGTGCTTTCTTCTGCTTTTGATGCCAAGTACAGGCATGTCGGGGCCACCAGACGAGGATCATATTCGGTCATACTTTTTCTGAAGATGACAAAGTTACCCGTCAGTAATTTGTTGGATCAGGTCATGACTGAAAAAAACAATCAATACAGGAGCATCTAGAGGTATATGGTCAATCATACGATCAAGGTGCATTGTAAACTTCAAAGCAACTACAAATTTAAAACCATGATTAGCTCTCCTTAAACAACCTATTCTCTCCATACTTAATCCGCATTTGATAAATCATCCAACCCCAAGCAATCTTAATTATTGGGCAGGGTTCGGTCTATTAGCTGGCATTTGTCTAGTTATTCAGATAGCAAATGGCGTTCTTCTAGCTATGCATTACACACTTCATGTGGACCTAGCTTCCAACAGTGAAAAACACATCGAGAGATGTTGAAGGGGGCTGGTTTCTCCAATATATTCATGCTACAGGGGCTTTTAGATATAAGAGAAATAATTAAGTTAAATTTGCACAATCTACTAATGTTTGAAAGCAGAGACAATACAGTCATAAATATTGCAATATGCACTACAATGTAAACACAAACTTAAAAAAGAGGGAAAGATAAGCATTAGATATCTTACAAAAAAGGAAAGAAAAGTTAGGCACCTCAAAAATTTAGCAGAAAATATGTGAGTTGTAGAAAGAATGCAACTTCAGTGATTGATTATGTATTAACAGGACATTTTGGCATCAGAGCAAGAGTTAAAATGATGATACCAGATAACAGTTTGAAAGCATATGTTCAACCAAGATGAGACCATGATAATAGAATATTCTGTTGCACAAAACAGACTTTGCACTTTCAAAATGACAAGCCAAATATTGTAAAACATGTTCATCAGAATTTATTAGAAGGCAAATATTGTTCAAGAAAAGACCATCTAGGTAGTTACTAGAATTACAATTCTTCTCTCATTAAGAATTCTAAGATATACCTGGTATAAACACGTCTCATGTATGTGACAGCAGTAGCCACAACCCTGAAATGATAAATCGTGGTAAATGCACTGGCGCACACCAACAACCATAAGCTAATTTAATATAAAATAAAAACAATTTGGTATGCACGACCTCTATCATATCATTAATGTCTCACATATACTAGGAACATTAATCAGGTGCCAGAAAAGTTGAACGGAAAAACATCCATATTAATTCAGCCATAATAAAAAATGTTATGTGGTTCACAGGAGCATTCCTAAAGTGCTAAACGGTATATAGATAAATTCGATCGTCTATGATGGATTAGCATTTCAGCTAGAGTATCACATATCACATATCTACTAATAGCCACATATTTACACAGATATTTAAATAGCCATAAACTCGAATCCTACAAAACTTAAGGCAGATATTATTATTCCGTATAAGTCATAACCATTACATATAGCCAAACACATGGAATCACAGGGTGATGATTCAACAATGTCAACACTTTTATCCCTATAATATTTTTCCTATCAAAGACATCCATGTTGCTTCAAACATCCGGGGAGCTTCTGCAGAATGTTGGTCTCAGACAAACAACGTTTTTGTATCCCTAACTAATTGGCGAACCCTACTTAAGATATGCTAAGAAATGGACGTGATGTAGCAAACAGAAAGCCAAAACCCAAAAGAAAAGGAAAAAAGATAATAGATATCAATGATAATATTATAAACAGAATGAAGTAAAATATCTTGAGCTAAAATAATTATAAGAAAGGAATGAATTTGAAAAACATATAGACAAAAGAAAAAAAATTAAACGGAAGAAACAACAAATGGAGAGTAAAAAGAGACAAGTGAAGATAAGTTACTAACAACAATAATCGTAAACAAAATAAATGCCAAACCTTTGCCTAACTTTCACATTTTGAGCCAACCTTGCAATATCTGGAAAAGGAAACCACCGTGTCAGGAATTATAAAGAAATTGATTAGTGCTACAAGTAGCCAATCATGTCATTCTTTCCCGTTGAGCAACAATTTTCCTGATAGGCATTTAATTCCTTTATTGTTCCATATTTAATATTTTAATTTTCATGTCAAGTTATCAGGAAAGTATACTATCTCAATTCCCATAAGACACAACATCCACAAGTTTAATATCACAATTTTTTTAATATGTTATGGATACTACGCTAAATCTCTTAATTTGGTGAATTGGATTCTTAATCCATAGACTTCATAAATAGCGCCTTTATCCACACTGTAGTAAGATAATTAGAATAAAATCTTCGAAGGGTAATGGACTATCCATATGTTTAGGAACAAATTATACAAAAAGTACATAAAGCCCAATATAAATTATGCATATGTTTTTTTTTACAAGGTAAATTAAGAAAGATGAAAACTTTAACGGAGAAAGCAGCACTCAGTATAAATCAAGATTGAAAAAAGCAAACACTCTTATCAAAATTAAGCTAAACAAAAAGACAAAGATCTGATAAAAAGTAAAAGAGAGGAAGGTGCATACAATTGGCCATATGCATCTTAATGAGCTTGCAATCTTCAAGACTAAAACCCATCTCCTTGTCAACCTGGTGTACTACATCTACTTCTTCTGGATCTAACAGCTGTTTTCTATACAAACAAAATCACGCCATCAAAATCAAGAAAACATAAAATAGTAAAAAACATAATTGTTTAAACTTACTGCTGAGTTGAAGTCCAAAAGTTAGCTGCCATGAATATGAATATGAATATGATCGATCCAACTGAACTGCCCTTTTTTTGTTTTTGTGATTGATTTACGTTCCAACAAAACGCAGTTTGATGATGAGATTGTTGATACAAGTTTAGAAGATGCAAGTAGGGAATGTATCAAATAAGCCCAATTGATTGACTTGTGCATCTATGTTGTATACAGCCACCAGATATTAGGCCCAGTGGGCTTTAAATACATACTTTCTCCAAATTCTGGCACTTCAAATTTACTTAATGCAATTTGCATTTATTTATTTTAAAATCGATTTTAATACTTTTAATTATTTAAAAAAATTAATACACCTACTTATTTGTTTTTAACAAATGCAATTAATAAAATATTAAAACATAAATAATAAATACTAGCATATAACCCATGCAAGACACGGGTCTTAAAAAATAATAAACTAAAAAATTTAGACAATTTATCAAAAATACCATAACTAGAGTATGTATTTGCAAATTTACCAACTTGTACAATTTATTGCAAATTTACATTTTTTAAAAATTAAAAGCATTTACTTTGCAATAATACGGACACAACAACTAACCACCACCATCTTTTTTAACTCTCTCTCTCTCTTCACTCTCTCTTTTCTCTCTCATTATCACTCTCTCTAGATGTTGTTTATTAGCTAATTTCATTATGTTTTTCATCGATTTGTCATCTGTTTCATTTCCATTCTTGTTACTTTCTTCATATTACGATTTATACATGTGATTTTTATATCTTTTAGTTGCAATTTTTTTGTAATTTAGTTTCATGCTTAATTTTAAGTTTGGGGTTTAAAAACCCTAAACCTTTGTATTTATTCTTTCGATTTCGTTGAATCTATATATGGTTCATGATGTATTGTGTTTTTATTGTTATTTACTTGTTTTAATTAAAGTGTTATTGTGTTTTAATGATTTTTTGTGTTGTGTAACTGTTTACAGTGGCAATGGTGCATACAAGATTGTCCTCTGCTTCTCGTTCTATTTTGGAAGCCTCTGTTTCTCGTAGATTGAAGTTTTCACCACATAATGTCAAGGGCAAAAAAACAAGAAAGTCACCAGTGAAGTATAAGAAGTCAAAAGTAATGTGTGAAGCTGAACTTTTCCCACCTCCTCAGGTAGAATTCTGTGTGAAAATGTTGAATAATATGTTTATGTAATGAGATTTCGTGTTTTTTATATGTTTAGTTGATATATCGACAAGTTGTGTTGTTAAAGATGTTTACAGTAGATAATGAGCCTATGTAGTGTTTTACATATTTTTTTTTAAAAGTGTTAATTCTTTGTTTCGTTTGTGTTCTTTGTTCGCAATCTATTGTAAGTAGTTCGATTAGTTTTGTTTTTACTGTATTTTAGTTGAATTGGTTGGATTAGTTTTTTATTGTATTTATTTTGCATCTCATTGTTCAATTTCTAATGCAAACCCCTATTCGTTTCGTATTCTACTGCTCTTATTTGTTTTGTGTTATGTTTTTAGGTTTATTTAAGTTAAATTATTATATACATTTAGTTGCATGTTTACTTATTCTGGTTTGCTTTCATATTTACTGTTTTCATATATATGGCTTTTATGTTGCTTTTGTATAGGGAATGAAGTATGATGTTCCTGTTGAGAATCACTAGTCTGCTAAAATCAGTACCATTAACAAATACGAGCCAATTATAGAGCTGAGGGCGTTGTTGTCTACGAAACAGCTTTCCGATTTCTCTAAGTCTTGTTTTGGCCATTTTTTGAAGATGCCGCATTTTAAGATCCAGAATCAGCTCATTCACAATCTCCTCATTAGGCAATTGAAGCAACGTAATCCGAATGAGCTCTGGATTGGTTTAGGTGGTGTGAAAATGAAATTTGGAATAGAAGAATTTGCTACTGTCACTGGACTTCTTTGCGTTGGGACATCTGATAAGACGCGTTTTGCAAAGTCTGAGAACTCATTTTTAAGTACCTACTACGAAGGTAATAATTCTGTCTATAAAGCTTCTGTGAAGAACACGTTTTACTGTAAAGAGTGGAAAACTGATAGTGATGCAGTGAAGTTTGCAAAGCTATATTTCTTGCATCACTTTCTTCTTACATCAAGCACTGATTCTCAAATTCCCAAAGGCGATTTTGATCTTTTAGATAGTGAAGAGTTTGATAAATATCCATGGGGCAAAGAAGTTTTTAAGTTAACTATGAATTCATTAAAACATAATCCGAAGACTACTTCTAAGGATAATTACTATAGACTGACTGGGTTTCCTTATGCCCTTCAAGTTTGGTTTTATGAATGTTGTCCTTATATGAATGGGAAGTATTGTGAGCGAGTTGGTGGTTCTATTCCACGTCTTTTGAACTGGACAAGCGAGTACATTGCTAAATTTGGAGAAGTTTATACAACTTTGTCATTAGATTCAAAAGAGGTATGATTCTTTATTATTATTTTTCCTTTTTCCTTTTGTTGAATGTTTATTTGCAAATCTGATATTTTGTTTGTGTTGTTTGTAATTGTAGTTGCAACTTGTAGAGTTCAGTCCAAGTGCGAATGAACTTGAAGAGGTTCAGTTGAAGGAGTTGTTTGCGAAACCTCCTACTTTGGATGTTAGTTGCAATGAAACTTCAACATATGTGAGTGATGATGATTTTGTTTGCCCTGCTCCCATCCGTGTTACTCGTGCTGCTTCTTCATCGGTTCATTCTAAAGATGATATTTCATTAAAGAAACTGCGAAGTCAGATGCGAAAACTTGAAGCAAGCCAGCGTAATTTAGAAGATGAGGTGAAGGATTTGAGATGCATTGTGAATGATCAACGTTTTTATTTTGACTTGGAATTGTCAAAGCTTCGTGACATACTGCTGAAGAAGGTATTCTTCAGTTTTTCTTGATTTACATGGTGGTTTTCAATTTTTCTCTGTATGTTTACCTCATGATTTGATTATTTGTGTGCAGGTTGTTATTGCCAATGATGATTGTGATAAAGCAAATAGTGAACCCAACGACGATGCTTTTCAGTTTGATAACCTAATTGGAGAGGAGGTTTGAATATTTTATTGTTGTTTTTTAATTTTTTTTTTTGATAATGTATATGTAATTTAATTATCTTTTGTAATTTGATATATATTTTTAATTTTCTTAAACCGAAACAGGTTTCACCAAGGGTTGCCGAAGAAAGAGTTGATTCACAAAATGTAGTTGCAAATTGCGCAACTTATGTTGCTACTGTTGGAAATGATCAAGAATGTCATAATGGACAAATTTTGTCGGATGAATTTTCTCCAGAAACAATGGATAAAGTTGAAGATTTTATGAAGAAATTTGATAAAGATCCAAATCAGAAAGAAACAGATTCAGTAATTTTTTATAAATTTTTTTTATTTTAATTTTTCAGCATTATCAATTTTTTGTCCATATTTTTATACATATTGTTAGGAATATGTTGTTCTTGATGATAATTATAAAACACTTAGTAGATTTTGTATTAAGTCAATATTGTAACTGTCAACGGAATGGTATGCTTTGCAGCTTTCGTTGACAGGTAGCTCATCAACGAAATGAGTGATGTAGCAATTGCATTGTACAATACTTCACTAGATTGATATGCATTTGTTGTAGGTATTAGACAGGTTTTGTAAGTCATGTTGACTATGTACTAGATAGGCAAAATAGGTTGGTTAAGTGTAAATATATTGTGCCTTGTAATTTTGCCTAAGTGAAGACATGTCAACTGATTGAAGATTAGTCTTTCAACGGAATGAAGATTATTCTATCAACGAAACGAGGATTATACCATCAACGAAACGAAGAATAAAGCTATCAACGAAACACATCTTACTGCTATCAACGAATCATTATCACTTTTCTGAATAGTTGACAAAGTGATAGTGACAGTTTTCTGACAGATCAAAAGGAGATGTAGAAGTTGTAACAGCCCCAAATCCGGGGTCAGGGATTTAGAGTAGTCACGATCCATATACTCCTTGCCTTACCTGTATTACTCACACCGTGCATAATTCACCTGCTCATGACCCCACAATAAATGTCTCACACACACACACACACAGGTTAGAGTCTCAGAAACGACATGATACAACAACTGCGGAATAAATAATTTTTATTACAATACCCAAATGTCTTTGAATCTGTCACTGATACAATTTCTAAGTAATGTTACATTACCAACTTAGCCTTCTGACGCTCACAATCCTTTCATACCATTCAAATCTATACATAAGTGGAATACCAAAAGCTGTAGCCTGATTTGATTGGTTCGTACTACTCTTGGGATCATTGCTAGAAACTGTTTATGAAAACGCCTTGCGGGGTATGTGCCGTCCCATTGGCATCCTGCTTCGCTGCTATATAATATATATAAAACAATAGCAAGAGTGAGCGATAGCTCAACAAGGTAATGAAAGTATGGCATAATCCTGCCTTTAATTCAACCTAGAATAAAGCGGGTATAAGACAATAATTTGTCATAATATCTCGATACTGAAATTATTTCATTATCGGAATGTATTCCAAAAACAGTACCATTGTTGTATTTCAAATATCATTTTCATAATATTCTTTGCAAACTTTTGCTATATTACGAACAAAGTTCTAGTATAATATAAAAGATGAGGTTTCAAAGTAAACCAATATAGCCTTTCCAAAAATTATCTGCTATGTGAGCAGAATACCAACATATAACTTAAAAGATGAAGTTATAAGGAAAATTCAATATAAGGTTTCCGTAACCCAAAATCTACTTATGCATATGTATCTGAGTAAAGTTTTACCAGAGTCAAACTCATAAAATAAAAGATGAAGTTACAAGGATTTATTGTAACTTTATTTCGAACACTTTTCGACCCCCTGCCTAGGGCTGTCAATGGATCGGAAATCCGATCCGTTAAAAATCCGATCCGGTAACGATCAGATCCGATTAGTATCGGATATGGATTTAACATGATCCGATCCGTTAACGATCCGATCCGATTATTTTATATATTATATATATATATATATATATATATATATATATATATATATATATATATATATATATATATATATATATATATAATTTATATATTATATATAATATGTTATATATATTAAATATAAATATATCATATATTTTTACCAATTAAGTCAAAATAGTTGTCTTTTACTTGTATAAACTGGACCTCTCTTTTATTTATAAAATTGACACAAAAGATAATGAAATGTAAGGCACATAAACTAGTTTCAGATTTGTTGATGAACGATTACAAACTTACAATTGTTGTATGACAAGCAATCGTATTTAGGATAGTTGGACATTCAAATTCTGTGTTTTAGTTCTCGAATTGTAATTAGGTTTTAATTTTTTGTGTAATCAGTAAATTGATGTTGATGTTAAATTTGCATTTCAACTCTGTGAAATATTTAATGATGTTTGAATTTGAATTTGAGTAAAATATGTTTTTAAAATATTAACGTATCGGAGCTCCGATCCGTTAACCGTGATCCTAACGGATCCGGATATGGATCGAGCTATAAAAAATCCGGGTGTGATCCGATCCGAATCCGAATCCGGTAAAATTAAATGGATCAGGATATGGATCAAGGCCGATCCGATCCAGATCCGATCCATTGACAGCCCTACCCCTGCCAACATGACCGGTAAACCTGTACCACGGTGTCGTCCTTGGTCCCTTTCAATACATGTTGCAGAATCCCTCTGCCAACATGATCGGTAAACCTGTACCAATGGAGTCATCCGTGGTCCGTTTCAGTACATGTTGCAGAATTATCCAAAATGGATGATGAACCAATACTGGAGCCTTCTCCGCGCCCGTCGTACCAACCTTACTATGATCAGTAGCAGGTTGTACAACAAAAATATGTTTTCTACATGTAGATGAAAGTATCACGACAGCCTGACATTGTCTACCGCCTTTCTGGATCTCCCGGCCCATTTGGGGCAATAAAGTGATGGATCGGCGCGACTCGACCTCTTACACATGCTCCTAGTTCAGATGAAATCCATGACTCTGAAACGTAAAGATTGTCTTCCTTTTCCCAAGTGTAATACTTGTTGATACGACTCCACTCAGTAGTTATATCTAGGTTGGAAAGGAAGATTCTCCAATATTTCCCAAGCGATGCTTGTTAATGGATATCGACTTGTTCCAGAAATTTACCCCTCGAGCGTTGAGGTGGTACACAATATTTGACTTGCAGCAACTAAATTTCTTCGAGAAAATATCTGTCCCCCGACAGTTTTGAGTTGAGAGTTTAAAATGAATAGCAGTTACTTAAATCAGGTTTCCCATATTTTTGATAGTTGAGCGAGCATTTAAATCCTCTTAAAAGACGTACTTAAATGGAAAACATTGTTTTGGGAACCTCTTTTTGATTTGGAAATAATTGATAATATTTATTCAATAAGTAACCTTAAACGAATATTTGAAAATAATGTTCATTAAGTAAGTAATCCTCAAATGAATATTTGAAAATAATATCCATTAATTAAATAAATAATCCTCGAACGAATATTCAAAATTAATATTCCTCAAATAAGTAAACCTCCAATGAATATTCAAAATAATATTCCTCAAATAAGTAAACCTCAAATGAATATTCAAAATAATATTCATTAATTAATAAATCTCATGTTAGATATAATTGCTGACGTTTGTTTATCAGTGTTTAAGCAACAGGTACTGACCAGAGTTTATCAGAAGCCGGTCAGAGTTTAATTAAACTCTGACAGGGTGAAGAGTTTAAAGGAAGCCGGTCAGAGTTTATTTAAAGTCTGACAGGGTGATAATTGAATTAGCTGTCAGTGCTGAATTGAAGATTCTAGAAGCAATATATTCTGAAGATGGAAAGAAGCAGAATATATTGATACAGCTAAGGAAACAGAATAGAAGATAAGAAGCAATCCTTAATTGATATAACTTGTATAGATAATTTGTAGGAATATCAATTAGATAAGGATTGTGTAACTGTGTACTATATAAACACAGATAGGTTATCCCTAGAAGGGATGCGATCATTGAATATATTATTCTTGTAACCTAGAAGCTCTTTGTGATTCATTAACATCACTAAGAGAGAATTATTTAATATAATTCAGTTTGTTGATTTACAAACTTGTGTTCCTAATTGTTATTCTCATACATACTTGATTATATATTGTGTATTCGGCCTAACAATTGGTATCAAAGCCAAGGCTGTTTAATATATACAGTTTTACGATTCAAACACAGTAATAATCATGTCTGAAGAAAATCAAACTGCTCCTAAGGCTGAACAGGTTAAGCCCAATTTTGTGAGTCGATATGAAACAATCAGGGTTCCAATTCTCAGGCCAGTAGAGTATCCGATTTGGAAGGTGAAGATGACCATGTTTCTGGAGGCTACAGATCCAGAATATCTTGACAGAATTAATGATGGTCCTCATATGCCGACTAAATTGTCCCCTGTTGTTGATGGTCAAGAACAAAAGACTGTTCCAAAGGAAAAGAAAGATATGACTCCTGAGGACATCTCATCAATTGCAAAAGATGCAAAGGTTAGACATCTTCTCCACAGTGCTTTAGATAATGTTATGTCTAACAGAGTAATTGGCTGCAAAACTGCCAAAGAGATATGGGATGCTTTAGAAGTCAGATGCCAGGGAACAGGTGCTATTAAAAAGAACAGAAAGACAATACTCACACAGGAGTATGAGCACTTTGATTCAAGGCCTAATGAAACCTTGACTGAGACTTATGACAGATTTTGCAAACTATTGAATGATCTGTCTCTGGTTGATAAAGAATATGAGCTTGAAGAGTCTAATCTCAAGTTTCTGTTATCTCTACCTGAAAAGTGGGATTTAAAGACAACCACAATAAGAGATAATTATGAGCTTGCTGATACAGATCTTGATGAAATTTATGGGTTATTGAAAACTCATGAACTGGAGATAGAACAAAGGAATAGAAGATTGAGTAAAAAGGCAAAATCTGTTGCTCTCAAAGTTGAGGAGAAGCCCATTAAGAAGGAATCATCAAGGAAGAAAGCCAAGGGAAAGGCTTTAGTCATTAAATCTGAAAGTGAGTCATCAAACTCTGATGATGACTCAAACTCTGATGAAGCTTCTGACTCTGAGGATGATGAAGAACAGATGATGAAAATGGCTGCATTGATGGTAAAGACCTTCAAGAAGATGGGATTCAAGAACTTCAAGAAGGGAAAGAGATTCTCAAGGAAAGATTCAAACTCTGAAAGGAGAAGTTTCAGAAAGTCTGATGGAAGGGAGACCAAATCTGGTAAGAAGGATAAATCTGAAATCCAGTGCTACAGGTGTAAGGAGATGGGTCACTATGCTCCAGAGTGCAAGAAAGGCAAAACTGAGAAAGCACTCATCTCTAAAGGCAAAGACTGGGCAGATACTTCAGATTCTGATGATGGAGAAAATTATGCTCTAATGGCAACTGTCAGAGATGAGACTGAATCATCAGAAAATAAGGTACCCCTAACTACTTATGCTTATGATACTGATAATATATCTGAGTTAAGAGTATATCTGAAAAGTGTTCATGTTAGCTATAGGGATCAGACTTTAGAAAATGAGAGAATTAAATCTGAGAATCTAAGCCTTAAAGATAGAAACAAGTTTCTTGAAGGAGAACTTGAAAAAATGAAGCAGATTCAAAAAGAAAGAGATGATGCTGTTTATGTTGAACAGGAGTTGCTTAAAAGGTATAGGCAACTAGAATCTGATTTAGAAAAAGAGAGAAAAATAATCAAAACTTGGACAGATTCTGGAAGAGACACTCATCAAGTGTTTCAGACTGATTCTGTAGGTTTAGGTTATTGTGAAAATGATGAACTTAGGTTTAAAGACAAGGTTAAGGTAAAACCATAACTTAAACCTGTGAAATTTGTTCCAGAAGCCAATAAGTTAAAATCTGTTGTAATAAGGGAAGCTGATATGGAATCAGATGAAGCCTGTGAAAAACAGGAAAATATTATAACAGAAAATCTTATGGAAGTAGAAGCTGTTAGAGAACCAGTAAAAACTTGTGAAAAACAGGTTAATATTGGTTTGATGACAGGAAAACAATTCAATCATAAGTTGAAAGAGATAAAATCTGTCATGAAACCAAAAGGATCCAAGAAGAATAGGAATGGAAAGATGGGCATAAATAAAAGAAATAATCATTTGCCTACTGGTGCTGCTCCAAGGAAAACATGTTATAATTGTGGTAGTTCTAATCATCTTGCTAGATTTTGCACTAAGAACAAACATATTAATTCTTTATCTTCTACATCAGGAGTAAAGAATGATTATGTAAGGGTTAAACCACAAACTTTATGCACACACTGTGGGAGCACTTGGCATTCTATTTATACTTGTAAGAGTTATCATGCTATTTATCATAATTATTATGAGCTAAAACCCAACTTGAAATGGGTTAGAGCAAACTCTGCTAGTGTAAAATCTGACAATGTTAGTTTAAACTCTGATAATACTGATTCCGCTGCAAAAGCTAACACTGTTAAGAAAGGCAAAGGATCCAAGCAAGTCTGGATCCTTAAAACTAACACTTAGTGTTGGTTTGTGATTGCAGGGCATAAGAGAGAGCACACTTATCTTGGACAGTGGATGCTCAGGACACATGACTGGAAATAAAGCCCTGCTATCAGACTTTAAGGAGAAGGTTGGCCCAAAGGTTTCCTATGGGGATGGCAACATAGGACACACTCTGGGATATGGCAATATCAATCTTGGAAGTGTCATCATCACAAATGTAGCTCTAGTCTCAGGACTCAAGCATAATCTGTTATCTGTGAGTCAAATCTGTGACAGAGGAAACCATGTAGATTTTCATAGTGAATACTGTGAAGTCATCAGTAAATCTACTGGAAAAGTTGTTCTAGTTGGACACAGGCATAACAACATTTATGAAGCAAGTTTGGTAACAAACTCTGATGGAAAAACAGTGTGTCTGACTGCAAGAATGTCAAATGAAGAGAGTTGGAATTGGCACAAGAAGCTCTCTCATCTCAATTTGAACAACATCAATGAGCTAATAAGAAAGGATCTTGTAAGAGGACTCCCAAAATCAATACTCAGTCTAGATGGCCTATGTGATTCTTGTCAAAAGGCCAAGCAAAGGAAGTCATCTTTCAAAAGCAAATCTGAATCTTCAGTAGTGGAACCTTATCATCTTTTACATGTTGATCTCTTTGGACCAGTGAATATAATGTCAATAGGCAGAAAGAAATATGCTCTAGTAATTGTTGATGAATATACTAGATATACATGGGTGTATTTCTTGTCAAAGAAGGATGAAACTGCTCAAACTCTGATGGATCATGTAAATCTACTGGACAAAGGATCACAGCACAAAGTCAAAATTATAAGGAGTGATAATGGAACTGAATTCAGAAACTCAATCATGGAAGCTTTCTGCAAGGAAAGAGGAGTGAAACAAGAATTTTCTGCACCTGGAACTCCACAGCAAAATGGTGTAGTTGAAAGAAAGAACAGAACTTTAATTGAAGCAGCCAGAACTATGCTTGATGAAGCAAAATTACCAACATACTTCTGGGCAGAAGCTGTTCAAACTGCTTGTTTTACTCAAAATGCAACATTGATCAACAAGCATGGGAAAACACCATATGAGATGGTGAAAAATAAGAAGCCAAATTTGAAATATTTTCATATATTTGGATGCAAATGCTTTGTGTTGAAGACTCATCCTGAACAATTGACCAAGTTCGAGTTAAAAGCTGATGAAGGAATCTTTGTTGGCTATCCATTGTCAACAAAAGCATTCAGAGTCTACAATATGAGAACTAAAGTGATCATGGAATCCATACATGTGTCATTTGATGATAAGAAAATAACTGGACTTGATGACTTAGGTGGATATGATCAACTACATTTTGAAAATGAAGATTTATTCTCTGATGATGTAAACTCTGATGAAGCAGTACCGACAAACTCTGATAAAGCGGTTCTGACAAACTCTGACGAAGCATACTCTGAACCTCTACTGGTAAATACTGGAGAAACTGGAAATTCTCAAATTGAACAAAATAGAGAACCAGTTGAGGGGGAGCGTGAAGAAGCTCAACAAGACACAGCAAGTGAGTCAGTTGAGGAAACTGATTCAAACTCTGACAGTTCAAACTCTGAGCCATCCAATTCAGGGGGAGCCTCAGATGCTACAGAGAGTCAACATATGAATCAGGAGAGCATGGATCAAGGGGGAGGATTCAATAATGATGAAAGAAACCATTTACCAACAGCAAGAAAGTGGACACAGGCACACACACCTGATCTCATAATTGGAGATCCTGATGCTAGTGTGAGAACTAGAAGTGCAACAAATAATGAGTGTCTGTATCATGCTTTCTTGTCTCAAACAGAACCAAAGAAAGTGGAGGAAGCTCTTCAAGATGCTAATTGGATAACAGCAATGCAAGAAGAGTTAAATGAATTTGAAAGAAATGAAGTTTGGACACTTGTACCTAGACCAAAGAATAGATCAATTGTAGGTACAAAGTGGGTTTTCAGAAACAAGACTGACAGTGAAGGTGTGATTACAAGAAACAAGGCTAGACTTGTGGCTAAAGGTTATTCACAACAGGAAGGAATTGACTATGATGAAACCTTTGCTCTAGTTGCAAGATTGGAGGCCATAAGAATTTTTCTGGCCTATGCTGCACACAAGAAGTTTAAAGTCTTTCAGATGGATGTAAAAAGTGCTTTTCTCAATGGGAAGCTTGAAGAAGAAGTATTTGTTGAACAACCACCAGGATTTGTAGATCTCAAGCATCCAGATTATGTCTACAGGCTTGACAAGGCATTATATGGACTAAAGCAAGCACCAAGAGCATGGTATGAAACTCTTGCTCAATTTCTTTTAGAAAGTGGGTTCACAAGAGGTACAATTGATAAAACCTTGTTTTATTTCAATTCTGGTGATGATTTGCTTTTAGTTCAAATTTATGTAGATGATATTATTTTTGGATCTACTAATGACAAACTTTGTAAGAAGTTTGCAAAGCTTATGCAATCCAGGTACCAAATGAGCATGATGGGAGAGCTTAGTTATTTTCTAGGCTTACAGGTCAAGCAAACAGATGATGGTATTTTTATCAATCAAGCAAAATATACCAGAAATCTTCTTAAGAAATTTGGTATGCTTGATAGCTCATCCGCTACAACTCCCATGGCTACAGCAACAAAGCTAGACAAAGACACAAGAGCCTCAGTAGATATGACAAACTACAGAGGAATGATAGGGTCTTTACTGTATCTTACTGCAAATAGACCTGATATCATGTATGCAACATGTCTTTGTGCAAGATTTCAAGCAGATCCAAGAGAGCCTCATCTAACAGCTGTAAAAAGGATTTTCAAATATCTCAAAGGAACCATAACCTTGGGTTTGTGGTATCCTAGAGAATCAGAGTTTAAGCTAATTGGTTACTCTGATGCAGATTTTGCAGGCTGTAAGATAGACAGAAAAAGTACAAGTGGAAGCTGTCAATTCTTAGGTGACAGATTGGTTTCTTGGTACAGTAAGAAACAGAAATCAATTTCTACATCCACAGCAGAAGCAGAGTATATAGCAGCTGGTAGCTGTTGTGCACAGATTTTATGGATGAAGAATCAATTGCTGGATTATGGGTTAAGGTACTCTAAAATTCCTATTTTCTGTGATAACCAAAGTGCTATTGCTATGACAGGAAATCCAGTACAGCACTCCATGACCAAGCACATCAGCATAAGGTATCATTTTATCAGGGAACATGTGGAAGAAGGAAACATTGAGCTTCATTTTGTGTCTACAGACCAACAACTTGCAGATATCTTCACCAAACCTTTGAGTGAAGCTACTTTTACAAGATTGGTAAATGAACTTGGAATGATCTCTGGTTCTGACTAGAGATACGGGTTAGACTCAAAAACCATACATGTTTGATTTTTGTGCTCATGATTCCTTGCATGTATTAACTGTTCTGTGTACCAGTGTTATAAACTCTGACAGTAAACTCTGATGCTAAACTCTGTTAGTCATAAAGTGTTGATCATACTCTAATAGTTACAGTTTAATGCTATACTCTGATTGTAATTTTGTCTGAAACATATGGACCAATGAAGAAATTTGTATGAAGCATAATTCTCAGTAAGTAACTGTGAATCCTTAAGAGTTGTATAGATTCTGATCTCAAATATGTGCAGTAAGTTAACACAGCATGATACTGTCTCTGTATTTATACCATCTCTTAGTTTATTGATCCTATACACTGAGTCTGTATTAGCTGTTTGCATTTTCTCTCATAAATTAATTGTATTAACTGATGAAAAGTCTAAACTCTGATTATTAATTGCAAATAATTCACCCTCAAATCAAAAGATGCCAAACAGAGCACAAATTCCTTTGAGATCATGTTGTGCCTAGGAAGATCCAGGAACTTATTGTATGAAATAAGGGCTAAAATCTTTGATTTTTGGTGACTAGTGCCAACCACTGATTACTGGAAAAATAAAAAAAATAAAAAAAATAAAAATAAAAAATAATAAAGAAAGGGGGTGAAAAACAAAAGATATATCCAAATGAAAGGATATCAGTATACAGAGTTTAGATATAAAATCAGACTTTATGTTATACATGAGAGTTTAGGCAACCAGTTTTTACTGCTTTAGTTTGTGGATTTTATGCACTTTGAGATGATCTAACTATTGATTTCGGTAAACTCTGCTATTGCACACACATATTTTCACACCTGTACAGATTGAGAAAAGAGTTTATTGACAAAGAAGGATAAATGGTAAACACTGATGTATTGTGTGACATATGCCGAGGTAACTTTGTTTTAATCTCTGATGGTTAAAATAATTTCTTTGTTTCAGACATTTTATAATTTTGAGATTAGACATTTGTTTTGAAAATTTAAAAAGAGTATGATTGGAAAGTTGTTCAAGAATGTTTTAAACAAAGGAGAGAGGTTAATTGCATAGAAAAGTGTAACAGGCGGTAATTATTGCTGTTTTTACTGCGCATGCGTATTGGAAACTGTCAATTATTTGCTGTCAGTAACTGCATGTGTGACACGTGTCCCATTTACATGATTAAAGGAGTAAGACAGTTGTGTATTAATGATTAAAAACTCTTCAGTTTTTAATCTTTAATTTTCTTTTAAATACAATACACACATCTTCAGTTAAACTTTTCACATCTTACTCATACACATCTATTATCACACACACATATTCACAAACACCTTTCTACACATAAACTCTGTTAAGCTTTCGCATCAATTACTTGTTCTTTCTTCAAAATCTTCTAATGGCAACCACAGCTTTCGTTTCGTCTGGGTTAGAGTTCGTTCCAAACAACTATACCGCACCACTAAACACTGCAAACGCACCAGAAGCATTTCATATGATTCAAAAGTTTCTTGCTCAGTCAGCGATTGGGCGTGCTTTAGTTGAACCAGCCAAACTTTCTGGTTTACAAATCAAGGCATTCTGGGAGACAGGAGTTTATGATGATGGTGGTGAAACTGGGAACCCATCCATAATCTTTGAGTTTGAAGAAACAGAGTATGTTATTACTGCTGGTACTATTCGAGCTGCAATGGGGTTTCCTGAGTATCCTTCCTACACTGTTGGAATGGGTGATGAGGATTTAATACGAATGATGCGAGAGATTGGCTACTCTGGGCCATTGACAAAGATTGGGCAACTCAAAAGGCCGTTTCTGCGCAAGGAATGGAGTTTCTTCTTCGATTGCATCACGAGGACATTTGGAAAGAAATGCACAAATTGGGATGCTATTCCCACAGACAGTCTGCAAATTGGGTATTCTTTATTATATGATAATCATTTTGATTTTGCACGACTTGTTTTGACTAACTTAGGTGAGAAGATGACAGAGAATAGAGGAGTTGTTTATTTTTCTAGATTCTGTCAGCTTTTGGTTTCTTATTGTGTTGAAGGAGTAAATGTAATTGAAGCAGATGTTTCTTGTTTTAAATTACATAAGAGGGTATTTACTGATCTAGTAAATAAAGATGTTAAGAAAGGAGTTGTTGGAGACTTTTTGCTACCCGCCTCAATGCAACAGTTTTTAAATGCTCAAGTCAATTCCCCAACTCAAGAAGTACCTTCTTTAATTGCAAGAGGTGGTAGAACTAAGCATATGGGTTCTAAGCCAGCTAGGATTTCTAAACCATCTTCTGAAGCTGAACCTTCTGTGTCTCCATCAAAAAGGTTAAAGAAGTCCAAAACCAGAGCTTTTAAAAGAAAAGTAAGGGCACAAAGACCTCGTTCTGAAGAAGCAAGAGTATCTGCTAGTGAAGATGAAGCAGAGAATTTTCAAACTCTGAGTAAAAGAAGGAAACTTGTAGCCACTTATCTTTTTGATGAGGAGGAAGAAGCTGATTTACCTGTAAACTCTGCAGTGGTAATTCAGGAAGCTGAGGATAGAGCAAATCTTGATGAAACTGAAGCTCCTGCATCAGAGAATGAGGAGATTGTGACTGAAACTATTCCTCAAGATACTCCTGCAATTGTTGTTGAGGAGGATATTCTAAATGCTAATGAGGACAGAGTGTTTGTAAACACTGAAGCTCCTGAAGTGTTTGTTCAGGAGGATGCTGCAAATACTGAAGCTGTCAATCTAGACAGGATAAATACTGGTGCTAATATGATGGATTTGGATATAGAAGCTCCTACATCAATGGCTAATGATGTAGTTGAGGAAGCTGCTACTCATTCTAATAGCAGAGTTTTTGATTTTGAAGCACACACCTCTATACATTCTGATCATTATACAGAGGGTGTGGAAGCTGATCAAGTAACTGATCAGATAAAAGATTCTCTGGCCACTCACACTGAAATTATTTCTTGTGATCTTGACAAAGGTGAGGAGGTTAATCAGATGATAAAGGCCACAGACACTACACCATATTTGACCTATTGCAAGCCCAAAAAAGTGTATCGTTAGACCCCATATGTGTTACAATAGAGTTTTATGTAACGCTTTAGCCAAAACTCGGTGTTGCATTTGCGGCCGTTGCCTACGAACCCATATAGTAACGCTTTGATGTACTTATTGCAACATTTGTCAAGTATTACAATAACGTTTTATTGCAACACTTTGTCTGTTTTAGTAACACATTTAAGATGTTACAATAAAATTATGCAACACATTTTTGCAACATTTATTGACTTAGAATGTTACAAAATTGATTTATTTGCAACATTATGATGCAACATTTTGATGGTTGTTGCAATGTTTTTGGTTTTTTTAGCAACATTTATCTGCAACATTTTTATCCCTATTGTAATACTATATATCTTATTGGCAACATATTTTTGTAACACTTTTTGTTAGTCAAGATTGCAATGCATTGTTTGAAATTTTAATGTACCATGCATGTAATAACCCGAATTTTTGGAATAATTTAAAACTTTTCTTATTATGATTAAGTGCAACAGTGAATAGTGATATTGGTGGATGAATAGTGATTTTGAGGGTTAAGAAAATTTTTCATGCCACCTATGTACGAGACGTAGTGTGGATATTTCAAAGTCATATTAGTGATCTACAGAGTAAATAAGTGAATGCAAAGACGATCGGAATTCAGAAATTCCAAATTTATTTTGATGTAGTATTTGATCGGGCAGCGAATTATATATTATTATATTCAAGAAATGAGATATTAAAAGTGAGGATTTGAGGATTTAATATTTTGGAATTTTATTATTTTATTAAAGTCGATTTAAGGATTTGATTGTTGGAATAAATAGTGAATAGTTACTATTCACTGCGAAAACCGCGGAGAGTTTTATTCGCCTTTTGGAAAATATTTCGAATCGTTTCAAGAGGAACAAGGCGACATTTACAGGATTAAATATAGACATGGAAGTAACATGTAACAAGATTAATTCGAGGGATGCAACATTTGGATCATCCATGTGAAAAGAAACGAACCAAACACATGCATGCGCGACACGTGTCCCTGCTTTGCCACCATGATACTCCATGGCTTGACACGTGTCCTGATGACAAGGATAATGTGATGACTCACCACTCTTTTAATAAATATCAGCACTTTTATTTTATTAAAGAAGATAAGAAGAAAAAGGAAGGAAGAGAAACTCTTCCCCATTTCCAGATTTTCTGCACAGCTTGAGCAAGGAGAAGAGAAAAATCTATAACTCCATTTCTATCCATCCTTAAATCACCAAATTTTAACCATAGCTTCTCCACTCCATGGTTAACATTCGCTCAAAATTTCATGGCCAACAAAGGAGTGTAGCCTAGTCAAATCCCTTCCCCAAGTCGGAGAACAGAAACTGTCCTGCTTTTCCAGTTTCGACCACTCACCTTAGAAAGCCAATAAGTCGAGCTTCAAGCATCCCATGGTGATGAGGTAGGACTCAAAAGAAAGCCCTTGAAGAGTAGAAGGTGTGGTAAAAATCTCAGAACCAAACTCTTATTTTTCGATTTTATATGGATTTTACAAAGTGATGATGAATAGTAACTCCGAAAGTTGTTAACTTGTTTTCTTGATTGAATCTTAAGGTTTAAGCTTTGTAAGGAGTATATAAGGCTTGTTGAGTGGTTGTGGCCACTGGTTAGTGTTGGTAGAGCATCAAGGAAGGTATACCACTCATCCACCCTTTTGATTTATGTTGAGATTTAAGTGAAGTTTCTAGAATAAGCATGATTATGGAATTTGGAGTATGTATGGTTAATTCTTGGTGGATACTTGTTGTTGGTTGATGTTGGTGATATGTTCTTGAAGTATATAAACTGATTATGTTGTAAAAAGGGTTGGGTTGTTGAATTGATTTGGTTTTAAGAGGTTTTGACATAACAAAAACCGGGAAACGTTACGATTATAGCCGTCGTAATGCCCAAATTTTTACCTACTGATTGGTTCCCTGTTTTTCCTCTGTTAGAGCTCGACCCTTGAGTCCTACTGCCCATGATTGTGTATTTTATGTTATAAGCTTCGTAATGATATGTGGTTCGCCTAATTTGGCCGAACGGTTTAAGAGAAAAGTGAGTTTTAGTAAACGCCGTTCGGAAGAACGACCCATCTCTGGTCAGCAATTTTGAGTCTATATTTGGACCACTTCGGAGCCATATTAAAATTTGAAACTTTGAGGAATAATACTAGAGACAGTTAGGAAGGCTCACGAAAAGGATTCGTATTAAAAAGATTATTTTTCGATTTTATAAAAATGCGACAGCAGAGGTTGCGCAAGTGAAAACCACTAAGAACGAGACTTAGAAAACAAGGTTCCAAATGGTTAAGTATAACTTGGATTTGAGAATGGATTTCGAACCAAACTTATGATATAAGTATTTGACGAATAACATGGACTTAGTGTGACGCTAGAGCGAGCAAGTAATGCCTTGGTTGTGTTTCGCTTACATGTTTAAGCATTGAGTTATAAGTGGTTTATCGAGGGGATTAACCGTGTGTTTTCGTTTGACTTTGTCTAGATTGTTCGACATTGTCACGAGCCCTATCACCTCTCGAGCATCAGGCAAGTTTTCTAAATCTATACTTTGAAGTATTGATTCTATAATACTGCTTTGCCATGTATAGAGCTGTACTGTTTTGCGATATATCTTGTTTCATATTGAATAGAATTTGACTTTCGATTATATACGAACTTTGTGATAAAGTATTCATGAACCGGTATACCTTGTAGCTCTATAGATAAGAGCATGTTTATTGTTCGACTCTAGACCGGGAGTCGATATTGGTGTTATATAAATAGTCGTGGAAACCCGGAGGGATTCCAGCGGCAGAGTACTATTCATCTGGAGGAATATTATCTTTTAAGCATTATTATATTTCCAGAGGGTATTAATTACCTGGAAATGATTTGAGGAATGTTATTTGAATATTACCTCATTCGAAGGTTATTATTTGAAAATGATTTGGTAACTGGCTTATAAGCTAGATATGGGATAGCGGTTATAAGCCAGGTTTTTATAAAGGCCATAGGCTCAGAGGGCAGAGCATGTATTGAGTTTATAACTTAGCCAGCGTATCGGGGTTATTTTGTAAGGTATATTTTCGAAAACCCGGACATAGCTTTTTAGAAAGATTTTTGCAATAAATAACCTAAAGGCAACATCACCAATAAACCAGTGTTTATTTAATTAGTAAATACTTCTGGAAGCATTTACGGATTAAATAAGCCTTATTCGTCTAATTAAATTTGTTTAATTAGATGAATATCATTTTCAAAATGTTTTCTTAAAATCGCTTTGTTCCGGAATGATAACAGAGATTCTCCAATGGTTAGTGTATATATATATATATATATATATATAAGTCGATATGTCAAGAAAAACCCTCAGTAGGGGGTATATACTCTGTAGTATTCTACGGACCGAGAATGGTATCAGTTGCTATCTAGGGTTATTTTATTAATTTATTTTCCATTCTTTGTTAAAGAAGTATGTGGGAATTACTTTTAAATAAATATTCTTTATTAAAGATAGCTTGCGTTAATTATTTAAAGCCCTACTTCTTAAGGAAGTATTTCGTGAAAACTATTTTAAACCCTAGATAGCTAATAAAGTGTATTTCAGTCAACTTTTAAATATAATTAGAGAAGGTTCCCAAAACTATTTCCCGTTTAAGTCTATATTCAGAAAGACTTAAATGCTCGCTCAAACTTCAAAGATACATGGAACCTTTCTCAAGAGTTATGCTTGTTTCAAGTGGAATGCCCGGTCCTAAATCTTTTTAAATCAATGAAATTATCAGTGTGATATACTACCATCAAAAATGATTTTGATTACTCTCTCAAGATTCGAGGAGTAAAAGCAGTGAAATCAGTTGTATCCATGAACAAGCATCAGCTTGGGAAATATGAGTGAATTTTCCTTTCCAACCAGATATGACTACTTTGTGGAGTCGTATACTTGGGAAAAAGGGAAAGGAACTTTATGTTTCAAGGTTATGGATTTTCTCGAACTCGGAGAATGTGTAAGGGACTGAGTGGCGACCTGTCCCCTAAGGGAATTACACGTAGACCGGCAGTCTATGAACGGGTCTGTTCTTCCCTTAGATTATCAGATAGTGCCCGACCGTAGGATAAAAGAAGAGCATCAGAGGCCCCTAAGTGAATGGGTACCCCTAAGTGAATGGGTATGCTCTTCCCCCTACAACCAATTGGCGGGGAGGTGAGAGAAGAGTATCGGAGACCCCTAAGTGAATGGGTACCCCTAAGTGAATGGGTATGCTCTTCCCCCTACACCCAATTGGCAGGGAGGTAGGTCAGTTAGCGTCTGCCCTATTTTCCTTTCTACGTAGAAAAACAGCAGTGGGGATTGCCTTACGACTGATCATCGTAGAGGCATCCTTGTCGCCCAGAATCTCCGTCTACAGTTCATCATCCATGAAAGAAATGTTCTATGCAAGTTATCAGAGGAAGAACATGTTTTAAGCAAGGTTACAGAAAAGAAAAGTTATTCAGTTTATTCAAGCTATTCCAGTTATTCAAGTTTAGAAGCTGGATTGGAAATATTTTGCCTTGTCTTTATTTCCAGAATATGATATGAGATAAATGTTTGATATGAAAGATGATATCTGGAAATTCCTACAACTTCATCTTTTATTTTATGAGTTATGACTCTGATAAAACCTGATTAAGGATATATATGTATAAGTGGATTTTGGGGTATGGAAACCCTATATTGAATTTCCTTATAACTTCATCTTTCAAGTATATGTTGATAGTCTGCTTATATTTTATATAGCAGATATTTTACAGAAAGGATATACTGAGTTATCTTGTTATTTCATCCTTTATACTATACTAGAACTTTGTTCATAGTATAAACATTGAAAGTTGTAGAGTGTTATGAAATGATATTTGAAATACCACAATGGTACTATTTTTGGAATACATTCCGATAAGAAAATGATTTCAGTATCAAGATATTTTGACAAATTATTGTCGCATACCCGCTTTATTTCTGGGTTGAATAAAAGGGCAGAATTATGCCATACTTTCATTACCTTGCTGAGCTATCGCTCACTCTTGCTATTATTTTATATATATTATACAGCAGCGAAGCAGGATGCCAATGGGACGGCACATACCTCGCAAGGCGTTTCCACTAAGCAGTTCCTAGCAGCGATCCCGAGAGTAGTACGAACCAATCGAATCAGGCTACGGCTTTGGTATTCAACTTATGTAGAGACATGAATGGTATAAGAGGATTGTGAGCATCAGAAGGCTAAGTTGGTAATGTAATAATACTTAGAAATTGTATCAGTAACAGATTCAAAAGACATTTGGGTATTGTAATAAAAGTTATTTATTCCGCAATTGTTGTAGTGTGTCGTTTCTGAGACTCTAACCTGTGTGTGTGTGTGTGTAAGACTTATATTGTGGGGTCATGAGCAAGTGAATTATGAATGGTGTGAGTAATACAGGTAAGGCAAGGAGTACATGGATCGTGACAACCCTAAATCCCCGACCCCGGATTTGGGGCTGTTACAATGCACAAAGGCATATCAAACCAAACTTGACATTTAAAATTTCTCAAATGGCAAATCCAACATAACATATGACAGTAAAGCCCAAACAAAGTCGGCTTATACCACGATATCATCTTACATCGAATACTTAAGTCTAAAGTCGAAACAAATGTCGACACACACCACAATAGAAAATACGAACCTACTACCAAAAGTACACATAGAAAATAAAAATATTGATCATCAATCATCACGTTCGAAGTCCCCCATGATTGTCAGCCTCGCAATCACCTTCCAGTTGGTTTTGAGTTTGATCAGGTTAATACTGACCATCCACCCATGATAGGAACTCTTTAAAAACTGAGGTGCTTGGATGTACAATGCTGCTATTGCAATTCCAATCCACTCTCTGTGCCAAAAAAATTATGTTACGTAATTTGGCGGGATTTCTAATAACGTCAACAAGCTAATAAAATATACAAACTGAATATCCTCCTTACAAGAGTACTGAAATCCTACTCATATGTTATACAAGCATACGGGAGCTTTTAACTCTACTATATAAACTAAACTAATTAGAGTATCTGATATCATACAACTAGTACTAGCAGAAAGCTGATTTTAGATTTGAGAAATAATTAAATAAAAAAATCTCTATTTATATGCAAGTACAGAGTATTCAAGTCTTAATTTATAAAATATTGTTTAGTCAAATTTGACAAAGCTATTGTTTATTCAAAATGGCATGATAAAACAAACCTTGGCTCCATCAGTAATCTAACCTGTAAATAGCAAGAAGGGAAACAAGAGGACTGTCTATATTTAAGCACAAGTAACCTTCCGAATGTTATCCCCATCGACAGGAACATGAATAAAGCTAGAACTGTAGAAGTAACATATGCCAGCAATAGAGTCCCAACTATAGTCCATGTTGTTGATCCTCCTGAAATATAAGCAGATACAAGACATTGTTTACCATCCGAAAGAAAACTCAGCGTAAGCTGAAATCTCCTTAGTAGATACAAGGCATTAGATATTCTCTCTGTTTCTAAAAAAAGATTTGCTTATCAAACTTTGTACATTTTACACTAGATCATGATCAATACCTAGTTAAGGATATAAATTTAGAGGAAGATTGACTGATTGAGTATCATAACAAAATTATGGTTAAAATTTTGGAGACACTATAAAGTATTCTTACCAAATTATACTAGTATTATAGTATTTTTGTAAATGCAGAAGGAGAGTTTTGTAATTACCAAATTATCCATTCAGATTTGTATTGAAAATTAGCACATCGTCAGGAAAAGTGCTCTCAGACCCAGTTTTCTCTTTTAAGATAATATGATAATATTAATGTCAATTTGTATTCGACTTAATTATACTATAAAATTTTATGTATGTTCATCTCAATTTAAATTATATAATATATATACATATATATAATTGTTTATTTTATTCCAAATTTGTGTATAATATATTATTATACAAGGTCGATAAATGAATAATCCCATCAAATGGATATTTTTTCGATGTCAACATTATAGTGATATGTGTATTTTTAAACTTGACAAATTAATAATCTTAAGAAAATGGATATAATTCTACGGTCCTAATGGTTTCATTCATCAAGGATTAAATATAGTTACGGAATTTTATTAATTATAAGTACAGTAATTATTATATAAATTATAAATTTTGTTAAGATGGAATAATATACATACTATTTCACCCAATTATTACGTGATTAAAGATTATATTAATGGGCAAGGAGAAGAATGGAAATAGAAAGCAATTTAGGGTGTGCTAATTTCAGTGCCCTTGCTATTTCATACGTCCACTCATGACCACTCATCCTTGATACCAACGAACCAACCAACCCCTTTAAGTAATGAAGCTTTATCAGAAGAAGTGAGATTAGATATTTAATTGCAGGGAACAACTAAGCCTCAATAACAATTATCGGGTTCAAAATGGTGATGCGACCTGTCTATTGCCTATTGGATAACCTGACAAAATGGCCTAGGGTGCAACTAAAATATCCTAAAAGGATGAAATATATTTTTGTATGTTGTGCCTTAATATATGTTTGGACGAAGTAAATGAACAAGAGTCAGACTGATGTCCTTGGCTGTGATATAACATAAATTCAATGAGGAAGCTCTATGGCAGTAACTTATTTCAATTAATGACTTGAGATGATGGATCTATAGTGCAAGGAAGAAGTATAAATGCAATTAATGACAATGTGTATTGACATCTCTCAAGTGAACATGACATTATCTATATTTAATATTGTCAGTCAGCATCCATAGATGTAACAGCTAGTATAATGGGCTTGGACTGTGTGGATAATGTTGTGTCAATTGGAGGAAGAGCCGACCAAACACTGCCCTTCAAATTTAGTATGATTGAAATGGAAGATTGAGGTTAAAATTTTAAACAATCTTTACATTATACTAATTATACCAAATAATTCAGAAGTGACATAAGGAAAAAAACCTGAGCTAATGATTGGTACATAGGGGACATTTCTTAATGTCAAAGTACATAATCACAAATATGGTTGACAAGATCCATATTAAAACAACAAATCCTAGGAAATCTGACCTGTATTCACCCAAAGGAAGGCAAGTCTCCTAATACTAATACTGTTGATATCAGTATTACATAAACTGCCTTGAAACGAAACTGCAATAAACAAAATTATTATGATGATTTTAGTTGTAATAAAAGATGTAACATACACCAGACGAAAACTGAAAAATGCCTCTGGGTGACAAGGCGCTTTTAGGATGCTTGTAGAGTGACAACTTGAGAAAACATGTATAATATTAATGAGCGAATCAAATACATTACTCACCATGGAACAGAAAATATGGAGTGTCATGGCTACCAGTGCAATATACTCACTGCTTGTTGCATGTGTATAATGTGGATGTCAGTCTGCAGAAATGCCTCACCATAAATAGCAATAATAACTAGGTTTGAGGTTGGTTGTACCTAGGATGATTGCAAGTGCAGATGCCAAAAGACCCAACATGAGAGAGAATGGTGCAGCAATGACTACTGCTTCAGTTTTTAGGTCATGAACCTACAAATAAGAACACATTAAATCAACCTGTGTTCAGTTCTATCAATTTATAAATGTTAAGTGCTGTCAGCGTACTAATGTAGTGTATGCAATTTTGTGTTATCTACTCAGTTACATGCTTGTCCTAATTACTTGTAGTGGAACTATTTTCAGTTAGTTGGGATCTTAGAAGGTTTTTAATAAATTGAACATGTAATTTCATAAGATATCTTTTTCAAATTTGTTTGTCCATTTGGAAGATAATTTCTAATGAGATCAATACAAATATATATCACTTAATTAGATAATGATCGGGATTCTCAATTATTTGTTGATAGCGACAATAAGAACCTCTGAACAAGAACAGAGTACAGAGGAGCAGGATTAAATTTAACTGGTACAAGTGATCATTAATCACTTCTGATGCTGCATAAAGATCAAAGTAGACTATGCAAAATGACACGACATAAATCTCACACCCTGGCAACACCAGCAAAGCACTCTCCTTAACCTTCAAGAAGTAGGATAAGCAGACCTCTTTTTTTTCAAAGGATCCATCTAAAGCAAATTGAAAAAACCAGAAAAAGAAAATAGCAATTGTTCAAAGCTAACCAATTGTTGCACAGGTTTTAGCCAAGCTTGCTGCAAAAGGTCTGGGAGAGCTATAGCAATTGTTGACCGACCTGATCCCCACAAGTTACCTGTTTCACTCTGCTCCTCAGGCTGAGAGGCCTCCCAACACTGGGCCATCAAAATTTGTAGTGTCTCCAAAATTTATAGCAACCTCCAGAGCCTCGACCGCAAGCTTCTCCATAAGTGTTTGCGTTGCCACATACACAATCTCATTCTTCAAATTAGAAACAGCATGAACAGATTAAATGCCTTTAAAATGCATCTAATTACACGTTAGACAAAGAAATACTTAGATAACCTTAAAAAAAACTTGAAAAACTTATTTTGGAATTTGGATTACTATGATATCCAAACTGAAGCCAGCAAAAATAGAACAACATAGATTCATTACAAGTATTTATCCTCTCTCTCTCTCTCTCTCTCTCTCTCTCTCTCTCTCTCTCCCTACAGCAGTTTACCAAGGACACAAACACACTCTCCCTCTCTCTCTCTCTCTCCCTCTCTCCCCCTACAACAGTTAACCAAGGATACTCTCTCTCTCTCTCTCTCTCCCTCTCTCTCTACAGCAGTATACAAATCATTTGACACACTCTCTCCCCCCCCCCCCTCTCTCTCTCTCTCTCACTCTCTCCGGCAGTTTACCAGTCTCTCTTTCCCTCTCCCTCTCTCTCTCTAGCTCTTTTGAATAGCTTAACAATGCAACATAAAACAAACACATAAATTACACAAAAAAACTATACATATCATAAGAACACAAACCAAAATTAACTCGAATTTTTTTTGAAAAAACAAGATCGAAATTTGCTCGAAATTAACATGCATACATAAAATTGAACTCAATTAGCATGCATACACATATATTTGAAGGTTTAACTAGAAGTACAAACCTCGAATTGCAGTTTTTGAAGTTTTCGAATTTGGGGGTTTTTGGTTTGGGGGTTTTCGGGTTTGGAGTTTAGAGATTTGGGTGAGGGAGATGGGTTTTTGTTTAGCAGGATACGAGTTTTGGGTGAGGGAGATTGGTTTTGTTCTTCGGCGGCCGGCGAGAACGGGACGGAGAGAGAGAGAGAGCGAGAGAGGCGAGAGGCTGAGGCGAGAGAGGTTTTGTTCTGAGAGTATGTTTTTTGTTTTTGTTTAATTAGAATTAGAATGAAAATATCCCGCCCCCGCACATTTTATTTTTGCCGCCCAGCAAATTTCGGTCAATTTGACCAAAAGCGTAACAAAAAATATTATATATTGTAACACAAAACAAAAGTATTGCAATAGTTCGAAATTATCCTCAACTTTGCAACACTTTTCTATTTTATACAACACTTTGTTAAAGTATTACAATAAATCAGCTGGTTCTTGTTTTTAGCAACACTTTATGCAACATTTTTATGTTTTGGGCTTGCAATAGGCCAAATATGGTGTAGTGAGAGCCAATTCTTGATGAAGCTGTGATAGAAAAGGAACAAGAGGCTGCTGATGAGCTAAACTCTGAGAATATTATTCTTGAAGCTTTGCAACAATCTGTTGTTGAGATTGTTCAAAGAGAAGCAGAGGTTTTTGCTCAGGTTAACTCTGATATTCCTGAAGCTGTAGAAGAGGAGAAAATTGATGAAGCTGCACAGTTTACTGCTGAAAATATTCTTACTGAAAATGAAGCAGACAATAATGAAGAAGCTGGAAATGATGCTGAGGGTTCTCATTCACACCCTAGTATTCAAGTTTCATTGGCTGATGATGTAAATAGTGATGAAGCAAGGGAAGTCAATAGACAGACAAATGAGCATTTCCAGAATATGTACTACAACAATTGGGCTGATGCAGATTGTGTCTTCTCAGCAAAAAGGGCTGCAGATTTTCTATCTGATTCTGTCAAGAAGATCTCAAATACTGATGTACTTACAAGCTTACAGGCAACTGTTGTTCAAGTCAAATCTCTTAATAATAGATTTGATGAGAATCAACAGATGTTTACAAATCTTAGGAATGAATTTTCTATCAGGGATACAACTTTGAAGCTTGACAGATCATATTACTCTACACAATTCAAGCAGCAAGCCAAGGATTCTGAGGAAATCAAGAAGAGGCTTGGGAAAGTTGAGGAAACTCAGAATGCAATGTCTACTCAACTGAATTCCATGTCTACTGCCATTGAATTGCTGACATCAGTACTACTTTCTGATGATGTCAAAAAGGGGGAGAGTGTACCTAAAGACAAATGCAAAGACACTCAAGCTCTAAGACGGAGGGATGATTCTACTGATGGGGGAAGCAAAGAAAATAAACGAAAGATTTTTGCTCAAAGGCAAAGCAGGACAAGAGTAAACTCTGGTAGACAAACAAACTCTGACAAGATAAACTCTGGTGGCCAATCTACTTCAAAACTCAAGAGTTTAGTTGTTTCAACTAATCCATCTACTGATGAAGAGATTGATGCTAAAATATTCATGAAAGAGCATGGAAAGAATGTTACTATTGAAGATATCCAGGCTGAAGAACAAATGCTTGCTGAGGAACACAAGAAAAATCTTGAAGCTGGAATCTACAAGAAAAAGGAAATCAAGGCTCCTAGAAAGAAAGAAGTTGGTATTTCTATCAAAGAGAATACACAACAGAGTATACAATATACAAGGAGACCTGTGATTAGAAATTCTGATAAGGGTAAAGGTATAATGATTGAAGAGCCTAACCTAGAGAAGAAAGATAATTCAACCTCTGACATTGCTCAAGTTGAAACAAGATTAGCAAAATCAACCTCTGACGCTGCTCAAGTTGATGATACTACTAAAGTTATGACAACCTCTGACGTTGCTCAAGTTGTACAGAAATCTACACAACTTCCAGGATTCAGCAAACCAAAAATTCTTGAAGATTTAAAGCTTGAAGCTGTGAATTTCTCAGTAACCAGAACAGTATTGGGTAAGGAAGGAAAAGACAAATCTGGTCTAGGGTCACACAGAGAGAGAAGGATAAATGCAAGTCCAATGGATCAATCATCACTAGCTGTATCTGGTATTATTACTCAAGAAAATCTTGATATGCTAGACTCTGTTCAAATAATCTTTCATAAGGTGTTGAAGAAGGAATTTTTGTTGTACTTTATGAATGATGGAAGAGTTTATAAGGTTGCAGAGTCTGATATAAATCTCAAATCTTATCAAGAATTGGAGTATGTTCTGTACTTGTTAAAAGTCAAAAACAGAAATACTCACAATGCTGCTTCAGTTATCAGAGAAAAGATGCTAAGATCGAAGATGATGCTTGGAGGAGGAGTATCAAGTGGATATATTCCCAAATACAGAGATGCACATGGGAAGATTGTTGAGATGAAAAGAAACAGTGCTAAGTTCAGAACAGCACTGGGTACAAAAGTTCTTGAATTTAATCTTGAATCTGATAAAGCTTATTATATTAAGCTAGGGAATGAGATGAGGAAAAATTCCATCTATTCTTTGAGAGCTGCAATTTATCAAATTGGAGAATCTGATCCAGAGTTGAAAGAAGTGAAGAAGATCATGGTGGAAGAGCTAGAAAGAGCTGAAAAGAAATTGCTATCAGACTATATCAGGACAGTGCCTGATATTCAAGAAATCAAGTAAAGTCTGACTGTAAGTTTTTAATATATTTTCTATTCTAAGTCAAATTTAAACTCTGTTTTAAATTAAACTCTGTTATATGTTAAACACTGCATTTGTTAAATGTTTTTGACATCATCAATTATATGTTTAACTTGTACATTTTATTATGAACAAGTTGGGGGAGATTGTTAGATATAATTGCTGACGTTTGTTTATCAGTGTTTAAGCAACAGGTACTGACCAGAGTTTATCAGAAGCCGGTCAGAGTTTAATTAAACTCTGACAGGGTGAAGAGTTTAAAGGAAGCCGGTCAGAGTTTATTTAAAGTCTGACAGGGTAATAATTGAATTAGCTGTCGGTGCTGAATTGAAGATTCTAGAAGCAATATATTCTGAAGATGAAAGAAGCAGAATATATTGATACAGCTAAGGAAACAGAATAAAAGATAAGAAGCAATCCTTAATTGATATAACTTGTATAGCTAATTTGTAGGAATATCAATTAGATAAGGATTGTGTAACTGTGTACTATATAAACACAGATAGGTTATCCCTAGAAGGGATGCGATCATTGAATATATTATTCTTGTAACCTAGAAGCTCTTTGTGATTCATTAACATCACTAAGAGAGAATTATTTAATATAATTCAGTTTGTTGATTTACAAACTTGTGTTCCTAATTGTTATTCTCATACATACTTGATTATATATTGTGTATTCGGCCTAACATCTCAAATGAATATTCGAAAAATAATATCCATTAAATAATTAAGTCTCAAATGAATATTCAAAAGTAATATTCATTAAATAAATAATTAATCCTCGAATGAATATTTATAAATAATATTCATTAATTAATTAAATAATCTTCAAATGAATATTCAAAATTAATATACATTAAATAATCCCCAGATGAATATTCACAATAATATTCTTAAAGTCAATAATCCTCAAATGAATATTAATAATATTCTTTAAATAAATAATCCTTAACATATACAGAAATATAATTACTTCTGATCTTAGAGAAAATCACCCGCCCTTATCCTAGGGCATTTATAAAAACCTGGCTTATAACTGATATCCCATGTCTAGCTTATAAGCCAATTACCAAATCATTTCCAAGTAATAACCTTCGAATGAGGTAATATTCAAATAACATTCCTCAAATCATTTCCAAGTAATTAATATAATTAATGTTTAATAATAGCAGTCCTCAAAATAATTAGTACTCTGCCGCTGGAATCCCTCCGGGTTTCCACGACTATCTCTATATCTTAAAATACTGACTCCCGGCCTAGAGTCGAAAACAAGAAGTATGCTTTTATCTCTAGAGCTACAAGGTACACCGGTTTATAACTACTTTATCTCAAAGCTCATATATAAACCCAAAATCAAACTCTATTTTACACAATATATAACATGTATCGCAAAATTGTATAACTCCATACATGGCAAAAGCAGTATTATATAATCAATACTTCGAAATATAGATTTAGAAAACTTGCCTGATGCTCGAGAAGTGATAGGGGTTCGCGACGATGTCGGACAATCTAGACAAAGTCAAAGAAAACGCACGATTAATCCCCTGGATAATCCACTTGTACTCAATGCTTAAACACGTAAGCGAAACACAACCAAGGCATTACTAGCTCGTTATAGGCTCATACTAAGTCCATGTTAATCGACAATTACTTAAGTCGTAGGTTTAGTCCGAAATCGATCCTCGAATACAAGTTATACTTAAACATTTACAACATTGGTTTCTAAGTCATGTTCTTAGTGGTTTTTACTTGCGCAACCTCTACTGTCGCATTTTTATAAAATCGAAAAATAATCTTTTTAATACGAATCTTTTTCGTGAGCCTTCCTAACTGTCTCTAGTATTATTCCTCCAAGTTTCACATTTTAATATGGCTTCTATGTGGTCCAAATATAGCCTCAAAGTGAATGACCAGAGATGGGTTGTTCCTCCGAACGACGTTTACTAAAACTCACTTTTCTCCTAAACCGTAATTCGTATAGACATGATCTTTATACCAAAACAAACCTTAAAACAAGACCTACATGTTCATGGTCAGTGTTGTTCAAAAATATTCCAAGACCAGTTCGTAATTCTTGCTCAAAACAGCCTTAAATCAAATGGGCATTATGACGGCTATAATCGTAACGTTTCCCGGTTTTTGTTATGTCAAAACCTCTTAAAACCAAATGAATTCAACAACCCAACAATTTTTACAACATAATCAGTTTATATACTCCAAGAACATATCACCAAAATCAACCAACAACAAGTATCCATCAAGAATTAACCATACATACTATGAACTCCATAAACATGCTCATTCTTAAACATTACTAGAAACTCTACTTAAATCTCAACATAAATCAAAGGGTGGATGAGTGGTATACCTTCCTTGAATCCTTAAACACACAACAAGAGCTTGTAAGCCTTAAGAGAGTCTTTATCTATGGTTATCATCCTCAAACTTGCAAAAGAAAATCAAGAACAAGTTATGAATTTTCGGAGTTACTAAACACCAGTTTAAAGAACTGGAAAAATGAAGGTCTTACCTTGCTCAAATGGAAGACACTTGTGAAATAGGAAATGTAGATTATCTCAAGACCTTTCCAACAAGCTATAGATCGAAATTCTACACCGAGAAATGAAGGAGATATGAAATTTACAATCCGGCAGTCCTGTTTTTGCCGAAAATGAAGAAAAAGAATGGTTTTTTGGTTTGGTTTTGGTTGATTAATAGAAATGCTGATTTTTGTGTTAAAAAGTGGTGAGTCATCACATTTGGGTTAGTCACCAGGACACGTGTCGCGCATGCATGCGTTTGGCTAAAGTAGCTTTACTGGTTCGCTTTCCTTTCACATGGATGATCCAAATGTTGCATTCCTCGAATTAATCTTGTTACATGTTACTTCCATGTATATATTTAATCCTGTAAATGTTGCCTTGTTCCTCTTGAAACGATTCGAAATATTTCCTAAAAAGAGCGAATAAAACTCTACGCGATTCTCGTAGTGAATATTCACTATTCACTATTCACTCCAACAATCAAATCCTTAAATCGACTTTAATAAAATAATAAAATTCCAAAATATTAAATCCTCAAATCCTCAAATTTAATATCTCATTTCTTGAATATAATAATATATAATTCACTGCCCGGTCAAATACTACACCAAAATAAAATTTGGAATTTCTGAATTCCGGTCGTCTTTGCATTCACTTATTTACTCCGTAGATTACTAATATGACTTCGGAATATCCACACTACGTCTCGTACATAGGTGGCATGAAAAATTTTCTTAACCCTCAAAATCACTATTCATCCACCAAATTCACTATTCACTGATGCACTTAATCATAATAAGAAAAGTTTTAATTTTACCAAAAATTCGGGTTATTACAGTCTCCCCTCCTTAAAAGGATTCCGTCCCGGAATCAGCTTAGGAATAACTGGGGGTACTTCTCTCCCATTGCACTTTCTAACTCCCAAGTGGATTCTTCCACTTCTTATTTTTCCACAAACCTCTCACTAGCTTGACAACCTTGTCTCTTAGCACATGCTCTTTACTATCCGTGATTTCCACAGGTTGCTCTTTGTAAGTCAGACCAGGTTGTATACCTTCCTGCTCGTATTCTAACATATGTCGGGCATCTATAGTATACTGACGTAGCATTGACACATGAATCCCGTTATGATCATTCTACAAGTTTGGGGGGCTAAGGCTGGCTCGTAGGCCACCTTCCTGACGCGTCATAAATCTCAGATGGCCCAATGAATCTCGGGCTCAACTTCCCTTTCTTTCCAAATCTCATTAATTCTTTCCATGGAGATACCTTTAGCATCACGAATCGCTAACCTCATACTCTCTATCTTGTTTGTACAGAAATACACCAGCATAAACTTGTTTGTCATTCATCAACTTGCCATTTAGCTTATCAATAACAGTACTATCTCTATACTCGCGGGCTTAGTCCGCATACTTTCTCTGTCTATCTTGGCTGTTACTAGCCGCTTGTTGGTGAAATCTTTTGTCTTTCTAGTTTGTTGGACTAACTTGGGTTTTGTGTAAAATCTCATCCTTTAATTCCCGATCATTCGGAATCCATCTCTGTCTCATTTTAATTAAGGGTATCAGCCACCACATTGGCCTTCTCCGGATGGTGGTGTATCTCACAGTCATAATCCTAGGTCAATTCTAGTCATTTCTCCATCCCATGTTATCTATTATCACGGGTAACTCAAAGCCAATTCATTACATTCCCTAAAAAATTTGTGGGTGCATTAGTCAACCCAAAACAACCTCGCTGAAAACTCGAGGTGTCTATTCCTAGTACGAATCGCAGTCTTGGGTATATCCTCGGATTTAACTTCCAACTGGTGATATCCAGTTCTTAAATAAATTTGGAATATACAGCGTTCTTTCGCTGATCTAACAATCATTTACAAGGGTACCTATTCTCCATGTCGAACTCATTCAACTCTCGAGGTTCGATGCATAATCTTGTGCTAACATTTTTCTCTCTTACAACAACACCGGGCTCTCCACGGTGGTACACTGGGTCTTATCATATACTTTCCTAGCAATTCTTGTAACTAAGTCGCTAACTCTTTCATTTCCACTATACTCTGAATACTCGGTATTCATTCTCATGTCATCCAAATCGATATCTGGTAGCTCATTAAAACCTTGTACAATCTCCCAAAACCATTGTAGTTTCCTTTATACTTGGTATCTCTTTTCTTGGCGTCAACCATAAGAGCTAATTAAGCCTTGTATTTCTGGCGTAATAGTTTCTTAGTCTGAACTATATTCAAGAATCTCTGAATCTGTCTCCGTCCTTTATTTATTACTCTCTCTCCCTTAAAATCAGTCTGGGCTCCATTGGGCGTCAACCAACCCATCCTTATTATAATATCAACTTCTCCCAAGTCACAATACCAGCTCCCTCTGACTCCATCGTCAGTACTTATCTTGCTAACCCAGAGGTAGTGTCCATTCGTAAACAACTCCTCCAAAATCTCAATTCCACTATAGGGCATCTATCTAACACCGTTGTCACTGGAGCTCACGGCACATCGCTATTCCTTTCACATATATCGATGGACCCCCTTTCCATTATCATAATATCCTTGGGAGAATAAACCAATTCATTGATATGTCACTAACATTCTATTCGTCTTAGGGATTCGCTCCTGTCATAGGCGATTTCGTTGCGAATCTAATTCCTATCAGCGAATTTTGACTTATTTGACCTGGGTGGCCTCCCCTTAGAATTCAATGAGGATAACAAAAATCATGGGGCCTTGAAAAGACAGCTCCCATATCAAGGAAAACGTCACACACTGGTGATCATAAGGTTATGAGTTTTAAGGTAACCTTATTGGAGGTAAGAGAATTTACCGAGAGATCAACATGATCCTAAGAACTCAACGTTGTGTGCCTCGATTGAGACATTACTAAAGGTAATTAGTCTTTTTGTATTTCACAACTCACAAGTGATGGCGTCCCATCAGACTTCTATCACATAGACAGATAGTCCTTGTAGCCCCTATAAGTATAGGGTTGTTCGTCTCAGTGGAAGTTGAAAAGTATGAAAGCAATTTGAGATCAATTTAATGATTATCGCCTTTCGACAATATTTCTCAAAGGAACACCTTGGATTAAAATTGAACAGATTCCAAAGGTGCGGTTTCCAAAGAAAAGAATAACCAAAAAGATACTAGTACTTAACAAGCAAGTGGTGAGGTATCATCATAGGGTTATTCATTATTTGAAGAAAAGTGGAAGCTTGAATAACATCGTTTGACAGGGCTTCGAAAACCTGAAAGTAGGCATCGTGACAGCCTCTAACACAATTGAAATTAATTCTGATTTAACACAAGTGTTATAAAATAACTTCGAAGAGGGAATATACCCTTTATCAGAATTCTTTCTTGGAAAGAGGTCAAGATAGATCACAGATTGGGGAAATATCCCACATAATTTGCCAATGGGGAGGGTACTACCAAGGTCTCTACGGATGCCTTTTATGTCGGCTCCTCTGATGGATAATCGTTCAATTCCAAAGCTTTTCTTTTCCACGCACCCTAAGGTGTTCAATATTTACGTTATTGCCGACTTATAATAGTCGCTAAGAATTCAACCATCAACATTTGCAATCGCAGGGAGTTCTATTCGACTAGGCGCAACATCTCAAGTAAGCGTTCTGTTCTATAAGAAGACTTCGATACCGTTGTCGCCCATAGCAATGACAATTCCACATGTCGACTGGGCGGTACTTCGGAAGATCGTTAGAAACTACAAGCTTAAATCCGGTCTCTATTTCAATCATCCTTATACCCAATATTCCTTCTCCCATATCAATCCCGTGTGCTACATAAGCTTAACACTTTTGGCACAATAGCCTTTTCATTTAAGTCAATCTCGGAATTTCTCGGTCCGTCTTGGTCCTTAAATATATTTCGCCTTTACCGTCCAATCTCAACTTCACCATTTTATCTCTACAATCAGTTGTAACAATCAGGGTCTGTCCACCAACCCATATAGCGGCTATCTTACCCAATCCACAGGGTTCGCTCTAGTTTCCACTCTCTTTGGTGATATCCTCTGGTAATCAGAAAGACAAGGTTTGCCAAAATGTGCTTAATTTCTTTCCAAAATCAGGGAAATTTGATCAATCTATTTACCTACTAGTAATGCTCGGATCTGATTTCGACCTTTCTGTTCTATCCTCATAATTCCTTCCTGGTTTCCTGAGGGTGGTAAATCTCGTTCTCGATTTCGTCTTAGCGTGCTTGTCTTACAATAACATTTGCATGGTACATATACCCAAAATTCTCCTTGAGATAATAAAATCCCTCAATGATGTAATAGACACGATTTCCAATGGAATTGCTGGTCGTGGGGGATTGAAATCTCATAGCCCAAAACAATTCCTTCCACTATTCTAGGCAACTAAGTACCCCTAATCGTTCGTGAAAATCTGAACATCTTGGTTCTTACGTATGCCGCCTCCTTATGGGCAACTATAACCGACTACGAGTAACAGGTTTCGTTCAAGTCGAATCAATCCACTGATACTGGCTATACTGCCTCTACCTCTTCTGCTTCGGAGACTCTACTCCATTTTCTTTGTCATATCTCTTGATGAATCATAAACGATCCTTAAACTCTCGTCTCGTCACTTATTTGTCCCTTGAAGGTTCGTCCGGTCTTATTATAAGACCTCAAGTAACACACCACATCTTTATCAATCGGCACATTTTCTACAAGATTCTTTCCTTGACCCGCCATGGGGTCTTCCTCTAGATCCTCCTATGGATCTTCCTTTATCGGTCTCCGTCCATTTCAAGGAACGCATAATCAATTGCCTACTCGAAGGCCTCGGGGTCTGGTATCTCAGAATCCCATCAATCTATAACTCATACGACCCGAGGTGACTAACCACGAAGTCCTAAGTACGGTTTCCCAGAAGAAGTCCCCTCTCGGGCTTCATCTTAAACAGTCAGGGTCATGTCCCCTAACCCGACTACGAACTCAATCTGAGCTCTAGATGTCCTTATCATTATTAAGGGTATTGTAAGACTCGATCTCCTATCGTTTCTGAGGACTGTAACCTAAGGCTCTGATGCCATTTCTGTAACAACCCCAAATCCGGGGTCAGGGATTTAGAGTAGTCACGATCCATATACTCCTTGCCTTACCTGTATTACTCACACCGTGCATAATTCACCTGTTCATGACCCCACAATAAATGTCTCACACACACACACACACAGGTTAGAGTCTCAGAAACGACATGATACAACAACTGCGGAATAAATAATTTTTATTACAATACCCAAATGTCTTTGAATCTGTCACTGATACAATTTCTAAGTAATGTTACATTACCAACTTAGCCTTCTGACGCTCACAATCCTTTCATACCATTCAAATCTATACATAAGTGGAATACCAAAAGCTGTAGCCTGATTCGATTGGTTCGTACTACTCTTGGGATCACTGCTAGAAACTGTTTATGAAAACGCCTTGCGGGGTATGTGCCGTCCCATTGGCATCCTGCTTCGCTGCTATATAATATATATAAAACAATAGCAAGAGTGAGCGATAGCTCAGCAAGGTAATGAAAGTATGGCATAATCCTGCCTTTAATTCAACCTAGAATAAAGCGGGTATAAGACAATAATTTGTCATAATATCTCGATACTGAAATTATTTCATTATCGGAATGTATTCCAAAAACAGTACCATTGTTGTATTTCAAATATCATTTTCATAATATTCTTTGCAAACTTTTGCTATATTACGAACAAAGTTCTAGTATAATATAAAAGATGAGGTTTCAAAGTAAACCAATATAGCCTTTCCAAAAATTATCTGCTATGTGAGCAGAATACCAACATATAACTTAAAAGATGAAGTTATAAGGAAAATTCAATATAAGGTTTCCGTAACCCAAAATCCACTTATGCATATGTATCTGAGTAAAGTTTTACCAGAGTCAAACTCATAAAATAAAAGATGAAGTTACAAGGATTTATTGTAACTTTATTTCGAACACTTTTCGACCCCCTGCCAACATGACCGGTAAACCTGTACCAAGGTGTCATCCTTGGTCCCTTTCAATACATGTTGCAGAATCCCTCTGCCAACATGATCGGTAAACCTGTACTAATGGAGTCATCCGTGGTCCCTTTCAGTACATGTTGCAGAATTATCCAAAATGGATGATGAACCAATACTGGAGCCTTCTCCGCGCCCGTCGTACCAACCTTACTATGATCAGTAGCAGGTTGTACAACAAAAATATGTTTTCTACATGTAGATGGAAGTATCACGACAGCCTGACATTGTCTACCGCCTTTCTGGATCTCCCGGCCCATTTGGGGCAATAAAGTGATGGATCGGCGTGACTCGACCTCTTACACATGCTCCTAGTTCAGATGAAATCCATGACTCTGAAACGTAAAGATCGTCTTCCTTTCCCCAAGTGTAATACTTGTTGATACGACTCCACTCAGTAGTTATATCTAGGTTGGAAAAGGAAGATTCTCCAATATTTCCCAAGTGATGCTTGTTAATGGATATCGACTTGTTCCAGAAATTTACCCTTCGAGCGTTGAGGTGGTACACAATATTTGACTTGCAGCAACTAAATTGCTTCGAGAAAATATCTGTCCCCCGACAGTTTTGAGTTGAGAGTTTAAAATGAATAGCAGTTACTTAAATCAGGTTTCCCATATTTTTGATAGTTGAGCGAGCATTTAAATCCTTTTAAAAGACGTACTTAAATGGAAAACTTTGTTTTGGGAACCTCTTTTTGATTTGGAAATAATTGATAATATTTATTCAATAAGTAACCTTAAACGAATATTTGAAAATAATGTTCATTAAGTAAGTAATCCTCAAATGAATATTTGAAAATAATATCCATTAATTAAATAAATAATCCTCGAACGAATATTCAAAATTAATATTCCTCAAATAAGTAAACCTCCAATGAATATTCAAAATAATATTCCTCAAATAAGTAAACCTCAAATGAATATTCAAAATAATATTCATTAATTAATAAATCTCAAATGAATATTCGAAAAATAATATCCATTAAATAATTAAGTCTCAAATGAATATTCAAAAGTAAAATTCATTAAATAAATAATTAATCCTCGAATGAATATTCATAAATAATATTCATTAATTAATTAAATAATCTTCAAATGAATATTCAAAATTAATATTCATTAAATAATCCTCAGATGAATATTCACAATAATATTCTTAAAGTCAATAATCCTCAAATGAATATTAATAATATTCTTTAAATAAATAATCCTTAACATATACAGAAATATAATTACTTCTGATCTTAGAGAAAATCACCCGCCCTTATCCTAGGGCATTTATAAAAACCTGGCTTATAACTGATATCCCATATCTAGCTTATAAGCCAATTACCAAATCATTTCCAAGTAATAACCTTCGAATGAGGTAATATCCAAATAACATTCCTCAAATCATTTCCAAGTAATTAATATAATTAATGTTTAATAATAGCAGTCCTCAAAATAATTAGTACTCTGCCGCTGGAATCCCTCCGGGTTTCCACGACTATCTCTATATCTTAAAATACTGACTCCCGGCCTAGAGTCGAAAACAAGAAGTATGCTCTTATCTCTAGAGCTACAAGGTACACCGGTTTATAACTACTTTATCTCAAAGCTCATATATAAACCCAATATCAAACTCTATTTTACACAATATATAACATGTATCGCAAAACTGTATAACTCCATACATGGCAAAAGCAGTATTATATAATCAATACTTCGAAATATAGATTTAGAAAACTTGCCTGATGCTCGAGAAGTGATAGGGGTTCGCGACGATGTCGGACAATCTAGACAAAGTCAAAGAAAACGCACGATTAATCCCCTGGATAATCCACTTGTACTCAATGCTTAAACACGTAAGCGAAACACAACCAAGGCATTACTAGCTCATTATAGGCTCATACTAAGTCCATGCTAATCGACAATTACTTAAGTCGTAGGTTTAGTCCGAAATCGATCCTCGAATACAAGTTATACTTAACCATTTACAACATTGGTTTCTAAGTCATGTTCTTAGTGGTTTTCACTTGCGCAACCTCTGCTGTCGCATTTTTATAAAATCGAAAAATAATCTTTTTAATACGAATCTTTTTCGTGAGCCTTCCTAACTGTCTCTAGTATTATGCCTCCAAGTTTCACATTTTAATATGGCTTCTAAGTGGTCCAAATATAGCCTCAAAGTGACTAACCAGAGATGGGTTGTTCCTCCGAACGACGTTTACTAAAACTCACTTTTCTCCTAAACCGTAATTCGTATAGACATGATATTTATACCAAAACAAACCTTAAAACAATACCTACATGTTCATGGTCAGTGTTGCTCAAAAATATTCCAAGACCAGTTCGTAATTCTTGCTCAAAACAGCCTTAAATCAAATGGGCATTACGACGGCTATAATCTTAACGTTTCCCGGTTTTTGTTATGTCAAAACCTCTTGAAACCAAATGAATTCAACAACCCAACAATTTTTACAACATAATCAGTTTATATACTCCAAGAACATATCACCAACATCAACCAACAACAAGTATCCATCAAGAATTAACCATACATACTCCGAACTCCATAAACATGCTCATTCTTAAACATTACTAGAAACTTCACTTAAATCTCAACATAAATCAAAGGGTGGATGAGTGGTATACCTTCCTTGAATCCTTAAACACACAACAAGAGCTTGTAAGCCTTAAGAGAGTCTTTATATATGGTTATCATCCTCAAACTTTCAAAAGAAAATCAAGAACAAGTTATGAATTTTCGGAGTTACTAAACACCAGTTTAAAGAACTGGAATAATGAAGGTCGTACCTTGCTCAAATGGAAGAAACTTGTGAAATAGGAAATGTAGGTTATCTCAAGACCTTTCCAACAAGCTATAGATAGAAATTTTACACCGAGAAATGAAGGAGATATGAAATTTACAATCCGGCAGTCCTGTTTTTGCCGAAAATGAAGAAAAGAATGGTTTTTTGGTTTGGTTTTGGTTGATTAATAGAAATGCTGATTTTTGTGTTAAAAAGTGGTGAGTCATCAAATTTTGGTTGGTCACCAGGACACGTGTCGCGCATGCATGCGTTTGGCTAAAGTAGCTTTACTGGTTCGCTTTCCTTTCACATGGATGATCCAAATGTTGCATTCCTCGAATTAATCTTGTTACATGTTACTTCCATGTCTATATTTAATCCTGTAAATGTTGCCTTGTTTCTCTTGAAACGATTCGAAATATTTCCTAAAAAAAGCGAATAAAACTCTACGCGATTCTCGCAGTGAATAGTAACTATTCACTATTCACTCCAACAATCAAATCCTTAAATCGACTTTAATAAAATAATAAAATTCCAAAATATTAAATCCTCAAATCCTCAAATTTAATATCTCATTTCTTGAATATAATAATATATAATTCACTGCCCGGTCAAATACTACACCAAAATAAAATTTGGAATTTCTGAATTCCGGTCGTCTTTGCATTCACTTATTTACTCCGTAGATTACTAATATGACTTCGGAATATCCACACTACGTCTCGTACATAGGTGGCATGAAAAATTTTCTTAACCCTCAAAATCACTATTCATCCACCAAATTCACTATTCACTGATGCACTTAATCATAATAAGAAAAGTTTTAATTTTACCAAAAATTCGGGTTATTACAGTCTCCCCTCCTTAAAAGGATTCCGTCCCGGAATCAGCTTAGGAATAACTGGGGGTACTTCTCTCCTATTGCACTTTCTAACTCCCAAGTGGATTCTTCCACTTCTTGATTTTTCCACAAACCTCTCACTAGCTTGACAACCTTGTCTCTTAGCACATGCTCTTTACTATCCGTGATTTCCACAAGTTGCTCTTTGTAAGTCAGACCAGGTTGTATACCTTCCTGCTCGTATTCTAACATATGCCGGGCATCTATAGTATACTGACGTAGCATTGACACATGAATCCCGTTATGATCATTCTACAAGTTTGGGGGGGTAAGGCTGGCTCATTAATTCTCATTAATTCTTTCCATGGAGATACCTTTAGCATCACGAATCGCTAACCTCATACTCTCTATCTTGTTTGTACAGAAATACACCAGCATAAACTTGTTTGTCATTCATCAACTTGCCATTTAGCTTATCAATAGCAGTACTATCTCTATACTCGTGGGCTTAGTCCGCATACTTTCTCTGTCTATCTTGGCTGTTACTAGCCGCTTGTTGGTGAAATCTTTTGTCTTTCTAGTTTGTTGGACTAACTTGGGTTTTGTGTAAAATCTCATACTTTAATTCCCGATCATTCGGAATCCATCTCTGTCTCATTTTAATTAAGGGTATCGGCCACCACATTGGCCTTCTCCGGATGGTGGTGTATCTCACAGTCATAATCCTAGGTCAATTCTAGCCATTTCTCCATCCCATGTTATCTATTATCACGGGTAACTCAAAGCCAATTCATTACATTCCCTAAAAAATTTGTGGGTGCATTAGTCAACCCAAAACAACCTCGCTGAAAACTCGAGGTGTCTATTCCTAGTACGAATCGCAGTCTTGGGTATATCCTCGGATTTAACTTCCAACTGGTGATATCCAGTTCTTAAATAAATTTGGAATATACAGCGTTCTTTCGCTGATCTAACAATCATTTACAAGGGTACCTATTCTCCATGTCGAACTCATTCAACTCTCGAGGTTCGATGCATAATCTTGTGCTAACATTTTTCTCTCTTACAACAACACCGGGCTCTCCACGGTGGTACACTGGGTCTTATCATATACTTTCATTCCCACTATACTCTGAATACTCGGTATTCATTCTCATGTCATCCAAATCGATATCTGGTAGCTCATTAAAACCTTGTACAATCTCCCAAAACCATTGTAGTTTCCTTTATACTTGGTATCTCTTTTCTTGGCGTCAACCATAAGAGCTAATTAAGCCTCGTATTTCTGGCGTAATAGTTTCTTAGTCTGAACTATATTCAAGAATCTCTGAATCTGTCTCCGTCCTTTATTTATTAATCTTTGTTTAGTTCGGACAATCTAAAGACACAGCGTTAACACTTTTATTGATTGATTTATCTTCATTCAAATAACTAAAATTTCTACTTAAAATTTAATATAAAGTATCTAAAAATTCAAGTACAAATCGATTAAACTAAATAAAGTTTATTTTAAGTGAAACCTTTTACTTTTTGAAGTTTTCTTCAACGGAGCATGGATATCCCTGCCTCTCATGGCGTTACTACCAATTATGAACACAATTGTCCTGCAATAAAGTAACGCACAAAATTCAGAATGATTGTAAATAATAATTCATGAAACCAAAAAACAACATAAAACAACAATAATATGTATTTGCAATTTTGTGTTTCTACTCGCTAGAGATTACATGTTTATATAGATTGCCATGAGATTAAAAAAAGTAACTAATATTGGTTCAATATTTTTATCCTTATATATTTAGGGAAATTCTTACATGATAGTTGTTAATTTTTGATTTTTTGTAGATATGATTGATTTTGAGTTATGTGATAAAATTATTGATTTTGAGTTATCTAATAAAATCATTGATTTTGAGTTATCTGATAAAATCAATTCTGTTTTTAAATTCGGATTTTTTTTCATTGACGTGATTAATTCGCTTGACTAATTAATTAAGGAAATTGCCACCAACATAATTGTCACTGATCCAATTAATTAGTTTGACTAATTAATTAAGGAAATTGCCAACCAATATAATTGATTAACGCGGTTAATTAATTATGGCAATTGTGTAGCGCACAATTTTTCATAGTTATATAAACTCTAGAAACTACAAAAAGAAAGCTTTTTTAACTTTTAATATTATCCAAATTTAAAACTTTTAGAAAATACTTTATAAGTATAATATCCAAAGAGATATTGTTTGTCTTCCCTAAAAATTCGTATTGAATTAAAATAGTAAAACGCGTGAAAAATATATTAAAACTTAAATTTTAAATATGATTGATTTTTATATCTTGATTGTCTTTCCTGAGAATTTGAGTGTAAATAAGGAATGTCTTCCCTAAAAATTCGAATGTAATTAAGAAAATTAAATTTTATTGAATTAAATTTGAGGAGCTCTTGAAAGATACATATTTTTTTTTAAAGACAAAAATATTAAAATTGTATATTTTGTTTCCTCCATTAGTAAAGATTTTAAAGGCAAATGAGATATTTTCGAATTTTCAATATTAATAATTCAAAATTTTGAGAAAATTAGAAAAATCGAACGGAGCGATTCTAGAGGCGCCACCTCACCGCCCCCGTCTTCTCCTTTATATATATAATAAAGATATTGATTTTAACAACACAACAAATATTTTTGATATAAAAAAATTATATAATATAAAAAGGCATGTATAATCAATTTTTAGACAGCATTATAGGCCAACCGAGATATACATGGTAAATAGTTTCAGATTTTAAAATTTAATGGGTTTCTTGTGTATCATATTTGTAAACATAATGGGTTTTTTGTGTACGTACCTTACCAACACCTATAAATTAAAGGTCGATTTTCTTAAATAATTTGTATTTAAAATTTTAAGAAAACTTTTATAAGGCCGCACATTAATAATAAAAATTAGTAGAAAAAAACTCAATTGCCTTTTAGATCTTTTAGATTTTCCTTTTTAACTCCTTATTTATAGAAAAGGCAATGCATATGATCTTTTATTTTTCTATAAATATATTGATTCTTTTAACAAAACAACAAATATTTTTTATATAAAAAAAAATAATATAAAAAAGGCATGTATAATCGTTTTTAGACAACATTATAGGTCAACCGAGATATATATGGTAAATAGTTTCAAATTTCAAAATTTAATGGGTTTCGTGTGTATCATATTTGTAAACATAATGGATTTTTTGTATACGTACCTTACCAACACCTATAAATTAAAGGTCTATCTTCTTAAATAATTTGTATTTAAAATTTTAAGAAAAATTTTATAAGACCGCGCATTAATAAAAAAAATTAGTAAAAAGAAACTGTTAGTCCTTGTGTATTGCAGAAGGGGGGGGGGGATGAATGCAATACTGATAAAATTCAATCTAAATTTCAACAACTAAAATCAAGATTAAACGTTATCAGCAATATGCGCAATCACGAACAGTATACAGTAAGAACAAGATTCACAAAATAAATGTTTTATTTATTTTGCAAAGTGTTGCTACAACCTCAAGAAAGAATTCTCGAGCTTCGGGTTTTCTTCGAGACACTTACTTGTCTTCGTTACATTTCTAGAATGAATTGATAGTAGGTATAAGACTAACCCTATCACTGTCAGTCACGGGTTTGTGAAGCTGCTGTCACTGTCAAGTGGCAGCTTCTTACAGATTGTCTTACCCATGTGACTTTCCTAAATTGCTAACATGTCAGATATGCATTACAAAGAAAGCAACCTAGATTCATTCCATTTCCAGCTAAAACAATTCAGCAGATAAAGACTTGACCTTGCTCTTGAATTGATTCGCTTTTGTTTTGTAGTGCTTGAAGCTTCTGTCGTAGTCTTGCAGACTTGGTGCAGCTTAGGGATACTGCATCACGCCTGTTTCTTGAACATTTAAACTGTCACGGGATTTGACTGAGAAAGATACCTAGAAGGATCTTTATCGAGACAATTACTTTTGCCACAAAGCTTGCTGTCACAGGAATGATCTTTTGGTGACAGTATGAGTTCCCCGCATAGAGTGCTGTTGAGGATCCCAAACTTGGTGTCGAGGGCAATAGTTGCTGTCGCGTAGTCTTCCGCCAATGTTGCTGTCAGAGTGAATATGCTGTCGTGACTTGCAACATTCTGTCTTCTTGTAATCTTACTATCACAGCTTTAGGACAGTAACCTTTATTCATGCTGCCATCTAATATGCGTTCTTTGAGGCTTGAACACAGAGAGTGAACTTCTTCCAAATTACACAATTAAAATAACATTGCATACTGATTACAAGAACATACTTTGGCTGTGACAGTATGTTCTACTTAATTAAAAAATTAAGTATATACAAAGTTAAGTTGTTTCTATGCTATCACCCATAAATCCCAACAATCTCCCCCAATTTGTTTTTATGGACAATAACAACAAATTTACAATATATGCTGACAACTTAACTAACAAGATCAGAATGGATTTAGAATGTTTACTTAGCTTGAAATTTCCTCTTCTGTCTTGTTACTTCCTCTCTTCTGAGAGCTTCTACCAAGCTGCTTCTTAGACCTTCTACAAGAGAGATTTCAGCAGGTGTGACTGCAGCATCTTCTATTTCTTCAATGATCTTCTTGATAGTAGGAGAAATAAGAGAACTAGCATCCCTGAGATTCAACCATTGCTCTTGATCAAATGGATAGCTTCTGAAGTGGAGTTCTTCATGAATGAGCTTGAATCTACTTCCTCGATAAGCATTGAGAGACATCCTCCTTTGCTTGTCCAGCTTCGAATCTTCTCATTTTCTCCTTTCCAATAATTCCTCTATCTTGTCAGAACAGATCTGCTCCAGGGGATGAATTGATCCAGCAACCATATACTGTAAATCCTTCAGAATAGTTGTTTTTAGCTTGTGCAAGCTGCAAACATAGATTTCTTCTTTTAGATGCTTGATTCTTAAGGGATTTTCCAGCATACATGTTTGATAATTTGGAGCTTCACTTTCTGCCTTGTTGGCAGTCTTGCATCTTTCCAGGAGTTCAGCTTCCTTCTTATCAAGTTCTGACTGATATTGAGCGTATTGAGAAGAGTCAGGTCTTTTGCTTGGCTTGGGTTGCCCTTCCTCTGTGGGTTGGGTTTTCCTTTCTTCTGTGGGTGAATCATCAAACTCATAGTACCAGTGATATGGTATAGGAGAAGCTGGTAAATCAGTTGAAATATCAGCATCATCAAAATCTGCAAAGTTGTAGCCAAATTTCTGATAGAATTCAGCATCCCTATCAGCTTGATATTTCAGAATATGTTCCATAACAGACTCTGAAACATTTTCATAGCTCTCCAGCAACTCTACCATTCTTTCCAGGTAGAAGAAGTCAATTCTTCTTTTATCTAAGGTTGATGTCCTACCACTGGTTGATGTGGAGACCAGATTGAAATCCTTATCAACCTTGGTAGATCTTGATTCTTCCCACCACAGAATGTACCCAGTGACCTCTTGATTTGCATCCATCTTGACCTCAACACTCTTGATTTCTCTAGATTGCATCTGTTGTATCTTAAGACTGTTGGGAGGTATTGATTGAATTGGCTTCTTAAGATTCCTGCCAAATCCAGTGGTCTTTTCCTTTCCTGAGTACTTGTGCTTTCCTTCAGGTTTCTGTCTAGAAAACCATGCTCTTGCTTTGGCTTTCAGTCTTATGGGCTTGACAGTAGCTTTGGCTTCATCCTTGACAGAACCTTTCTTGACAGTACCTTTGTCGACAGCATCTTCCAAGACAGCATCTTCTATGACAGTATCCTTGTCGACAGTACCTTTGGTGACAGCATCTTTTTCAGCATTTATGCAGTCAATAGCACATCTAAGAATGCTTGCCTCCAAAGCTTCCAGTATTCTTGACTCCTCTTCATCTGTTGCACCAGCATCTTTCTTTTCCTGGCTAGGAGTTTCTTCATTGCCTTCATTCTGAGATTGAATACCAGTATTCCCAGAATTACTTCCACCAGCATTTCCAGCATTTCCAGAAGCTTCACCACCTCCATCCTCACCATCTTCATCATCATCATCATCATCATGAGGAGGAATGTTATAGAAGCAACTTCCACCTTGATCATTTCTTTTGACATTGGCTCTAGTGATTAGCTCCTTCATTTTAGCTCCCAGTGCCTTGTCTCTCAACACCAGCATTTTGTAGATCTCTTGAACAGCATGAACTCTTCCTGGATTGGCATTTGAACTGAGTATTCCATCTAGTACCTTCAGAATTGACTTGGTTTCCATTCTGGATGGGCTAACCAAATTCATGAAGCTGTTCCTTCTTGTGCCATCCTTAGTTTTAGATCTGTAGAAAACACTTGGTGGATTTGAGTAGACTTCAGGTAGCTTCTGTGTGATCAGGTTTTGGATTTGCATATCCAGTATTTCATTGAATGGTGTTTGAGTTGCCCTGATCTTTCCCTTCAAAGCACACAACACCTTTGCTGGCAGACTCTGCAATAGTTGCATTGTGATGAAATAAGATATGCCAGAAGTGAGATAAATACTTACAGCCCATCTTTTCTCATCATTCACCATTACTCTGACACTAGTGATTTGATCCTTTAACAGTTTTGTGGTGTTGGTTGGACAGTTGCTGGGGGCATCCATTGCTTCTTTCACCAAACTGCTAAACTTACTGTCATGGTTGTGTAATGTGCTCTCCCTGTAATCCACCATCAAGACATTGGCTTCCTCTTGATCAAATTCAGTGCCACTTGTCCACATAATTCCATCTGGGATGGATTCAGGCAGTTTCCCTTTACCTTTCCCTAGTTTGTTTTGTTCCTCCATTTCTCTCCATTTCTTCTATAAAGCAGTTTCTTGAGTTTCTGGAGTAGGTTCTCTAATCACCACAGGAGGCAAGATTGGGTGTCTAGATGCAGGTCTTCTTTGCATTGCATCTTGAGTTGCCTTTGACATCAACACCTGTTCACCATCCAATTCAACTTCAACCAGGTCTTCAGCTTTATCCTGTGGTTGTTCACTGCTTGGTTTGGCTTGCTCCCCCTTAGTCCTTGCTTTCCTTTTAACTCCTGGAACTTGTTTTGCTCCCCCTTTGGGCTTCACAGATACTGGCTCCCCCTGAGTTCCACCTGATTCCTGAATAGGCAATGATTCTGATCTTGCTTCCTTCTCCCCCTTAGTTGAGTTGTCAGCTACCAGGTCAGTAAGGAACTTAATAGATAGTTGAGTAGCAGCAAAACCATCAACTACCAGTTGTGAGAGAGAGTCCAGTTTGGAGTTCAAAGTAGCACACTGTCCTTCAAGAGCTGCAATCCTGTTACCAAAAGTAGTAGAGGAGCCACCATACCTTAACCTTCTTGGAGGGGAAGGAAAAGACAGGGGCCTGGCTATGGGGGTTCTCACACTCTCAGGGTGTTTTTGAGTGATCTCATCACCCCTCACAGTTTGACTCTCAAGGCCTAGTGCCTGAATAGTGTGGGCTCCCTCAATACCTCTCTGGACATGCTCAAGTCCCTCTCCTTTTGCCAGCTCATTTGGCTGCCTCTCATTTTTATGCTCACCTCTCTTTTCTTTTATCTCTCTTTTCTTTTGCACACCCTCACTCAACCTAGATGCATGGGTATGAGCAGTACTAACATGCATGGAAGGAGAAGATTTAGAATGTACCTTTAGGAGTTTGGCAAGAGGTAGGTCAACATCAGAGGCATCCTCAACAAGTACAGCATCAAAATTAGGCTGGGAGGGCTGGACAACATCTTGAGTAGGAATGTTACTGTCAGTTGGAGTCTGGACAGCAGGTTCTGGCATGACAGCAACTTTGGGCGGTGGAGTGACAGTAGGTTCTGTAGTGACAGTATCTTTCTCTCCACCTATGACAGCAGCTGTGTCCAGGACAGTAGCATTCCCAGTGTCTTTGACAGCAACAGAGGCTGTGACAGCATCTTCCTGAAGGTAAGATGCTCCTTGGAGGTCAGACAAAGTGTTGGCTGTTTCATTTTCTGACAAATTACCACTTTGCCCTTGCTCAGTGTTTGGAGGAGTGGTGTCCATCTCACTTTGAGAAATGGGTTCTTGTGGACCACTAGATGGGGGCTCATCCATGATTGGAGATGGATGATCAAAACCTGAAGGGTTGGGACTGTCCCCTTCTCTAGGTTGTGAAGAAGAAACAAAAGAATGTGTAGGGAAGGAAGAAGGTGAAAGTGTAGCAGAGAGTGGGGGCTGAGTCACAGAGGAAACATGTGAATCATCAATAGGAGTAGACAAATCCTCACTGTGCCCTAACTCACTGTGTGTTTCTTCAAGTGGAGGTATCTCAGGTTGGGAACCATGAGTTTGTGCAGACTCTGTACAGGGTGCCTTGGGAGACAGGCCAATTTCAATAGATGCATCTTGTTGAGAAGGCACATCTAGGGAGGTGTTTGAATCCCTTTCAGTAACTACAGTTTGTTGGGAAACTGCAGCTTGGCTAACAGTGGTTTTGGTCCTCCTAGCTCTCTTCTTCTTAGGTTCAGGGGGAACCACTGGGGGTTCTGTTTGACTACCTTCCTTATTTGCTGCACTAGGTGCAGTGTCTCCCTCTTCACTGACAGAGCTACCACCAACACCAGCTTCTAAGGGCCTTTTTCTGGATTCCTGCAGGGCTTCTCTTTGGGCTTTGGGAAGTCTAGAGAGCCTAGGCTGAGTGTATGGTGTGGAATGGGGGTTAACTGAATTTGGGTCTAATTCAGTTTCATTCGCAAGAGTAAAAGAATCATAACCAGTAGGTAATGGATAATCAAGGTTGGACACTTGATCAACCATGTGCTGAGTGAAACAAAGTGGAATATGTGCATTTAGATCCTGTGAAGATAACAGTGTGTGTGTGTGTTCTTTTTCAAGACAGAGCAAACCTCTAGACGAGGGGCATCATTATTAAATTCACAGAAAGAATTGATACACATCATAAGAAAGCGAGGGTAGATTGATACCTTCTTACCTATGGCAGCCCTGATTTGTGCCATGAGGAGAGCTCCAACATTCACCTTGTATCCATGGACAAGAGAATGTGTCAGTTTCTTGATGTAGGAGGGTATCCCATTCCAGCCTGTGGACTTGGTAGAGAACACCTTGACCATTGCATCAAATATCATGCTCCACTCGTTCCTCAGATATTTCATGTCCATTTCACCAGACGGGTACCACTTGGTTGTTCCCTCTTCGAGAATAGGGCCTGCATACCCAATCTTCAAGAAGAGCTTCTTCAGAGTGTCATCATTAGCAAGTGGAGCAAAGTTTTGGCCTGCTTCCAGTGTAATTCCAAGAGCAGTATTGATGACCTCAGCTGTGAGAATGTATTGTTGCCCATTAATCTTGAATTGAATAGATGGGTTTTCACCCACAGTTAGAGCAACAGCAGTTCGCCAAAATGTCTCAAGTTTGTCTAGGTCGAGATGTGGGGTTGAGGTAATGGCTGAACGAAGATAGGACTTGTTCAAGAAAAACACCAGTCCTTTGAAACCTTCACCAGCATCATTCGGGGAAAAGATGCCAGCAAAGTTTGTTTGAGAGAGAGACTGTTTGGGGGCCATGGAGATTTCAAGAAAAGAAGAAAGTGAGAAAGTAGCTTTTTGCTTGAAGAAAAGTATTTTGCCTTGAGTTTTGTGAGAGTGATATGTCTGAGTAACTGGAGAATAAATATGGGTATCTCAAACGTTTGCTCAAAAAGTGGAGTTAAAGGACGTGTCTTAACCCACTCTCTTAACACGTGAGTTACTCTCCGTTATTCACTGTCAAACGTGGGGTGAATATCCAATAACAACGGTCCACTATTGTTGACAGTAACTTGTGCGCTAGAAACAATCTGTCAGTAAGAAGTGGTGGTGACAGTAGGTTTTGCGCGACAACAACTATTGCGCAAAAACATGCTGTCACCGTTAAGCATTTGAGTGACAGTATCCTTTAAAGGTCGTGACAGAAAGTCTTTCCCTGCTGTCAAGAAGGTTGCTGTCAAGAGACACAGGACAGTATCCTTTGTGACAGTAATTTAAATGGGAAATTGTTTCTGTCATGAACTAATTAGAATGCTTTGCTCATATACTTAACCTAAAATTAACAGAATATGAATTTAGCAATGTAATCTTTCAAACACAGATATTAAACAAGTTACACAGACAAGTCATAAACTCAGTAACCACATAAACAGGAACTTTTATTATTATTAATAAAATCATTAATATTGAACATTGAGTACATCATTCTATGATTTTATCAACTAGGTCTAAGGTCTCCTTCTTAATCTCTTCTTCAGATCGTCCTTCTTCTTTGAGAAGTGCCTGAAGTTCCTTCTCTTCTTCCTGAGCCTTGGCCTTTTCTTCTTGTTCCTTTTCCTCCTCTATCTCATCGAGGGCATCCAAAAGCACCTCGAAGAGCTCCTCAATCTCTTCATTGTAGGGTTCACTATCACACTTCTTTAGACCAACTTCGATCCCTACTTTGTTTTCCATTATTTACTTTAAAACTGAGGGCAGACTAGTGAAACCTAAGGTTAATTTATAGGCAAAACCGTCTAAGAATTAAAGTCTAATGGTCAACAGTTAGAGTACCCATACAACTACCACAAAAGTAATTAAAGGTCGTGTCCTCCTTTAATCCTACAGATAAATGCGAAAAGGTGGAAAGTCCAATGGAACAAACATTAATCTCTCAAACTAAACAAATAACCACATTAATGTCATACAGGGTCTGAAAAGTATGAGACTGGCACAAAATACAGACATGAATAGTCAAATCAAGACATGCTGTCACATAGCAGACATAGACCAAGTAGACAGTAACTTCTCTTGACAGCAAGTTTGAAGGTGCTGTCATGAGCTTCAAAAAGAATTGAAAATTTAGAAACCTTAGTAAATTAACATACCAGATTCAGCATTCCCAATTCACTTACCAACCTGTTGAAGGTTGCTTCATCCAATGGCTTAGTGAAGCTGTCAGCAAGTTGCTTGTCAGTTGGGACATAAATCAGCTTCACAGTTCCTTGTTCAACATGCTCTCTGATAAAGTGATGTCTTATATCAATGTGCTTTGTCCTAGAGTGTTGAACTGGATTGTCTGAGATGGCTATGGCACTAGTGTTGTCACAGTAAATAGGAATTTCTCTTAACACTAGACCATAATCTAGAAGTTGACTTTTCATCCATAGAATTTGTGCACAGCAACTGCCTGCAGCAATGTACTCAGCTTCTGCAGTTGAGGTAGAAACTGAATGCTGCTTCTTGCTAAACCATGAGACTAATCTTCCACCAAGAAATTGACAGCTACCAGTAGTACTCTTTCTGTCAATCTTGCATCCAGCATAGTCTGAGTCTGAGTAACCAATTAGATCAAATCCAGTATTCTTAGGATACCAAAGGCCTAGGTTAGGAGTGCCTTTTAAGTATCTAAAGATCCTCTTGATGGCTACCAAGTGTGACTCCTTTGGATCACTTTGAAACCTTGCACAGAGACATGTAGCAAACATGATGTCAGGTCTGCTAGCAGTTAGGTATAGGAGGGATCCTACCATGCCTCTATAGGTGCTTGAGTCAACTTTCTTTCCTTTAGGGTCAAGATCCAGACTAGTTGCTGTGGACATTGGTGTCTTTGCAGGAGATGAATCTTCCAAGTTGAACTTTTTGAGAAGTTCCTTGATATACTTAGCTTGGCTTATGAAGATTCCATCAGTTTGTTGAAGAATTTGTAACCCCAGAAAGAATGACAATTCTCCCATCATGCTCATCTCATATTTGTTGCTCATGAGATGGGAAAACTTCTCACACAGCTTCTCATTTGTAGAACCAAAAATGATGTCATCCACATAGATTTGTACCAGAATGATGTCCTTGCCATGATGCTTGTAGAAAAGTGTCTTGTCCACAACTCCTCTGGTAAACTGGTTTTCCATCAGAAAGGTGGAAAGTGTGTCATACCATGCCCTGGGTGCTTGCTTTAGTCCATACAAAGCTTTGAAGAGTTTGTACACAAAATTATACATTTCAGCATCCTCAAACCCTGGTGGCTGTTCCACATACACTTCTTCTTCCAGCTCTCCATTTAGAAAGGCACTTTTGACATCCATCTGAAATACTTTGAAGTTGCAGTGTGCAGCATAAGCTAGAAAGATTCTTATAGCTTCAAGTCTTGCAACAGGAGCAAATGTCTCATCATAATCTATTCCCTCCTGTTGACAGTAACCTTTAGACACTAGCCTTGCTTTGTTCCTTGTCACCAATCCATTTTCATCAAGTTTGTTTCTGAAAACCCACTTGGTCTCAATAACTGACTTTCCCTTAGGTCTTGGAACCAATTTCCATACATTGTTTCTTTCAAACTAATTTAGCTCTTCTTGCATGGCTATCACCCAGTCAGAATCCAACAATGCTTCATCAATTGTCTTGGGTTCCATTTGTGACAGGAAGCATGAAAACATGCTGTCAGCTGAGACTTTGTTCCTTGTCCTCACTCCAGAATTAGGATCACCAATGATAAGGTCATTTGTGTGATCCTTGTTCCACCTGGTGATTCTGGGCAAGCTACTTGATTGACCAGGAACATTTGCTTCAGTTTGTTGAGTTGAATGCTCATCAATTCCATTGTCTCCATCATGTTCTTCATTGTCTCCAGAGTCATCACTGTTCTGAATGTTAGATGTTATGGTATGTGATTGAGCTGGAGTTTGATTGACAGTAGTGGTGTTGACAGCATCTTTGTCAACTTCAACAATTTGAGTGAAGCTAGGTTCTTCATCTACAATCTCCTCAGCTTCCAGGTATCCTTGATTCTCAAATCTGAATGTCTGCATCTTTCCTTCTTCATGCAGTCCTGGAAACTTGGTTTCATCAAATGTGACATTAACACTTTCTTCAATTATCTTGTGTTCCATAACATAAACTCTGTAGGCAGTCCTTTCTGTGCTGTAACCCATGAATAGTCCTTCAAATGCCTTGGTGTCAAATTTTCCTTTCTTCTCATGATTGTCCTTCATCATAAAGCATTTGCTTCCAAACACATGAAAATATTTGACAGTAGGTTTCTTTCCAGTTAGCAGACAGTAAGGTGTGCTTGCATGAGTTTTGTTAATCATGGTTCTGTTTTGAGTATAGCAGGCTGTGTTGATAGCTTCAGCCCAGAAATATGTTGGCAACTTAGCATCATGCAACATAGTTCTAGCTGCTTAAATGAGAGTCCTGTTCTTTCTTTCTACAACTCCATTCTGCTGTGGAGTTCTTGCAGCAGAGAATTGTTGTACAATTCCTTCATCTTTGCAGAAATTTCCAAGTGTGGCATTTCTGAATTCTGTACCATTGTCACTCCTCAAGATTTGAACTTTTGAGTTTGGGGTTCTATCAAGAACTCTGACTTGATCAATAATCATTTGAGCAGCTTCATCTTTGGATTCAAGAAATTTCACCCAAGTGTACCTTGAGTAATCATCCACCATTACTAAGGCATATCTCTTTCTGGCCATAGATGGTACATTGACTGGTCCAAAGAGATCCATGTGAATTAACTTGAGTGCTTCTATGTTGGTGTTTACTTGCTTGGACTTGTGCACAGCTCTCCTTAGTTTGCCCATTTGACAATCTTCACACAATCCTTCTTGACAGAATTCCTGTTGGGGCAAACCTCTCACTAACTCTTTCTTCATTAAAATGTTCATTGTCTTGAAGTTGAGATGTGAGAGCTTCCTGTGCCAAAGCATACTGTCACCAACAGTAGCTTTACTGTAAAAACAGTAAACTTTATCCTTCTTTGTTGAGCTTAGATCAGCAACAAACAAGCTTCCTTTTCTGACCCCTTTTAGAGAGAGGCTTCCATCCTTCTTGTGATAGATGTTGCACACCATCATATCAAAATCAACCTTAAATTCTCTGTCACTGAATTGGCTGACACTGAGTAGGTTGTGCTTCAATCCATCCACAAGAGCAATGTCTTCAATGACAACATTTCCAATTTCCAGACAGCCATATCCCACTGTGTAACCCTTGCTGTTGTCTCCAAAGGTTATGATTGGGCCAGCTTTCTCTACATAATGTGATAGCAGGGCTTTATCACCTGTCATGTGTCTTGAGCAACCACTGTCAATAATCCACATGACCTGATTTTTCTTCTTACCCTGCAAAACAGAATGTTTCTAAGTTGCATATGGTACCCAATCTTTGTTGGGTCCTGCAGTTTCAGTGTTTCCTGAGTTTCTTTCAGTCACAACATCACAAGCATTATCAAAGACTTCCTGTTTGACTTCTCTTTTCACCCACTTAGGTTTAGAATTGGACTTGGTCCTTTTCTTAGTGGATGAAGCCTTTTTGCTGTTACCAGCAGGCTCAGAAGTCTCAACAGTGTTTAGGTATGAGCATTTTTCAGTAGAGAGAACATGTAAGTTAAAGCATGTACTCATGGCAGTGATCTTGCATGGCATACAATCAATGTTATTACAGACACTCATAGTTCTATGCAAAAGGGGGGTTCTGTGTAAGTTACCATTGAGTTCAGTAGCATTGATCTTATTCTCAATTGGTTTCTTACAAACATGTGTTAAATGATGTGTAGATCCACAGTTATTGCATAGTTTTCTAGAGGCACTTCCAACATTTGTGTATCCATTCCCTTTATTGACACCTACCTTACCATTCATGTTTTTAGACTTGGGAGTTACTGGATTGACAGTATGTTCAGAAGTTGCTGTCGAACTTTCCTTGACAGTATCTTTTATTCTTACTGTCTTGACAGAAGGTTTGAAAGTTGCTGTCTTGGAATCATTCTTGACAGTATCTTTGAAAGGTTCTGTCTTGCCAATCGTGACAGCATCCTTTGAACTTACTGCCTGATTGCTTGGTAAGTTTACTGTCTTGGGGATTGTGACAGTATCCTTTCCATCCTTGGATGTGCTGTCAGCACCTTCATTCTCATCAAGAATTTCTTGTTTGATGAACATGGCTTCTTCATCAAACTCAATTTCAGCAGCTTTGAAAATAGGAGTTTTAACTTTCTTGAGAATGATGGGTTTGACAGCAGCATTTCCAGGACAATCTTGAATCACAGTTTCCTTTCCAGGTCTTCTACCATAAGAAAAACCTATACCAACAGACTGATTTTCTGTATGCTTATCATTGTAATCCTGAACTATCTTTGATGAGTTTCTATAGGCCTTAATCTTAAATTCATTTTCAGCAATCTCATTCCTCAGGAATTCCTCAACCTCCTTAGCACATTTTAATTCATTTTTAAGTTTAGCATTCTCTTGAGCTAAAGAGCCTAGTGAACTGGTTTTGAGAACAAGAGAATCATTTTCAGACTGAAGTGTTTCATTTAGCTTACTTAGTCTAGAGATTTCCTCATTAGCAGCAGATAAGCTAGTATAGACATTGAACATTTCAGCACTTAAGTCTTTAATGGTTTTCTTATACTCATCAGTAGACATATCAAGTAAGACAAGTGAAGGTACTTGACTTGGAGATGTTGATGCTACCTCATCAGTGCTAGCCATGAGAGCTAGGTTGACATATTCTTCCTCTTCTTCATCATCAGAATCATCCCAACACTTTCCTTCAGCCACATAGGCTCTACCTTGATTTTTCTTGGAGTATCCACCAGTTCCTTTCTCATATCTCTGAACCTGTTTGGGTCTTTTGCATTCAGTAGCAAAATGACCAGGTTCTCCACAGTTGTAACATTTGAACTTTGATCTATCCACAAATCCAGTTTTGTATCCTCCTTTGGTTGAACTTCCCACAGCAGCCTTTGATGAGCTTCCTTTGTTGAACTTGGATGCTTGGCCTTGAGGCTTGTATGACCTATCCTTCTTGAACCTAAAGTTCTTGAACTTTTTGGCCATGTAAGCCATCGTAGGGTTGTCCATGCTTTCCAGTTCCTCCATTGTGTAGAAGTCTTCATCTTCCACATCTTTGAGCTGTAGTACCACTTTCTCATCATCTTCAACCACCTCTTCTATCTTCAAGGTCTGTGTTGGGGTTGATTGTGTGATTTGTAGTACTTCACTTGGCTGTGTGATCCTTGGCACATGTGCTACTAGGGCACTTGACATATTAGCCATCTTGTTCCTTGTTCCACTTTGTATGGCTCTCTTTTGAAAGAGTTCGAGTTCATAAGATTTCAGAATACCATAAAGTGTCTCAAAGGTTATATTATTGAGATCTCTTCCTTCTCGTATGGCTGTTGTCTTGTGTTCAAGGTGATCAGGCAGTGTGAGCAGGAACTTGACATTCAATTCTTTTCTGTCATAGTACTTGCCATGTATCTGTAATTCAGTTAAGAGCTTACTGAACCTTTCAAACATGGAAGTTAAGTCTTCACCAGGCTTGGCCATGAATGCCTCATATTGAGATATTAGTATTTGCCTTTGGTTACCCTTGACCTCTTCACTTCCTTCACAGAGTAAGGCTAACCTGATCCACATCTCCTTGGCTGATGTGCAGCTTATCACACTTCCACACATGGCTTTATCCAGCGTGAGAGAATCGAGCAAGATAAGTTGCAAATGATCATCTAGCACCATTTTCTCCTTTTCAGGTTCCAAAATTTCTGAGGGATCTTTGGGAACCCAATGTGCAGGGATAATCTCACCATTCACTGTTGTGGCTTCAATTTCCTTTCTTGGTATGAAAGGACCATTCTCGAGTATACCTGGGTATAGTGGATTTGCAGCTTTGATGAACAACAAGATTTTTCTTTTCCAAATGCTGTAGTTCTCTTTATCAAATGCTGGGATCTTGATACTGTTTGATTTCTGCATTTTCTTCGGGATCTCAGATATGTATGTTAATCTGAAAGCTCTGATACCAGTTGTTAGTCCTTGTGTATTGCAGAAGGGGGGGGGGATGAATGCAATACTGATAAAATTCAATCTAAATTTCAACAACTAAAATCAAGATTAAACGTTATCAGCAATATACGCAATCACGAACAGTATCCAGTAAGAACAAGATTCACAAAATAAATGTTTTATTTATTTTGCAAAGTGTTGCTACAACCTCAAGAAAGAATTCTCGAGCTTCGGGTTTTCTTCGAGACACTTACTTGTCTTCGTTACATTTCTAGAATGAATTGATAGTAGGTATAAGACTAACCCTATCACTGTCAGTCACGGGTTTGTGAAGCTGCTGTCACTGTCAAGTGGCAGCTTCTTACAGATTGTCTTACCCATGTGACTTTCCTAAATTGCTAACATGTCAGATATGCATTACAAAGAAAGCAACCTAGATTCGTTCCATTTCCAGCTAAAACAATTCAGCAGATAAAGACTTGACCTTGCTCTTGAATTGATTCGCTTTTGTTTTGTAGTGCTTGAAGCTTCTGTCGTAGTCTTGCAGACTTGGTGCAGCTTAGGGATACTGCATCACGCCTGTTTCTTGAACATTTAAACTGTCACGGGATTTGACTGAGAAAGATACCTAGAAGGATCTTTATCGAGACAGTTACTTTTGCCACAAAGCTTGCTGTCACATGAATGATCTTTTGGTGACAGTATGAGTTCCCCGCATAGAGTGCTGTTGAGGATCCCAAACTTGCTGTCGAGGGCAATAGTTGCTGTCGCGTAGTCTTCCGCCAATGTTGCTGTCAGAGTGAATATGCTGTCGTGACTTGCAACATTCTGTCTTCTTGTAATCTTACTGTCACAGCTTTAGGACAGTAACCTTTATTCATGCTGTCATCTAATATGCGTTCTTTGAGGCTTGAACACAGAGAGTGAACTTCTTCCAAATTACACAATTAAAATAACATTGCATACTGATTACAAGAACATACTTTGGCTGTGACAGTATGTTCTACTTAATTAAAAAAATTAAGTATATACAAAGTTAAGTTGTTTCTATGCTATCACCCATAAATCCCAACAGAAACTGAATTGTCTTTTAGATCTTTTGAATTTTCCTATTTAATTCCTTATTTGTAGAAAAGGCAATGCATATAATCTTTTATTTTTCTATAAATATATTGATTCTTTTAACAAAATAGTAAATATTTTTTGATATAAAAAAGTCATGTATAATCGTTTTTAGACAACATTATAGGTCAACCGAGATATATATGATAAATAGTTTCAAATTTCGAAATTTAATGAATTTCGTGTGTATCATATTTGTAAACATAATGGATTTTTTTGTGTACGTACCTTACCAACACCTATAAATTAAAGGCCAATCTTCTTAAATAATTTGTATTTAAAATTTTAAGAAAAATTTTATGAGACTGCGCGTTAATAATAAAAATTAGTATAAAAAAAACTCAATTACCTTTTAGGTCTTTTGAATTTTCCTTTTTAATTCCTTATTTGTGAAAAAGATAATGCTTGTGATCTTTTATTTTTCTATAAATATATTGATTCTTTTAACAACACAATAAATATTTTTCATATAAAAAAAATTATATAATATAAAAAAGACATATATAATCATTTTTTAGACAACATTATAGGTCAACTGAGATATATATGGTAAATAGTTTCAGATTTCGAAATTTAATGAGTTTTGTGTGTATCATTTTATAAACATAATGAGTTTTTTATGTACGTATCTTACCGATGTCTATAAATTAAAGGTCGATATTTTTGAATACATAATAGATTTTTTGAGCAAGTAATCAATGAGAACCCATAGCTTGAAATATTGGGAAAGAAAGACTCCATCAATTCATAAAATCAAAAATTAAATTCAAACGCTTTCTAACACTCCCATAAACACACTCTCACTCTTTTTCACTCTCGAAGGCACTCAGTACACGGTGAAATCGAAGGCCCATTCACTCTAAATCGGAGGCTCGAATCTGCATTCCCTCGATCGAAAGCTTGATTTGGTATGTTCTTCACCCTTAATCCTGCACGCGCATGTTTGTTAAATTAGGATGTTACTTAATTAGAATTTGTTGATCAAAACCCTAATTTTGTAATTAGGGTTTTTAATTGGGGGTTTTTCTTCCACGTTCATAATTGGGTTTTTAAGTGTGCCTTTTTTTATATTTGTGACCTTTTATGATTAAGTGTGTTTTTATGTGTGATGTTCTCTCTCTCTCTCTCTCTCTCTCTCTCTCTCTCTCTCTCTCTCTCTCTCTCCCTCCCTCTGCTTGCTTGCTTGTGTGTTTACGTAAGCATAAATGATCAGGCATAAACAGATTTGTTGCTCTCTTTGCAGTCCCATTACTATCATTGGAGTCATATGTAATTTGTTCCTTGTTTTACAGGCTATAATGGGCAGAAAAGATAAAGCAAAGTCTAAAAGAGACAAGAAAAAATCAAAATTAAAGGAACCAACACAGTATGATGTCGTCATACAAAGACTTGCTTTTGATGGACCCGTCAAGGATTTTATCTGTAAAATGAAATCTGAGGAGGAGTTAGATGAAATCAACTTTCCCAATGTTAAAATTCGCCAGCCTTCTCTCGAGAACTTGCGTAATTTCAGAGCTAAAGAAGGATCGTTGGACCCGGACTTGTTTGGTTTACTAAACAATAGGGCGTCGAAGTCGAATATCAAGTTCGAGAATTTGTCTGAAGAAGAGCTAAAGGAGCAAAGAAACCAGGTTATGGAGGAATTGAGAATTGAGAGAAGGCAGTTTAAGTGGAAAAAATATCAGTACGCAATTCACATTGGATTGGACGAGGATTGGTATGATAAGTCGTGGAAGTTCAGTGAGGAGGGAGTTGAAGATAGTGGCCGTGAAGAAGAGGAAGAGGAGGGAGTTGAAGCTGGTGACGGTGATGAAGAGGAGGGAGTTGAAGCTGGTGACGGTGATGAAGAGGAGGCTGTTATTGACGTAGTAGAGGAGAGGAGTGAGGAGGGAAACGGAGAAGAGGGGGGTGAAACTATTGTGGCGAAAGTGAGTAGGAGTGAAGTGGAGGCAAGTGGAAGTGGCAGTGGTCTTATTAGTGAACAAGAAACCGTTATAAAGGTGGAAAGAGAAGGGGATATCGGAGGTATTCCTTATAGACAAATAGCTGCAAATCCTTTTATGTCCAGCTTTCCACAATTTGAAGATGGTGATATTGTATCACAGTATACTGCACCTTTCTCTCTTCTAGAATGGTTAAATAGTCATAGAGGTGAAAACATGCGGTATTTACCACATGTTGCTAATGACTTGGGATTTGGTATAGATGTTGAGTCTTGGAGTGGGGATAGACTCAAGAGAGAATCGCTAGGCATACTTAGTTCAGTGCTATCAGCTGTTATGGACTATCACAAGTGGTATGGTCCGCATGGAAACATAGCTGACTATGCAAATATAATGCTCCGTCAGTATGTACTTACCTTTGGGGGGTCCGAGAAGATTGCATATGATATTAAACTTCCTTCACCAGGAATAAGAAGCGAAGAAACTTCTAAATTACAAGGATTGAGTGAAGACATGGGGCAAGTAAAGTTGATTTTTGAGAAAGTTCTTGAAGGCAGAAACCTCAATTCAGAAATGGAGTTCCTTCTTACCAAACTTATGGGTACATACCCGTATGGTGACAAAGCTGCTTGGAAATACAAATTGCTCAGAAACTGTCCAGTTTTGTGGGATGGGAAAGGGCGGGCTAAATTTATTATCGATTTCTACTATCATTTGATTAGTGACTCACATAAATCATATGATCTTAATAGGGCCCTTCATTCGATTAATAAACTCATTGTACTTCCTCATTTTACACGTTTAAATTGGATAGAACAAATTCCAAATTCATCCATCTATTATGATATTCTAACCTTCTCTCCAGAAAACGCTCCAGCAAACGCAAATGCACCAGCTCCAGCAAACGCAAATGCACCAGCTCCAGCAAACGCAAATGCACCAGCTCCGGTAAATGCGCCAGCAAACCCGCCAAAGCCTCAATATAATGATGCGGGGATACTGAAAGAGGTTTTGAGATACGTAAGAGCTACGCTCCATCATCACAGGCAGACCCAAGGTGTCGGTTTAAAAGAAATCAATAATATTGAACTTTGTCTCTCAAATCTCTTCGATTGTTTTACTATTGGTCTGTACATGGGCATGTGTAGGTACAATGTTTTTTTCAATTAAGTAATTTGGTGCTCCATTTCCTTTTAGAACAATGTGTTTATCGTGAAATGGTTGTTGGTATCTAGTGAAATTGAATGAAAGATGATTTGTTCAGTGTAATCTCTTTTACATTGTTCTGGTTTAAATTTCATTATTTTTTATGTGTTGTTGCTTGATAGCAAAAATTGGTGTGCAAGAGCTAGAATGACCAATTTATTATGGGTGTGTGTAAATTAGTTTTACTTATGTGTGGTGTGTGAAAGTGCACAGTCTTGGCAACATTAATTGAAACTACCAATCCTTCCTACTGTTTGAGTATCTTTTTTGAGTTTCTGCTATAGAAAACATGTATAGTTGAATATCAGGTTAAAATAACCTGTTTGTTTCCAACCAACAAATGGTTAAATAACCATGATGATATTAACTTACCAGAGAGATTTATGTGGTAATCAATATTTATGTGGTAATCGCTTCAGGGTATGAGTTCTTATACACGATAAACTTTGTTCTCTCGTGGAGTGGGCAGGAAGCTTTGCAAGCAGACCGAGTTTAACATTTCAAATTGTATATTTTTTTGACACATACATACACATTTTTGCTAATTTTATACCATTCTCCAGTCTTCCTATGTATTTGATTTGCTTATAACAATGTAATGTGGATCGCCTTCATATTTGTATTTGATTTGCTTATAACAATGTAATGTGCATCACCTTCATATTTACCCCCTCTCAGTAATATGACTATAGCCAATTACATTTTAATGTTCAGATGGTACCTTTCAATTGGAACCTTCACAGATTAAGGTAGACTCTCGAAGTTGCTTGTGCAATCCAATAATTGGCGTCGCCAAGTGCTCAGTTTTGTTGCCTCATATATGAACCCTGAATAAAAGATGAATGACAAAGTAATAAGTATAAATGCAGTTAATTACTTCATGTTTTATCAAAGAACATTAAGAGTTAATATATATGACATACTTCCTATTGTTATGAACTTATGATTGCTGCAGGGAACTTTGTAACCTAGCCTTCTCATTTATGCAATAAAATGTTGCTCTGAGGTGTCTCTAGAACTTCAACAGAAAAAATGCAACCACAGGCTAGAAGCAATAAGATTGCAGATGTTGATGCAATAGTTTATCCGATAGGCTATAGCTAGCATGCTTAACAAATTTCTTGCTTAGTAAACAAGAAGGCATCGGACCTGTAAATCTGTTGGAGATATTAACAAATTTGAGTTCACTACACCGCCCCCAACTCACATGACTTAGCAGTGATCCACTTAACATATTTGACGCAATATTTAAGCTGATGTTGCGTAGTGCAGCAGCGGGTATTCCTAGGATAAACTTGTGGCACAAATCAATTTTATGATGTTGAAGGAGTTGGTTATACCACTTAGGAATCTCACCAGAGAAGAATTGTTGGTAATCTGACTTTGAGGCGACCTTGTAAGTGCTGAATCTAAGTTGTTATTACCCAAATTCATCGCTTCAAAAGTAGTGCAATAAGATAATTTACAGAGATGTCATTTTCAATTCAATTCTTAAATTGGTTAAATGTGAAGCAAACCAATCAGGAAAAGTAGTTCCATTGAAGTAATAATCACTAACCTTTTTCTTTTGAATCCAACTGATTCAACACTTACCACAAAAAGGACACATACGGAACCATCACAGATCGCCACTATCACTTTTTTGGGTTTGAATTACCGTGCTCAGACGTCTTCATCCTTGTCTATGCATGCGCCTGCCAGAAATTGCAGCAAAATATTCGAAGACGACGAGAGAGAGGAAGAGGGGGAGAGAGCACATAAAAAAGATAAAGAAGATTGGTTTGAGATTCAAGAAGAGAGAGCTTGTAAAGTGAAAAGAAATGGAAAGAAGATAAGATCTGTATAATTGCAATAAAAGTCGGCAGAAGACCGTAAAAAAAAACAACATGCTTTAAGAAGAGAAGCATGAAGATCAATACAACTCAAAAAACTACACAAGCTAGGGACTGAAGCAATAATGAAAAGATGAAGCTTTAATCACCGACACAACAACATATGATTCTTACGGCTCAATATACTGCTGATTCTGAAACTTCAAGCAAGCTTATGTTGAGCCTGATGGAGTAACACACACATACATAATTGGGAAGTGTTAGATAATCTGAGCAAGTTTGACAGATTGCAAGATCATTAAAAGAAAAGCAGAGTACTAGACAGACTATTTCTTCAGTGATCTGGCTAAAGTTCTTTGGTTAATACAGTAAATAAAATAAGACTACCCAATACTTAAATTAAAAGGCTGGTTGATAGATAGCAAAGTATTAAAAAAATATACTCCAGAGTACATGCTGAGCTCTCTTTCCCACTATATATCTTATTACTACTGTAATGCTGCTGGAGTACTTTGCACATGGTGTTTTTGTCTTGAGGATTGATATTTAAATAATTCCAGTGTGGTGGGTCGTTCTGCAGAGACAGGTAGGAGCTGATTTACACACACATACTATTTTCTTTACCATAGTACTAAACCTGTGCCCTCAGCTTTAAAATAAATTAGAATTAAGGGAAAGGATGAGCACATCAACTTTATGCTCATTTTATGTTCATAAAAAAATGTTTGTTATTGAAGTTTTTAATAAAATTATTGAGGGACCTTGTAGGCAAAGAGAATGATTTCGGTAAGTGCACGGATTAGTCGAGGTGCGCGTAAATTGACCCAGACACTTGGTAAAGCTTATATTAATAACTAGCAAAAAAATAAAATAGAAACATGACTTTAACATCCCAACATAAATCAAATAATCCAAAATCCACTTAAATTTAAAGTGAGAAATTCTCAATGGTGCCCTGTTTTTGGCTTTCAACTGATGTCATTACGGGTTTATGACTTACTCATGGCACCCTTCAAGCAGGGCCTCCTCACGTTATACGGGGGCCTGATCAAATATGAAAAAAGGCCCTCACATTGGAATAAAGAGGCTCCTAAAAGAGAAAATATTTAAAATAAGTTTAAATTAGATTCAAATTTTTATTTCAACTCTATTTATAATCAATAATATTTTAGAGTTTAAATTATTTTATTTGAAAATTTTATGTTAATTAAGTGTATATATATATATATATATATATATGGAATTGGTCCAGAGCCCCCGGGGGATGGCCCCCTTTTCGCAACGTTTCATTGCGGGCGTCCGCAACGTTTCATTGCGGGCGTCAGATATATAAAATTAATTAAAAAATATAAAATAATTATGATATTCAAATTAAAATTTTTAAATATTTTATTAGTTATACATATAATTAATGTAATAAATTTCACAATAATTTCACTTATTTCGTATTTTTAAAAAATTTCATGTTACTTTTCACTAAATAGGATTTCGTCCCTGAATCCTGTTTCGGTTTTTTTTAATAGGGTTGTCAAGATTCATCTTTTTAAATGTTATTATAAAATTTTAAAAAAATAAAAAAATCATTTGATGTTGTAATTTGATGGTCAACCGCTAGTTTGACTTGTAACCCCTAAACAAGGTTTCGTCCCTGAATCTTGTTTCCATTTTTTTTAAGTGAAATTTCTACGAGCTAGGCTTAGGGTTGTCAAGATTCATCTTTTTAAATGTTATTATAAAATTAAAAAAAAAAATCATTTGATGTTGTAATATGATGTTTAACCGCTAGTTTGACTTGTAACCCCTAAACAATGTTTCGTCCCTGAATCTTGTTTCGATTTTTTTAAGTGAAATTTCTACAAGCTAGGCTTAGGGTTGTCAAGATTCATCTTTTTAAATGTTATTATAAATTTTTTAAAAATTAAAAAAATATTTGATGTTGTAATTTGATGGTCAACCGCTAGTTTGACTTGTAACCCCTAAACAAGGTTTCGTCCCTGAATCTTGTTTCGATTTTTTTAAGTGAAATTTCTACGAGTTAGGATTAGGGTTGCCAAGATTCATCTTTTTAAATGTTATTATTAAATTTTAAAAAGAATAAAAAAATCATTTGATGTGCTAATTTGATGGTCAACTGCTAGTTTGACTTGTAACCCCTAAATAGGGTTTCGTCCCTGAATCTTGTTTCGATTTTTTTAAAGTGAAATTTCTACGAGCTAGGCTTAGGGTTGTCAAGATTCATCTTTTTAAATGTTATTATAAAATTTTAAAAAAATAAAAAAATTATTTGGTGTGGTAATTTGATGGGCAACCGTTAGTTTGACTTGTAACCACTAAACATGGTTTCGTCCCTGAATCTTGTTTCGATTTTTTTTTAAAGTGAAATTTCTACGATCTAGGCTTAGGGTTGTCAATATTTATCTTTTTAAATGTTATTATAAAATTTTAAAAAAATAAAAAAAAATCATTTAATGTGGTAATTTCAAAATACTTTTTTCTATTGTGATGCTCAAATCTGTATTTAAACGTGGAAAGCCTGTGATAAAGTGCCTATTTACTATGTTTTTTTACTAACAGCTTATCTGCTATCGGCTGTATATTGTGTAGCTGTTATATGAGACCTTCTCTAGTCTCCAACAATTTGATAACAATGAAGGAGAAATTAGAAAATCTTGGGTGGATGGTACCAGGTGTGATGTTATAGGGAGGTTTTTGGGGGTCATCTATTAGAAATATGGGATATTAGAAATATGGGAGAGTCCCTAGGCATGTCTCGATATAAGATATGATTGCGATTGTCTCTGTCTAATTTTCCCGGTCCCCTCTTCTGGCAAGGCGGGGTTGAAACCTGGGACATGACAAACGTTCACCGACTCAATCTTCACTTGGCTGAATTTTTGGGTTGGATGATATATGGACTGAGGTGGTTTCTGTAAGCGATTGTGGTGTAAATTGGTGAGAACCCTAATTGGTTTATAAGCATTGCCTTTTCTACAAATAAGGAGTTAAAAAGGAAAATTCAAAATATCTAAAAGGTAATTGAGTTTTTTCTACTAATTTTTATTATTAATTCAAAAAATTGAGAAAATTAGAAAAATAGAACAAAGCGATTTGAGGGGTGCCACCACACCGCCTCCGTCTTCTCCTTTATATTGATATATTGATGATTTTTTTTTTGAAACAAAAACATGACTTTCCATTAATTCAAATCTTGCAAAATTACATTGGTAAGAAAAGAAGGAACCGAGTTCCACTCCTTTCGATCAGACATAGAAATGGCCTCTCTTGCAATCCTATGAGCTGCCATATTCGCTGACGGTTTAATAAAACGAACTGAAGAGGACCTTAAGTCCTTAATAATACTCAAACAATCTGCTATAATATTCCCAAAGTAAGATATGTCCTTACCTTTGTGTCTCATTGCATTAACAACTAGCAGAGAATCAAGTTCAAAAACCACCTTCGATACTCCCTTATTCTTTACCCATGAAAGCGCCTCTCGAAAAGCCATAGCCTCCGCCAACTTTGGTTCGAAATTACCCAGAAAATTACCTCCATGCCCTGCTACAAAAGCGCCAGTTTCATCTCTAATCAGGCATCCAAAAGCTGTGTTGTTTCTAGCTGATGAAGTTGCTGCATCTACATTACATGACATCCAGCCTTGCTGCGGTTTTTGCCATTTTAATACAGACTCCCATCTATTTCTAGACACTGTGATATCCTTAGATCGAGCCTTTTGCCATTGATCAAGGAGACACCAGGCTGATTGAACCACCTTCTGAGGAGACTGAAAATTATTTCTCCAAACCACTGCATTTCTATGAGACCATAGACCCCAAGCAATCACACTCACTAGCTCAATATCCTTATTAGTCCAGGTTTCAAAAATTGTCACCAGCCTCTGTATAGAATTTTGGCCTTCAAGACCATGAATATTTAAGAGAGCTTCCTCCCAACATCCACTTGAATACGGACAGGTCCATAATATATGATCCAACGTTTCTTCTCCTGACTTACAGATCGAACATTGAGACTCCACATTCACGCGCCTCTTTTGCAAATTATCCAGCGTCGGTAAAACATTGTGTAAGACTCGCCATATAAAATTCTTGACCTTTGAAGGAATTAACAAACTCCATAACTTCTGCCAGTTAAAACCAGCCTGAGTTGCCGCAGAATGAATAAACATCCCAGATAAACGTTTGTATCCTGTCTTGACCGTATAACACCTTTTTTCCTCATCAATCCAGAACCACCTATCCTCCCTCATACTGCTACTTCGAGGAATTCTCAAGATTTTTTCCGCATCCTGCTCCAGAAAAACACCCCTTATCACATCGACATCGCATTCCAAAGAATCTGGTCTCATCAGATTATTGACAGAAAAATGTTGTAATTCAGGGACCACCGTAGTCGAGATAAAAGCATTCCCCTCATCCGGAATCCACGGGTCATTCCAAATATTTATCGACTCTCCTGTACCTACCTTGATCCTACTACCTGATATTACCAGATCACGAGCTTCAAGAATACTTCGCCATACGTAACTTGGATTACTTCCCAACACTGCCTCCCGGAATGACACAGATGGGTAGTACCTAGCTTTAAGCAATCGAGCAACCAAAGAATGACCATCAATCATTATCCTCCATACTAGTTTTCCTAGCATAGCTATATTGAAATTACGAACCCTTCTAAAACTCATATCACCATGCTTTTTAGGAACACACATTCGATCCCAACTCATCCAACGAATACCTTTATCCTCTACATTCGACACCCACCAAAATTCATTCATCAGAACCTCTAACTCGTCACACAGTTTTTGAGGCAAGAGAAAAACTCCCATTACATATGATGGAATGGCCTGGATGACAGACTTAAGTAAGATTTCCTTACCTGCTCTTGATATAATCTTTCCCTTCCAGCTTTGCATTCGATTCCAAACTTTCTCCTTTACGTACCGAAATATTTCTCCTTTATTTCTCCCCACATAGCTTGGCAGACCCAGGTACACATATATTGATGATTTATATAGCAAGAGAAGCCAAGTGTTGTCAACATTAAGATATACGGTGGGAATTTTCTAAAAATAATTCATATATTTTAATTGGAAAATTTTTCATCTGAGTATTTTGACATGAATTAAGCGTGAAGTGTGTATTTTCAGCAAAAAAGGAACATATACCTATAGGCTATACAGAACAACAGAGAATAAATATACCAGAAATTGTGTATTCTTAGTTTCTTACAATTATAACATTCTACACAATTGATTATTAAAAACTCTTGGTAAGTTATAACTAATAACCATTGTTCTAAAAATCGTTGATTAATCACAATTAATTATCAATTAATCCATGTTTCATAACTCATCAAACTGATTAAATTTCTGATTATTTTTCAATTATTTAATTAATCACACAATTAATTATGAATTTACCCAATTAATTCATGTTGTAAATATATTTTGAGATCATGTATTATTTAAAGAGGAAATGACTTGCAATGGTCAATATGAAACCGATGGAAGTCACTTGCGATGGTTAAGCACTTGATTTGGATGAGTTGCACTGTTTTTTCAAGAAAATAGTGTATCATATTGAGTGGTTTACAAGAAAATAGTGTATCACAGTGAGTGGTTTACAAGACATAAAATACTGTATCATAGGGGTTTTTATATAAATACTCAATTCTAAATTTTTTTTTGCAAAAATACTATTTTTTTAAAAAAATGCAAAAAACCAAAATTTTGAATTTTTTTACAAAAATACTGTATTGAACCAGATACAACCACAAGCAACCATACTTGCAACCCCTACGGAGCCAATTAACTGAAGTTGCACATGGTTGCATTCGATTGCAGACCGTATTTTAAAAATAATTTTTTAAAAATTGGTATTTTTGCAAATATTTTCAAAAGATAGTAAAATCACAAAAAAAACTTAGAAAAAGTGGTAATTTTGGTAAATTCCGTAATATATATTGCATCCGTGAAATAATAAATACAACTCACCAGCCATATTTAATAATAAAAAATATATATATATATAAATTACCCGTGCTTTGCACGGGCTACAAGCTAGTAAAACATAAATAAAATAACTGTGCTTTGCACGAGCCATAACTAGTTATAGTATAGTATATATAAGATAGATAGACAATGTGACATAAATCTGGAATCGGGGACTGTTACGATCAAACTAAACACGCAAGTGCACGTGATCTCAAGTAATACAGATAGCAAATAAGGTTCGTTCCAACAGGGACTCGTTGTTTGTCTAGTTAATTCACTCACCAATGTATGATTATTATTCGATGCTAAAACAATTAACAAAGTGGTTTTGATTATCACTAAATTTATCTAAGAATTATAACTAATTATCACTACTGAAACTGAGATTTATATTGATTTACTTATGTGAATGAAACATGGAATTTCAACTTCATTAAACAATCCATCTAAAGTCTTCAATTCTCTAGCCCTTTCATGTGATTTGTTAATACCTGATCGAACACACAAAACTGATATAAGCCAACTTTCGTTGTACCAATACCATCCTAAATAATATCCACAATTAAGATAGACATCACTTAGTCTCCCAATTATGCTTAGTCCTTATATGTCTATAAAGATTGAAAACATAATGGGTTAAGTACAAGCATTCAATTGATCACATAGTCGTCATAAAACGGTTAGAGTTACGACACTAATTACGAATGATACTCTCACGCATAAACCTATGCTAGCATGGCAAGTTCTAAACTCTTAAATCCACTTTCGCTTCAATAAGAATTAACACACAATTACAGGAGTTAGCTACTCTCCTATAACGAATTAAAACAACCATGATAGGATATCACATCAATCACATTATAGGCATCGAGAAAATTCAACTAATAGACTTCATGAATAACTACGCTAAAACCCCATGATAACGAGTTAGTTCATGATCAAACTAACCGTCACCATGGGTTCTATTGAAAACATGATAGAAGAAAACAAATTATAACTATTATAAATATTAGGGTTTTTAAGAGTACACCAATCCAAGCATCCACAAACTAGAAAGATTACAAGAATAAAATTGAATCGATCTTCTTCCTTCTTCGTGCTTGAACTCCGTAGATATAAGTGATATATATTTCTCCTCCCTTTGCTCTAGGGTTTTTTTTTTCTTTTTATAAGCCTCCCGGTGTAACAACTCGAATAGAATTGGAATTATTTTTCCTTTTCCTCAAAAAAATCGGAAATTAATTAAAACCAGAAAATTCCCCCAGAGATCGCGGCGCTGCCGCGCCAAGTTTATATAGTCTTGCGGCGCTGCCGCGCCATATCCACTGTCAGCATTTCGCTGCGGAGTCGCCAAGTTTTTGGCGCCGCTGCCGGGGACTCGGTGTTGTTTTATTTTTAGTTTATGTGCTTGTCATCAGTGGTCGTTAGAGTTCACTGACTCGGATTGTTTTTCTAACCTATCTTGTTTAGTTCGGTGTGTTTCAGGTACTTGAGTGTTTGAAAATGGCAGGCGAGGAGTTGCCATGGTGGGCATATTCGAGGACATCCATGCCTCAGCAATGTGAGCAATGTTTGGGCGTTCATGAGGCCGCACAATATTGTTACTACGAAGGAGTTGATCCATATGTCACTTATGAGGAACAACCATATTCTCAATACCATCCTCAACAGTACCAGCAAGATGTTCCAAAAATGTCATATTTCTTTGGTAGTGAAGAGTTTCAACATCAACAACATACTCCTACTTTTCAGTCAGATGAGGTTGTTGATATGGAGGAGATTAGGATGCTTGTAAAGAGTAATGAGGAGTCTATCAAATCTTTGGAGACACTAGTTGCTCAAGTTTTGAGTGCCTTGGAACAAGAGAAACAACAGTTCATACTAGAGGCAATTCCAGAAAATAACGGTGACTTGGAGCAAGGTACTGCATGCATAATTGAGGAAGACAAATTCCAAGGTGAGGTGAGCGTTCCCAAGCCATGTGAGGAATTTGATCATGCTAGTATGGTGGATGATTTGGAAAGGGCACTATATGGGACAGACACTAATGAGCTACACAAATTTCAAGAATTGGTATGTGCGTACCAAGAGGCTGATGACCATGGGAAAGATGCAGGTCTTCTACTTGTCTCAGAGTATAAAGATGGAGGTAGCGCATTAGAGCCATTGGAGGAAGTTCTCTTTGAGGAACCAAAGGCTTCAACAACTTACATTTACCCTCCTCCATTATATTCAAGCGAAGCCCGCAAATGTGTGTTGTTCTACAAATTGACAAATTTTGGGTCAACCGATGAAGGCATTGGAATAGGACATAGTTGTTATACAAATAGGCCAAGCGAGGAGAAGGGGCAAAAAGTGTGCCGCCGTGATGACGATGAAGTCTCACGAAGAGATGACCAGGCCAACTATTATCATCCTTAATGGAGACTTGGACGTAGTCAAGCTAATTGACTCTAAACAAGCGCTTCGTGGGAGGCAACCCACGTGTTTCGGTATTTTTAGGTATGTTTCCTACTATCCCTTGTATTTACTTCCATTCAATGGGGACATTGAATATTTTAAGTTTGGGGGTGATGTGTGGGTTGGTAGTGTTAGTGTGTGTCTCATGTAGGATTCATATAGGATTCATATTGCATATGTAGTTAGTTCATTCATATCTTTGCATGTTTTGTCATATAGAGCATTATGTTTTGCATATTTGTTTATCTATTATGTGAGTCCATTTAGTTGCATTTGCATAGCATGCATATTTCATGATCCCGTAGGTCTTGACTATTTCCGTTAGTGAGTCGATGTTGATGGGAGTGTGGTTATGATGAATAGAGAGCTGATTAAGTTCCTAAGTATTGACTTGCATGCCAGAAACAATTGTAAATTCACAAGTCTCATTGGTTGCTTTTAGATTTGATCAGACCATGTGTGTTTGGAAGTCAGAATTTAACCACTTGCTTATATTTAGAATGTTTTCTATTCTCTTGAAATTGAAAGAAGCACTTAAGTCTAAGTTTGGGGGAAAACAGGGATATCATGCTAATTGTCAATAATGGCTAGGTGTCAAATGGCTAGTAGCCGGCTCATTGAAAAGATGAGTAGTCTAGGGTGGGATGAGAAAAAGGCAAAGCGCACTCATTCCGAAATAAAAAAAAAAGAGAGAAAAAAAAAATAGAAAAAGAAAAAAGAAATAGAAAAAAAAAAAAGTTGTATTAGTTGTGTTTATGCAGAATTGATCAGGTTGAGCTCTTTAATACTCGAGCAATTAAGTTCTAGGGGACTTTGTGCCTAGTGACCTAAGACTTTGCCGGTCTGGGATCCGCTAACCTAACGCTCGCTACATGGGTATTATTGTATAAGCCTTTAGGGGTCTCAGCCATTGCACGGTCAATTAAGCATGCGTATTGTGTTTAGTATGTTGTTTTGTAATAAAAGCATGAATTCCTGTCTAACTCAAGTGGATATTTGAGGTGTCTTTAAGTGGTTTCTTGTGGCTAGAGTACATTTTGTTTATAAGCTTGTGGTTGTTTTGGTGAAGAATAGGATATGGTCTTGATTTAGTTTGGGAGTATATTGGTGAGCATTGCACACACGCACGTTTCTGTGTTTGTCTTGTTGGTCGATGGGAATTTGGTCGAACTCTGTTTGGAAGACTGTGTTCTTTGAGATGTTGGCTTGTTGATTGGTTTTGGTTGGTTTGAAGGGATCGTTGCATTTTCATATTAGTTGCATACATGCATTGCATTGTTAGTTGCATGAGTAGATGGATTTTGTGGGTACATTCGCTATAGGCCCTCACGAGACCTTACTCGTCCACTAGGGCTACCTAGGGGTTTAAAGGGCTTGTTGCATATGCCAAATGCAACCGTGATCACCTACGGAAGTGGTACTAGTTAGTTGTATATAGTTATATTGTTTATGCTTGAGGACAAGCATCGGTTTAAGTTTGGGGGTGTGATAAGTGGATTTTATATCCACTTGGAATGCTTCATATCGGCTTAAATTGATGACTTGAACTCAAGTATGTGGTGTGTTTAATGTGTTTTCATTAAGTTTTGCAGAACCAAGAGTTGAAGGTTAATTTGATTAAAATTCGGATTTTCCGGGTAGGTTGCGCAGTCTTCACTGTTTTGGTCATATCTGGAGTTCTACAAGTCCAATTCTGACGATCTTACAGCTCACGCGAAGAGGACAACATTTTCTATAATTCTGGACAGAAGGTATGGCGCGGCAGCGCCGTGTTTGAGCTTGCCTATGGCGCGGCAGCGCCGCTGCCGCTGGAAATTTTCGGATTTTTGGGCTGGTTGCGCAGATTTTACTGTTTGGGCTCTATCTGGAGTTCTACAAGTCTGTTTTGGGCCCGTAAGCAGTCGTTGGAAAGCTTGGAAGAAGATCTTTAATTCTGAGTTGGGCTCATATTTTATTACTGCTCGGAGCGGTCCAGAATCAGGAGGGAACAGAAGCCAACGAAATTTCCATTATAGAAATCTAATTCTGATTGGGAAATCTCCTTGTAATTATTTTAGTTAATTAAAAATACTTTATATTAGATATATTAGAGACATATTATGGAGACCTAGTATTAGATAGAGACATACGTATATTGTAAGCAAAGGAGGCTCAAGAACAAGAGAAGTTTTCTTTTGTCTTTTCTCATTAGTTTAATTGATTTCATATTCAGTTCTCGTAATTAGTTTATTATTGAATTCAGATTTCTTTCTTCTATGCTTTATATTGTTTTAATCATGTTATCATCAGAACCCACGATGACGAACGGTTCGAACATGAACTAATCGTTATCGTGGGATTCTAACGGAATCATTTATGTAGTTTAGTATCTTGATGCTTTAAAGATCTGTGTGTGATGTATAATTGATATCCTCGTATGGTTAAGCTTAATTGATAGATGCGTCGCGAACATCTAATTTGTTAATCTCTTGTGAAGCGAAAGTGGATCTTGAGATTTAGAACTTGCCATGCTAGCATAGGTTCATATTCGTTTATCAATATGATTCGTAGTATAAGATGAAAATACTTATATTACCCTGTGTGATCTTTATGGATAACTAGTTCCTCAACCGTTATGTTTTCAAATTCTATAGACATATAGGGTCTAAACATAATTGGTGTCTATTCATCTTCTATCTCTTTTGTGGATGTATGGGTAGTTTGATATACGTATGCCGACAGGTAGCGTGTATTTGATTCGTGTTATTCGATCAGATATCATAACAATTGCATATAGTTATTAAAGGTGTCAGATCTAAGCAAAGTATTTAATGAAGTTAGGATCCCATGTTTTCTCTGCATAAGTAATTCGATTCCAATTCTTGTTAGTTAATTAATTCTTATTTTATTAAATTGCTTTATAGTTAATCTTAGTTATTCAAAACCCTATCTTGTTAATTGTCTTAGCAGTGAATAAAAACCATACATTGTTGCATAGGTACAAGACTATAACAACCTAAACCAGTCTCTGTGGGAACGAATCCTACTTATCTCTATATTACTTGTGACCACGTGCACTTGCGTGTTGAGTTTGGTCGTAACAGGGACGATCGGTTGAGGTATTGATTTAGGATTAATTGGTAAATCGGGGATTAATCGGACTGAAAATCGGATATATTTGAATATTATAATATTATTAATATAATATTTTAATTTTATTAAATATTTATCAACTATTATCTATTTATCATATCATAAAATATATAATTGTTTATATATGATTAATATATTATTTTGAATTTAATAATTATTATAAATACTTTGATAAAAAAGTAACAGAGAAATAAATTGGGGATTTCGAAGGTCGGATCGGTTGAGTACCTTAGAGAATTAATAGTGGATTTATAAGCTGAATCAGGGATTTTGGAACAGTGTAGATAGATAGTAATTGTATAGATAAAATAAAATATATTTTAATATTTGAAAAACAAAAGAAAAAAAAAATGAATTTAATAAATAGAAAATGGAAAAATAAGAAGGGTGAAAATGAATTTAATATTTTTTTTAGTTAAACACTTGTACAGCCCAGTAGTGAGTCGGATCCTTGACCAACATTTAGGAAAGCCAAAATCTCAAAATCACCGCACCAACCCTTTGTTAGCTACTACTTTTTTATTATTAATATTAAAAAAATGTGTTATCTATCATATTGTTACAATAATATAGATTTATTTATTTTTAATTAATTAATGTTATAAAAAGTCGAATTAAACCCGAACCGAAACTGAAACCCGAAAAAACCCGACGAATCGAATTTGAACATTCATTTTCAACTAGGTTAATGCCCGTGCTACGCACACGACTAGGGATGGCAGAAAAAACCGATCCGATGGATATCCGATCCGTTTCGACCCGATTGGATCTACCGAACCCGATTTTTTGGATTTGGATTTGGATTTGGATTTAATATTTAAACCCGAATTAATTTGGATTTGGATTTGGATACTAGCCTTTTCGAACCCGATCCAAACCCGAAACCCGAAACCCGATCCAAACCCGATCCAAACCCGAAACCCGAAAAAACCCGATAATATATATATATATATATATATATATATATATATATATATATATTAATATATATATATATATATATTATAATTTATTCCTTATAAATAAATACCCGATTTTTATAAAACAATTTGAATAATTAAATGAATTTTAGAAAACTAAACTACTGGGAACCATAAATGCAGAACTCCGGCCAAGATACCGAACTCCGATGAGGCAGAAATCAACAGCAATTTGATCATAAATGCAATATACTTTCTGTACAACAATAATCCAAGATAATACTCTCCTACCACGGCAAGAACCACTGGGAAAACGAAAACCCGACAACAAATGCCGTTTTCCGGCGAGTCCCGATTTCAAACCAAAAATCAACATATACTACATCGTACGATCTACACATTGATATATATATATATATATATCCACTACAACAACTCAGTCGATCTTAAACTCCGGCAATACAACAATTCTTGTTTACTCAAGAACTTGAATTCTGAAAATCGGGTTTCGGTAAACCCGAATCCAACCCGAACCCGGTGGATCGGGTTTGGATTTTGATTTTAAAAATCCATTTGGATTTGGATCGGGTTTGGATTTGGATATACCTTTCGGGTTTGGATTTGGATATCTCAGAAATCCAACCCGATCCAACCCGTTGCCATCCCTACACACGACTAATTAAAAAATAATTAATAATAATTTAATAATATAGACTTCAAATTTAATATTATAATTTTAAAAAAATTAAATTAATATAAAATTACGTTACTTCTATATATTATAATAAATTCTTATAACTATTTTTACTTATATATATGAATGCAGATTTTGAGAACTTACCTTAGACAATATATAGATAATATAATGAGATTCGGCATATGATAATTTAATTGATTGTTTACTAAAATTAAAAGATTGTATCAAATTTTAATTAATGAAATTACTATAAATAAGATTATTATATTAATGATATTTAAAATTAAAATGCAAAACTTCTATGTCAAAATAAATACATAGATTTTTACGAACCTAATACCATTTCTAAAATGTATAGTCCAATGGATCAAAATAGAGTTAAAATTTTAACCGAACCTAAATATGAATATCGAAGCTGAGATACGGGCAATTTATAATTTATCCCCCATCCGTAAAAAATGAGGATAGATATAAGATAAATAGCACAGCACAGCACAGCTTAGGGTTTGGGCGGCAGGATGGAAGGGGAGAAAAGTGGGTTAAAGATATTTTTGTTCGTAGAGCATGGAATTATGGATCCGAGTCATTCGATTTACTTGATAGAACCCTCCTTAAAGGGGATTGAAGAGATGGATTCTGATGGATTCGCTGTAGATTCAATCTCTCCTATTAAAACACTCCAAAGAGACGATTGCTGCTGCTTTATTAGAGACTCTGCAATGTGTAGATTGGGTTCTTGTTTCTACTTTTTCGGGGGTGAAACTTTTTCTTATTTATATTCTGGTAAGAAATCCCGTGTTATCACTGATGAATTAAAATTGAGGGTTCAAGTGTTTAATATTGAGTATCCAAACTTAGGGTTTTGCAAGGTAGCTTCTCTTAATGCTCCTAAGGAGACCCCTTGCGTGTTCTCGGTTAAAGGTCTAATTTATGCACTCGGATCATCTCTTAGTGGTTGTAATTACAAAGGGGGCCGTACTGGCATTTTCGAGAGGTATCATCCTGATAGGGACTATTGGGAAGTACTGCCTGATCCGCCTAAGCCATTTGGGGAGAGGAATGATATGAACTGGTGTGATACAGCAACCGTTGTGAGGGACAGGTATATTTACTTAGGGAATACTATACATGAATTGTATCTTGTTTTCGACCTGGATAAGGAAAAGTGGATGTCCTTCCCAAAATCATCACCATTGTCCACACGATTTCCATATGGCTCAATTTATGTTGATGACTCCCTTTACTATCTCAATGGGATTGGCTCGTGGAAGCTTGGAACCGAATTTGATGTTGATGATAACACTGATGATAACGATGTCAAGCTTGTTAAAACAAGTCCTCTTCCTCATGTAGATGAAGATGATCCCTTTATGTTGCTTAGTAGCCTTTGTTTGGACCCCGCCAATCAACAGATTATGTCTACATTTAACCAACTGGAAGGCGACACTTGGTTCTCTGATCTAGATTTTTCTCAGTGGAGAGATATTTTCCACTTGGGCGACCACTTCTTCTGCTATGTGTCCACATCCCACCTTGTCGATCAACACGACCTCCAAAAACCCACTCAACCCTATTGCCGTGGTGTCTGGATCAAGGTTTTTGAGGAGGTGGTCCCTGATCGTAACTCTACCACCAAGCAGCCTCGTTTCCGGACTTTAGCTTCTTTTTCCTACAGGATTACCACTCCCTTCTACAATTATTCCTCCTTCATCCGTTGCTCTGCTTTTGGCTCTGTTCCTGCCTGTATGTCCTATCTCCCATTTCTCTCCTTGTTTCCCTTAAATTTCTGTTTGTCTAGAGGTGTTGTTTCTGTTTTCTATTTGCTGGTTGACGCTTAACTCATAAAGACTGATAATAATTATTATTATTAGTCTACAGAAGTAGAATACTAGTCATTTTATTTCAGATAAAAGCAACTATTAGGATAAGCAAGGCCACACCTTGCTCTCCAATTGTGACTAGTATTACTCCATCTTGGTGATGGCAGACCACTTTGCCTTGTCTTGCGGGCTTGGGCTATTATTCGGCAGTCTGTTTAATCTGCAACTATTAATCTTGTTTAATCTACAGATTTAGTATTAATCTGCTCGCACTAATGGTTTCCGTAAGCCTAGAGAGCCTCTTACAACTACATCTTGTGGCTTTTACAAATTTTGGTTAAGTCGAATAGAAAGTTTGACTTTGAAGCCTTATCAATCGAGCTAAATCTGTTAAAAGCAGTAAAAGATGTTACCTTTTAAGGAATTATCCGTTCTATTTATCTCCGGACTATCCACTTATCGCCATATGATGTGTTCTTTATAGTTATCATGTTTTTTTCTGTAATCATATTGTTTTTGTAAATCGTGTCTTGAGTTTTGAAAACCCTTTCTTATCTTTTTATCATCTTATTTTTTTTTTTTATTAAAAATGAAATCCTTTTTTCTTTTATTTGCCTTCTAATATACTTATCCCACCTTTCCATTTTCCTCATCATCCCAATTCTTTTCCGCCTTGCCTGACCCCAAATTCTTTTCGAAAAATGGATTTGATGTTTTTGTCATCGTCTTTTTGTTGAATATGTTACTCTATCCTATTTTAATTTTAGTCTTGCCTGGATGCATTGGGTCAGTGTGCTTTTTAGTTAATATGCGTATTAACTTTCTATATATTTTTGCTGCGTTCTTATGTTTACGGTCTTGGAAGGTAGGAAGTCTATTTCAGTCATGTTAATTTACTTATTATGTTTAAGTATTTTCATTTAGTATATCCTGCTGGCCTCCCGAGGTACTCTTTTTGTTACAAAACAATTGTCCTCATTTCACCTTTTGTTTCAAGAATTTTCAAAATACTTTTTTCTATTGTGATGCTCAAATCTGTATTTAAACGTGGAAAGCCTGTGATAAAGTGCCTATTTACTATGTTTTTTACTAACAGCTTATCTGCTATCGGCTGTATATTGTGTAGCTGTTATATGAGACCTTCTCTAGTCTCCAACAGTTTGATAACAATGAAGGAGAAATTAGAAAATCTTGGGTGGATGGTACCAGGTGTGATGTTATAGGGAGGTTTTTGGGGGTCATCTATTAGAAATATGGGAGAGTCCCTGGGCATGTCGCGATATAAGATATGATTGCGATTGTCTCTGTCTAATTTTCCCAGTCCCCTCTTCTGGCAAGGCGGGGTTGAAACCTGGGACATGACAAACGTTCACCGACTCAATCTTCACTTGGCTGAATTTTTGGGTTGGATGATATATGGACTGATGTGGTTTCTGTAAGCGATTGTGGTGTAACTTGGTGAGAACCCTAATTGGTTTATAAAAGAAGGAAAATTAGATGAGTGGGATGTTTTTTTTGAATGAAGAACAAGCAAAATGTACTGAAATTTACAATTGAGCTGTTAAAGGCTTTACAACAGAAGCAGTAGTTGTGGGACGGGCATTGTTGTGAGTGCTAGTTGAAAGCAGCCTTTCAGGTGGCCTATGGGGTAGTATGTGTTACAAAAACTCGGGCAAACTTCATCTTCAGTCTGGTTTAATCAGAAGTTCTTATCCAGTTGCAGCTTCAGGCTTAGGTGTTGTATATTTTAGTGTCATGGCCTGAATTACCTTCTATAGGAAAGATGAAAATCTGTTTTGTTAATTTTTTTACGGACTTTTTTTAAGGGTTTGAAAATAGCTTTTCAATCTGCTTATCTAAATACCGGAAATCTTTTATATCTCTCAGGCCTCTGGCTCATTTCATGTGGAGGTTTTATTGAGCTTAAGGCTAGGTTTTCTTAAGTTAATTGATCAAATCTCATAAAGATTTGTGGTTATTCGTGCCGAAGTGTCGAGACTTTGCCGTTGCAAGCCATAGTTTCTTAACAATGTTAATACTTTTATTTTGTTTGAATTTAGAGTTAGAATTGTTAATGATGCGGAGCAAAGTAATATATATGTATTACTTGTTTATCTTATGTTATTGTTTACGAATAAAGTTTATTGTAAATTTGCAATCTTTTATAATGTTTTAACAATATTAAATAAGTGTATCATTGTGCCAATAATAAAAAGATTTGTTTCCATTGTGTATTAATTGTTCTTCACCTTTGTAATGTAGCTTGGGTTAAGGCACCTTTAAGTAAAAAACAGGTGGCTGCAAAGGAGAGGGAGGATTGCAAAGCTGAGCAGAGCCAGCATGAATGTGGTGGTAGGAGTGAGGGACAAAGGGATGGTGGGTGGAGCGAGGGACAAGTGGATGTCTACCTGCAGATGAACCTGGCAGGTAAAATCGAATTGTTACATGATATACACATTTAGAAATTAGAACTACTCTTCCTGTGAGTATATGAACTGAACGAAACCAATAATCAATTGCATCTCGAGAAGATGAAAATAGCAGGTTAAAAGCTGAGTTAGCAAAGAAGGACGATCTTTTGAAACAGTACGAGTTGTTCTTGGCCCAAAGCGGAGCCAAATTGCCGCTCACTGGTCAGTAAGCTAATGGATGGACTGATGGACATGTATGAAGGTTGTGAAATTTATGGAATTTTTAATAGGTAAAAATTTTGTGTTGTTTTTAAGGTTATGTACTGTAGTAGACTCCGTTTGTAACAACTAAACAGTGCTGCCTGATGATGATCGACTTGGTTGAAATCGCCACTGTTTTTCAGTGCTTTGTTATATCAACGAAAACATTTGCTATTTTTTCTTAGTCATCAATTTGATATATTTGAAATATGTTAAACTTGCTATATCTATTATGTATCTGCTACTTCTGTGCTACGTACCTAGACATTAGACATCCAAACATGAAATCTCAAAAAGGCTTGTAAGATCCACTATATTCATGAAATAAAACTGTCGCAAGATCTAAATTTATTTGATAGCCATTTGCAAAGCCAGTACTTAATTGCGGACCAGGAGTCTATCACACAATCACACAAGGCGGTCATGGTTCCTCTGAGGCTGCTCTATGGACAGTTGAACTTCTCCCACCTGATCACAATATTGATCGACTCAAGAGTTGTTACAACAAGTATCTCACGACCTCTAATCTACCATTCCTTTATGGAATGAGACATCGAAAACTTCTCCAAAGTATACCTAATATGTTGGATTCTTCTGTTGAATGGGAGCCTATTAGAGATGGGGTTAATTATCAAGTTGGTCATCAAAGTGGTCTTAAAATATCAAGTTGGTCACTAAACTGAAAACGGTCTCAAGCAGGTCATTGAAGTCAGCTACGAGTACATTTTGTTATATAACTCACTCTTCTCTGGATGGAAAATACTAATATTAATGCTGATTTTTTCGATTTTATAGTTTGGAATGGATATGTTACCCTAACAAATAGATGTCACATCAAAAAAAAAATTAATACATCATCATATTTCGTCTAAAAAAGTGAATTATTTGATGGAGTGTACATGTAGCCGACTTTAATGACCTATTTGAGGCTGTTTTCAATTTAGTGACCAGCTTGATACTTTAGGCCCACTTTAGTGACCAACTAGATAATTAACCCATTAGAGATGGTAAGAATCAAGTTAAGAGAGAATTTTTTGGTACATTGATGATGTTGAGACTGTTTCATTCAAGCCAGTGCAGCAGTTGATCGTTCACTCTGATTCTTTTAGTTCTTCTGCATCTACTCCTGCCAGTGTATCATGGCCTGAGGTTTCTTCCATGAACTTGCATTGACACAAGTATTTCATCATTAATCTTGGAAATAAATAATTTAACTAATAAGTTGCTCAAATTTTAATAATGATATAGCCTCAACTGAACCCTCAACCTTAAGAAGAGAGGGGTATCAGTCCAGCAAGTCCAGCAGCTCCAGGAAATAAATCTTCATTTTCTTAACTAAAAACATCTAAATTTAATTATAATTTGAGTCAGTTTAGTACCAGAGACTGACATATAACTTTCTTGGAATTGTAGTCGGCTACTTCACCTGCTTTTCCGGGAAAGAAAGAAGATTGGAGCCTTATATATTAGAGTAAATTACCGAGTGGTGATCATATTTTACACTAATTTTCAAAAAAGTGGTCGAACATTTAAATTCGCAAATTAGTGGCCAACTTTAGTGTAAGAACCCAGATTATTTTAGGATTTATTATTATTATTGTTTAATTATTTTATTGATTTTGGAGTTCAACGATAAGTGGTAGCGAGTTTATATGAGTATATGATGAGTTATGTGTGCCAATGTGGGCCTGAATATTTTTATTTATATTTTTGGGGATTTAAATCTATTTAAATCCAGTATTATTGACCTTCAGAGATTTTTTACTTAATTATCGGAGTTATTTAAAATCACGAAATCTTTTGTGATATTATCTTTAAAATATTATTGAGTTTTTAAAATTCGTGGGAGAATTATTTTAAGTGTTTAAGTATTTTTAAAGTGATTTTAAAAGTTGTTTTGAGTTTAAAGGATCAAATCTTGTAAAAATCATATTTAATTCAAATTTGATCCTAAAAATATTTTAAAAGTATGGGAATGTTCGTAATTTCATAAAGTTTATTTTAGAATATTTAAATTTATTTTCTCCTTAATTTATGACCAATATCGATTTTAGAAGTATAATAAAGTGGTTTTAAAGTGGTTTTTCAGAATTGAGCATTTGAATGTTTTAGAGTAATTTCAGTATAGAAAGTATTTAATTAGTTAGAATTATGTTTTTTTTTTAGAATTTATTTCGAATTAAACTATTTCGTCTCGAAAGTATTCTCAGTACCGAGCAATTTGGCTATTGGGTTCAGTTAGTGGTGTTAATTAGTGACACGTATTCAACCTCATCTATTATATACAAACACAGCCCCACACAATAATATACACAGCTTTTCTTCTTCTTTGATTAGCTAAAAAAAAAAAAAACTGAAGCAGACCTCGTTTCTTTAGATCGGACAAACTGAAACCAAGAAACACAACACCACCACCGTCCATTTCATCTCCGGCCACCGCCGTGTCACGGCGCCGTCAGGCTTTCCGACCGTGACTGCCGTTTCCCGGCCTTCTTTCCGCCACTGTCGCCAGTTCCGACCAGGAACGCCGCTGTGCCTGCCGTCTGTTCCTTTCTCCGATTGCACAGCCGCCGCCGCCGGACAGTACTGCCACCGCTGTTTCCGCCAGCCACCGCCAAGGTCACCGCACCTGTTCAGTCTTTTTTCCGACGCCACCACATCCTGCCGCCGTTTTCTTTCCGGCACTTCTTCAGTTCTATCATTCCTTTTTCCACCAGCAAACGGACTGCTGCGTAAGGGTGTGTAATTTCGGCTCCAAGGTTAGTTTGTGCCGCCAATGAATATTCAAAATAATATTCCTCAAATAAGTAAACCTCAAATTAATATTCAAAATAATATTCATTAATTAATAAATCTCAAATGAATATTCGAAAAATAATATCCATTAAATAATTAAATCTCAAATGAATATTCAAAATTAAAATTCATTAAATAAATAATTAATCCTCGAATGAATATTCATAAATAATATTCATTAATTAATTAAATAATCTTCAAATGAATATTCAAAATTAATATTCATTAAATAATCCTCAGATGAATATTCACAATAATATTCTTAAAGTCAATAATCCTCAAATGAATATTAATAATATTCTTTAAATAAATAATCCTTAACATATACAGAAATATAATTACTTCTGATCTTAGAGAAAATCACCCGCCCTTATCATAGGGCATTTATAAAAACCTGGCTTATAACTGATATCCCATATCTAGCTTATAAGCCAATTACCAAATCATTTCCAAGTAATAACCTTCGAATGAGGTAATATTCAAATAACATTACTCAAATCATTTCCAAGTAATTAATATAATTAATGTTTAATAATAGTAGTCCTCAAAATAATTAGTACTCTGCCGCTGGAATTCCTCCGGGTTTCCACGACTATCTCTATATCTTAAAATACTGACTCCCGGCCTAGAGTCGAAAACAAGAAGTATGCTCTTATCTCTAGAGCTACAAGGTACACCGGTTTATAACTACTTTATCTCAAAGCTCATATATAAACCCAAAATCAAACTCTATTTTACACAATATATAACATGTATCGCAAAACTGTATAACTCCATACATGGCAAAAACAGTATTATATAATCAATACTTCGAAATATAGATTTAGAAAACTTGCCTGATGCTCGAGAAGTGATAGGGGTTCGCGACGATGTCGGACAATCTAGACAAAGTCAAAGAAAACGCACGATTAATCCCCTGGATAATCCACTTGTACTCAATGCTTAAACACGTAAGCGAAACACAACCAAGGCATTACTAGCTCGTTATAGGCTCATACTAAGTCCATGCTAATCGACAATTACTTAAGTCGTAGGTTTAGTCCGAAATCGATCCTCGAATACAAGTTATACTTAACCATTTACAACATTGGTTTCTAAGTCATGTTCTTAGTGGTTTTCACTTGCGCAACCTCTGCTGTCGCATTTTTATAAAATCAAAAAATAATCTTTTTAATACGAATCTTTTTCGTGAGCCTTCCTAACTGTCTCTAGTATTATTCCTCCAAGTTTCACATTTTAATATGGCTTCTAAGTGGTCCAAATATAGCCTCAAAGTGACTGACCAGAGATGGGTTGTTCCTCCGAACGACGTTTACTAAAACTCACTTTTCTCCTAAACCGTAATTCGTATAGACATGATCTTTATACCAAAACAAACCTTAAAACAAGACATACATGTTCATGGTCAGTGTTGTTCAAAAATATTCCAAGACCAGTTCGTAATTCTTGCTCAAAACAGCCTTAAATCAAATGGGCATTACGACGGCTATAATCGTAACGTTTCCCGGTTTTTGTTATGTCAAAACCTCTTAAAACCAAATGAATTCAACAACCCAACAATTTTTACAACATAATCAGTTTATATACTCCAAGAAAATATCACCAACATCAACCAACAACAAGTATCCATCAAGAATTAACCATACATACTCCAAAATCCATAAACATGCTCATTCTTAAACATTACTAGAAACTTCACTTAAATCTCAACATAAATCAAAGGGTGGATGAGTGGTATACCTTCCTTGAATCCTTAAACACACAACAAGAGCTTGTAAGCCTTAAGAGAGTCTTTATCTATGGTTATCATCCTCAAACTTTCAAAAGAAAATCAAGAACAAGTTATGAATTTTCGGAGTTACTAAACACCAGTTTAAAGAACTGGAAAACGGAAGGTCTTACCTTGCTCAAATGGAAGCCACTTGTGAAATAGGAAATGTAGGTTATCTCAAGACCTTTCCAACAAGCTATAGATCGCAATTTTCCACCGAGAAATGAAGGAGATATGAAATTTACAATCCGGCAGTCCTGTTTTTGCCGAAAATGAAGAAAAGAATGGTTTTTTGGTTTGGTTTTGGTTGATTAATAGAAATGCTGATTTTTGTGTTAAAAAGTGGTGAGTCATCACATTTTGGTTAGTCACCAGGACACGTGTCGCGCATGCATGCGTTTGGCTAAAGTAGCTTTACTGGTTCGCTTTCCTTTCACATGGATGATCCAAATGTTGCATTCCTCGAATTAATCTTTTTACGTGTTACTTCCATATCTATATTTAATCCTGAAAATGTTGCCTTATTCCTCTTGAAACGATTCGAAATATTTCCTAAAAAGAGCGAATAAAACTCTACGCGATTCTCGCAGTGAATAGTAACTATTCACTCCAACAATCAAATCCTTAAATCGACTTTAATAAAATAATAAAATTCCAAAATATTAAATCCTCAAATCCTCAAATTTAATATCTCATTTCTTGAATATAATAATATATAATTCACTGCCCGGTCAAATACTACACCAAAATAAAATTTGGAATTTCTGAATTCCGGTCGTCTTTGCATTCACTTATTTACTCCGTAGATTACTAATATGACTTCGGAATATCCACACTACGTCTCGTACATAGGTGGCATGAAAAATTTTCTTAACCCTCAAAATCACTATTCATCCACCAAATTCATTATTCACTGATGCACTTAATCATAATAAGAAAAGTTTTAATTTTACCAAAAATTCGGGTTATCACAGAAGTGTACTTTGCATTGGGAGCCATTAAAATGGTCACTGGAAATAAGGAAACATTCCAATTTCCAATTAGGTTCTTGAGTGGGTTCATAATAAGCATGAAGACAAAAGACAAGATCTCCAAGGACCATTGGACAAAAGGGATGAAAAGCAAGCTACTGGCAATTACCTTTAGTGTATTCTAGAGTAGTCAAAATAGCATTGTAAACTTGGGATTTATAACCAAGTGTAGCAGTTCATGTTAGATCAGAATTCAATGATCGTCAGGAGCTAGACTCAACTGATCAGGATTACTGACGTCATCAGGATTACATGGTCGTCAGGATCAAGATGCATCAGGACTGGGATCAAGTTTGATCATCAGGACTGGAAGCTGATCAGGATTCCTACTTCGAGTTATATTTAGAGTCTAGTTAAACATGGAAGTTTATTCTGTCGGTTCCTGGTTTGTAGAATGTAGCTATCGATTAAGGATATGTTTCAATCTTTGTAATTGATTAGGACTTATCTTAAACATTGATAGAGAAGCTGTGTGTACTATATAAACACAGTTTAGGTTTTGGTTTAACAACCAATATTACACTCGAGTATTTGTGTAACCTAGCAGCTCTCAAGAACATCAGAATTTCTTGAGAGAGTTTGTAACAGTTTTATATCAGATTTAATAAAGCTGTTATTGATCTTTCATATTTATGTTATATAAAGTCGAGAATCTTATACAATTGTATTCAACCCCCTTCTACAATTGTTATTTACTGGGCAACAATTGGTATCAGAGCAAACTGATTTATTTTTGAATCAGAGACGATCTAAGATGTCGACAACCAAGTATGAAAGCATGAAGATTCCCATCTTGAAGATATCAGAATATCCTACATGGAGGGTAAAGATGCTGATGTACCTGGAGGCTATGGATCCTGACTACTTGGACATGATTCGTGATGGACCATATATACCTACAAAGTTCGTAGAACGAACAGAAACTGTACCTGAACATTATGTGGTCAAAGCCAAAAGTGAATGGACTCCAGAAGAAAAAGCTCATGTACTCAGGGAACCAAAGATAAAGAATATCTTGCACAATAGCCTTGATGCCGTCATGTCAAACAGAGTGATTGCATGCAAGTCTTCAAAAGAAATCTGGGATACTTTGGAAACTCAGTGCCAGGGATCTGCATCTGTCAAGAAGAACAAAAGGGCTCTTTTTATTCAAGAATATGAACAATTCGATGCAAGACCTGATGAGAGCTTGACTGATCTATATGATAGATTTCTGACACTATTGAACAACTTATCTTTAGTTGACAAAGTATATGAAACTGAAGATTCAAACACCAAGTTTCTAAGAGCTTTACCTGAAGAATGGGACACTCAGACCTCAATCATTAGACACTAGTATGATCTGAACATTGTGTCTCTTGATGAAATCTATGGGATGCTAAGAACTCATGATCTTGAAGTTCAACAGAGAAAGAACAAGAAAAGCAGCAAGGCAAAATCAATTGCTTTGAAAGAAGAGGCTAAATCAAAAGGAAAAGCTATGGAGGTCTGTAGAAGGAAAACAAGAGTAGCTGAGTCAGATCATGAAGACTCTTCATCAGATTCTGATGGCAATCCTGATGCTAATAATGATGATGATTCTTCTAATTCAGACATGGAAGAGATGGTTGCTATGATTGTCAGAAACTTCAGAAGGATGAAGTTCAGGAAGAATAGAAGACAAGGCAATTTTCAGAAAAAGACCTTCAATGCAGACAAAGACAAGTATATCAAAAAGGACAGCAATGGTAGCAAATTTGACAAGTCAAAGGTTAGATGCTATAAGTGTAATGGTATGGGTCACTTTGCTTCTGAGTGCAACAAGACGAAGGCACTCATCACATCAAGCAAGGATTGGATGGACTCTTCCTCAGAATCTGATACTGAGGTAGTCAACTATGCTTTAATGGCCAATGCTGATGTAACTGCTGCTCCTGATGATAAGGTACTGAATACTATCTTTGATTTTGATACTGATAATGCTTCTGAGTTAAGACGTTTTCTAAAGTCATTACATATAAGCTTTAGAAGTCAAACTGCTGAAAATACTAGAATCTTATCTGAGATGTCTGAACTTAGAAAAAGGAATGAGATAGTAGAAGATGAATTTTCTCGTATGCAAGAAGTACAAAAAGAATGTGATAATGCTAAACACATGCACTTAGAGATGAAATCTAAATGTACTTCCCTTATAAAAGAACTTGAATATGCTAATGAGAAAATCAGAACCTGGACAGACTCTGGTAGGAAATTTCATGAGATTAATACCTCTAAGAATTGGAAAGAGTGTCTAGGATATAAGTCAGATGAAGATAAGAAATTGAAAGAGAAAATTGTCATTGATGAGACAGTCAGTCCAAAGACCTATAGACATGTTATAGACACAACCAAATCTAAGATTACTCCTGTTAATTTTGTTTTTGGTAAGGATTCCAATTCTACTTTTGAAAAGGGATCTACTTATACTCAAGGAATTAAAATTATAAAGTCTAAACCTGTCATGAATAAAGTCTCTAAGAATGTAGGTCTATTGTCTCAAAAACAGCTTAAGGATAAAATCTGTGAGGTTACAGATAAGGAAAAGGAAGCTACTGTCAAGAGAAACAGGAATGGTAAAGTTGGGATCAATAAAGAGAATGGTTATAAATATATCCCAAATGCACCTAGAAAGAGTTGTTTTAACTGTGGTAACTCTAATCATCTTGCTATTGATTGTAAGAAGAGTAAGAAGAAGATTGCTGAAATTCCTAAATCTGATGTTAGGAATAAATCAGTATCTTATAAACCACAGAAGTCCTGTTTTCATTGTGGTAGTGTATGACATTCTATTTATACTTGTAAAGAGTATCATGATTTGTACTATAACTTTTATGATCCATTGCCTAAGTTTGAAAGTAGTACAAAGTCTGATAGAATTGAGAATGTCATAGTGAAGCATGCTTTTGTTAATACTGATACTGACAAAGCAAATCCTGATGGAGTAAATCCTGTCAGGACTGCTAAGGTCAGAGAGTCTTCTGCTTCTAAAATTAATAAATTGCATGAAAAAGGAACCCAACATGTATGGGTTCCTAAGTGTTCTAACTAGTGTATTTCTATTCTGATAAGGGAAAAAGGAAAAATGTGTTAGTCATGGATAGTGGATGTTCTGTGCACATGACTGGAAACAAAGCCCTGTTATTAGAATATGAGGAAAAAGCTGGCCCAACTGTGTCTTATGGAGATGGCAACATTGGACAAACATTGGGATATGGCAATATAATCATTGAAATGTCATCATTGAAAGAGTAGCTCTAGTGAAGGGACTAAAACACAACCTGTTGAGTATTAGTCAAATCACTGACAGAGGTTATCATGTCAATTTCTATTCCACTCATTGTGAAGTAGTCAGCAAAGAATCAGGGAAGATTGCATTAACTGGCTACAGGCATGGTAACATATATGAAGCCAACATTCTCACAAATACTGATGGCTCCCCTACATGTCTCATCAGTAAAGCTTCAGTAGATGAAAGTTGGAATTGGCACAAGAAGCTTTCTCATCTCAACTTCAGCAATATCAATGAGTTGGTCAAGAAAGATTTAGTAAGAGGATTACCTAATGTCTTGTACACACCTGATGGACTCTGTGATGCATGTCAGAAAGCAAAACAAAGAAGGACATCATTCCAGAGTAAATCAGAATCCTCTATTGAAGAACCATATCACATGCTACATCTTGATCTATTTGGTCCAGTCAATATCATGTCCATCAGTAAGAAAAGGTACACTCTTGTAATTGTTGATGAATATTCTAGATTCACCTGGGTGTATTTTTTGCACAGAAAAGATGAAACTCCTGAAGTTCTGTTGGATCATGTGAGAATGATTGAGACAACCACAAAGTACAAAGTCAAGATACTGAGAAGTGATAATGGAACTGAATTCAAGAATTCAAAGATGGAAGAGTTCTGCAAATACAAAGGAATCATTCAACAATTCTCTGCTCCTGGCACACCCCAACAAAATGGAGTAGTAGAAAGGAAAAATAGAACTCTTATTGAAGCTGGCAGAACTATGTTGGAAGAAGCTAAATTATCTACATATTTCTGGGCAGAAGTAGTCAACACAGCATGCTATACACAAAATCTCACATTGATAAACAGACATGGTGTTACTCCTTATCAGTCACTCAAGGAGAAGAAATCAAGTCTGAAGCATTTGCATGTGTTTGGCTGTAAGTGTTTTGTTCTCAGAACTCATCCTGAACAGCTAGGGAAATTTGAAACAAAGGCTGATGAGGGAATTTTCATTGGCTATCCTGCATCAAGAGCCTTCAGAGTTTTTAATTTGAGAACAAGAACTGTCATGGAGTCAATACATGTATCTTTTGATGATAAGAAGATAACTGGAATCATTGAAGACTCTCATGATAGATTGATTTTTGAAAATGAAGCAACCAAGGAACCTGAAGAAAGTGAATCAGATTCTGTCAATACATCAGATCCTGATGGGTCACCAAATACTGATGACACACCAGATACTGATGGTGCTAATACTGATGATGCAATCAATAGTAATACAACTAGTAGTGCTAATGTTGAGGGGGAGCAACACCATTCTACTACAAGTTCAGAGTCAACTCAATCATCAGGACAGAATTCTTCAGATACTGATTCAAGTGATGATCCTGATAACTCATCAGGAAGAGATAGCAATAATTCAGGGAGAGCTTCAAATCAAGCAAATTCTTCAAATCAAGATAACACCAATCCAGGGGGAGCATCTACTTCAAGAAACAATTTAACACCAGCAAGGAAATGGACAAAAGACCATACTCTTGATTTGATAATTGGAGATCCTGATGCAGGTGTTCAAACTAGAAGTGCAACTCAGAATGAATGTCTATACAATAACTTTCTATCCAAGGTGGAGCCAAAGAAAGTTGAAGATGCACTTAAAGATGCTGATTGGGTTACTGCAATGCAAGAAGAACTGAATGAATTTGAAAGGAATGAAGTCTGGAAACTGGTACCAAGACCAAAGAATAGATCAATTGTTGGTACAAAGTAGATTTTCAAGAACAAGACTGATTCTGATGGAATCATTATCAGAAACAAAGCTAGACTAGTTTCAAAGGGGTATTCTCAACAAGAGGGAATTGACTATGATGAAACTTTTGCTCCTGTTGCAAGACTAGAAGCCATCAGGATATTTCTTGCTTATGCAGCTCATAAGAAATTCAAGGTTTTCCAGATGGATGTTAAAAGTGCTTTCTTAAATGGTGAACTGGAGGAAGAAGTTTATGTTGAACAACCTCCTGGTTTCATTGATCCTAAATATCCAGATCATGTCTACAGACTGGATAAGGCACTTTATGGACTAAAGCAAGCTCCAAGAGCATGGTATGAAACCTTAGCTCAATTCTTACTGGAAAGTGGATTCAAAAGAGGTGCTATTGATAAAACTCTATTCTATTTGAATCATGTTAAGGATTTGCTGTTAGTTCAGATTTATGTTGATGATATCATTTTTGGGTCAACAAACAATAAGCTATGTGAAAAGTTTTCTAAGCTTATGCAGTCAAGATATCAAATGAGCATGATGGGAGAAATGAGTTACTTTCTTGGTCTTCAAGTTAAACAGACTGATGAAGGGATTTTTTATCAATCAGTCAAAATATACAAGGAATTTATTGACAAGGTTTAACATGCAAGATAGTTCTCCTGCTACAACTCCCATAGCTACAGCTACCAAACTTGATCCTGATCAAGGTGCTGAGGTAGATGTAACTCACTACAGAGGAATGATTGGCTCTTTATTGTATCTCACTGCAAGTAGACCAGATATCATGTTTGCAACCTGTCGGTGTGCAAGATTTCAAGCAAAACCAAGAGAACCCCATCTGATTGCAGTCAAAAGAATTTTCAGATATCTCAAAGGCACTCCTTCACTTGGCCTTTGGTATGCAAGGGAATCAGATTTTGGGTTGTGTGGTTATTCAGATGCTGATTTTGCAGGATGTAAAATAGACAGGAAAAGTACTTCAGGAAGCTGTCAGTTTTTGGGTGGAAGACTAGTTTCATGGTTCAGTAAAAAGCAAAAATCTATTTCCACTTCAACTGCAGAAGCTGAGTACATTGCTGCAGGAAGTTATTGTGCTAAGATAATGTGGATGAGAAATCAGTTGTTAGATTATGGCCTGTCATACTCAAAAATCCATATTTATTGTGATAACCAAAGTGCTATTGCAATGACAGGAAATCCAGTTCAGCATTCTCTTACTAAACACATCAGTATTAGATATCACTTTATAAGAGAACAGGTTCTGGAAGGAACAATTGAACTTCACTTTGTTCCTACTGATCAACAACTAGCTGATATATTCACCAAGCCACTGCCTGAAGTTACTTTCAATAAATTGGTGAATGAACTTGGAATGATGAACTTTGAGAATTTATGAGGAAAGTTACAGAGAGGAAATCCTGATAACTGTCACATCCTGATGGTTATTCAGAAAGGTATGTTTTCTTTGATCAAATCCTGATAGGATGCAATCCTGACAGGAAGTCAATTGGTAAAATCCTGATGCTCAGATTTTGAAGCTGGTATGAACACCAGAGGTTCTATGCTAATTTGTCATCAACACTCCTGTTAAACTCTGGAAAATAAGATTATTACTTAGTCTTTGATTAAGTTTTTAGTCTTAATTCCCAGTTTCTATTTCTATCAGAGTTTACTATTCATCATTTTATATATCAATAGCAGTGTTACTAACAAATTGTGCAGGGAAGTAAAGAAAGAACAAGTTGAGAAAATAGACAAATTTCATTAATTCTTGAAGAAACATTACAAATGAAATAGAAATTACATATTGTTTTCCTAGTCTATTTTTCTACTCGGGAACACGTGCCCTGCAAATAAGCATGAACGCTCCTGAGAAGCTTCACAGTCCATCAGGAATGGAAGATCTCTTGTTCCATCCTTAAAGGACAAGGAGAGGAGCAGATGCACTTGAAGGTGGCTCGTCCCCATGACCACCGGGACGCTTCCATGCCTCCAACTTGCAAGACATGCGAGCATCCAAGATCCTCTTTTTCCTCCTCTCAAGCTCTCGTACGAGCTCTTCATCCTCATCCTCTTCATCATCCTCATCGTCTTCATCCTCTTCATTGACAAAGATGAGGTTGTCAAGAGGATTCCAGTCAGGATTGGCCTGCTGGAAGTTATGCCAAAGAACATCGACCATTGCATTAACAAAAGCCTCATGTTCTTGAGGATCAGGAATAGGCTGAGGACCCTCTTGCTCTGCAATCTCTGCTAAAGCCTCATCCATCTCTTGCCAAATCATTTCAAGGTCTACATCAGGTAAGTTATTTTGATCGTTGGCAGCCATGGAGATTTTGAGAATATGAAAGGTTTGATATTTTCTGAAGAAGAGGGTTTTGTGTATTTGTTGGAAAATGATTATTATGATTAACAGTCTCTCTTTTATAGAGAATGTGTCTTAAGCATGCAGGTCATTTTTTCAATACCGAGGCGACTGTTCAGCTTCTCATAATTACTTTACCTCGTTAATTGGTAAGAATGGTTACGTGTTTATTATGCTATTTATTTCGTAATCATATCTTTAAAACAAAATGCATTTATCAGGATTGTCAAAAAAAAATTATTTTCATAAATAAAATTTTATTTTACTTAATATTAAAAAATTGCATTTTTCAATCCTGATAAGACAAATGGTTTCATAGGAAATGCTTTTATTCCTGATGAGGTTAGGTTTTTCTTACATCAGAAAATGCCTACTTATTATGGATTACTTTCTCACGCTATGGGGCAAGGCCAATCACACCTTGTTCCTAACCCAAGCATTCATCCTACACAGTCTAAACAGTCCATAACCACCTCTGTTAGGAATATGTTGTTCTTGATGATAAACATAAAACACTTAGTAGAATTTGTGTAAAGTCATTTTTGTAGCTGTCAACGAAATGGCATGCTTTGCAGTGTTTCGTTGACAGGAAGCTCATCAACGAAATGAGTGTTGTAGCAATTGCATTGTACAATACTTCACAGTATGATAGGCATTCTGTTATATGTTTTAGATAGGTTTTCTAAGTCATGTTGACTAAGTACTAGATAGGCAAAATAGGTTGGTTAATTGTAAATATATTATGCCTTGTAATTTTGCCTAAGTGAAGACATGTCAACGGTATGAAGATTACTCTGTCAACGGTATGGAATTTACTCATCAACGAAACGAGGGAAACACCATCAACGAAACGAGGGAAACACCATCAACGGAATGAAGAATAAAGCTATCAACGAAACACATCTCCCTGCTATCAACGAATCATTATTGCTTTTCTATACAGTTGACAAAGTGATAGTGACAGTTTACTGAACAGATCTAAAGGAGATATGGAAGTGTACTTTGCATTGGAAGCCATCAAAATGGTTACTGGAAATAAGGAAACATTCCAATTTCCAATAAAGCTCTTGGGAATGATTATAATGAGCATGAAGACAAAAGCAAAGATCTCCAAGGACCATTGGACAAAAGGAATGAAAAGCAAGCTACTGATGGTTACTACTATTGTTCTTTAGTTTAGCCAATCGTAGAGTTGTAAACTTGGGCTTATATAACCAAGTGTAGCAGTTACTTTAGATGTAAGAGAAGAAAAACAAATAGTTTGTATTAGCTATCTTTGAGAGTAACCCTAAATCCTAACAAGTCAATGACGAGGCTCACAAGTTTTATCCTTATTCTACATGTAAGTATCTAAGCTCCAAACAAATTTTATGTTTAAACAAGACAATAAAGAAGCTCTAAATTGATTACTTGTTGAATAAGTCGGGAATAAAGCTTTACGTGATTTTCATTCATTTATTGAGAGTAACCCTAAATCCTAACAAGTCAATGACGAAGCTCACAAGTTTTATCCTTATTCTACATGTAAGTATCTAAGCTCCAAACAAATTTTATGTTTAAACAAGACAATAAAGAAGCTCTAAATGGATTACTTGTTGAATAAGTCGGGAATAAAGCTCTAAGTGGTTTGGATTGAGAGGAAACCCTAAAATCTAAAAAGTTGGTAATGTGTATATGAAATTAATTCCTTATTCAATAAGTAAATATCTAAGGGTAAATCAAGTTCATTTTTATTTAAAAAGTCAATAATGAAGCTCTAAATGAATTTCTTGTAAAATAAGTCAAGAATAAAGCTTTACGTGATTTTCATTCATTTATTGAGAGTAACCCTAAATCCTAAAAAGTCAATGACGAGGCTCACAAGTTTTATCCTTATTCTACATGTAAGTATCTAAGCTCCAAACAAATTTTATGTTTAAACAAGATAATAAAGAAGTTCTAAATTGATTACTTATTGAATAAGTCGGGAATAAAGCTTTACGTGATTTTCATTCATTTATTGAGAGTAACCCTAAATCCTAACAAGTCAATGCCGAAGCTCACAAGTTTTATCCTTATTCTACATGTAAGTATCTAAGCTCCAAACAAATTTTATGTTTAAACAAGACAATAAAGAAGCTCTAAATGGATTACTTCTTGAATAAGTCGGGAATAAAGCTCTAAGTGGTTTGGATTGAGAGGAAACCCTAAAATCTAAAAAGTTGGTAATGTGTATATGAAATTAATTCCTTATTCAATAAGTAAATATCTAAGGGTAAATCAAGTTCATTTTTATTTAAAAAGTCAATAATGAAGCTCTAAATGAATTTCTTGTAAAATAAGTCAAGAATAAAGCTTTACGTGATTTTCATTCATTTATTGAGAGTAACCCTAAATCCTAAAAAGTCAATGACGAGGCTCACAAGTTTTATCCTTATTCTACATGTAAGTATCTAAGCTCCAAACAAATTTTATGTTTAAACAAGACAATAAAGAAGCTCTAAATTGATTACTTGTTGAATAAGACGGGAATAAAGCTTTACGTGATTTTCATTCATTTATTGAGAGTAACTCTAAATCCTAACAAGTCAATGACGAAGCTCACAAGTTTTATCCTTATTCTACATGTAAGTATCTAAGCTCCAAACAAATTTTATGTTTAAACAAGACAATTAAGAAGCTCTAAATGGATTACTTGTTGAATAAGTCGGGAATAAAGCTCTAAGTGGTTTGGATTGAGAGGAAACCCTAAAATCTAAAAAGTTGGTAATGTGTATATGAAATTAATTGCTTATTGAATAAGTAAATATCTAAGAGTAAATCAAGTTCATTTTTATTTAAAAAGTCAATAATGAAGCTCTAAATGAATTTCTTGTAAAATAAGTCAAGAATAAAGCTTTACGTGATTTTCATTCATTTATTGAGAGTAACCCTAAATCCTAACAAGTCAATGACGAGGCTCACAAGTTTTATCCTTATTCTACATGTTAGTATCTAAGCTCCAAACAAATTTTATGTTTAAACAAGACAATAAAGAAGCTCTAAATTGATTACTTGTTGAATAAGTCGGGAATAAAGCTCTAAGTGGTTTGGATTCAGAGGAAACCCTAAAATCTAAAAAGTTGGTAATGTGTATATGAAATTAATTGCTTATTCAATAAGTAAATATCTAAGGGTAAATCAAGTTCATTTTTATTTAAAAAGTCAATAATGAAGCTCTAAATGAATTACTTGTAAAATAAGTCAAGAATAAAGCTTTACGTGATTTTCATTCATTTATTGAGAGTAACCCTAAATCCTAACAAGTCAATGACGAGGCTTACAAGTTTTATCCTTATTCTACATATAAGTATCTAAGCTCCAAACAAATTTTATGTTTAAACAAGACAATAAAGAAGCTCTAAATTGATTACTTGTTGAATAAGTCAGGAATAAAGCTTTACGTGATTTTCATTCATTTATTGAGAGTAACCCTAAATCCTAACAAGTCAATGACGAAGCTCACAAGTTTTATCCTTATTCTACATGTAAGTATCTAAGCTCCAAACAAATTTTATGTTAAAACAAGACAATAAAGAAGCTCTAAATGGATTACTTGTTGAATAAGTCGGGAATAAAGCTCTAAGTGGTTTGGATTCAGATGAAACCCTAAAATCTAAAAAGTTGGTAATGTGTATATGAAATTAATTTCTTATTCAATAAGTAAATATTCAAGGGTAAATCAAGTTCATTTTTATTTAAAAAGTCAATAATGAAGCTCTAAATGATTTTTTTGTAAAATAAGTCAAGAATAAAGCTTTACGTGATTTTCATTCATTTATTGAGAGTAACCCTAAATCTTAACAAGTCAATGACGAGGCTCACAAGTTTTATCCTTATTCTACATGTAAGTATCTAAGCTCCAGGCAAATTTTATGTTTAAACAAGACAATAAAGAAGCTCTAAATTGATTACTTGTTGAATAAGTCGGGAATAAAGCTTCACCTGATTTTCATTCATTTATTGAGAGTAACCCTAAATCCTAACAAGTCAATGACGAGGCTCACAAGTTTTATCCTTATTCTACATGTAAGTATCTAAGCTCCAAACAAATTTTATGTTTAAACAAGACAATAAAGAAGCTCTAAATTGATTACTTGTTGAATAAGTCGGGAATAAAGCTTTACGTGATTTTCTTTCATTTATTGAGAGTAACCCTAAATCCTAACAAGTCAATGACGAAGCTCACAAGTTTTATCCTTATTCTACATGTAAGTATCTAAGCTCCAAACAAATTTTATGTTTAAACAAGACAATAAAGAAGCTCTAAATGGATTACTTGTTGAATAAGTCGTGAATAAAGCTCTAAGTGGTTTGGATTGAGAGGAAACCCTAAAATCTAAAAAGTTGGTAATGTGTATATGAAATTAATTCCTTATTCAATAAGTAAATATCTAAGGGTAAATCAAGTTCATTTTTATTTAAAAAGTCAATAATGAAGCTCTAAATGAATTTCTTGTAAAATAAGTCAAGAATAAAGCTTTACGTGATTTTCATTCATTTATTGAGAGTAACCCTAAATCCTAAAAAGTCAATGACGAGGCTCACAAGTTTTATCCTTATTCTACATGTAAGTATCTAAGCTCCAAACAAATTTTATGTTTAAACAAGACAATAAAGAAGCTCTAAATTGATTACTTGTTGAATAAGTCGGGAATAAAGCTTTACGTGATTTTCATTCATTTATTGAGAGTAACCCTAAATCCTAACAAGTCAATGACGAAGCTCACAAATTTTATCCTTATTCTACATGTAAGTATCTAAGCTCCAAACAAATTTTATGTTTAAACAAGACAATAAAGAAGCTCTAAATGGATTACTTGTTGAATAAGTCGGGAATAAAGCTCTAAGTGGTTTGGATTGAGAGGAAACCCTAAAATCTAAAAAGTTGGTAATGTGTATATGAAATTAATTGCTTATTCAATAAGTAAATATCTAAGGGTAAATCAAGTTCATTTTTATTTAAAAAGTCAATAATGAAGCTCTAAATGAATTTCTTGTAAAATAAGTCAAGAATAAAGCTTTACGTGATTTTCATTCATTTATTGAGAGTAACCCTAAATCCTAACAAGTCAATGACGAGGCTCACAAGTTTTATCCTTATTCTACATGTAAGTATCTAAGCTCCAAACAAATTTTATGTTTAAACAAGACAATAAAGAAGCTCTAAATTGATTACTTGTTGAATAAGTCGGGAATAAAGCTTTACGTGATTTTCATTCATTTATTGAGAGTAACCCTAAATCCTAACAAGTCAATGACGAAGCTCACAAGTTTTATCCTTATTCTACATGTAAGTATCTAAGCTCCAAACAAATTTTATGTTAAAACAAGACAATAAAGAAGCTCTAAATGGATTACTTGTTGAATAAGTCGGGAATAAAGCTCTAAGTGGTTTGGATTGAGAGAAAACCCTAAAATCTAAAAAGTTGGTAATGTGTATATGAAATTAATTCCTTATTCAATAAGTAAATATCTAAGGGTAAATCAAGTTCATTTTTATTTAAAAAGTCAATAATGAAGCTCTAAATGAATTTCTTGTCAAATAAGTCAAGAATAAAGCTTTACGTGATTTTCATTCATTTATTGAGAGTAACCCTAAATCCTAAAAAGTCAATGACGAGGCTCACAAGTTTTATCCTTATTCTACATGTAAGTATCTAAGCTCCAAACAATTTTTATGTTTAAACAAGACAATAAAGAAGCTCTAAATTGATTACTTGTTGAATAAGTCGGGAATAAAGCTTTACGTGATTTTCATTCATTTATTGAGAGTAACCCTAAATCCTAACAAGTCAATGACGAAGCTCGCAAGTTTTATCCTTATTCTACATGTAAGTATCTAAGCTCCAAACAAATTTTATGTTTAAACAAGACAATAAAGAAGCTCTAAATGGATTACTTGTTGAATAAGTCGTGAATAAAGCTCTAAGTGGTTTGGATTGAGAGGAAACCCTAAAATCTAAAAAGTTGGTAATGTGTATATGAAATTAATTCCTTATTCAATAAGTAAATATCTAAGGGTAAATCAAGTTCATTTTTATTTAAAAAGTCAATAATGAAGCTCTAAATGAATTTCTTGTAAAATAAGTCAAGAATAAAGCTTTACGTGATTTTCATTCATTTATTGAGAGTAACCCTAAATCCTAAAAAGTCAATGACGAGGCTCACAAGTTTTATCATTATTATACATGTAAGTATCTAAGCTCCAAACAAATTTTATGTTTAAACAAGACAATAAAGAAGCTCTAAATTGATTACTTGTTGAATAAGTCGGGAATAAAGCTTTACTTGATTTTCATTCATTTATTGAGAGTAACCCTAAATCCTAACAAGTCAATGACGAAGCTCACAAATTTTATCCTTATTCTACATGTAAGTATCTAAGCTCCAAACAAATTTTATGTTTAAACAAGACAATAAAGAAGCTCTAAATGGATTACTTGTTGAATAAGTCGGGAATAAAGCTCTAAGTGGTTTGGATTGAGAGGAAACCCTAAAATCTAAAAAGTTGGTAATGTGTATATGAAATTAATTGCTTATTCAATAAGTAAATATCTAAGGGTAAATCAAGTTCATTTTTATTTAAAAAGTCAATAATGAAGCTCTAAATGAATTTCTTGTAAAATAAGTCAATAATAAAGCTTTACGTGATTTTCATTCATTTATTGAGAGTAACCCTAAATCCTAACAAGTCAATGACGAGGCTCACAAGTTTTATCCTTATTCTACATGTAAGTATCTAAGCTCCAAACAAATTTTATGTTTAAACAAGACAATAAAGAAGCTCTAAATTGATTACTTGTTGAATAAGTCGGGAATAAAGCTTTACGTGATTTTCATTCATTTATTGAGAGTAACCCTAAATCCTAACAAGTCAATGACGAAGCTCACAAGTTTTATCCTTATTCTACATGTAAGTATCTAAGCTCCAAACAAATTTTATGTTAAAACAAGACAATAAAGAAGCTCTAAATGGATTACTTGTTGAATAAGTCGGGAATAAAGCTCTAAGTGGTTTGGATTGAGAGAAAACCCTAAAATCTAAAAAGTTGGTAATGTGTATATGAAATTAATTCCTTATTCAATAAGTAAATATCTAAGGGTAAATCAAGTTCATTTTTATTTAAAAAGTCAATAATGAAGCTCTAAATGAATTTCTTGTCAAATAAGTCAAGAATAAAGCTTTACGTGATTTTCATTCATTTATTGAGAGTAACCCTAAATCCTAAAAAGTCAATGACGAGGCTCACAAGTTTTATCCTTATTCTACATGTAAGTATCTAAGCTGCAAACAATTTTTATGTTTAAACAAGACAATAAAGAAGCTCTAAATTGATTACTTGTTGAATAAGTCGGGAATAAAGCTTTAAGTGATTTTCATTCATTTATTGAGAGTAACCCTAAATCCTAACAAGTCAATGACGAAGCTCGCAAATTTTATCCTTATTCTACATGTAAGTATCTAAGCTCCAAACAAATTTTATGTTTAAACAAGACAATAAAGAAGCTCTAAATGGATTACTTGTTGAATAAGTCGGGAATAAAGCTCTAAGTGGTTTGGATTGAGAGGAAACCCTAAAATCTAAAAAGTTGGTAATGTGTATATGAAACTAATTGCTTATTCAATAAGTAAATATCTAAGGGTAAATCAAGTTCATTTTTATTTAAAAAGTCAATAATGAAGCTCTAAATGAATTTCTTGTAAAATAAGTCAAGAATAAAGCTTTACGTGATTTTCATTCATTTATTGAGAGTAACCCTAAATCCTAACAAGTCAATGACGAGGCTCACAAGTTTTATCCTTATTCTACATGTACGTATCTAAGCTCCAAACAAATTTTATGTTTAAACAAGACAATAAAGAAGCTCTAAATTGATTACTTGTTGAATAAGTCGGGAATAAAGCTTTACGTGATTTTCATTCATTTATTGAGAGTAACCCTAAATCCTAACAAGTCAATGACGAAGCTCACAAATTTTATCCTTATTCTACATGTAAGTATCTAAGCTCCAAACAAATTTTATGTTTAAACAAGACAATAAAGAAGCTCTAAATGGATTACTTGTTGAATAAGTCGGGAATAAAGCTCTAAGTGGTTTGGATTGAGAGGAAACCCTAAAATCTAAAAAGTTGGTAATGTGTATATGAAATTAATTGCTTATTCAATAAGTAAATATCTAAGGGTAAATCAAGTTCATTTTTATTTAAAAAGTCAATAATGAAGCTCTAAATGAATTTCTTGTCAAATAAGTCAAGAATAAAGCTTTACGTGATTTTCATTCATTTATTGAGAGTAACCCTAAATCCTAAAAAGTCAATGACGAGGCTCACAAGTTTTATCCTTATTCTACATGTAAGTATCTAAGCTGCAAACAATTTTTATGTTTAAACAAGACAATAAAGAAGCTCTAAATTGATTACTTGTTGAATAAGTCGGGAATAAAGCTTTAAGTGATTTTCATTCATTTATTGAGAGTAACCCTAAATCCTAACAAGTCAATGACGAAGCTCGCAAATTTTATCCTTATTCTACATGTAAGTATCTAAGCTCCAAACAAATTTTATGTTTAAACAAGACAATAAAGAAGCTCTAAATGGATTACTTGTTGAATAAGTCGGGAATAAAGCTCTAAGTGGTTTGGATTGAGAGGAAACCCTAAAATCTAAAAAGTTGGTAATGTGTATATGAAACTAATTGCTTATTCAATAAGTAAATATCTAAGGGTAAATCAAGTTCATTTTTATTTAAAAAGTCAATAATGAAGCTCTAAATGAATTTCTTGTAAAATAAGTCAAGAATAAAGCTTTACGTGATTTTCATTCATTTATTGAGAGTAACCCTAAATCCTAACAAGTCAATGACGAGGCTCACAAGTTTTATCCTTATTCTACATGTACGTATCTAAGCTCCAAACAAATTTTATGTTTAAACAAGACAATAAAGAAGCTCTAAATTGATTACTTGTTGAATAAGTCGGGAATAAAGCTTTACGTGATTTTCATTCATTTATTGAGAGTAACCCTAAATCCTAACAAGTCAATGACGAAGCTCACAAGTTTTATCCTTATTCTACATGTAAGTATCTAAGCTCCAAACAAATTTTATGTTAAAACAAGACAATAAAGAAGCTCTAAATGGATTACTTGTTGAATAAGTCGGAAATAAAGCTCTAAGTGGTTTGGATTGAGAGGAAACCCTAAAATCTAAAAAGTTGGTAATGTGTATATGAAATTAATTGCTTATTCAATAAGTAAATATCTAAGGGTAAATCAAGTTCATTTTTATTTAAAAAGTCAATAATGAAGCTCTAAATGAATTTCTTGTAAAATAAGTCAAGAATAAAGCTTTACGTGATTTTCATTCATTTATTCAGAGTAACCCTAAATCCTAACAAGTCAATGACGAGGCTCACAAGTTTTATCCTTATTCTACATGTAAGTATCTAAGCTCCAAACAAATTTTATGTTTAAACAAGACAATAAAGAAGCTCTAAATTGATTACTTGTTGAATAAGTCGGGAATAAAGCTTTACGTGATTTTCATTCATTTATTGAGAGTAACCCTAAATCCTAACAAGTCAATGACGAAGCTCACAAGTTTTATCCTTATTCTACATGTAAGTATCTAAGCTCCAAACAAATTTTATGTTAAAACAAGACAATAAAGAAGCTCTAAATGGATTACTTGTTGAATAAGTCGGGAATAAAGCTCTAAGTGGTTTGGATTGAGAGAAAACCCTAAAATCTAAAAAGTTGGTAATGTGTATATGAAATTAATTGCTTATTCAATAAGTAAATATCTAAGGGTAAATCAAGTTCATTTTTATTTAAAAAGTCAATAATGAAGCTCTAAATGAATTTCTTGTAAAATAAGTCAAGAATAAAGCTTTACGTGATTTTCATTCATTTATTCAGAGTAACCCTAAATCCTAACAAGTCAATGACGAGGCTCACAAGTTTTATCCTTATTCTACATGTAAGTATCTAAGCTCCAAACAAATTTTATGTTTAAACAAGACAATAAAGAAGCTCTAAATTGATTACTTGTTGAATAAGTCGGGAATAAAGCTTTACGTGATTTTCATTCATTTATTGAGAGTAACCCTAAATCCTAACAAGTCAATGACGAAGCTCACAAGTTTTATCCTTATTCTACATGTAAGTATCTAAGCTCCAAACAAATTTTATGTTAAAACAAGACAATAAAGAAGCTCTAAATGGATTACTTGTTGAATAAGTCGGGAATAAAGCTCTAAGTGGTTTGGATTGAGAGAAAACCCTAAAATCTAAAAAGTTGGTAATGTGTATATGAAATTAATTCCTTATTCAATAAGTAAATATCTAAGGGTAAATCAAGTTCATTTTTATTTAAAAAGTCAATAATGAAGCTCTAAATGAATTTCTTGTAAAATAAGTCAATAATAAAGCTTTACGTGATTTTCATTCATTTATTGAGAGTAACCCTAAATCCTAACAAGTCAATGACGAGGCTCACAAGTTTTATCCTTATTCTACATGTAAGTATCTAAGCTCCAAACAAATTTTATGTTTAAACAAGACAATAAAGAAGCTCTAAATTGATTACTTGTTGAATAAGTCGGGAATAAAGCTTTACGTGATTTTCATTCATTTATTGAGAGTAACCCTAAATCCTAACAAGTCAATGACGAAGCTCACAAGTTTTATCCTTATTCTACATGTAAGTATCTAAGCTCCAAACAAATTTTATGTTAAAACAAGACAATAAAGAAGCTCTAAATGGATTACTTGTTGAATAAGTCGGGAATAAAGCTCTAAGTGGTTTGGATTGAGAGAAAACCCTAAAATCTAAAAAGTTGGTAATGTGTATATGAAATTAATTCCTTATTCAATAAGTAAATATCTAAGGGTAAATCAAGTTCATTTTTATTTAAAAAGTCAATAATGAAGCTCTAAATGAATTTCTTGTCAAATAAGTCAAGAATAAAGCTTTACGTGATTTTCATTCATTTATTGAGAGTAACCCTAAATCCTAAAAAGTCAATGACGAGGCTCACAAGTTTTATCCTTATTCTACATGTAAGTATCTAAGCTGCAAACAATTTTTATGTTTAAACAAGACAATAAAGAAGCTCTAAATTGATTACTTGTTGAATAAGTCGGGAATAAAGCTTTAAGTGATTTTCATTCATTTATTGAGAGTAACCCTAAATCCTAACAAGTCAATGACGAAGCTCGCAAATTTTATCCTTATTCTACATGTAAGTATCTAAGCTCCAAACAAATTTTATGTTTAAACAAGACAATAAAGAAGCTCTAAATGGATTACTTGTTGAATAAGTCGGGAATAAAGCTCTAAGTGGTTTGGATTGAGAGGAAACCCTAAAATCTAAAAAGTTGGTAATGTGTATATGAAACTAATTGCTTATTCAATAAGTAAATATCTAAGGGTAAATCAAGTTCATTTTTATTTAAAAAGTCAATAATGAAGCTCTAAATGAATTTCTTGTAAAATAAGTCAAGAATAAAGCTTTACGTGATTTTCATTCATTTATTGAGAGTAACCCTAAATCCTAACAAGTCAATGACGAGGCTCACAAGTTTTATCCTTATTCTACATGTACGTATCTAAGCTCCAAACAAATTTTATGTTTAAACAAGACAATAAAGAAGCTCTAAATTGATTACTTGTTGAATAAGTCGGGAATAAAGCTTTACGTGATTTTCATTCATTTATTGAGAGTAACCCTAAATCCTAACAAGTCAATGACGAAGCTCACAAGTTTTATCCTTATTCTACATGTAAGTATCTAAGCTCCAAACAAATTTTATGTTAAAACAAGACAATAAAGAAGCTCTAAATGGATTACTTGTTGAATAAGTCGGAAATAAAGCTCTAAGTGGTTTGGATTGAGAGGAAACCCTAAAATCTAAAAAGTTGGTAATGTGTATATGAAATTAATTGCTTATTCAATAAGTAAATATCTAAGGGTAAATCAAGTTCATTTTTATTTAAAAAGTCAATAATGAAGCTCTAAATGAATTTCTTGTAAAATAAGTCAAGAATAAAGCTTTACGTGATTTTCATTCATTTATTCAGAGTAACCCTAAATCCTAACAAGTCAATGACGAGGCTCACAAGTTTTATCCTTATTCTACATGTAAGTATCTAAGCTCCAAACAAATTTTATGTTTAAACAAGACAATAAAGAAGCTCTAAATTGATTACTTGTTGAATAAGTCGGGAATAAAGCTTTACGTGATTTTCATTCATTTATTGAGAGTAACCCTAAATCCTAACAAGTCAATGACGAAGCTCACAAGTTTTATCCTTATTCTACATGTAAGTATCTAAGCTCCAAACAAATTTTATGTTAAAACAAGACAATAAAGAAGCTCTAAATGGATTACTTGTTGAATAAGTCGGGAATAAAGCTCTAAGTGGTTTGGATTGAGAGAAAACCCTAAAATCTAAAAAGTTGGTAATGTGTATATGAAATTAATTGCTTATTCAATAAGTAAATATCTAAGGGTAAATCAAGTTCATTTTTATTTAAAAAGTCAATAATGAAGCTCTAAATGAATTTCTTGTAAAATAAGTCAAGAATAAAGCTTTACGTGATTTTCATTCATTTATTCAGAGTAACCCTAAATCCTAACAAGTCAATGACGAGGCTCACAAGTTTTATCCTTATTCTACATGTAAGTATCTAAGCTCCAAACAAATTTTATGTTTAAACAAGACAATAAAGAAGCTCTAAATTGATTACTTGTTGAATAAGTCGGGAATAAAGCTTTACGTGATTTTCATTCATTTATTGAGAGTAACCCTAAATCCTAACAAGTCAATGACGAAGCTCACAAGTTTTATCCTTATTCTACATGTAAGTATCTAAGCTCCAAACAAATTTTATGTTAAAACAAGACAATAAAGAAGCTCTAAATGGATTACTTGTTGAATAAGTCGGGAATAAAGCTCTAAGTGGTTTGGATTCAGATGAAACCCTAAAATCTAAAAAGTTGGTAATGTGTATATGAAATTAATTTCTTATTCAATAAGTAAATATTCAAGGGTAAATCAAGTTCATTTTTATTTAAAAAGTCAATAATGAAGCTCTAAATGATTTTTTTGTAAAATAAGTCAAGAATAAAGCTTTACGTGATTTTCATTCATTTATTGAGAGTAACCCTAAATCCTAACAAGTCAATGACGAGGCTCACAAGTTTTATCCTTATTCTACATGTAAGTATCTAAGCTCCAAACAAATTTTATGTTTAAACAAGACAATAAAGAAGCTCTAAATGGATTACTTGTTGAATAAGTCGTGAATAAAGCTCTAAGTGGTTTGGATTGAGAGGAAACCCTAAAATCTAAAAAGTTGGTAATGTGTATATGAAATTAATTCCTTATTCAATAAGTAAATATCTAAGGGTAAATCAAGTTCATTTTTATTTAAAAAGTCAATAATGAAGCTCTAAATGAATTTCTTGTAAAATAAGTCAAGAATAAAGCTTTACGTGATTTTCATTCATTTATTGAGAGTAACCCTAAATCCTAAAAAGTCAATGACGAGGCTCACAAGTTTTATCCTTATTCTACATGTAAGTATCTAAACTCCAAACAAATTTTATGTTTAAACAAGACAATAAAGAAGCTCTAAATTGATTACTTGTTGAATAAGTCGGGAATAAAGCTTTACGTGATTTTCATTCATTTATTGAGAGTAACCCTAAATCCTAACAAGTCAATGACGAAGCTCACAAATTTTATCCTTATTCTACATGTAAGTATCTAAGCTCCAAACAAATTTTATGTTTAAACAAGACAATAAAGAAGCTCTAAATGGATTACTTGTTGAATAAGTCGGGAATAAAGCTCTAAGTGGTTTGGATTGAGAGGAAACCCTAAAATCTAAAAAGTTGGTAATGTGTATATGAAATTAATTGCTTATTCAATAAGTAAATATCTAAGGGTAAATCAAGTTCATTTTTATTTAAAAAGTCAATAATGAAGCTCTAAATGAATTTCTTGTAAAATAAGTCAAGAATAAAGCTTTACGTGATTTTCATTCATTTATTGAGAGTAACCCTAAATCCTAACAAGTCAATGACGAGGCTCACAAGTTTTATCCTTATTCTACATGTAAGTATCTAAGCTCCAAACAAATTTTATGTTTAAACAAGACAATAAAGAAGCTCTAAATTGATTACTTGTTGAATAAGTCGGGAATAAAGCTTTACGTGATTTTCATTCATTTATTGAGAGTAACCCTAAATCCTAACAAGTCAATGACGAAGCTCACAAGTTTTATCCTTATTCTACATGTAAGTATCTAAGCTCCAAACAAATTTTATGTTAAAACAAGACAATAAAGAAGCTCTAAATGGATTACTTGTTGAATAAGTCGGGAATAAAGCTCTAAGTGGTTTGGATTGAGAGAAAACCCTAAAATCTAAAAAGTTGGTAATGTGTATATGAAATTAATTCCTTATTCAATAAGTAAATATCTAAGGGTAAATCAAGTTCATTTTTATTTAAAAAGTCAATAATGAAGCTCTAAATGAATTTCTTGTCAAATAAGTCAAGAATAAAGCATTACGTGATTTTCATTCATTTATTGAGAGTAACCCTAAATCCTAAAAAGTCAATGACGAGGCTCACAAGTTTTATCCTTATTCTACATGTAAGTATCTAAGCTCCAAACAATTTTTATGTTTAAACAAGACAATAAAGAAGCTCTAAATTGATTACTTGTTGAATAAGTCGGGAATAAAGCTTTACGTGATTTTCATTCATTTATTGAGAGTAACCCTAAATCCTAACAAGTCAATGACGAAGCTCGCAAGTTTTATCCTTATTCTACATGTAAGTATCTAAGCTCCAAACAAATTTTATGTTTAAACAAGACAATAAAGAAGCTCTAAATGGATTACTTGTTGAATAAGTCGTGAATAAAGCTCTAAGTGGTTTGGATTGAGAGGAAACCCTAAAATCTAAAAAGTTGGTAATGTGTATATGAAATTAATTCCTTATTCAATAAGTAAATATCTAAGGGTAAATCAAGTTCATTTTTATTTAAAAAGTCAATAATGAAGCTCTAAATGAATTTCTTGTAAAATAAGTCAAGAATAAAGCTTTACGTGATTTTCATTCATTTATTGAGAGTAACCCTAAATCCTAAAAAGTCAATGACGAGGCTCACAAGTTTTATCATTATTCTACATGTAAGTATCTAAGCTCCAAACAAATTTTATGTTTAAACAAGACAATAAAGAAGCTCTAAATTGATTACTTGTTGAATAAGTCGGGAATAAAGCTTTACGTGATTTTCATTCATTTATTGAGAGTAACCCTAAATCCTAACAAGTCAATGACGAAGCTCACAAATTTTATCCTTATTCTACATGTAAGTATCTAAGCTCCAAACAAATTTTATGTTTAAACAAGACAATAAAGAAGCTCTAAATGGATTACTTGTTGAATAAGTCGGGAATAAAGCTCTAAGTGGTTTGGATTGAGAGGAAACCCTAAAATCTAAAAAGTTGGTAATGTGTATATGAAATTAATTGCTTATTCAATAAGTAAATATCTAAGGGTAAATCAAGTTCATTTTTATTTAAAAAGTCAATAATGAAGCTCTAAATGAATTTCTTGTAAAATAAGTCAAGAATAAAGCTTTACGTGATTTTCATTCATTTATTGAGAGTAACCCTAAATCCTAACAAGTCAATGACGAGGCTCACAAGTTTTATCCTTATTCTACATGTAAGTATCTAAGCTCCAAACAAATTTTATGTTTAAACAAGACAATAAAGAAGCTCTAAATTGATTACTTGTTGAATAAGTCGGGAATAAAGCTTTACGTGATTTTCATTCATTTATTGAGAGTAACCCTAAATCCTAACAAGTCAATGACGAAGCTCACAAGTTTTATCCTTATTCTACATGTAAGTATCTAAGCTCCAAACAAATTTTATGTTAAAACAAGACAATAAAGAAGCTCTAAATGGATTACTTGTTGAATAAGTCGGGAATAAAGCTCTAAGTGGTTTGGATTGAGAGAAAACCCTAAAATCTAAAAAGTTGGTAATGTGTATATGAAATTAATTCCTTATTCAATAAGTAAATATCTAAGGGTAAATCAAGTTCATTTTTATTTAAAAAGTCAATAATGAAGCTCTAAATGAATTTCTTGTCAAATAAGTCAAGAATAAAGCTTTACGTGATTTTCATTCATTTATTGAGAGTAACCCTAAATCCTAAAAAGTCAATGACGAGGCTCACAAGTTTTATCCTTATTCTACATGTAAGTATCTAAGCTGCAAACAATTTTTATGTTTAAACAAGACAATAAAGAAGCTCTAAATTGATTACTTGTTGAATAAGTCGGGAATAAAGCTTTAAGTGATTTTCATTCATTTATTGAGAGTAACCCTAAATCCTAACAAGTCAATGACGAAGCTCGCAAATTTTATCCTTATTCTACATGTAAGTATCTAAGCTCCAAACAAATTTTATGTTTAAACAAGACAATAAAGAAGCTCTAAATGGATTACTTGTTGAATAAGTCGGGAATAAAGCTCTAAGTGGTTTGGATTGAGAGGAAACCCTAAAATCTAAAAAGTTGGTAATGTGTATATGAAACTAATTGCTTATTCAATAAGTAAATATCTAAGGGTAAATCAAGTTCATTTTTATTTAAAAAGTCAATAATGAAGCTCTAAATGAATTTCTTGTAAAATAAGTCAAGAATAAAGCTTTACGTGATTTTCATTCATTTATTGAGAGTAACCCTAAATCCTAACAAGTCAATGACGAGGCTCACAAGTTTTATCCTTATTCTACATGTAAGTATCTAAGCTCCAAACAAATTTTATGTTTAAACAAGACAATAAAGAAGCTCTAAATTGATTACTTGTTGAATAAGTCGGGAATAAAGCTTTACGTGATTTTCATTCATTTATTGAGAGTAACCCTAAATCCTAACAAGTCAATGACGAAGCTCACAAGTTTTATCCTTATTCTACATGTAAGTATCTAAGCTCCAAACAAATTTTATGTTAAAACAAGACAATAAAGAAGCTCTAAATGGATTACTTGTTGAATAAGTCGGAAATAAAGCTCTAAGTGGTTTGGATTGAGAGGAAACCCTAAAATCTAAAAAGTTGGTAATGTGTATATGAAATTAATTGCTTATTCAATAAGTAAATATCTAAGGGTAAATCAAGTTCATTTTTATTTAAAAAGTCAATAATGAAGCTCTAAATGAATTTCTTGTAAAATAAGTCAAGAATAAAGCTTTACGTGATTTTCATTCATTTATTCAGAGTAACCCTAAATCCTAACAAGTCAATGACGAGGCTCACAAGTTTTATCCTTATTCTACATGTAAGTATCTAAGCTCCAAACAAATTTTATGTTTAAACAAGACAATAAAGAAGCTCTAAATTGATTACTTGTTGAATAAGTCGGGAATAAAGCTTTACGTGATTTTCATTCATTTATTGAGAGTAACCCTAAATCCTAACAAGTCAATGACGAAGCTCACAAGTTTTATCCTTATTCTACATGTAAGTATCTAAGCTCCAAACAAATTTTATGTTAAAACAAGACAATAAAGAAGCTCTAAATGGATTACTTGTTGAATAAGTCGGGAATAAAGCTCTAAGTGGTTTGGATTGAGAGAAAACCCTAAAATCTAAAAAGTTGGTAATGTGTATATGAAATTAATTGCTTATTCAATAAGTAAATATCTAAGGGTAAATCAAGTTCATTTTTATTTAAAAAGTCAATAATGAAGCTCTAAATGAATTTCTTGTAAAATAAGTCAAGAATAAAGCTTTACGTGATTTTCATTCATTTATTCAGAGTAACCCTAAATCCTAACAAGTCAATGACGAGGCTCACAAGTTTTATCCTTATTCTACATGTAAGTATCTAAGCTCCAAACAAATTTTATGTTTAAACAAGACAATAAAGAAGCTCTAAATTGATTACTTGTTGAATAAGTCGGGAATAAAGCTTTACGTGATTTTCATTCATTTATTGAGAGTAACCCTAAATCCTAACAAGTCAATGACGAAGCTCACAAGTTTTATCCTTATTCTACATGTAAGTATCTAAGCTCCAAACAAATTTTATGTTAAAACAAGACAATAAAGAAGCTCTAAATGGATTACTTGTTGAATAAGTCGGAAATAAAGCTCTAAGTGGTTTGGATTGAGAGGAAACCCTAAAATCTAAAAAGTTGGTAATGTGTATATGAAATTAATTGCTTATTCAATAAGTAAATATCTAAGGGTAAATCAAGTTCATTTTTATTTAAAAAGTCAATAATGAAGCTCTAAATGAATTTCTTGTAAAATAAGTCAAGAATAAAGCTTTACGTGATTTTCATTCATTTATTCAGAGTAACCCTAAATCCTAACAAGTCAATGACGAGGCTCACAAGTTTTATCCTTATTCTACATGTAAGTATCTAAGCTCCAAACAAATTTTATGTTTAAACAAGACAATAAAGAAGCTCTAAATTGATTACTTGTTGAATAAGTCGGGAATAAAGCTTTACGTGATTTTCATTCATTTATTGAGAGTAACCCTAAATCCTAACAAGTCAATGACGAAGCTCACAAGTTTTATCCTTATTCTACATGTAAGTATCTAAGCTCCAAACAAATTTTATGTTAAAACAAGACAATAAAGAAGCTCTAAATGGATTACTTGTTGAATAAGTCGGGAATAAAGCTCTAAGTGGTTTGGATTGAGAGAAAACCCTAAAATCTAAAAAGTTGGTAATGTGTATATGAAATTAATTGCTTATTCAATAAGTAAATATCTAAGGGTAAATCAAGTTCATTTTTATTTAAAAAGTCAATAATGAAGCTCTAAATGAATTTCTTGTAAAATAAGTCAAGAATAAAGCTTTACGTGATTTTCATTCATTTATTCAGAGTAACCCTAAATCCTAACAAGTCAATGACGAGGCTCACAAGTTTTATCCTTATTCTACATGTAAGTATCTAAGCTCCAAACAAATTTTATGTTTAAACAAGACAATAAAGAAGCTCTAAATTGATTACTTGTTGAATAAGTCGGGAATAAAGCTTTACGTGATTTTCATTCATTTATTGAGAGTAACCCTAAATCCTAACAAGTCAATGACGAAGCTCACAAGTTTTATCCTTATTCTACATGTAAGTATCTAAGCTCCAAACAAATTTTATGTTAAAACAAGACAATAAAGAAGCTCTAAATGGATTACTTGTTGAATAAGTCGGGAATAAAGCTCTAAGTGGTTTGGATTGAGAGAAAACCCTAAAATCTAAAAAGTTGGTAATGTGTATATGAAATTAATTGCTTATTCAATAAGTAAATATCTAAGGGTAAATCAAGTTCATTTTTATTTAAAAAGTCAATAATGAAGCTCTAAATGAATTACTTGTAAAATAAGTCAAGAATAAAGCTTTACGTGATTTTCATTCATTTATTGAGAGTAACCCTAAATCCTAAAAAGTCAATGACGAGGCTCACAAGTTTTATCCTTATTCTACATGTAAGTATCTAAGCTCCAAACAAATTTTATGTTTAAACAAGACAATAAAGAAGCTCTAAATTGATTACTTGTTGAATAAGACGGGAATAAAGCTTTACGTGATTTTCATTCATTTATTGAGAGTAACTCTAAATCCTAACAAGTCAATGACGAAGCTCACAAGTTTTATCCTTATTCTACATGTAAGTATCTAAGCTCCAAACAAATTTTATGTTTAAACAAGACAATTAAGAAGCTCTAAATGGATTACTTGTTGAATAAGTCGGGAATAAAGCTCTAAGTGGTTTGGATTGAGAGGAAACCCTAAAATCTAAAAAGTTGGTAATGTGTATATGAAATTAATTGCTTATTGAATAAGTAAATATCTAAGAGTAAATCAAGTTCATTTTTATTTAAAAAGTCAATAATGAAGCTCTAAATGAATTTCTTGTAAAATAAGTCAAGAATAAAGCTTTACGTGATTTTCATTCATTTATTGAGAGTAACCCTAAATCCTAACAAGTCAATGACGAGGCTCACAAGTTTTATCCTTATTCTACATGTTAGTATCTAAGCTCCAAACAAATTTTATGTTTAAACAAGACAATAAAGAAGCTCTAAATTGATTACTTGTTGAATAAGTCGGGAATAAAGCTCTAAGTGGTTTGGATTCAGAGGAAACCCTAAAATCTAAAAAGTTGGTAATGTGTATATGAAATTAATTGCTTATTCAATAAGTAAATATCTAAGGGTAAATCAAGTTCATTTTTATTTAAAAAGTCAATAATGAAGCTCTAAATGAATTACTTGTAAAATAAGTCAAGAATAAAGCTTTACGTGATTTTCATTCATTTATTGAGAGTAACCCTAAATCCTAACAAGTCAATGACGAGGCTTACAAGTTTTATCCTTATTCTACATATAAGTATCTAAGCTCCAAACAAATTTTATGTTTAAACAAGACAATAAAGAAGCTCTAAATTGATTACTTGTTGAATAAGTCAGGAATAAAGCTTTACGTGATTTTCATTCATTTATTGAGAGTAACCCTAAATCCTAACAAGTCAATGACGAAGCTCACAAGTTTTATCCTTATTCTACATGTAAGTATCTAAGCTCCAAACAAATTTTATGTTAAAACAAGACAATAAAGAAGCTCTAAATGGATTACTTGTTGAATAAGTCGGGAATAAAGCTCTAAGTGGTTTGGATTCAGATGAAACCCTAAAATCTAAAAAGTTGGTAATGTGTATATGAAATTAATTTCTTATTCAATAAGTAAATATTCAAGGGTAAATCAAGTTCATTTTTATTTAAAAAGTCAATAATGAAGCTCTAAATGATTTTTTTGTAAAATAAGTCAAGAATAAAGCTTTACGTGATTTTCATTCATTTATTGAGAGTAACCCTAAATCTTAACAAGTCAATGACGAGGCTCACAAGTTTTATCCTTATTCTACATGTAAGTATCTAAGCTCCAGGCAAATTTTATGTTTAAACAAGACAATAAAGAAGCTCTAAATTGATTACTTGTTGAATAAGTCGGGAATAAAGCTTCACCTGATTTTCATTCATTTATTGAGAGTAACCCTAAATCCTAACAAGTCAATGACGAGGCTCACAAGTTTTATCCTTATTCTACATGTAAGTATCTAAGCTCCAAACAAATTTTATGTTTAAACAAGACAATAAAGAAGCTCTAAATTGATTACTTGTTGAATAAGTCGGGAATAAAGCTTTACGTGATTTTCTTTCATTTATTGAGAGTAACCCTAAATCCTAACAAGTCAATGACGAAGCTCACAAGTTTTATCCTTATTCTACATGTAAGTATCTAAGCTCCAAACAAATTTTATGTTTAAACAAGACAATAAAGAAGCTCTAAATGGATTACTTGTTGAATAAGTCGTGAATAAAGCTCTAAGTGGTTTGGATTGAGAGGAAACCCTAAAATCTAAAAAGTTGGTAATGTGTATATGAAATTAATTCCTTATTCAATAAGTAAATATCTAAGGGTAAATCAAGTTCATTTTTATTTAAAAAGTCAATAATGAAGCTCTAAATGAATTTCTTGTAAAATAAGTCAAGAATAAAGCTTTACGTGATTTTCATTCATTTATTGAGAGTAACCCTAAATCCTAAAAAGTCAATGACGAGGCTCACAAGTTTTATCCTTATTCTACATGTAAGTATCTAAGCTCCAAACAAATTTTATGTTTAAACAAGACAATAAAGAAGCTCTAAATTGATTACTTGTTGAATAAGTCGGGAATAAAGCTTTACGTGATTTTCATTCATTTATTGAGAGTAACCCTAAATCCTAACAAGTCAATGACGAAGCTCACAAATTTTATCCTTATTCTACATGTAAGTATCTAAGCTCCAAACAAATTTTATGTTTAAACAAGACAATAAAGAAGCTCTAAATGGATTACTTGTTGAATAAGTCGGGAATAAAGCTCTAAGTGGTTTGGATTGAGAGGAAACCCTAAAATCTAAAAAGTTGGTAATGTGTATATGAAATTAATTGCTTATTCAATAAGTAAATATCTAAGGGTAAATCAAGTTCATTTTTATTTAAAAAGTCAATAATGAAGCTCTAAATGAATTTCTTGTAAAATAAGTCAAGAATAAAGCTTTACGTGATTTTCATTCATTTATTGAGAGTAACCCTAAATCCTAACAAGTCAATGACGAGGCTCACAAGTTTTATCCTTATTCTACATGTAAGTATCTAAGCTCCAAACAAATTTTATGTTTAAACAAGACAATAAAGAAGCTCTAAATTGATTACTTGTTGAATAAGTCGGGAATAAAGCTTTACGTGATTTTCATTCATTTATTGAGAGTAACCCTAAATCCTAACAAGTCAATGACGAAGCTCACAAGTTTTATCCTTATTCTACATGTAAGTATCTAAGCTCCAAACAAATTTTATGTTAAAACAAGACAATAAAGAAGCTCTAAATGGATTACTTGTTGAATAAGTCGGGAATAAAGCTCTAAGTGGTTTGGATTGAGAGAAAACCCTAAAATCTAAAAAGTTGGTAATGTGTATATGAAATTAATTCCTTATTCAATAAGTAAATATCTAAGGGTAAATCAAGTTCATTTTTATTTAAAAAGTCAATAATGAAGCTCTAAATGAATTTCTTGTCAAATAAGTCAAGAATAAAGCTTTACGTGATTTTCATTCATTTATTGAGAGTAACCCTAAATCCTAAAAAGTCAATGACGAGGCTCACAAGTTTTATCCTTATTCTACATGTAAGTATCTAAGCTCCAAACAATTTTTATGTTTAAACAAGACAATAAAGAAGCTCTAAATTGATTACTTGTTGAATAAGTCGGGAATAAAGCTTTACGTGATTTTCATTCATTTATTGAGAGTAACCCTAAATCCTAACAAGTCAATGACGAAGCTCGCAAGTTTTATCCTTATTCTACATGTAAGTATCTAAGCTCCAAACAAATTTTATGTTTAAACAAGACAATAAAGAAGCTCTAAATGGATTACTTGTTGAATAAGTCGTGAATAAAGCTCTAAGTGGTTTGGATTGAGAGGAAACCCTAAAATCTAAAAAGTTGGTAATGTGTATATGAAATTAATTCCTTATTCAATAAGTAAATATCTAAGGGTAAATCAAGTTCATTTTTATTTAAAAAGTCAATAATGAAGCTCTAAATGAATTTCTTGTAAAATAAGTCAAGAATAAAGCTTTACGTGATTTTCATTCATTTATTGAGAGTAACCCTAAATCCTAAAAAGTCAATGACGAGGCTCACAAGTTTTATCATTATTATACATGTAAGTATCTAAGCTCCAAACAAATTTTATGTTTAAACAAGACAATAAAGAAGCTCTAAATTGATTACTTGTTGAATAAGTCGGGAATAAAGCTTTACTTGATTTTCATTCATTTATTGAGAGTAACCCTAAATCCTAACAAGTCAATGACGAAGCTCACAAATTTTATCCTTATTCTACATGTAAGTATCTAAGCTCCAAACAAATTTTATGTTTAAACAAGACAATAAAGAAGCTCTAAATGGATTACTTGTTGAATAAGTCGGGAATAAAGCTCTAAGTGGTTTGGATTGAGAGGAAACCCTAAAATCTAAAAAGTTGGTAATGTGTATATGAAATTAATTGCTTATTCAATAAGTAAATATCTAAGGGTAAATCAAGTTCATTTTTATTTAAAAAGTCAATAATGAAGCTCTAAATGAATTTCTTGTAAAATAAGTCAATAATAAAGCTTTACGTGATTTTCATTCATTTATTGAGAGTAACCCTAAATCCTAACAAGTCAATGACGAGGCTCACAAGTTTTATCCTTATTCTACATGTAAGTATCTAAGCTCCAAACAAATTTTATGTTTAAACAAGACAATAAAGAAGCTCTAAATTGATTACTTGTTGAATAAGTCGGGAATAAAGCTTTACGTGATTTTCATTCATTTATTGAGAGTAACCCTAAATCCTAACAAGTCAATGACGAAGCTCACAAGTTTTATCCTTATTCTACATGTAAGTATCTAAGCTCCAAACAAATTTTATGTTAAAACAAGACAATAAAGAAGCTCTAAATGGATTACTTGTTGAATAAGTCGGGAATAAAGCTCTAAGTGGTTTGGATTGAGAGAAAACCCTAAAATCTAAAAAGTTGGTAATGTGTATATGAAATTAATTCCTTATTCAATAAGTAAATATCTAAGGGTAAATCAAGTTCATTTTTATTTAAAAAGTCAATAATGAAGCTCTAAATGAATTTCTTGTCAAATAAGTCAAGAATAAAGCTTTACGTGATTTTCATTCATTTATTGAGAGTAACCCTAAATCCTAAAAAGTCAATGACGAGGCTCACAAGTTTTATCCTTATTCTACATGTAAGTATCTAAGCTGCAAACAATTTTTATGTTTAAACAAGACAATAAAGAAGCTCTAAATTGATTACTTGTTGAATAAGTCGGGAATAAAGCTTTAAGTGATTTTCATTCATTTATTGAGAGTAACCCTAAATCCTAACAAGTCAATGACGAAGCTCGCAAATTTTATCCTTATTCTACATGTAAGTATCTAAGCTCCAAACAAATTTTATGTTTAAACAAGACAATAAAGAAGCTCTAAATGGATTACTTGTTGAATAAGTCGGGAATAAAGCTCTAAGTGGTTTGGATTGAGAGGAAACCCTAAAATCTAAAAAGTTGGTAATGTGTATATGAAACTAATTGCTTATTCAATAAGTAAATATCTAAGGGTAAATCAAGTTCATTTTTATTTAAAAAGTCAATAATGAAGCTCTAAATGAATTTCTTGTAAAATAAGTCAAGAATAAAGCTTTACGTGATTTTCATTCATTTATTGAGAGTAACCCTAAATCCTAACAAGTCAATGACGAGGCTCACAAGTTTTATCCTTATTCTACATGTACGTATCTAAGCTCCAAACAAATTTTATGTTTAAACAAGACAATAAAGAAGCTCTAAATTGATTACTTGTTGAATAAGTCGGGAATAAAGCTTTACGTGATTTTCATTCATTTATTGAGAGTAACCCTAAATCCTAACAAGTCAATGACGAAGCTCACAAATTTTATCCTTATTCTACATGTAAGTATCTAAGCTCCAAACAAATTTTATGTTTAAACAAGACAATAAAGAAGCTCTAAATGGATTACTTGTTGAATAAGTCGGGAATAAAGCTCTAAGTGGTTTGGATTGAGAGGAAACCCTAAAATCTAAAAAGTTGGTAATGTGTATATGAAATTAATTGCTTATTCAATAAGTAAATATCTAAGGGTAAATCAAGTTCATTTTTATTTAAAAAGTCAATAATGAAGCTCTAAATGAATTTCTTGTCAAATAAGTCAAGAATAAAGCTTTACGTGATTTTCATTCATTTATTGAGAGTAACCCTAAATCCTAAAAAGTCAATGACGAGGCTCACAAGTTTTATCCTTATTCTACATGTAAGTATCTAAGCTGCAAACAATTTTTATGTTTAAACAAGACAATAAAGAAGCTCTAAATTGATTACTTGTTGAATAAGTCGGGAATAAAGCTTTAAGTGATTTTCATTCATTTATTGAGAGTAACCCTAAATCCTAACAAGTCAATGACGAAGCTCGCAAATTTTATCCTTATTCTACATGTAAGTATCTAAGCTCCAAACAAATTTTATGTTTAAACAAGACAATAAAGAAGCTCTAAATGGATTACTTGTTGAATAAGTCGGGAATAAAGCTCTAAGTGGTTTGGATTGAGAGGAAACCCTAAAATCTAAAAAGTTGGTAATGTGTATATGAAACTAATTGCTTATTCAATAAGTAAATATCTAAGGGTAAATCAAGTTCATTTTTATTTAAAAAGTCAATAATGAAGCTCTAAATGAATTTCTTGTAAAATAAGTCAAGAATAAAGCTTTACGTGATTTTCATTCATTTATTGAGAGTAACCCTAAATCCTAACAAGTCAATGACGAGGCTCACAAGTTTTATCCTTATTCTACATGTACGTATCTAAGCTCCAAACAAATTTTATGTTTAAACAAGACAATAAAGAAGCTCTAAATTGATTACTTGTTGAATAAGTCGGGAATAAAGCTTTACGTGATTTTCATTCATTTATTGAGAGTAACCCTAAATCCTAACAAGTCAATGACGAAGCTCACAAGTTTTATCCTTATTCTACATGTAAGTATCTAAGCTCCAAACAAATTTTATGTTAAAACAAGACAATAAAGAAGCTCTAAATGGATTACTTGTTGAATAAGTCGGAAATAAAGCTCTAAGTGGTTTGGATTGAGAGGAAACCCTAAAATCTAAAAAGTTGGTAATGTGTATATGAAATTAATTGCTTATTCAATAAGTAAATATCTAAGGGTAAATCAAGTTCATTTTTATTTAAAAAGTCAATAATGAAGCTCTAAATGAATTTCTTGTAAAATAAGTCAAGAATAAAGCTTTACGTGATTTTCATTCATTTATTCAGAGTAACCCTAAATCCTAACAAGTCAATGACGAGGCTCACAAGTTTTATCCTTATTCTACATGTAAGTATCTAAGCTCCAAACAAATTTTATGTTTAAACAAGACAATAAAGAAGCTCTAAATTGATTACTTGTTGAATAAGTCGGGAATAAAGCTTTACGTGATTTTCATTCATTTATTGAGAGTAACCCTAAATCCTAACAAGTCAATGACGAAGCTCACAAGTTTTATCCTTATTCTACATGTAAGTATCTAAGCTCCAAACAAATTTTATGTTAAAACAAGACAATAAAGAAGCTCTAAATGGATTACTTGTTGAATAAGTCGGGAATAAAGCTCTAAGTGGTTTGGATTGAGAGAAAACCCTAAAATCTAAAAAGTTGGTAATGTGTATATGAAATTAATTGCTTATTCAATAAGTAAATATCTAAGGGTAAATCAAGTTCATTTTTATTTAAAAAGTCAATAATGAAGCTCTAAATGAATTTCTTGTAAAATAAGTCAAGAATAAAGCTTTACGTGATTTTCATTCATTTATTCAGAGTAACCCTAAATCCTAACAAGTCAATGACGAGGCTCACAAGTTTTATCCTTATTCTACATGTAAGTATCTAAGCTCCAAACAAATTTTATGTTTAAACAAGACAATAAAGAAGCTCTAAATTGATTACTTGTTGAATAAGTCGGGAATAAAGCTTTACGTGATTTTCATTCATTTATTGAGAGTAACCCTAAATCCTAACAAGTCAATGACGAAGCTCACAAGTTTTATCCTTATTCTACATGTAAGTATCTAAGCTCCAAACAAATTTTATGTTAAAACAAGACAATAAAGAAGCTCTAAATGGATTACTTGTTGAATAAGTCGGGAATAAAGCTCTAAGTGGTTTGGATTGAGAGAAAACCCTAAAATCTAAAAAGTTGGTAATGTGTATATGAAATTAATTCCTTATTCAATAAGTAAATATCTAAGGGTAAATCAAGTTCATTTTTATTTAAAAAGTCAATAATGAAGCTCTAAATGAATTTCTTGTAAAATAAGTCAATAATAAAGCTTTACGTGATTTTCATTCATTTATTGAGAGTAACCCTAAATCCTAACAAGTCAATGACGAGGCTCACAAGTTTTATCCTTATTCTACATGTAAGTATCTAAGCTCCAAACAAATTTTATGTTTAAACAAGACAATAAAGAAGCTCTAAATTGATTACTTGTTGAATAAGTCGGGAATAAAGCTTTACGTGATTTTCATTCATTTATTGAGAGTAACCCTAAATCCTAACAAGTCAATGACGAAGCTCACAAGTTTTATCCTTATTCTACATGTAAGTATCTAAGCTCCAAACAAATTTTATGTTAAAACAAGACAATAAAGAAGCTCTAAATGGATTACTTGTTGAATAAGTCGGGAATAAAGCTCTAAGTGGTTTGGATTGAGAGAAAACCCTAAAATCTAAAAAGTTGGTAATGTGTATATGAAATTAATTCCTTATTCAATAAGTAAATATCTAAGGGTAAATCAAGTTCATTTTTATTTAAAAAGTCAATAATGAAGCTCTAAATGAATTTCTTGTCAAATAAGTCAAGAATAAAGCTTTACGTGATTTTCATTCATTTATTGAGAGTAACCCTAAATCCTAAAAAGTCAATGACGAGGCTCACAAGTTTTATCCTTATTCTACATGTAAGTATCTAAGCTGCAAACAATTTTTATGTTTAAACAAGACAATAAAGAAGCTCTAAATTGATTACTTGTTGAATAAGTCGGGAATAAAGCTTTAAGTGATTTTCATTCATTTATTGAGAGTAACCCTAAATCCTAACAAGTCAATGACGAAGCTCGCAAATTTTATCCTTATTCTACATGTAAGTATCTAAGCTCCAAACAAATTTTATGTTTAAACAAGACAATAAAGAAGCTCTAAATGGATTACTTGTTGAATAAGTCGGGAATAAAGCTCTAAGTGGTTTGGATTGAGAGGAAACCCTAAAATCTAAAAAGTTGGTAATGTGTATATGAAACTAATTGCTTATTCAATAAGTAAATATCTAAGGGTAAATCAAGTTCATTTTTATTTAAAAAGTCAATAATGAAGCTCTAAATGAATTTCTTGTAAAATAAGTCAAGAATAAAGCTTTACGTGATTTTCATTCATTTATTGAGAGTAACCCTAAATCCTAACAAGTCAATGACGAGGCTCACAAGTTTTATCCTTATTCTACATGTACGTATCTAAGCTCCAAACAAATTTTATGTTTAAACAAGACAATAAAGAAGCTCTAAATTGATTACTTGTTGAATAAGTCGGGAATAAAGCTTTACGTGATTTTCATTCATTTATTGAGAGTAACCCTAAATCCTAACAAGTCAATGACGAAGCTCACAAGTTTTATCCTTATTCTACATGTAAGTATCTAAGCTCCAAACAAATTTTATGTTAAAACAAGACAATAAAGAAGCTCTAAATGGATTACTTGTTGAATAAGTCGGAAATAAAGCTCTAAGTGGTTTGGATTGAGAGGAAACCCTAAAATCTAAAAAGTTGGTAATGTGTATATGAAATTAATTGCTTATTCAATAAGTAAATATCTAAGGGTAAATCAAGTTCATTTTTATTTAAAAAGTCAATAATGAAGCTCTAAATGAATTTCTTGTAAAATAAGTCAAGAATAAAGCTTTACGTGATTTTCATTCATTTATTCAGAGTAACCCTAAATCCTAACAAGTCAATGACGAGGCTCACAAGTTTTATCCTTATTCTACATGTAAGTATCTAAGCTCCAAACAAATTTTATGTTTAAACAAGACAATAAAGAAGCTCTAAATTGATTACTTGTTGAATAAGTCGGGAATAAAGCTTTACGTGATTTTCATTCATTTATTGAGAGTAACCCTAAATCCTAACAAGTCAATGACGAAGCTCACAAGTTTTATCCTTATTCTACATGTAAGTATCTAAGCTCCAAACAAATTTTATGTTAAAACAAGACAATAAAGAAGCTCTAAATGGATTACTTGTTGAATAAGTCGGGAATAAAGCTCTAAGTGGTTTGGATTGAGAGAAAACCCTAAAATCTAAAAAGTTGGTAATGTGTATATGAAATTAATTGCTTATTCAATAAGTAAATATCTAAGGGTAAATCAAGTTCATTTTTATTTAAAAAGTCAATAATGAAGCTCTAAATGAATTTCTTGTAAAATAAGTCAAGAATAAAGCTTTACGTGATTTTCATTCATTTATTCAGAGTAACCCTAAATCCTAACAAGTCAATGACGAGGCTCACAAGTTTTATCCTTATTCTACATGTAAGTATCTAAGCTCCAAACAAATTTTATGTTTAAACAAGACAATAAAGAAGCTCTAAATTGATTACTTGTTGAATAAGTCGGGAATAAAGCTTTACGTGATTTTCATTCATTTATTGAGAGTAACCCTAAATCCTAACAAGTCAATGACGAAGCTCACAAGTTTTATCCTTATTCTACATGTAAGTATCTAAGCTCCAAACAAATTTTATGTTAAAACAAGACAATAAAGAAGCTCTAAATGGATTACTTGTTGAATAAGTCGGGAATAAAGCTCTAAGTGGTTTGGATTCAGATGAAACCCTAAAATCTAAAAAGTTGGTAATGTGTATATGAAATTAATTTCTTATTCAATAAGTAAATATTCAAGGGTAAATCAAGTTCATTTTTATTTAAAAAGTCAATAATGAAGCTCTAAATGATTTTTTTGTAAAATAAGTCAAGAATAAAGCTTTACGTGATTTTCATTCATTTATTGAGAGTAACCCTAAATCCTAACAAGTCAATGACGAGGCTCACAAGTTTTATCCTTATTCTACATGTAAGTATCTAAGCTCCAAACAAATTTTATGTTTAAACAAGACAATAAAGAAGCTCTAAATGGATTACTTGTTGAATAAGTCGTGAATAAAGCTCTAAGTGGTTTGGATTGAGAGGAAACCCTAAAATCTAAAAAGTTGGTAATGTGTATATGAAATTAATTCCTTATTCAATAAGTAAATATCTAAGGGTAAATCAAGTTCATTTTTATTTAAAAAGTCAATAATGAAGCTCTAAATGAATTTCTTGTAAAATAAGTCAAGAATAAAGCTTTACGTGATTTTCATTCATTTATTGAGAGTAACCCTAAATCCTAAAAAGTCAATGACGAGGCTCACAAGTTTTATCCTTATTCTACATGTAAGTATCTAAACTCCAAACAAATTTTATGTTTAAACAAGACAATAAAGAAGCTCTAAATTGATTACTTGTTGAATAAGTCGGGAATAAAGCTTTACGTGATTTTCATTCATTTATTGAGAGTAACCCTAAATCCTAACAAGTCAATGACGAAGCTCACAAATTTTATCCTTATTCTACATGTAAGTATCTAAGCTCCAAACAAATTTTATGTTTAAACAAGACAATAAAGAAGCTCTAAATGGATTACTTGTTGAATAAGTCGGGAATAAAGCTCTAAGTGGTTTGGATTGAGAGGAAACCCTAAAATCTAAAAAGTTGGTAATGTGTATATGAAATTAATTGCTTATTCAATAAGTAAATATCTAAGGGTAAATCAAGTTCATTTTTATTTAAAAAGTCAATAATGAAGCTCTAAATGAATTTCTTGTAAAATAAGTCAAGAATAAAGCTTTACGTGATTTTCATTCATTTATTGAGAGTAACCCTAAATCCTAACAAGTCAATGACGAGGCTCACAAGTTTTATCCTTATTCTACATGTAAGTATCTAAGCTCCAAACAAATTTTATGTTTAAACAAGACAATAAAGAAGCTCTAAATTGATTACTTGTTGAATAAGTCGGGAATAAAGCTTTACGTGATTTTCATTCATTTATTGAGAGTAACCCTAAATCCTAACAAGTCAATGACGAAGCTCACAAGTTTTATCCTTATTCTACATGTAAGTATCTAAGCTCCAAACAAATTTTATGTTAAAACAAGACAATAAAGAAGCTCTAAATGGATTACTTGTTGAATAAGTCGGGAATAAAGCTCTAAGTGGTTTGGATTGAGAGAAAACCCTAAAATCTAAAAAGTTGGTAATGTGTATATGAAATTAATTCCTTATTCAATAAGTAAATATCTAAGGGTAAATCAAGTTCATTTTTATTTAAAAAGTCAATAATGAAGCTCTAAATGAATTTCTTGTCAAATAAGTCAAGAATAAAGCATTACGTGATTTTCATTCATTTATTGAGAGTAACCCTAAATCCTAAAAAGTCAATGACGAGGCTCACAAGTTTTATCCTTATTCTACATGTAAGTATCTAAGCTCCAAACAATTTTTATGTTTAAACAAGACAATAAAGAAGCTCTAAATTGATTACTTGTTGAATAAGTCGGGAATAAAGCTTTACGTGATTTTCATTCATTTATTGAGAGTAACCCTAAATCCTAACAAGTCAATGACGAAGCTCGCAAGTTTTATCCTTATTCTACATGTAAGTATCTAAGCTCCAAACAAATTTTATGTTTAAACAAGACAATAAAGAAGCTCTAAATGGATTACTTGTTGAATAAGTCGTGAATAAAGCTCTAAGTGGTTTGGATTGAGAGGAAACCCTAAAATCTAAAAAGTTGGTAATGTGTATATGAAATTAATTCCTTATTCAATAAGTAAATATCTAAGGGTAAATCAAGTTCATTTTTATTTAAAAAGTCAATAATGAAGCTCTAAATGAATTTCTTGTAAAATAAGTCAAGAATAAAGCTTTACGTGATTTTCATTCATTTATTGAGAGTAACCCTAAATCCTAAAAAGTCAATGACGAGGCTCACAAGTTTTATCATTATTCTACATGTAAGTATCTAAGCTCCAAACAAATTTTATGTTTAAACAAGACAATAAAGAAGCTCTAAATTGATTACTTGTTGAATAAGTCGGGAATAAAGCTTTACGTGATTTTCATTCATTTATTGAGAGTAACCCTAAATCCTAACAAGTCAATGACGAAGCTCACAAATTTTATCCTTATTCTACATGTAAGTATCTAAGCTCCAAACAAATTTTATGTTTAAACAAGACAATAAAGAAGCTCTAAATGGATTACTTGTTGAATAAGTCGGGAATAAAGCTCTAAGTGGTTTGGATTGAGAGGAAACCCTAAAATCTAAAAAGTTGGTAATGTGTATATGAAATTAATTGCTTATTCAATAAGTAAATATCTAAGGGTAAATCAAGTTCATTTTTATTTAAAAAGTCAATAATGAAGCTCTAAATGAATTTCTTGTAAAATAAGTCAAGAATAAAGCTTTACGTGATTTTCATTCATTTATTGAGAGTAACCCTAAATCCTAACAAGTCAATGACGAGGCTCACAAGTTTTATCCTTATTCTACATGTAAGTATCTAAGCTCCAAACAAATTTTATGTTTAAACAAGACAATAAAGAAGCTCTAAATTGATTACTTGTTGAATAAGTCGGGAATAAAGCTTTACGTGATTTTCATTCATTTATTGAGAGTAACCCTAAATCCTAACAAGTCAATGACGAAGCTCACAAGTTTTATCCTTATTCTACATGTAAGTATCTAAGCTCCAAACAAATTTTATGTTAAAACAAGACAATAAAGAAGCTCTAAATGGATTACTTGTTGAATAAGTCGGGAATAAAGCTCTAAGTGGTTTGGATTGAGAGAAAACCCTAAAATCTAAAAAGTTGGTAATGTGTATATGAAATTAATTCCTTATTCAATAAGTAAATATCTAAGGGTAAATCAAGTTCATTTTTATTTAAAAAGTCAATAATGAAGCTCTAAATGAATTTCTTGTCAAATAAGTCAAGAATAAAGCTTTACGTGATTTTCATTCATTTATTGAGAGTAACCCTAAATCCTAAAAAGTCAATGACGAGGCTCACAAGTTTTATCCTTATTCTACATGTAAGTATCTAAGCTGCAAACAATTTTTATGTTTAAACAAGACAATAAAGAAGCTCTAAATTGATTACTTGTTGAATAAGTCGGGAATAAAGCTTTAAGTGATTTTCATTCATTTATTGAGAGTAACCCTAAATCCTAACAAGTCAATGACGAAGCTCGCAAATTTTATCCTTATTCTACATGTAAGTATCTAAGCTCCAAACAAATTTTATGTTTAAACAAGACAATAAAGAAGCTCTAAATGGATTACTTGTTGAATAAGTCGGGAATAAAGCTCTAAGTGGTTTGGATTGAGAGGAAACCCTAAAATCTAAAAAGTTGGTAATGTGTATATGAAACTAATTGCTTATTCAATAAGTAAATATCTAAGGGTAAATCAAGTTCATTTTTATTTAAAAAGTCAATAATGAAGCTCTAAATGAATTTCTTGTAAAATAAGTCAAGAATAAAGCTTTACGTGATTTTCATTCATTTATTGAGAGTAACCCTAAATCCTAACAAGTCAATGACGAGGCTCACAAGTTTTATCCTTATTCTACATGTAAGTATCTAAGCTCCAAACAAATTTTATGTTTAAACAAGACAATAAAGAAGCTCTAAATTGATTACTTGTTGAATAAGTCGGGAATAAAGCTTTACGTGATTTTCATTCATTTATTGAGAGTAACCCTAAATCCTAACAAGTCAATGACGAAGCTCACAAGTTTTATCCTTATTCTACATGTAAGTATCTAAGCTCCAAACAAATTTTATGTTAAAACAAGACAATAAAGAAGCTCTAAATGGATTACTTGTTGAATAAGTCGGAAATAAAGCTCTAAGTGGTTTGGATTGAGAGGAAACCCTAAAATCTAAAAAGTTGGTAATGTGTATATGAAATTAATTGCTTATTCAATAAGTAAATATCTAAGGGTAAATCAAGTTCATTTTTATTTAAAAAGTCAATAATGAAGCTCTAAATGAATTTCTTGTAAAATAAGTCAAGAATAAAGCTTTACGTGATTTTCATTCATTTATTCAGAGTAACCCTAAATCCTAACAAGTCAATGACGAGGCTCACAAGTTTTATCCTTATTCTACATGTAAGTATCTAAGCTCCAAACAAATTTTATGTTTAAACAAGACAATAAAGAAGCTCTAAATTGATTACTTGTTGAATAAGTCGGGAATAAAGCTTTACGTGATTTTCATTCATTTATTGAGAGTAACCCTAAATCCTAACAAGTCAATGACGAAGCTCACAAGTTTTATCCTTATTCTACATGTAAGTATCTAAGCTCCAAACAAATTTTATGTTAAAACAAGACAATAAAGAAGCTCTAAATGGATTACTTGTTGAATAAGTCGGGAATAAAGCTCTAAGTGGTTTGGATTGAGAGAAAACCCTAAAATCTAAAAAGTTGGTAATGTGTATATGAAATTAATTGCTTATTCAATAAGTAAATATCTAAGGGTAAATCAAGTTCATTTTTATTTAAAAAGTCAATAATGAAGCTCTAAATGAATTTCTTGTAAAATAAGTCAAGAATAAAGCTTTACGTGATTTTCATTCATTTATTCAGAGTAACCCTAAATCCTAACAAGTCAATGACGAGGCTCACAAGTTTTATCCTTATTCTACATGTAAGTATCTAAGCTCCAAACAAATTTTATGTTTAAACAAGACAATAAAGAAGCTCTAAATTGATTACTTGTTGAATAAGTCGGGAATAAAGCTTTACGTGATTTTCATTCATTTATTGAGAGTAACCCTAAATCCTAACAAGTCAATGACGAAGCTCACAAGTTTTATCCTTATTCTACATGTAAGTATCTAAGCTCCAAACAAATTTTATGTTAAAACAAGACAATAAAGAAGCTCTAAATGGATTACTTGTTGAATAAGTCGGAAATAAAGCTCTAAGTGGTTTGGATTGAGAGGAAACCCTAAAATCTAAAAAGTTGGTAATGTGTATATGAAATTAATTGCTTATTCAATAAGTAAATATCTAAGGGTAAATCAAGTTCATTTTTATTTAAAAAGTCAATAATGAAGCTCTAAATGAATTTCTTGTAAAATAAGTCAAGAATAAAGCTTTACGTGATTTTCATTCATTTATTCAGAGTAACCCTAAATCCTAACAAGTCAATGACGAGGCTCACAAGTTTTATCCTTATTCTACATGTAAGTATCTAAGCTCCAAACAAATTTTATGTTTAAACAAGACAATAAAGAAGCTCTAAATTGATTACTTGTTGAATAAGTCGGGAATAAAGCTTTACGTGATTTTCATTCATTTATTGAGAGTAACCCTAAATCCTAACAAGTCAATGACGAAGCTCACAAGTTTTATCCTTATTCTACATGTAAGTATCTAAGCTCCAAACAAATTTTATGTTAAAACAAGACAATAAAGAAGCTCTAAATGGATTACTTGTTGAATAAGTCGGGAATAAAGCTCTAAGTGGTTTGGATTGAGAGAAAACCCTAAAATCTAAAAAGTTGGTAATGTGTATATGAAATTAATTGCTTATTCAATAAGTAAATATCTAAGGGTAAATCAAGTTCATTTTTATTTAAAAAGTCAATAATGAAGCTCTAAATGAATTTCTTGTAAAATAAGTCAAGAATAAAGCTTTACGTGATTTTCATTCATTTATTCAGAGTAACCCTAAATCCTAACAAGTCAATGACGAGGCTCACAAGTTTTATCCTTATTCTACATGTAAGTATCTAAGCTCCAAACAAATTTTATGTTTAAACAAGACAATAAAGAAGCTCTAAATTGATTACTTGTTGAATAAGTCGGGAATAAAGCTTTACGTGATTTTCATTCATTTATTGAGAGTAACCCTAAATCCTAACAAGTCAATGACGAAGCTCACAAGTTTTATCCTTATTCTACATGTAAGTATCTAAGCTCCAAACAAATTTTATGTTAAAACAAGACAATAAAGAAGCTCTAAATGGATTACTTGTTGAATAAGTCGGGAATAAAGCTCTAAGTGGTTTGGATTGAGAGAAAACCCTAAAATCTAAAAAGTTGGTAATGTGTATATGAAATTAATTGCTTATTCAATAAGTAAATATCTAAGGGTAAATCAAGTTCATTTTTATTTAAAAAGTCAATAATGAAGCTCTAAATGAATTACTTGTAAAATAAGTCAAGAATAAAGCTTTACGTGATTTTCATTCATTTATTGAGAGTAACCCTAAATCCTAACAAGTCAATGACGAGGCTTACAAGTTTTATCCTTATTCTACATATAAGTATCTAAGCTCCAAACAAATTTTATGTTTAAACAAGACAATAAAGAAGCTCTAAATTGATTACTTGTTGAATAAGTCGGGAATAAAGCTTTACGTGATTTTCATTCATTTATTGAGAGTAACCCTAAATCCTAACAAGTCAATGACGAAGCTCACAAGTTTTATCCTTATTCTACATGTAAGTATCTAAGCTCCAAACAAATTTTATGTTAAAACAAGACAATAAAGAAGCTCTAAATGGATTACTTGTTGAATAAGTCGGGAATAAAGCTCTAAGTGGTTTGGATTCAGATGAAACCCTAAAATCTAAAAAGTTGGTAATGTGTATATGAAATTAATTTCTTATTCAATAAGTAAATATTCAAGGGTAAATCAAGTTCATTTTTATTTAAAAAGTCAATAATGAAGCTCTAAATGATTTTTTTGTAAAATAAGTCAAGAATAAAGCTTTACGTGATTTTCATTCATTTATTGAGAGTAACCCTAAATCCTAACAAGTCAATGACGAGGCTCACAAGTTTTATCCTTATTCTACATGTAAGTATCTAAGCTCCAGGCAAATTTTATGTTTAAACAAGACAATAAAGAAGCTCTAAATTGATTACTTGTTGAATAAGTCGGGAATAAAGCTTCACCTGATTTTCATTCATTTATTGAGAGTAACCCTAAATCCTAACAAGTCAATGACGAGGCTCACAAGTTTTATCCTTATTCTACATGTAAGTATCTAAGCTCCAAACAAATTTTATGTTTAAACAAGACAATAAAGAAGCTCTAAATTGATTACTTGTTGAATAAGTCGGGAATAAAGCTTTACGTGATTTTCATTCATTTATTGAGAGTAACCCTAAATCCTAACAAGTCAATGACGAAGCTCACAAGTTTTATCCTTATTCTACATGTAAGTATCTAAGCTCCAAACAAATTTTATGTTTAAACAAGACAATAAAGAAGCTCTAAATGGATTACTTGTTGAATAAGTCGTGAATAAAGCTCTAAGTGGTTTGGATTGAGAGGAAACCCTAAAATCTAAAAAGTTGGTAATGTGTATATGAAATTAATTCCTTATTCAATAAGTAAATATCTAAGGGTAAATCAAGTTCATTTTTATTTAAAAAGTCAATAATGAAGCTCTAAATGAATTTCTTGTAAAATAAGTCAAGAATAAAGCTTTACGTGATTTTCATTCATTTATTGAGAGTAACCCTAAATCCTAAAAAGTCAATGACGAGGCTCACAAGTTTTATCCTTATTCTACATGTAAGTATCTAAGCCCCAAACAAATTTTATGTTTAAACAAGACAATAAAGAAGCTCTAAATTGATTACTTGTTGAATAAGTCGGGAATAAAGCTTTACGTGATTTTCATTCATTTATTGAGAGTAACCCTAAATCCTAACAAGTCAATGACGAAGCTCACAAATTTTATCCTTATTCTACATGTAAGTATCTAAGCTCCAAACAAATTTTATGTTTAAACAAGACAATAAAGAAGCTCTAAATGGATTACTTGTTGAATAAGTCGGGAATAAAGCTCTAAGTGGTTTGGATTGAGAGGAAACCCTAAAATCTAAAAAGTTGGTAATGTGTATATGAAATTAATTGCTTATTCAATAAGTAAATATCTAAGGGTAAATCAAGTTCATTTTTATTTAAAAAGTCAATAATGAAGCTCTAAATGAATTTCTTGTAAAATAAGTCAAGAATAAAGCTTTACGTGATTTTCATTCATTTATTGAGAGTAACCCTAAATCCTAACAAGTCAATGACGAGGCTCACAAGTTTTATCCTTATTCTACATGTAAGTATCTAAGCTCCAAACAAATTTTATGTTTAAACAAGACAATAAAGAAGCTCTAAATTGATTACTTGTTGAATAAGTCGGGAATAAAGCTTTACGTGATTTTCATTCATTTATTGAGAGTAACCCTAAATCCTAACAAGTCAATGACGAAGCTCACAAGTTTTATCCTTATTCTACATGTAAGTATCTAAGCTCCAAACAAATTTTATGTTAAAACAAGACAATAAAGAAGCTCTAAATGGATTACTTGTTGAATAAGTCGGGAATAAAGCTCTAAGTGGTTTGGATTGAGAGAAAACCCTAAAATCTAAAAAGTTGGTAATGTGTATATGAAATTAATTCCTTATTCAATAAGTAAATATCTAAGGGTAAATCAAGTTCATTTTTATTTAAAAAGTCAATAATGAAGCTCTAAATGAATTTCTTGTCAAATAAGTCAAGAATAAAGCTTTACGTGATTTTCATTCATTTATTGAGAGTAACCCTAAATCCTAAAAAGTCAATGACGAGGCTCACAAGTTTTATCCTTATTCTACATGTAAGTATCTAAGCTCCAAACAATTTTTATGTTTAAACAAGACAATAAAGAAGCTCTAAATTGATTACTTGTTGAATAAGTCGGGAATAAAGCTTTACGTGATTTTCATTCATTTATTGAGAGTAACCCTAAATCCTAACAAGTCAATGACGAAGCTCGCAAGTTTTATCCTTATTCTACATGTAAGTATCTAAGCTCCAAACAAATTTTATGTTTAAACAAGACAATAAAGAAGCTCTAAATGGATTATTTGTTGAATAAGTCGTGAATAAAGCTCTAAGTGGTTTGGATTGAGAGGAAACCCTAAAATCTAAAAAGTTGGTAATGTGTATATGAAATTAATTCCTTATTCAATAAGTAAATATCTAAGGGTAAATCAAGTTCATTTTTATTTAAAAAGTCAATAATGAAGCTCTAAATGAATTTCTTGTAAAATAAGTCAAGAATAAAGCTTTACGTGATTTTCATTCATTTATTGAGAGTAACCCTAAATCCTAAAAAGTCAATGACGAGGCTCACAAGTTTTATCATTATTCTACATGTAAGTATCTAAGCTCCAAACAAATTTTATGTTTAAACAAGACAATAAAGAAGCTCTAAATTGATTACTTGTTGAATAAGTCGGGAATAAAGCTTTACGTGATTTTCATTCATTTATTGAGAGTAACCCTAAATCCTAACAAGTCAATGACGAAGCTCACAAATTTTATCCTTATTCTACATGTAAGTATCTAAGCTCCAAACAAATTTTATGTTTAAACAAGACAATAAAGAAGCTCTAAATGGATTACTTGTTGAATAAGTCGGGAATAAAGCTCTAAGTGGTTTGGATTGAGAGGAAACCCTAAAATCTAAAAAGTTGGTAATGTGTATATGAAATTAATTGCTTATTCAATAAGTAAATATCTAAGGGTAAATCAAGTTCATTTTTATTTAAAAAGTCAATAATGAAGCTCTAAATGAATTTCTTGTAAAATAAGTCAAGAATAAAGCTTTACGTGATTTTCATTCATTTATTGAGAGTAACCCTAAATCCTAACAAGTCAATGACGAGGCTCACAAGTTTTATCCTTATTCTACATGTAAGTATCTAAGCTCCAAACAAATTTTATGTTTAAACAAGACAATAAAGAAGCTCTAAATTGATTACTTGTTGAATAAGTCGGGAATAAAGCTTTACGTGATTTTCATTCATTTATTGAGAGTAACCCTAAATCCTAACAAGTCAATGACGAAGCTCACAAGTTTTATCCTTATTCTACATGTAAGTATCTAAGCTCCAAACAAATTTTATGTTAAAACAAGACAATAAAGAAGCTCTAAATGGATTACTTGTTGAATAAGTCGGGAATAAAGCTCTAAGTGGTTTGGATTGAGAGAAAACCCTAAAATCTAAAAAGTTGGTAATGTGTATATGAAATTAATTCCTTATTCAATAAGTAAATATCTAAGGGTAAATCAAGTTCATTATTATTTAAAAAGTCAATAATGAAGCTCTAAATGAATTTCTTGTCAAATAAGTCAAGAATAAAGCTTTACGTGATTTTCATTCATTTATTGAGAGTAACCCTAAATCCTAAAAAGTCAATGACGAGGCTCACAAGTTTTATCCTTATTCTACATGTAAGTATCTAAGCTGCAAACAATTTTTATGTTTAAACAAGACAATAAAGAAGCTCTAAATTGATTACTTGTTGAATAAGTCGGGAATAAAGCTTTAAGTGATTTTCATTCATTTATTGAGAGTAACCCTAAATCCTAACAAGTCAATGACGAAGCTCGCAAATTTTATCCTTATTCTACATGTAAGTATCTAAGCTCCAAACAAATTTTATGTTTAAACAAGACAATAAAGAAGCTCTAAATGGATTACTTGTTGAATAAGTCGGGAATAAAGCTCTAAGTGGTTTGGATTGAGAGGAAACCCTAAAATCTAAAAAGTTGGTAATGTGTATATGAAACTAATTGCTTATTCAATAAGTAAATATCTAAGGGTAAATCAAGTTCATTTTTATTTAAAAAGTCAATAATGAAGCTCTAAATGAATTTCTTGTAAAATAAGTCAAGAATAAAGCTTTACGTGATTTTCATTCATTTATTGAGAGTAACCCTAAATCCTAACAAGTCAATGACGAGGCTCACAAGTTTTATCCTTATTCTACATGTAAGTATCTAAGCTCCAAACAAATTTTATGTTTAAACAAGACAATAAAGAAGCTCTAAATTGATTACTTGTTGAATAAGTCGGGAATAAAGCTTTACGTGATTTTCATTCATTTATTGAGAGTAACCCTAAATCCTAACAAGTCAATGACGAAGCTCACAAGTTTTATCCTTATTCTACATGTAAGTATCTAAGCTCCAAACAAATTTTATGTTAAAACAAGACAATAAAGAAGCTCTAAATGGATTACTTGTTGAATAAGTCGGAAATAAAGCTCTAAGTGGTTTGGATTGAGAGGAAACCCTAAAATCTAAAAAGTTGGTAATGTGTATATGAAATTAATTGCTTATTCAATAAGTAAATATCTAAGGGTAAATCAAGTTCATTTTTATTTAAAAAGTCAATAATGAAGCTCTAAATGAATTTCTTGTAAAATAAGTCAAGAATAAAGCTTTACGTGATTTTCATTCATTTATTCAGAGTAACCCTAAATCCTAACAAGTCAATGACGAGGCTCACAAGTTTTATCCTTATTCTACATGTAAGTATCTAAGCTCCAAACAAATTTTATGTTTAAACAAGACAATAAAGAAGCTCTAAATTGATTACTTGTTGAATAAGTCGGGAATAAAGCTTTACGTGATTTTCATTCATTTATTGAGAGTAACCCTAAATCCTAACAAGTCAATGACGAAGCTCACAAGTTTTATCCTTATTCTACATGTAAGTATCTAAGCTCCAAACAAATTTTATGTTAAAACAAGACAATAAAGAAGCTCTAAATGGATTACTTGTTGAATAAGTCGGGAATAAAGCTCTAAGTGGTTTGGATTGAGAGAAAACCCTAAAATCTAAAAAGTTGGTAATGTGTATATGAAATTAATTGCTTATTCAATAAGTAAATATCTAAGGGTAAATCAAGTTCATTTTTATTTAAAAAGTCAATAATGAAGCTCTAAATGAATTTCTTGTAAAATAAGTCAAGAATAAAGCTTTACGTGATTTTCATTCATTTATTCAGAGTAACCCTAAATCCTAACAAGTCAATGACGAGGCTCACAAGTTTTATCCTTATTCTACATGTAAGTATCTAAGCTCCAAACAAATTTTATGTTTAAACAAGACAATAAAGAAGCTCTAAATTGATTACTTGTTGAATAAGTCGGGAATAAAGCTTTACGTGATTTTCATTCATTTATTGAGAGTAACCCTAAATCCTAACAAGTCAATGACGAAGCTCACAAGTTTTATCCTTATTCTACATGTAAGTATCTAAGCTCCAAACAAATTTTATGTTAAAACAAGACAATAAAGAAGCTCTAAATGGATTACTTGTTGAATAAGTCGGAAATAAAGCTCTAAGTGGTTTGGATTGAGAGGAAACCCTAAAATCTAAAAAGTTGGTAATGTGTATATGAAATTAATTGCTTATTCAATAAGTAAATATCTAAGGGTAAATCAAGTTCATTTTTATTTAAAAAGTCAATAATGAAGCTCTAAATGAATTTCTTGTAAAATAAGTCAAGAATAAAGCTTTACGTGATTTTCATTCATTTATTCAGAGTAACCCTAAATCCTAACAAGTCAATGACGAGGCTCACAAGTTTTATCCTTATTCTACATGTAAGTATCTAAGCTCCAAACAAATTTTATGTTTAAACAAGACAATAAAGAAGCTCTAAATTGATTACTTGTTGAATAAGTCGGGAATAAAGCTTTACGTGATTTTCATTCATTTATTGAGAGTAACCCTAAATCCTAACAAGTCAATGACGAAGCTCACAAGTTTTATCCTTATTCTACATGTAAGTATCTAAGCTCCAAACAAATTTTATGTTAAAACAAGACAATAAAGAAGCTCTAAATGGATTACTTGTTGAATAAGTCGGGAATAAAGCTCTAAGTGGTTTGGATTGAGAGAAAACCCTAAAATCTAAAAAGTTGGTAATGTGTATATGAAATTAATTGCTTATTCAATAAGTAAATATCTAAGGGTAAATCAAGTTCATTTTTATTTAAAAAGTCAATAATGAAGCTCTAAATGAATTTCTTGTAAAATAAGTCAAGAATAAAGCTTTACGTGATTTTCATTCATTTATTCAGAGTAACCCTAAATCCTAACAAGTCAATGACGAGGCTCACAAGTTTTATCCTTATTCTACATGTAAGTATCTAAGCTCCAAACAAATTTTATGTTTAAACAAGACAATAAAGAAGCTCTAAATTGATTACTTGTTGAATAAGTCGGGAATAAAGCTTTACGTGATTTTCATTCATTTATTGAGAGTAACCCTAAATCCTAACAAGTCAATGACGAAGCTCACAAGTTTTATCCTTATTCTACATGTAAGTATCTAAGCTCCAAACAAATTTTATGTTAAAACAAGACAATAAAGAAGCTCTAAATGGATTACTTGTTGAATAAGTCGGGAATAAAGCTCTAAGTGGTTTGGATTGAGAGAAAACCCTAAAATCTAAAAAGTTGGTAATGTGTATATGAAATTAATTGCTTATTCAATAAGTAAATATCTAAGGGTAAATCAAGTTCATTTTTATTTAAAAAGTCAATAATGAAGCTCTAAATGAATTACTTGTAAAATAAGTCAAGAATAAAGCTTTACGTGATTTTCATTCATTTATTGAGAGTAACCCTAAATCCTAACAAGTCAATGACGAGGCTTACAAGTTTTATCCTTATTCTACATATAAGTATCTAAGCTCCAAACAAATTTTATGTTTAAACAAGACAATAAAGAAGCTCTAAATTGATTACTTGTTGAATAAGTCGGGAATAAAGCTTTACGTGATTTTCATTCATTTATTGAGAGTAACCCTAAATCCTAACAAGTCAATGACGAAGCTCACAAGTTTTATCCTTATTCTACATGTAAGTATCTAAGCTCCAAACAAATTTTATGTTAAAACAAGACAATAAAGAAGCTCTAAATGGATTACTTGTTGAATAAGTCGGGGAATAAAGCTCTAAGTGGTTTGGATTCAGATGAAACCCTAAAATCTAAAAAGTTGGTAATGTGTATATGAAATTAATTTCTTATTCAATAAGTAAATATTCAAGGGTAAATCAAGTTCATTTTTATTTAAAAAGTCAATAATGAAGCTCTAAATGATTTTTTTGTAAAATAAGTCAAGAATAAAGCTTTACGTGATTTTCATTCATTTATTGAGAGTAACCCTAAATCCTAACAAGTCAATGACGAGGCTCACAAGTTTTATCCTTATTCTACATGTAAGTATCTAAGCTCCAGGCAAATTTTATGTTTAAACAAGACAATAAAGAAGCTCTAAATTGATTACTTGTTGAATAAGTCGGGAATAAAGCTTCACCTGATTTTTCATTCATTTATTGAGAGTAACCCTAAATCCTAACAAGTCAATGACGAGGCTCACAAGTTTTATCCTTATTCTACATGTAAGTATCTAAGCTCCAAACAAATTTTATGTTTAAACAAGACAATAAAGAAGCTCTAAATTGATTACTTGTTGAATAAGTCGGGAATAAAGCTTTACGTGATTTTCATTCATTTATTGAGAGTAACCCTAAATCCTAACAAGTCAATGACGAAGCTCACAAGTTTTATCTATTCTACATGTAAGTATCTAAGCTCCAAACAAATTTTATGTTTAAACAAGACAATAAAGAAGCTCTAAATGGATTACTTGTTGAATAAGTCGTGAATAAAGCTCTAAGTGGTTTGGATTGAGAGGAAACCCTAAAATCTAAAAAGTTGGTAATGTGTATATGAAATTAATTCCTTATTCAATAAGTAAATATCTAAGGGTAAATCAAGTTCATTTTTATTTAAAAAGTCAATAATGAAGCTCTAAATGAATTTCTTGTAAAATAAGTCAAGAATAAAGCTTTACGTGATTTTCATTCATTTATTGAGAGTAACCCTAAATCCTAAAAAGTCAATGACGAGGCTCACAAGTTTTATCCTTATTCTACATGTAAGTATCTAAGCCCCAAACAAATTTTATGTTTAAACAAGACAATAAAGAAGCTCTAAATTGATTACTTGTTGAATAAGTCGGGAATAAAGCTTTACGTGATTTTCATTCATTTATTGAGAGTAACCCTAAATCCTAACAAGTCAATGACGAAGCTCACAAATTTTATCCTTATTCTACATGTAAGTATCTAAGCTCCAAACAAATTTTATGTTTAAACAAGACAATAAAGAAGCTCTAAATGGATTACTTGTTGAATAAGTCGGGAATAAAGCTCTAAGTGGTTTGGATTGAGAGGAAACCCTAAAATCTAAAAAGTTGGTAATGTGTATATGAAATTAATTGCTTATTCAATAAGTAAATATCTAAGGGTAAATCAAGTTCATTTTTATTTAAAAAGTCAATAATGAAGCTCTAAATGAATTTCTTGTAAAATAAGTCAAGAATAAAGCTTTACGTGATTTTCATTCATTTATTGAGAGTAACCCTAAATCCTAACAAGTCAATGACGAGGCTCACAAGTTTTATCCTTATTCTACATGTAAGTATCTAAGCTCCAAACAAATTTTATGTTTAAACAAGACAATAAAGAAGCTCTAAATTGATTACTTGTTGAATAAGTCGGGAATAAAGCTTTACGTGATTTTCATTCATTTATTGAGAGTAACCCTAAATCCTAACAAGTCAATGACGAAGCTCACAAGTTTTATCCTTATTCTACATGTAAGTATCTAAGCTCCAAACAAATTTTATGTTAAAACAAGACAATAAAGAAGCTCTAAATGGATTACTTGTTGAATAAGTCGGGAATAAAGCTCTAAGTGGTTTGGATTGAGAGAAAACCCTAAAATCTAAAAAGTTGGTAATGTGTATATGAAATTAATTCCTTATTCAATAAGTAAATATCTAAGGGTAAATCAAGTTCATTTTTATTTAAAAAGTCAATAATGAAGCTCTAAATGAATTTCTTGTCAAATAAGTCAAGAATAAAGCTTTACGTGATTTTCATTCATTTATTGAGAGTAACCCTAAATCCTAAAAAGTCAATGACGAGGCTCACAAGTTTTATCCTTATTCTACATGTAAGTATCTAAGCTCCAAACAATTTTTATGTTTAAACAAGACAATAAAGAAGCTCTAAATTGATTACTTGTTGAATAAGTCGGGAATAAAGCTTTACGTGATTTTCATTCATTTATTGAGAGTAACCCTAAATCCTAACAAGTCAATGACGAAGCTCGCAAGTTTTATCCTTATTCTACATGTAAGTATCTAAGCTCCAAACAAATTTTATGTTTAAACAAGACAATAAAGAAGCTCTAAATGGATTATTTGTTGAATAAGTCGTGAATAAAGCTCTAAGTGGTTTGGATTGAGAGGAAACCCTAAAATCTAAAAAGTTGGTAATGTGTATATGAAATTAATTCCTTATTCAATAAGTAAATATCTAAGGGTAAATCAAGTTCATTTTTATTTAAAAAGTCAATAATGAAGCTCTAAATGAATTTCTTGTAAAATAAGTCAAGAATAAAGCTTTACGTGATTTTCATTCATTTATTGAGAGTAACCCTAAATCCTAAAAAGTCAATGACGAGGCTCACAAGTTTTATCATTATTCTACATGTAAGTATCTAAGCTCCAAACAAATTTTATGTTTAAACAAGACAATAAAGAAGCTCTAAATTGATTACTTGTTGAATAAGTCGGGAATAAAGCTTTACGTGATTTTCATTCATTTATTGAGAGTAACCCTAAATCCTAACAAGTCAATGACGAAGCTCACAAATTTTATCCTTATTCTACATGTAAGTATCTAAGCTCCAAACAAATTTTATGTTTAAACAAGACAATAAAGAAGCTCTAAATGGATTACTTGTTGAATAAGTCGGGAATAAAGCTCTAAGTGGTTTGGATTGAGAGGAAACCCTAAAATCTAAAAAGTTGGTAATGTGTATATGAAATTAATTGCTTATTCAATAAGTAAATATCTAAGGGTAAATCAAGTTCATTTTTATTTAAAAAGTCAATAATGAAGCTCTAAATGAATTTCTTGTAAAATAAGTCAAGAATAAAGCTTTACGTGATTTTCATTCATTTATTGAGAGTAACCCTAAATCCTAACAAGTCAATGACGAGGCTCACAAGTTTTATCCTTATTCTACATGTAAGTATCTAAGCTCCAAACAAATTTTATGTTTAAACAAGACAATAAAGAAGCTCTAAATTGATTACTTGTTGAATAAGTCGGGAATAAAGCTTTACGTGATTTTCATTCATTTATTGAGAGTAACCCTAAATCCTAACAAGTCAATGACGAAGCTCACAAGTTTTATCCTTATTCTACATGTAAGTATCTAAGCTCCAAACAAATTTTATGTTAAAACAAGACAATAAAGAAGCTCTAAATGGATTACTTGTTGAATAAGTCGGGAATAAAGCTCTAAGTGGTTTGGATTGAGAGAAAACCCTAAAATCTAAAAAGTTGGTAATGTGTATATGAAATTAATTCCTTATTCAATAAGTAAATATCTAAGGGTAAATCAAGTTCATTATTATTTAAAAAGTCAATAATGAAGCTCTAAATGAATTTCTTGTCAAATAAGTCAAGAATAAAGCTTTACGTGATTTTCATTCATTTATTGAGAGTAACCCTAAATCCTAAAAAGTCAATGACGAGGCTCACAAGTTTTATCCTTATTCTACATGTAAGTATCTAAGCTGCAAACAATTTTTATGTTTAAACAAGACAATAAAGAAGCTCTAAATTGATTACTTGTTGAATAAGTCGGGAATAAAGCTTTAAGTGATTTTCATTCATTTATTGAGAGTAACCCTAAATCCTAACAAGTCAATGACGAAGCTCGCAAATTTTATCCTTATTCTACATGTAAGTATCTAAGCTCCAAACAAATTTTATGTTTAAACAAGACAATAAAGAAGCTCTAAATGGATTACTTGTTGAATAAGTCGGGAATAAAGCTCTAAGTGGTTTGGATTGAGAGGAAACCCTAAAATCTAAAAAGTTGGTAATGTGTATATGAAACTAATTGCTTATTCAATAAGTAAATATCTAAGGGTAAATCAAGTTCATTTTTATTTAAAAAGTCAATAATGAAGCTCTAAATGAATTTCTTGTAAAATAAGTCAAGAATAAAGCTTTACGTGATTTTCATTCATTTATTGAGAGTAACCCTAAATCCTAACAAGTCAATGACGAGGCTCACAAGTTTTATCCTTATTCTACATGTAAGTATCTAAGCTCCAAACAAATTTTATGTTTAAACAAGACAATAAAGAAGCTCTAAATTGATTACTTGTTGAATAAGTCGGGAATAAAGCTTTACGTGATTTTCATTCATTTATTGAGAGTAACCCTAAATCCTAACAAGTCAATGACGAAGCTCACAAGTTTTATCCTTATTCTACATGTAAGTATCTAAGCTCCAAACAAATTTTATGTTAAAACAAGACAATAAAGAAGCTCTAAATGGATTACTTGTTGAATAAGTCGGAAATAAAGCTCTAAGTGGTTTGGATTGAGAGGAAACCCTAAAATCTAAAAAGTTGGTAATGTGTATATGAAATTAATTGCTTATTCAATAAGTAAATATCTAAGGGTAAATCAAGTTCATTTTTATTTAAAAAGTCAATAATGAAGCTCTAAATGAATTTCTTGTAAAATAAGTCAAGAATAAAGCTTTACGTGATTTTCATTCATTTATTCAGAGTAACCCTAAATCCTAACAAGTCAATGACGAGGCTCACAAGTTTTATCCTTATTCTACATGTAAGTATCTAAGCTCCAAACAAATTTTATGTTTAAACAAGACAATAAAGAAGCTCTAAATTGATTACTTGTTGAATAAGTCGGGAATAAAGCTTTACGTGATTTTCATTCATTTATTGAGAGTAACCCTAAATCCTAACAAGTCAATGACGAAGCTCACAAGTTTTATCCTTATTCTACATGTAAGTATCTAAGCTCCAAACAAATTTTATGTTAAAACAAGACAATAAAGAAGCTCTAAATGGATTACTTGTTGAATAAGTCGGGAATAAAGCTCTAAGTGGTTTGGATTGAGAGAAAACCCTAAAATCTAAAAAGTTGGTAATGTGTATATGAAATTAATTCCTTATTCAATAAGTAAATATCTAAGGGTAAATCAAGTTCATTTTTATTTAAAAAGTCAATAATGAAGCTCTAAATGAATTTCTTGTCAAATAAGTCAAGAATAAAGCTTTACGTGATTTTCATTCATTTATTGAGAGTAACCCTAAATCCTAAAAAGTCAATGACGAGGCTCACAAGTTTTATCCTTATTCTACATGTAAGTATCTAAGCTCCAAACAAATTTTATGTTTAAACAAGACAATAAAGAAGCTCTAAATTGATTACTTGTTGAATAAGTCGGGAATAAAGCTTTACGTGATTTTCATTCATTTATTGAGAGTAACCCTAAATCCTAACAAGTCAATGACGAAGCTCGCAAATTTTATCCTTATTCTACATGTAAGTATCTAAGCTCCAAACAAATTTTATGTTTAAACAAGACAATAAAGAAGCTCTAAATGGATTACTTGTTGAATAAGTCGGGAATAAAGCTCTAAGTGGTTTGGATTGAGAGGAAACCCTAAAATCTAAAAAGTTGGTAATGTGTATATGAAATTAATTGCTTATTCAATAAGTAAATATCTAAGGGTAAATCAAGTTCATTTTTATTTAAAAAGTCAATAATGAAGCTCTAAATGAATTTTTTGTAAAATAAGTCAAGAATAAAGCTTTACGTGATTTTCATTCATTTATTGAGAGTAACCCTAAATCCTAAAAAGTCAATGACGAGGCTCACAAGTTTTATCATTATTCTACATGTAAGTATCTAAGCTCCAAACAAATTTTATGTTTAAACAAGACAATAAAGAAGCTCTAAATTGATTACTTGTTGAATAAGTCGGGAATAAAGCTTTACGTGATTTTCATTCATTTATTGAGAGTAACCCTAAATCCTAACAAGTCAATGACGAAGCTCACAAATTTTATCCTTATTCTACATGTAAGTATCTAAGCTCCAAACAAATTTTATGTTTAAACAAGACAATAAAGAAGCTCTAAATGGATTACTTGTTGAATAAGTCGGGAATAAAGCTCTAAGTGGTTTGGATTGAGAGGAAACCCTAAAATCTAAAAAGTTGGTAATGTGTATATGAAATTAATTGCTTATTCAATAAGTAAATATCTAAGGGTAAATCAAGTTCATTTTTATTTAAAAAGTCAATAATGAAGCTCTAAATGAATTTCTTGTAAAATAAGTCAAGAATAAAGCTTTACGTGATTTTCATTCATTTATTGAGAGTAACCCTAAATCCTAACAAGTCAATGACGAGGCTCACAAGTTTTATCCTTATTCTACATGTAAGTATCTAAGCTCCAAACAAATTTTATGTTTAAACAAGACAATAAAGAAGCTCTAAATTGATTACTTGTTGAATAAGTCGGGAATAAAGCTTTACGTGATTTTCATTCATTTATTGAGAGTAACCCTAAATCCTAACAAGTCAATGACGAAGCTCACAAGTTTTATCCTTATTCTACATGTAAGTATCTAAGCTCCAAACAAATTTTATGTTAAAACAAGACAATAAAGAAGCTCTAAATGGATTACTTGTTGAATAAGTCGGGAATAAAGCTCTAAGTGGTTTGGATTGAGAGAAAACCCTAAAATCTAAAAAGTTGGTAATGTGTATATGAAATTAATTCCTTATTCAATAAGTAAATATCTAAGGGTAAATCAAGTTCATTTTTATTTAAAAAGTCAATAATGAAGCTCTAAATGAATTTCTTGTCAAATAAGTCAAGAATAAAGCTTTACGTGATTTTCATTCATTTATTGAGAGTAACCCTAAATCCTAAAAAGTCAATGACGAGGCTCACAAGTTTTATCCTTATTCTACATGTAAGTATCTAAGCTGCAAACAATTTTTATGTTTAAACAAGACAATAAAGAAGCTCTAAATTGATTACTTGTTGAATAAGTCGGGAATAAAGCTTTAAGTGATTTTCATTCATTTATTGAGAGTAACCCTAAATCCTAACAAGTCAATGACGAAGCTCGCAAATTTTATCCTTATTCTACATGTAAGTATCTAAGCTCCAAACAAATTTTATGTTTAAACAAGACAATAAAGAAGCTCTAAATGGATTACTTGTTGAATAAGTCGGGAATAAAGCTCTAAGTGGTTTGGATTGAGAGGAAACCCTAAAATCTAAAAAGTTGGTAATGTGTATATGAAACTAATTGCTTATTCAATAAGTAAATATCTAAGGGTAAATCAAGTTCATTTTTATTTAAAAAGTCAATAATGAAGCTCTAAATGAATTTCTTGTAAAATAAGTCAAGAATAAAGCTTTACGTGATTTTCATTCATTTATTGAGAGTAACCCTAAATCCTAACAAGTCAATGACGAGGCTCACAAGTTTTATCCTTATTCTACATGTAAGTATCTAAGCTCCAAACAAATTTTATGTTTAAACAAGACAATAAAGAAGCTCTAAATTGATTACTTGTTGAATAAGTCGGGAATAAAGCTTTACGTGATTTTCATTCATTTATTGAGAGTAACCCTAAATCCTAACAAGTCAATGACGAAGCTCAAGTTTTATCCTTATTCTACATGTAAGTATCTAAGCTCCAAACAAATTTTATGTTAAAACAAGACAATAAAGAAGCTCTAAATGGATTACTTGTTGAATAAGTCGGAAATAAAGCTCTAAGTGGTTTGGATTGAGAGGAAACCCTAAAATCTAAAAAGTTGGTAATGTGTATATGAAATTAATTGCTTATTCAATAAGTAAATATCTAAGGGTAAATCAAGTTCATTTTTATTTAAAAAGTCAATAATGAAGCTCTAAATGAATTTCTTGTAAAATAAGTCAAGAATAAAGCTTTACGTGATTTTCATTCATTTATTCAGAGTAACCCTAAATCCTAACAAGTCAATGACGAGGCTCACAAGTTTTATCCTTATTCTACATGTAAGTATCTAAGCTCCAAACAAATTTTATGTTTAAACAAGACAATAAAGAAGCTCTAAATTGATTACTTGTTGAATAAGTCGGGAATAAAGCTTTACGTGATTTTCATTCATTTATTGAGAGTAACCCTAAATCCTAACAAGTCAATGACGAAGCTCACAAGTTTTATCCTTATTCTACATGTAAGTATCTAAGCTCCAAACAAATTTTATGTTAAAACAAGACAATAAAGAAGCTCTAAATGGATTACTTGTTGAATAAGTCGGGAATAAAGCTCTAAGTGGTTTGGATTGAGAGAAAACCCTAAAATCTAAAAAGTTGGTAATGTGTATATGAAATTAATTCCTTATTCAATAAGTAAATATCTAAGGGTAAATCAAGTTCATTTTTATTTAAAAAGTCAATAATGAAGCTCTAAATGAATTTCTTGTCAAATAAGTCAAGAATAAAGCTTTACGTGATTTTCATTCATTTATTGAGAGTAACCCTAAATCCTAAAAAGTCAATGACGAGGCTCACAAGTTTTATCCTTATTCTACATGTAAGTATCTAAGCTCCAAACAAATTTTATGTTTAAACAAGACAATAAAGAAGCTCTAAATTGATTACTTGTTGAATAAGTCGGGAATAAAGCTTTACGTGATTTTCATTCATTTATTGAGAGTAACCCTAAATCCTAACAAGTCAATGACGAAGCTCGCAAATTTTATCCTTATTCTACATGTAAGTATCTAAGCTCCGAACAAATTTTATGTTTAAACAAGACAATAAAGAAGCTCTAAATGGATTACTTGTTGAATAAGTCGGGAATAAAGCTCTAAGTGGTTTGGATTGAGAGGAAACCCTAAAATCTAAAAAGTTGGTAATGTGTATATGAAATTAATTGCTTATTCAATAAGTAAATATCTAAGGGTAAATCAAGTTCATTTTTATTTAAAAAGTCAACAATGAAGCTCTAAATGAATTTCTTGTAAAATAAGTCAAGAATAAAGCTTTACGTGATTTTCATTCATTTATTGAGAGTAACCCTAAATCCTAACAAGTCAATGACGAGGCTCACAAGTTTTATCCTTATTCTACATGTAAGTATCTAAGCTCCAAACAAATTTTATGTTTAAACAAGACAATAAAGAAGCTCTAAATTGATTACTTGTTGAATAAGTCGGGAATAAAGCTTTACGTGATTTTCATTCATTTATTGAGAGTAACCCTAAATCCTAACAAGTCAATGACGAAGCTCACAAGTTTTATCCTTATTCTACATGTAAGTATCTAAGCTCCAAACAAATTTTATGTTAAAACAAGACAATAAAGAAGCTCTAAATGGATTACTTGTTGAATAAGTCGGGAATAAAGCTCTAAGTGGTTTGGATTCAGAGAAAACCCTAAAATCTAAAAAGTTGGTAATGTGTATATGAAATTAATTGCTTATTCAATAAGTAAATATCTAAGGGTAAATCAAGTTCATTTTTATTTAAAAAGTCAATAATGAAGCTCTAAATGAATTTCTTGTAAAATAAGTCAAGAATAAAGATTTACGTGATTTTCAATCATTTATTGAGAGTAACCCTAAATCCTAACAAGTCAATGACGAGGCTCACGAGTTTTATCCTTATTCTACATGTAAGTATCTAAGCTCCAGGCAAATTTTATGTTTAAACAAGACAATAAAGAAGCTCTAAATTGATTACTTGTTGAATAAGTCGGGAATAAAGCTTGACCTGATTTTCATTCATTTATTGAGAGTAACCATAAATCCTAACAAGTCAATGACAAGGCTCACAAGTTTTATCCTTATTCTACATGTAAGTATCTAAGCTCCAAACAAATTTTATGTTTAAACAAGACAATAAAGAAGCTCTAAATTGATTACTTGTTGAATAAGTCGGGAATAAAGCTTTACGTGATTTTCATTCATTTATTGAGAGTAACCCTAAATCCTAACAAGTCAATGACGAAGCTCACAAGTTTTATCCTTATTCTACATGTAAGTATCTAAGCTCCAAACAAATTTTATGTTTAAACAAGACAATAAAGAAGCTCTAAATTGATTACTTGTTGAATAAGTCGGGAATAAAGCTTTACGTGATTTTCATTCATTTATTGAGAGTAACCCTAAATCCTAACAAGTCAATGACGAAGCTCACAAGTTTTATCCTTATTCTACATGTAAGTATCTAAGCTCCAAACAAATTTTATGTTAAAACAAGACAATAAAGAAGCTCTAAATGGATTACTTGTTGAATAAGTCGGAAATAAAGCTCTAAGTGGTTTGGATTGAGAGGAAACCCTAAAATCTAAAAAGTTGGTAATGTGTATATGAAATTAATTGCTTATTCAATAAGTAAATATTCAAGGGTAAATGAAGTTCATTTTTATTTAAAAAGTCAATAATGAAGCTCTAAATGAATTTCTTGTAAAATAAGTCAAGAATAAAGATTTACGTGATTTTCATTCATTTATTGAGAGTAACCCTAAATCCTAACAAGTCAATGACGAGGCTCACGAGTTTTATCCTTATTCTACATGTAAGTATCTAAGCTCCAGGCAAATTTTATGTTTAAACAAGACAATAAAGAAGCTCTAAATTGATTACTTGTTGAATAAGTCGGGAATAAAGCTTCACCTGATTTTCATTCATTTATTGAGAGTAACCATAAATCCTAACAAGTCAATGACAAGGCTCACAAGTTTTATCCTTATTCTACATGTAAGTATCTAAGCTCCAAACAAATTTTATGTTTAAACAAGACAATAAAGAAGCTCTAAATTGATTACTTGTTGAATAAGTCGGGAATAAAGCTTTACGTGATTTTCATTCATTTATTGAGAGTAACCCTAAATCCTAACAAGTCAATGACGAAGCTCACAAGTTTTATCCTTATTCTACATGTAAGTATCTAAGCTCCAAACAAATTTTATGTTTAAACAAGACAATAAAGAAGCTCTGAATGGATTACTTGTTGAATAAGTCGGGAATAAAGCTCTAAGTGGTTTGGATTGAGAGGAAACCCTAAAATCTAAAAAGTTGGTAATGTGTATATGAAATTAATTGCTTATTCAATAAGTAAATATCTAAGGGTAAATCAAGTTCATTTTTATTTAAAAAGTCAATAATGAAGCTCTAAATGAATTTCTTGTAAAATAAGTCAAGAATAAAGCTTTACGTGATTTTCATTCATTTATTGAGAGTAACCCTAAATCCTAACAAGTCAATGACGAGGCTCACGAGTTTTATCCTTATTCTACATGTAAGTATCTAAGCTCCAGGCAAATTTTATGTTTAAACAAGACAATAAAGAAGCTCTAAATTGATTACTTGTTGAATAAGTCGGGAATAAAGCTTCACCTGATTTTCATTCATTTATTGAGAGTAACCCTAAATCCTAACAAGTCAATGACGAGGCTCACAAGTTTTATCCTTATTCTACATGTAAGTATCTAAGCTCCAAACAAATTTTATGTTTAAACAAGACAATAAAGAAGCTCTAAATTGATTACTTGTTGAATAAGTCGGGAATAAAGCTTTACGTGATTTTCATTCATTTATTGAGAGTAACCCTAAATCCTAACAAGTCAATGACGAAGCTCACAAGTTTTATCCTTATTCTACATGTAAGTATCTAAGCTCCAAACAAATTTTATGTTTAAACAAGACAATAAAGAAGCTCTAAATGGATTACTTGTTGAATAAGTCGGGAATAAAGCTCTAAGTGGCTTGGATTGAGAGGAAACCCTAAAATCTAAAAAGTTGGTAATGTGTATATGAAATTAATTCCTTATTCAATAAGTAAATATCTAAGGGTAAATCAAGTTCATTTTTATTTAAAAATTCAATAATGAAGCTCTAAATGAATTTCTTGTAAAATAATTCAAGAATAAAGCTTTACGTGATTTTCATTCATTTATTGAGAGTAACCCTAAATCCTAAAAAGTCAATGACGAGGCTCACAAGTTTTATCCTTATTCTACATGTAAGTATCTAAGCTCCAAACAAATTTTATGTTTAAACAAGATAATAAAGAAGTTCTAAATTGATTACTTGTTCAATAAGTCGGGAATAAAGCTTTACGTGATTTTCATTCATTTATTGAGAGTAACCCTAAATCCTAAAAAGTCAATGCCGAAGCTCACAAGTTTTATCCTTATTCTACATGTAAGTATCTAAGCTCCAAACAAATTTTATGTTTAAACAAGACAATAAAGAAGCTCTAAATTGATTACTTGTTGAATAAGTCGGGAATAAAGCTTTACGTGATTTTCATTCATTTATTGAGAGTAACCCTAAATCCTAACAAGTCAATGACGAAGCTCACAAGTTTTATCCTTATTCTACATGTAAGTATCTAAGCTCCAAACAAATTTTATGTTTAAACAAGACAATAAAGAAGCTCTAAATGGATTACTTGTTGAATAAGTCGGGAATAAAGCTCTAAGTGGTTTGCATTGAGAGGAAACCCTAAAATCTAAAAAGTTGGTAATGTGTATATGAAATTAATTGCTTATTCAATAAGTAAATATCTAAGGGTAAATCAAGTTCATTTTTATTTAAAAAGTCAATAATGAAGCTCTAAATGAATTTCTTGTAAAATAAGTCAAGAATAAAGCTTTACGTGATTTTCATTCATTTATTGAGAGTAACCCTAAATCCTAAAAAGTCAATGACGAGGCTCACAAGTTTTATCCTTATTCTACATGTAAGTATCTAAGCTCCAAACAAATTTTATGTTTAAACAAGACAATAAAGAAGCTCTAAATTGATTACTTGTTGAATAAGTCGGGAATAAAGCTTTACGTGATTTTCATTCATTTATTGAGAGTAACCCTAAATCCTAACAAGTCAATGACGAAGCTCACAAGTTTTATCCTTATTCTACATGTAAGTATCTAAGCTCCAAACAAATTTTATGTTTAAAAAAGACAATAAAGAAGCTCTAAATGGATTACTTGTTGAATAAGTCGGGAATAAAGCTCTAAGTGGTTTGGATTGAGAGGAAACCCTAAAATCTAAAAAGTTGGTAATGTGTATATGAAATTAATTGCTTATTCAATAAGTAAATATCTAAGGGTAAATCAAGTTCATTTTTATTTAAAAAGTCAATAATGAAGCTCTAAATGAATTTCTTGTAAAATAAGTCAAGAATAAAGCTTTACGTGATTTTCATTCATTTATTGAGAGTAACCCTAAATCCTAACAAGTCAATGACGAAGCTCACAAGTTTTATCCTTATTCTACATGTAAGTATCTAAGCTCCAAACAAATTTTATGTTTAAAAAAGACAATAAAGAAGCTCTAAATGGATTACTTGTTGAATAAGTCGGGAATAAAGCTCTAAGTGGTTTGGATTGAGAGAAAACCCTAAAATCTAAAAAGTTGGTAATGTGTATATGAAATTAATTCCTTATTCAATAAGTAAATATCTAAGGGTAAATCAAGTTCATTTTTATTTAAAAAGTCAATAATGAAGCTCTAAATGAATTTCTTGTCAAATAAGTCAAGAATAAAGCTTTACGTGATTTTCATTCATTTATTGAGAGTAACCCTAAATCCTAAAAAGTCAATGACGAGGCTCACAAGTTTTATCCTTATTCTACATGTAAGTATCTAAGCTCCAAACAAATTTTATGTTTAAACAAGACAATAAAGAAGCTCTAAATTGATTACTTGTTGAATAAGTCGGGAATAAAGCTTTACGTGATTTTCATTCATTTATTGAGAGTAACCCTAAATCCTAACAAGTCAATGACGAAGCTCACAAGTTTTATCCTTATTCTACATGTAAGTATCTAAGCTCCAAACAAATTTTATGTTTAAAAAAGACAGTAAAGAAGCTCTAAATGGATTACTTGTTGAATAAGTCGGGAATAAAGCTCTAAGTGGTTTGGATTGAGAGGAAACCCTAAAATCTAAAAAGTTGGTAATGTGTATATGAAATTAATTGCTTATTCAATAAGTAAATATCTAAGGGTAAATCAAGTTCATTTTTATTTAAAAAGTCAGTAATGAAGCTCTAAATGAATTTCTTGTAAAATAAGTCAAGAATAAAGCTTTACGTGATTTTCATTCATTTATTCAGAGTAACCCTAAATCCTAACAAGTCAATGACGAGGCTCACAAGTTTTATCCTTATTCTACATGTAAGTATCTAAGCTCCAAACAAATTTTATGTTTAAACAAGACAATAAAGAAGCTCTAAATTGATTACTTGTTGAATAAGTCGGGAATAAAGCTTTACGTGATTTTCATTCATTTATTGAGAGTAACCCTAAATCCTAACAAGTCAATGACGAAGCTCACAAGTTTTATCCTTATTCTACATGTAAGTATCTAAGCTCCAAACAAATTTTATGTTAAAACAAGACAATAAAGAAGCTCTAAATGGATTACTTGTTGAATAAGTCGGGAATAAAGCTCTAAGTGGTTTGGATTGAGAGAAAACCCTAAAATCTAAAAAGTTGGTAATGTGTATATGAAATTAATTCCTTATTCAATAAGTAAATATCTAAGGGTAAATCAAGTTCATTTTTATTTAAAAAGTCAATAATGAAGCTCTAAATGAATTTCTTGTCAAATAAGTCAAGAATAAAGCTTTACGTGATTTTCATTCATTTATTGAGAGTAACCCTAAATCCTAAAAAGTCAATGACGAGGCTCACAAGTTTTATCCTTATTCTACATGTAAGTATCTAAGCTCCAAACAAATTTTATGTTTAAACAAGACAATAAAGAAGCTCTAAATTGATTACTTGTTGAATAAGTCGGGAATAAAGCTTTACGTGATTTTCATTCATTTATTGAGAGTAACCCTAAATCCTAACAAGTCAATGACGAAGCTCGCAAATTTTGTCCTTATTCTACATGTAAGTATCTAAGCTCCAAACAAATTTTATGTTTAAACAAGACAATAAAGAAGCTCTAAATGGATTACTTGTTGAATAAGTCGGGAATAAACCTCTAAGTGGTTTGGATTGAGAGGAAACCCTAAAATCTAAAAAGTTGGTAATGTGTATATGAAATTAATTGCTTATTCAATAAGTAAATATCTAAGGGTAAATCAAGTTCATTTTTATTTAAAAAGTCAATAATGAAGCTCTAAATGAATTTCTTGTAAAATAAGTCAAGAATAAAGCTTTACGTGATTTTCATTCATTTATTGAGAGTAACCCTAAATCCTAACAAGTCAATGACGAGGCTCACAAGTTTTATCCTTATTCTACATGTAAGTATCTAAGCTCCAAACAAATTTTATGTTTAAACAAGACAATAAAGAAGCTCTAAATTGATTACTTGTTGAATAAGTCGGGAATAAAGCTTTACGTGATTTTCATTCATTTATTGAGAGTAACCCTAAATCCTAACAAGTCAATGACGAAGCTCACAAGTTTTATCCTTATTCTACATGTAAGTATCTAAGCTCCAAACAAATTTTATGTTAAAACAAGACAATAAAGAAGCTCTAAATGGATTACTTGTTGAATAAGTCGGGAATAAAGCTCTAAGTGGTTTGGATTCAGAGAAAACCCTAAAATCTAAAAAGTTGGTAATGTGTATATGAAATTAATTGCTTATTCAATAAGTAAATATCTAAGGGTAAATCAAGTTCATTTTTATTTAAAAAGTCAATAATGAAGCTCTAAATGAATTTCTTGTAAAATAAGTCAAGAATAAAGATTTACGTGATTTTCAATCATTTATTGAGAGTAACCCTAAATCCTAACAAGTCAATGACGAGGCTCATGAGTTTTATCCTTATTCTACATGTAAGTATCTAAGCTCCAGGCAAATTTTATGTTTAAACAAGACAATAAAGAAGCTCTAAATTGATTACTTGTTGAATAAGTCGGGAATAAAGCTTGACCTGATTTTCATTCATTTATTGAGAGTAACCATAAATCCTAGCAAGTCAATGACAAGGCTCACAAGTTTTATCCTTATTCTACATGTAAGTATCTAAGCTCCAAACAAATTTTATGTTTAAACAAGACAATAAAGAAGCTCTAAATTGATTACTTGTTGAATAAGTCGGGAATAAAGCTTTACGTGATTTTCATTCATTTATTGAGAGTAACCCTAAATCCTAACAAGTCAATGACGAAGCTCACAAGTTTTATCCTTATTCTAATGTAAGTATCTAAGCTCCAAACAAATTTTATGTTTAAACAAGACAATAAAGAAGCTCTAAATTGATTACTTGTTGAATAAGTCGGGAATAAAGCTTTACGTGATTTTCATTCATTTATTGAGAGTAACCCTAAATCCTAACAAGTCAATGACGAAGCTCACAAGTTTTATCCTTATTCTACATGTAAGTATCTAAGCTCCAAACAAATTTTATGTTAAAACAAGACAATAAAGAAGCTCTAAATGGATTACTTGTTGAATAAGTCGGAAATAAAGCTCTAAGTGGTTTGGATTGAGAGGAAACCCTAAAATCTAAAAAGTTGGTAATGTGTATATGAAATTAATTGCTTATTCAATAAGTAAATATTCAAGGGTAAATGAAGTTCATTTTTATTTAAAAAGTCAATAATGAAGCTCTAAATGAATTTCTTGTAAAATAAGTCAAGAATAAAGATTTACGTGATTTTCATTCATTTATTGAGAGTAACCCTAAATCCTAACAAGTCAATGACGAGGCTCACGAGTTTTATCCTTATTCTACATGTAAGTATCTAAGCTCCAGGCAAATTTTATGTTTAAACAAGACAATAAAGAAGCTCTAAATTGATTACTTGTTGAATAAGTCGGGAATAAAGCTTCACCTGATTTTCATTCATTTATTGAGAGTAACCATAAATCCTAACAAGTCAATGACAAGGCTCACAAGTTTTATCCTTATTCTACATGTAAGTATCTAAGCTCCAAACAAATTTTATGTTTAAACAAGACAATAAAGAAGCTCTAAATTGATTACTTGTTGAATAAGTCGGGAATAAAGCTTTACGTGATTTTCATTCATTTATTGAGAGTAACCCTAAATCCTAACAAGTCAATGACGAAGCTCACAAGTTTTATCCTTATTCTACATGTAAGTATCTAAGCTCCAAACAAATTTTATGTTTAAACAAGACAATAAAGAAGCTCTGAATGGATTACTTGTTGAATAAGTCGGGAATAAAGCTCTAAGTGGTTTGGATTGAGAGGAAACCCTAAAATCTAAAAAGTTGGTAATGTGTATATGAAATTAATTGCTTATTCAATAAGTAAATATCTAAGGGTAAATCAAGTTCATTTTTATTTAAAAAGTCAATAATGAAGCTCTAAATGAATTTCTTGTAAAATAAGTCAAGAATAAAGCTTTACGTGATTTTCATTCATTTATTGAGAGTAACCCTAAATCCTAACAAGTCAATGACGAGGCTCACGAGTTTTATCCTTATTCTACATGTAAGTATCTAAGCTCCAGGCAAATTTTATGTTTAAACAAGACAATAAAGAAGCTCTAAATTGATTACTTGTTGAATAAGTCGGGAATAAAGCTTCACCTGATTTTCATTCATTTATTGAGAGTAACCATAAATCCTAACAAGTCAATGACAAGGCTCACAAGTTTTATCCTTATTCTACATGTAAGTATCTAAGCTCCAAACAAATTTTATGTTTAAACAAGACAATAAAGAAGCTCTAAATTGATTACTTGTTGAATAAGTCGGGAATAAAGCTTTACGTGATTTTCATTCATTTATTGAGAGTAACCCTAAATCCTAACAAGTCAATGACGAAGCTCACAAGTTTTATCCTTATTCTACATGTAAGTATCTAAGCTCCAAACAAATTTTATGTTTAAACAAGACAATAAAGAAGCTCTGAATGGATTACTTGTTGAATAAGTCGGGAATAAAGCTCTAAGTGGTTTGGATTGAGAGGAAACCCTAAAATCTAAAAAGTTGGTAATGTGTATATGAAATTAATTGCTTATTCAATAAGTAAATATCTAAGGGTAAATCAAGTTCATTTTTATTTAAAAAGTCAATAATGAAGCTCTAAATGAATTTCTTGTAAAATAAGTCAAGAATAAAGCTTTACGTGATTTTCATTCATTTATTGAGAGTAACCCTAAATCCTAACAAGTCAATGACGAGGCTCACGAGTTTTATCCTTATTCTACATGTAAGTATCTAAGCTCCAGGCAAATTTTATGTTTAAACAAGACAATAAAGAAGCTCTAAATTGATTACTTGTTGAATAAGTCGGGAATAAAGCTTCACCTGATTTTCATTCATTTATTGAGAGTAACCCTAAATCCTAACAAGTCAATGACGAGGCTCACAAGTTTTATCCTTATTCTACATGTAAGTATCTAAGCTCCAAACAAATTTTATGTTTAAACAAGACAATAAAGAAGCTCTAAATTGATTACTTGTTGAATAAGTCGGGAATAAAGCTTTACGTGATTTTCATTCATTTATTGAGAGTAACCCTAAATCCTAACAAGTCAATGACGAAGCTCACAAGTTTTATCCTTATTCTACATGTAAGTATCTAAGCTCCAAACAAATTTTATGTTTAAACAAGACAATAAAGAAGCTCTAAATGGATTACTTGTTGAATAAGTCGGGAATAAAGCTCTAAGTGGTTTGGATTGAGAGGAAACCCTAAAATCTAAAAAGTTGGTAATGTGTATATGAAATTAATTCCTTATTCAATAAGTAAATATCTAAGGGTAAATCAAGTTCATTTTTATTTAAAAAGTCAATAATGAAGCTCTAAATGAATTTCTTGTAAAATAATTCAAGAATAAAGCTTTACGTGATTTTCATTCATTTATTGAGAGTAACCCTAAATCCTAAAAAGTCAATGACGAGGCTCACAAGTTTTATCCTTATTCTACATGTAAGTATCTAAGCTCCAAACAAATTTTATGTTTAAACAAGATAATAAAGAAGTTCTAAATTGATTACTTGTTCAATAAGTCGGGAATAAAGCTTTACGTGATTTTCATTCATTTATTGAGAGTAACCCTAAATCCTAAAAAGTCAATGCCGAAGCTCACAAGTTTTATCCTTATTCTACATGTAAGTATCTAAGATCCAAACAAATTTTATGTTTAAACAAGACAATAAAGAAGCTCTAAATTGATTACTTGTTGAATAAGTCGGGAATAAAGCTTTACGTGATTTTCATTCATTTATTGAGAGTAACCCTAAATCCTAACAAGTCAATGACGAAGCTCACAAGTTTTATCCTTATTCTACATGTAAGTATCTAAGCTCCAAACAAATTTTATGTTTAAACAAGACAATAAAGAAGCTCTAAATGGATTACTTGTTGAATAAGTCGGGAATAAAGCTCTAAGTGGTTTGCATTGAGAGGAAACCCTAAAATCTAAAAAGTTGGTAATGTGTATATGAAATTAATTGCTTATTCAATAAGTAAATATCTAAGGGTAAATCAAGTTCATTTTTATTTAAAAAGTCAATAATGAAGCTCTAAATGAATTTCTTGTAAAATAATTCAAGAATAAAGCTTTACGTGATTTTCATTCATTTATTGAGAGTAACCCTAAATCCTAAAAAGTCAATGACGAGGCTCACAAGTTTTATCCTTATTCTACATGTAAGTATCTAAGCTCCAAACAAATTTTATGTTTAAACAAGACAATAAAGAAGCTCTAAATTGATTACTTGTTGAATAAGTCGGGAATAAAGCTTTACGTGATTTTCATTCATTTATTGAGAGTAACCCTAAATCCTAACAAGTCAATGACGAAGCTCACAAGTTTTATCCTTATTCTACATGTAAGTATCTAAGCTCCAAACAAATTTTATGTTTAAAAAAGACAATAAAGAAGCTCTAAATGGATTACTTGTTGAATAAGTCGGGAATAAAGCTCTAAGTGGTTTGGATTGAGAGGAAACCCTAAAATCTAAAAAGTTGGTAATGTGTATATGAAATTAATTGCTTATTCAATAAGTAAATATCTAAGGGTAAATCAAGTTCATTTTTATTTAAAAAGTCAATAATGAAGCTCTAAATGAATTTCTTGTAAAATAAGTCAAGAATAAAGCTTTACGTGATTTTCATTCATTTATTGAGAGTAACTCTAAATCCTAACAAGTCAATGACGAGGCTCACAAGTTTTATCCTTATTCTACATGTAAGTATCTAAGCTCCAAACAAATTTTATGTTTAAACAAGACAATAAAGAAGCTCTAAATGGATTACTTGTTGAATAAGTCGGGAATAAAGCTCTAAGTGGTTTGGATTGAGAGGAAACCCTAAAATCTAAAAAGTTGGTAATGTGTATATGAAATTAATTCCTTATTCAATAAGTAAATATCTAAGGGTAAATCAAGTTCATTTTTATTTAAAAAGTCAATAATGAAGCTCTAAATGAATTTCTTGTAAAATAAGTCAAGAATAAAGCTTTACGTGATTTTCATTCATTTATTGAGAGTAACCCTAAATCCTAAAAAGTCAATGACGAGGCTCACAAGTTTTATCCTTATTCTACATGTAAGTATCTAAGCTCCAAACAAATTTTATGTTTAAACAAGATAATAAAGAAGTTCTAAATTGATTACTTGTTCAATAAGTCGGGAATAAAGCTTTACGTGATTTTCATTCATTTATTGAGAGTAACCCTAAATCCTAACAAGTCAATGCCGAAGCTCACAAGTTTTATCCTTATTCTACATGTAAGTATCTAAGCTCCAAACAAATTTTATGTTTAAACAAGACAATAAAGAAGCTCTAAATTGATTACTTGTTGAATAAGTCGGGAATAAAGCTTTACGTGATTTTCATTCATTTATTGAGAGTAACCCTAAATCCTAACTAGTCAATGACGAAGCTCACAAGTTTTATCCTTATTCTCCATGTAAGTATCTAAGCTCCAAACAAATTTTATGTTTAAACAAGACAATAAAGAAGCTCTAAATGGTTTACTTGTTGAATAAGTCGGGAATAAAGCTCTAAGTGGTTTGCATTGAGAGGAAACCCTAAAATCTAAAAAGTTGGTAATGTGTATATGAAATTAATTGCTTATTCAATAAGTAAATATCTAAGGGTAAATCAAGTTCATTTTTATTTAAAAAGTCAATAATGAAGCTCTAAATGAATTTCTTGTAAAAAAAGTCAAGAATAAAGCTTTACGTGATTTTCATTCATTTATTGAGAGTAACCCTAAATCCTAAAAAGTCAATGACGAGGCTCACAAGTTTTATCCTTATTCTACATGTAAGTATCTAAGCTCCAAACAAATTTTATGTTTAAACAAGACAATAAAGAAGCTCTAACTTGATTACTTGTTGAATAAGTCGGGAATAAAGCTTTACGTGATTTTCATTCATTTATTGAGAGTAACCCTAAATCCTAACAAGTCAATGACGAAGCTCACAAGTTTTATCCTTATTCTACATGTAAGTATCTAAGCTCCAAACAAATTTTATGTTTAAAAAAGACAATAAAGAAGCTCTAAATGGATTACTTGTTGAATAAGTCGGGAATAAAGCTCTAAGTGGTTTGGATTGAGAGGAAACCCTAAAATCTAAAAAGTTGGTAATGTGTATATGAAATTAATTGCTTATTCAATAAGTAAATATCTAAGGGTAAATCAACTTCATTTTTATTTAAAAAGTCAATAATGAAGCTCTAAATGAATTTCTTGTAAAATAAGTCAAGAATAAAGCTTTACGTGATTTTCATTCATTTATTGAGAGTAACCCTAAATCCTAACAAGTCAATGACGAGGCTCACAAGTTTTATCCTTATTCTACATGTAAGTATCTAAGCTCCAAACAAATTTTATGTTTAAACAGGACAATAAAGAAGCTCTAAATTGATTACTTGTTGAATAAGTCGGGAATAAAGCTTTACGTGATTTTCATTCATTTATTGAGAGTAACCCTAAATCCTAACAAGTCAATGACGAAGCTCACAAGTTTTATCCTTATTCTACATGTAAGTATCTAAGCTCCAAACAAATTTTATGTTAAAACAAGACAATAAAGAAGCTCTAAATGGATTACTTGTTGAATAAGTCGGGAATAAAACTCTAAGTGGTTTGGATTGAGAGGAAACCCTAAAATCTAAAAAGTTGGTAATGTGTATATGAAATTAATTGCTTATTCAATAAGTAAATATTCAAGGGTAAATCAAGTTCATTTTTATTTAAAAAGTCAATAATGAAGCTCTAAATGAATTTCTTGTAAAATAAGTCAAGAATAAAGCTTTACGTGATTTTCATTCATTTATTGAGAGTAACCCTAAATCCTAACAAGTCAATGACGAGGCTCACAAGTTTTATCCTTATTCTACATGTAAGTATCTAAGCTCCAGGCAAATTTTATGTTTAAACAAGACAATAAAGAAGCTCTAAATTGATTACTTGTTGAATAAGTCGGGAATAAAGCTTCACCTGATTTTCATTAATTTATTGAGAGTAACCCTAAATCCTAACAAGTCAATGACGAAGCTCACAAGTTTTATCCTTATTCTACATGTAAGTATCTAAGCTCCAAACAAATTTTATGTTTAAACAAGACAATTAAGAAGCTCTAAATGGATTACTTGTTGAATAAGTCGGGAATAAAGCTCTAAGTGGTTTGGATTGAGAGGAAACCCTAAAATCTAAAAAGGATTGAGAGGAAACCCTAAAATCTAAAAAGTTGGTAATGTGTATATGAAATTAATTGCTTATTCAATAAGTAAATATCTAAGGGTAAATCAAGTTCATTTTTATTTAAAAAGTCAATAATGAAGCTCTAAATGAATTTCTTGTAAAATAAGTCAAGAATAAAGCTTTACGTGATTTTCATTCATTTATTGAGAGTAACCCTAAATCCTAACAAGTCAATGACGAGGCTCACAAGTTTTATCCTTATTCTACATGTAAGTATCTAAGCTCCAAACAAATTTTATGTTTAAACAAGACAATAAAGAAGCTCTAAATTGATTACTTGTTGAATAAGTCGGGAATAAAGCTTTACGTGATTTTCATTCATTTATTGAGAGTAACCCTAAATCCTAAAAAGTCAATGACGAGGCTCACAAGTTTTATCCTTATTCTACATGTAAGTATCTAAGCTCCAAACAAATTTTATGTTTAAACAAGATAATAAAGAAGTTCTAAATTGATTACTTGTTCAATAAGTCGGGAATAAAGCTTTACGTGATTTTCATTCATTTATTGAGAGTAACCCTAAATCCTAACAAGTCAATGCCGAAGCTCACAAGTTTTATCCTTATTCTACATGTAAGTATCTAAGCTCCAAACAAATTTTATGTTTAAACAAGACAATAAAGAAGCTCTAAATTGATTACTTGTTGAATAAGTCGGGAATAAAGCTTTACGTGATTTTCATTCATTTATTGAGAGTAACCCTAAATCCTAACTAGTCAATGACGAAGCTCACAAGTTTTATCCTTATTCTACATGTAAGTATCTAAGCTCCAAACAAATTTTATGTTTAAACAAGACAATAAAGAAGCTCTAAATGGATTACTTGTGGAATAAGTCGGGAATAAAGCTCTAAGTGGTTTGCATTGAGAGGAAACCCTAAAATCTAAAAAGTTGGTAATGTGTATATGAAATTAATTGCTTATTCAATAAGTAAATATCTAAGGGTAAATCAAGTTCATTTTTATTTAAAAAGTCAATAATGAAGCTCTAAATGAATTTCTTGTAAAATAAGTCAAGAATAAAGCTTTACGTGATTTTCATTCATTTATTGAGAGTAACCCTAAATCCTAAAAAGTCAATGACGAGGCTCACAAGTTTTATCCTTATTCTACATGTAAGTATCTAAGCTCCAAACAAATTTTATGTTTAAACAAGACAATAAAGAAGCTCTAAATTGATTACTTGTTGAATAAGTCGGGAATAAAGCTTTACGTGATTTTCATTCATTTATTGAGAGTAACCCTAAATCCTAACAAGTCAATGACGAAGCTCACAAGTTTTATCCTTATTCTACATGTAAGTATCTAAGCTCCAAACAAATTTTATGTTTAAAAAAGACAATAAAGAAGCTCTAAATGGATTACTTGTTGAATAAGTCGGGAATTAAGCTCTAAGTGGTTTGGATTGAGAGGAAACCCTAAAATCTAAAAAGTTGGTAATGTGTATATGAAATTAATTGCTTATTCAATAAGTAAATATCTAAGGGTAAATCAAGTTCATTTTTATTTAAAAAGTCAATAATGAAGCTCTAAATGAATTTCTTGTAAAATAAGTCAAGAATAAAGCTTTACGTGATTTTCATTCATTTATTGAGAGTAACCCTAAATCCTAACAAGTCAATGACGAGGCTCACAAGTTTTATCCTTATTCTACATGTAAGTATCTAAGCTCCAAACAAATTTTATGTTTAAACAAGACAATAAAGAAGCTCTAAATTGATTACTTGTTGAATAAGTCGGGAATAAAGCTTTACGTGATTTTCATTCATTTATTGAGAGTAACCCTAAATCCTAACAAGTCAATGACGAAGCTCACAAGTTTTATCCTTATTCTACATGTAAGTATCTAAGCTCCAAACAAATTTTATGTTTAAAAAAGACAATAAAGAAGCTCTAAATGGATTACATGTTGAATAAGTCGGGAATAAAGCTCTAAGTGGTTTGGATTGAGAGGAAACCCTAAAATCTAAAAAGTTGGTAATGTGTATATGAAATTAATTGCTTATTCAATAAGTAAATATCTAAGGGTAAATCAAGTTCATTTTTATTTAAAAAGTCAATAATGAAGCTCTAAATGAATTTCTTGTAAAATAAGTCAAGAATAAAGCTTTACGTGATTTTCATTCATTTATTGAGAGTAACCCTAAATCCTAACAAGTCAATGACGAGGCTCACAAGTTTTATCCTTATTCTACATGTAAGTATCTAAGCTCCAAACAAATTTTATGTTTAAACAAGACAATAAAGAAGCTCTAAATTGATTACTTGTTGAATAAGTCGGGAATAAAGCTTTACGTGATTTTCATTCATTTATTGAGAGTAACCCTAAATCCTAACAAGTCAATGACGAAGCTCACAAGTTTTATCCTTATTCTACATGTAAGTATCTAAGCTCCAAACAAATTTTATGTTAAAACAAGACAATAAAGAAGCTCTAAATGGATTACTTGTTGAATAAGTCGGGAATAAAGCTCTAAGTGGTTTGGATTCAGAGAAAACCCTAAAATCTAAAAAGTTGGTAATGTGTATATGAAATTAATTGCTTATTCAATAAGTAAATATCTAAGGGTAAATCAAGTTCATTTTTATTTAAAAAGTCAATAATGAAGCTCTAAATGAATTTCTTGTAAAATAAGTCAAGAATAAAGATTTACGTGATTTTCAATCATTTATTGAGAGTAACCCTAAATCCTAACAAGTCAATGACGAGGCTCACGAGTTTTATCCTTATTCTACATGTAAGTATCTAAGCTCCAGGCAAATTTTATGTTTAAACAAGACAATAAAGAAGCTCTAAATTGATTACTTGTTGAATAAGTCGGGAATAAAGCTTGACCTGATTTTCATTCATTTATTGAGAGTAACCATAAATCCTAACAAGTCAATGACAAGGCTCACAAGTTTTATCCTTATTCTACATGTAAGTATCTAAGCTCCAAACAAATTTTATGTTTAAACAAGACAATAAAGAAGCTCTAAATTGATTACTTGTTGAATAAGTCGGGAATAAAGCTTTACGTGATTTTCATTCATTTATTGAGAGTAACCCTAAATCCTAACAAGTCAATGACGAAGCTCACAAGTTTTATCCTTATTCTACATGTAAGTATCTAAGCTCCAAACAAATTTTATGTTTAAACAAGACAATAAAGAAGCTCTAAATTGATTACTTGTTGAATAAGTCGGGAATAAAGCTTTACGTGATTTTCATTCATTTATTGAGAGTAACCCTAAATCCTAACAAGTCAATGACGAAGCTCACAAGTTTTATCCTTATTCTACATGTAAGTATCTAAGCTCCAAACAAATTTTATGTTAAAACAAGACAATAAAGAAGCTCTAAATGGATTACTTGTTGAATAAGTCGGAAATAAAGCTCTAAGTGGTTTGGATTGAGAGGAAACCCTAAAATCTAAAAAGTTGGTAATGTGTATATGAAATTAATTGCTTATTCAATAAGTAAATATTCAAGGGTAAATGAAGTTCATTTTTATTTAAAAAGTCAATAATGAAGCTCTAAATGAATTTCTTGTAAAATAAGTCAAGAATAAAGATTTACGTGATTTTCATTCATTTATTGAGAGTAACCCTAAATCCTAACAAGTCAATGACGAGGCTCACGAGTTTTATCCTTATTCTACATGTAAGTATCTAAGCTCCAGGCAAATTTTATGTTTAAACAAGACAATAAAGAAGCTCTAAATTGATTACTTGTTGAATAAGTCGGGAATAAAGCTTCACCTGATTTTCATTCATTTATTGAGAGTAACCATAAATCCTAACAAGTCAATGACAAGGCTCACAAGTTTTATCCTTATTCTACATGTAAGTATCTAAGCTCCAAACAAATTTTATGTTTAAACAAGACAATAAAGAAGCTCTAAATTGATTACTTGTTGAATAAGTCGGGAATAAAGCTTTACGTGATTTTCATTCATTTATTGAGAGTAACCCTAAATCCTAACAAGTCAATGACGAAGCTCACAAGTTTTATCCTTATTCTACATGTAAGTATCTAAGCTCCAAACAAATTTTATGTTAAAACAAGACAATAAAGAAGCTCTAAATGGATTACTTGTTGAATAAGTCGGGAATAAAGCTCTAAGTGGTTTGGATTCAGAGAAAACCCTAAAATCTAAAAAGTTGGTAATGTGTATATGAAATTAATTGCTTATTCAATAAGTAAATATCTAAGGGTAAATCAAGTTCATTTTTATTTAAAAAGTCAATAATGAAGCTCTAAATGAATTTCTTGTAAAATAAGTCAAGAATAAAGATTTACGTGATTTTCAATCATTTATTGAGAGTAACCCTAAATCCTAACAAGTCAATGACGAGGCTCACGAGTTTTATCCTTATTCTACATGTAAGTATCTAAGCTCCAGGCAAATTTTATGTTTAAACAAGACAATAAAGAAGCTCTAAATTGATTACTTGTTGAATAAGTCGGGAATAAAGCTTGACCTGATTTTCATTCATTTATTGAGAGTAACCATAAATCCTAACAAGTCAATGACAAGGCTCACAAGTTTTATCCTTATTCTACATGTAAGTATCTAAGCTCCAAACAAATTTTATGTTTAAACAAGACAATAAAGAAGCTCTAAATTGATTACTTGTTGAATAAGTCGGGAATAAAGCTTTACGTGATTTTCATTCATTTATTGAGAGTAACCCTAAATCCTAACAAGTCAATGACGAAGCTCACAAGTTTTATCCTTATTCTACATGTAAGTATCTAAGCTCCAAACAAATTTTATGTTTAAACAAGACAATAAAGAAGCTCTAAATTGATTACTTGTTGAATAAGTCGGGAATAAAGCTTTACGTGATTTTCATTCATTTATTGAGAGTAACCCTAAATCCTAACAAGTCAATGACGAAGCTCAAAAGTTTTATCCTTATTCTACATGTAAGTATCTAAGCTCCAAACAAATTTTATGTTAAAACAAGACAATAAAGAAGCTCTAAATGGATTACTTGTTGAATAAGTCGGAAATAAAGCTCTAAGTGGTTTGGATTGAGAGGAAACCCTAAAATCTAAAAAGTTGGTAATGTGTATATGAAATTAATTGCTTATTCAATAAGTAAATATCTAAGGGTAAATCAAGTTCATTTTTATTTAAAAAGTCAATAATGAAGCTCTAAATGAATTTCTTGTAAAATAAGTCAAGAATAAAGCTTTACGTGATTTTCATTCATTTATTGAGAGTAACCCTAAATCCTAACAAGTCAATGACGAGGCTCACGAGTTTTATCCTTATTCTACATGTAAGTATCTAAGCTCCAGGCAAATTTTATGTTTAAACAAGACAATAAAGAAGCTCTAAATTGATTACTTGTTGAATAAGTCGGGAATAAAGCTTCACCTGATTTTCATTCATTTATTGAGAGTAACCCTAAATCCTAACAAGTCAATGACGAGGCTCACAAGTTTTATCCTTATTCTACATGTAAGTATCTAAGCTCCAAACAAATTTTATGTTTAAACAAGACAATAAAGAAGCTCTAAATTGATTACTTGTTGAATAAGTCGGGAATAAAGCTTTACGTGATTTTCATTCATTTATTGAGAGTAACCCTAAATCCTAACAAGTCAATGACGAAGCTCACAAGTTTTATCCTTATTCTACATGTAAGTATCTAAGCTCCAAACAAATTTTATGTTTAAACAAGACAATAAAGAAGCTCTAAATGGATTACTTGTTGAATAAGTCGGGAATAAAGCTCTAAGTGGTTTGGATTGAGAGGAAACCCTAAAATCTAAAAAGTTGGTAATGTGTATATGAAATTAATTCCTTATTCAATAAGTAAATATCTAAGGGTAAATCAAGTTCATTTTTATTTAAAAAGTCAATAATGAAGCTCTAAATGAATTTCTTGTAAAATAATTCAAGAATAAAGCTTTACGTGATTTTCATTCATTTATTGAGAGTAACCCTAAATCCTAAAAAGTCAATGACGAGGCTCACAAGTTTTATCCTTATTCTACATGTAAGTATCTAAGCTCCAAACAAATTTTATGTTTAAACAAGATAATAAAGAAGTTCTAAATTGATTACTTGTTCAATAAGTCGGGAATAAAGCTTTACGTGATTTTCATTCATTTATTGAGAGTAACCCTAAATCCTAAAAAGTCAATGCCGAAGCTCACAAGTTTTATCCTTATTCTACATGTAAGTATCTAAGCTCCAAACAAATTTTATGTTTAAACAAGACAATAAAGAAGCTCTAAATTGATTACTTGTTGAATAAGTCGGGAATAAAGCTTTACGTGATTTTCATTCATTTATTGAGAGTAACCCTAAATCCTAACAAGTCAATGACGAAGCTCACAAGTTTTATCCTTATTCTACATGTAAGTATCTAAGCTCCAAACAAATTTTATGTTTAAACAAGACAATAAAGAAGCTCTAAATGGATTACTTGTTGAATAAGTCGGGAATAAAGCTCTAAGTGGTTTGCATTGAGAGGAAACCCTAAAATCTAAAAAGTTGGTAATGTGTATATGAAATTAATTGCTTATTCAATAAGTAAATATCTAAGGGTAAATCAAGTTCATTTTTATTTAAAAAGTCAATAATGAAGCTCTAAATGAATTTCTTGTAAAATAAGTCAAGAATAAAGCTTTACGTGATTTTCATTCATTTATTGAGAGTAACCCTAAATCCTAAAAAGTCAATGACGAGGCTCACAAGTTTTATCCTTATTCTACATGTAAGTATCTAAGCTCCAAACAAATTTTATGTTTAAACAAGACAATAAAGAAGCTCTAAATTGATTACTTGTTGAATAAGTCGGGAATAAAGCTTTACGTGATTTTCATTCATTTATTGAGAGTAACCCTAAATCCTAACAAGTCAATGACGAAGCTCACAAGTTTTATCCTTATTCTACATGTAAGTATCTAAGCTCCAAACAAATTTTATGTTTAAAAAAGACAATAAAGAAGCTCTAAATGGATTACTTGTTGAATAAGTCGGGAATAAAGCTCTAAGTGGTTTGGATTGAGAGGAAACCCTAAAATCTAAAAAGTTGGTAATGTGTATATGAAATTAATTGCTTATTCAATAAGTAAATATCTAAGGGTAAATCAAGTTCATTTTTATTTAAAAAGTCAATAATGAAGCTCTAAATGAATTTCTTGTAAAATAAGTCAAGAATAAAGCTTTACGTGATTTTCATTCATTTATTGAGAGTAACCCTAAATCCTAACAAGTCAATGACGAGGCTCACAAGTTTTATCCTTATTCTACATGTAAGTATCTAAGCTCCAAACAAATTTTATGTTTAAACAAGACAATAAAGAAGCTCTAAATGGATTACCTGTTGAATAAGTCGGGAATAAAGCTCTAAGTGGTTTGGATTGAGAGAAACCCTAAAATCTAAAAAGTTGGTAATGTGTATATGAAATTAATTCCTTATTCAATAAGTAAATATCTAAGGGTAAATCAAGTTCATTTTTATTTAAAAAGTCAATAATGAAGCTCTAAATGAATTTCTTGTAAAATAAGTCAAGAATAAAGCTTTACGTGATTTTCATTCATTTATTGAGAGTAACCCTAAATCCTAAAAAGTCAATGACGAGGCTCACAAGTTTTATCCTTATTCTACATGTAAGTATCTAAGCTCCAAACAAATTTTATGTTTAAACAAGATAATAAAGAAGTTCTAAATTGATTACTTGTTCAATAAGTCGGGAATAAAGCTTTACGTGATTTTCATTCATTTATTGAGAGTAACCCTAAATCCTAACAAGTCAATGCCGAAGCTCACAAGTTTTATCCTTATTCTACATGTAAGTATCTAAGCTCCAAACAAATTTTATGTTTAAACAAGACAATAAAGAAGCTCTAAATTGATTACTTGTTGAATAAGTCGGGAATAAAGCTTTACGTGATTTTCATTCATTTATTGAGAGTAATCCTAAATCCTAACTAGTCAATGACGAAGCTCACAAGTTTTATCCTTATTCTACATGTAAGTATCTAAGCTCCAAACAAATTTTATGTTTAAACAAGACAATAAAGAAGCTCTAAATGGATTACTTGTTGAATAAGTCGGGAATAAAGCTCTAAGTGGTTTGCATTGAGAGGAAACCCTAAAATCTAAAAAGTTGGTAATGTGTATATGAAATTAATTGCTTATTCAATAAGTAAATATCTAAGGGTAAATCAAGTTCATTTTTATTTAAAAAGTCAATAATGAAGCTCTAAATGAATTTCTTGTAAAATAAGTCAAGAATAAAGCTTTACGTGATTTTCATTCATTTATTGAGAGTAACCCTAAATCCTAAAAAGTCAATGACGAGGCTCACAAGTTTTATCCTTATTCTACATGTAAGTATCTAAGCTCCAAACAAATTTTATGTTTAAACAAGACAATAAAGAAGCTCTAACTTGATTACTTGTTGAATAAGTCGGGAATAAAGCTTTACGTGATTTTCATTCATTTATTGAGAGTAACCCTAAATCCTAACAAGTCAATGACGAAGCTCACAAGTTTTATCCTTATTCTACATGTAAGTATCTAAGCTCCAAACAAATTTTATGTTTAAAAAAGACAATAAAGAAGCTCTAAATGGATTACTTGTTGAATAAGTCGGGAATAAAGCTCTAAGTGGTTTGGATTGAGAGGAAACCCTAAAATCTAAAAAGTTGGTAATGTGTATATGAAATTAATTGCTTATTCAATAAGTAAATATCTAAGGGTAAATCAAGTTCATTTTTATTTAAAAAGTCAATAATGAAGCTCTAAATGAATTTCTTGTAAAATAAGTCAAGAATAAAGCTTTACGTGATTTTCATTCATTTATTGAGAGTAACCCTAAATCCTAACAAGTCAATGACGAGGCTCACAAGTTTTATCCTTATTCTACATGTAAGTATCTAAGCTCCAAACAAATTTTATGTTTAAACAAGACAATAAAGAAGCTCTAAATTGATTACTTGTTGAATAAGTCGGGAATAAAGCTTTACGTGATTTTCATTCATTTATTGAGAGTAACCCTAAATCCTAACAAGTCAATGACGAAGCTCACAAGTTTTATCCTTATTCTACATGTAAGTATCTAAGCTCCAAACAAATTTTATGTTAAAACAAGACAATAAAGAAGCTCTAAATGGATTACTTGTTGAATAAGTCGGGAATAAAACTCTAAGTGGTTTGGATTGAGAGGAAACCCTAAAATCTAAAAAGTTGGTAATGTGTATATGAAATTAATTGCTTATTCAATAAGTAAATATTCAAGGGTAAATCAAGTTCATTTTTATTTAAAAAGTCAATAATGAAGCTCTAAATGAATTTCTTGTAAAATAAGTCAAGAATAAAGCTTTACGTGATTTTCATTCATTTATTGAGAGTAACCCTAAATCCTAACAAGTCAATGACGAGGCTCACAAGTTTTATCCTTATTCTACATGTAAGTATCTAAGCTCCAGGCAAATTTTATGTTTAAACAAGACAATAAAGAAGCTCTAAATTGATTACTTGTTGAATAAGTCGGGAATAAAGCTTCACCTGATTTTCATTAATTTATTGAGAGTAACCCTAAATCCTAACAAGTCAATGACGAAGCTCACAAGTTTTATCCTTATTCTACATGTAAGTATCTAAGCTCCAAACAAATTTTATGTTTAAACAAGACAATTAAGAAGCTCTAAATGGATTACTTGTTGAATAAGTCGGGAATAAAGCTCTAAGTGGTTTGGATTGAGAGGAAACCCTAAAATCTAAAAAGTTGGTAATGTGTATATGAAATTAATTGCTTATTCAATAAGTAAATATCTAAGGGTAAATCAAGTTCATTTTTATTTAAAAAGTCAATAATGAAGCTCTAAATGAATTTCTTGTAAAATAAGTCAAGAATAAAGCTTTACGTGATTTTCATTCATTTATTGAGAGTAACCCTAAATCCTAACAAGTCAATGACGAGGCTCACAAGTTTTATCCTTATTCTACATGTAAGTATCTAAGCTCCAAACAAATTTTATGTTTAAACAAGACAATAAAGAAGCTCTAAATTGATTACTTGTTGAATAAGTCGGGAATAAAGCTTTACGTGATTTTCATTCATTTATTGAGAGTAACCCTAAATCCTAAAAAGTCAATGACGAGGCTCACAAGTTTTATCCTTATTCTACATGTAAGTATCTAAGCTCCAAACAAATTTTATGTTTAAACAAGATAATAAAGAAGTTCTAAATTGATTACTTGTTCAATAAGTCGGGAATAAAGCTTTACGTGATTTTCATTCATTTATTGAGAGTAACCCTAAATCCTAACAAGTCAATGCCGAAGCTCACAAGTTTTATCCTTATTCTACATGTAAGTATCTAAGCTCCAAACAAATTTTATGTTTAAACAAGACAATAAAGAAGCTCTAAATTGATTACTTGTTGAATAAGTCGGGAATAAAGCTTTACGTGATTTTCATTCATTTATTGAGAGTAACCCTAAATCCTAACTAGTCAATGACGAAGCTCACAAGTTTTATCCTTATTCTACATGTAAGTATCTAAGCTCCAAACAAATTTTATGTTTAAACAAGACAATAAAGAAGCTCTAAATGGATTACTTGTTGAATAAGTCGGGAATAAAGCTCTAAGTGGTTTGGATTCAGATGAAACCCTAAAATCTAAAAAGTTGGTAATGTGTATATGAAATTAATTTCTTATTCAATAAGTAAATATTCAAGGGTAAATCAAGTTCATTTTTATTTAAAAAGTCAATAATGAAGCTCTAAATGATTTTTTTGTAAAATAAGTCAAGAATAAAGCTTTACGTGATTTTCATTAATTTATTGAGAGTAACCCTAAATCTTAACAAGTCAATGACGAGGCTCACAAGTTTTATCCTTATTCTACATGTAAGTATCTAAGCTCCAGGCAAATTTTATGTTTAAACAAGACAATAAAGAAGCTCTAAATTGATTACTTGTTGAATAAGTCGGGAATAAAGCTTCACCTGATTTTCATTCATTTATTGAGAGTAACCCTAAATCCTAACAAGTCAATGACGAGGCTCACAAGTTTTATCCTTATTCTACATGTAAGTATCTAAGCTCCAAACAAATTTTATGTTTAAACAAGACAATAAAGAAGCTCTAAATTGATTACTTGTTGAATAAGTCGGGAATAAAGCTTTACGTGATTTTCTTTCATTTATTGAGAGTAACCCTAAATCCTAACAAGTCAATGACGAAGCTCACAAGTTTTATCCTTATTCTACATGTAAGTATCTAAGCTCCAAACAAATTTTATGTTTAAACAAGACAATAAAGAAGCTCTAAATGGATTACTTGTTGAATAAGTCGTGAATAAAGCTCTAAGTGGTTTGGATTGAGAGGAAACCCTAAAATCTAAAAAGTTGGTAATGTGTATATGAAATTAATTCCTTATTCAATAAGTAAATATCTAAGGGTAAATCAAGTTCATTTTTATTTAAAAAGTCAATAATGAAGCTCTAAATGAATTTCTTGTAAAATAAGTCAAGAATAAAGCTTTACGTGATTTTCATTCATTTATTGAGAGTAACCCTAAATCCTAAAAAGTCAATGACGAGGCTCACAAGTTTTATCCTTATTCTACATGTAAGTATCTAAGCTCCAAACAAATTTTATGTTTAAACAAGACAATAAAGAAGCTCTAAATTGATTACTTGTTGAATAAGTCGGGAATAAAGCTTTACGTGATTTTCATTCATTTATTGAGAGTAACCCTAAATCCTAACAAGTCAATGACGAAGCTCACAAATTTTATCCTTATTCTACATGTAAGTATCTAAGCTCCAAACAAATTTTATGTTTAAACAAGACAATAAAGAAGCTCTAAATGGATTACTTGTTGAATAAGTCGGGAATAAAGCTCTAAGTGGTTTGGATTGAGAGGAAACCCTAAAATCTAAAAAGTTGGTAATGTGTATATGAAATTAATTGCTTATTCAATAAGTAAATATCTAAGGGTAAATCAAGTTCATTTTTATTTAAAAAGTCAATAATGAAGCTCTAAATGAATTTCTTGTAAAATAAGTCAAGAATAAAGCTTTACGTGATTTTCATTCATTTATTGAGAGTAACCCTAAATCCTAACAAGTCAATGACGAGGCTCACAAGTTTTATCCTTATTCTACATGTAAGTATCTAAGCTCCAAACAAATTTTATGTTTAAACAAGACAATAAAGAAGCTCTAAATTGATTACTTGTTGAATAAGTCGGGAATAAAGCTTTACGTGATTTTCATTCATTTATTGAGAGTAACCCTAAATCCTAACAAGTCAATGACGAAGCTCACAAGTTTTATCCTTATTCTACATGTAAGTATCTAAGCTCCAAACAAATTTTATGTTAAAACAAGACAATAAAGAAGCTCTAAATGGATTACTTGTTGAATAAGTCGGGAATAAAGCTCTAAGTGGTTTGGATTGAGAGAAAACCCTAAAATCTAAAAAGTTGGTAATGTGTATATGAAATTAATTCCTTATTCAATAAGTAAATATCTAAGGGTAAATCAAGTTCATTTTTATTTAAAAAGTCAATAATGAAGCTCTAAATGAATTTCTTGTCAAATAAGTCAAGAATAAAGCTTTACGTGATTTTCATTCATTTATTGAGAGTAACCCTAAATCCTAAAAAGTCAATGACGAGGCTCACAAGTTTTATCCTTATTCTACATGTAAGTATCTAAGCTCCAAACAATTTTTATGTTTAAACAAGACAATAAAGAAGCTCTAAATTGATTACTTGTTGAATAAGTCGGGAATAAAGCTTTACGTGATTTTCATTCATTTATTGAGAGTAACCCTAAATCCTAACAAGTCAATGACGAAGCTCGCAAGTTTTATCCTTATTCTACATGTAAGTATCTAAGCTCCAAACAAATTTTATGTTTAAACAAGACAATAAAGAAGCTCTAAATGGATTACTTGTTGAATAAGTCGTGAATAAAGCTCTAAGTGGTTTGGATTGAGAGGAAACCCTAAAATCTAAAAAGTTGGTAATGTGTATATGAAATTAATTCCTTATTCAATAAGTAAATATCTAAGGGTAAATCAAGTTCATTTTTATTTAAAAAGTCAATAATGAAGCTCTAAATGAATTTCTTGTAAAATAAGTCAAGAATAAAGCTTTACGTGATTTTCATTCATTTATTGAGAGTAACCCTAAATCCTAAAAAGTCAATGACGAGGCTCACAAGTTTTATCATTATTCTACATGTAAGTATCTAAGCTCCAAACAAATTTTATGTTTAAACAAGACAATAAAGAAGCTGTAAATTGATTACTTGTTGAATAAGTCGGGAATAAAGCTTTACGTGATTTTCATTCATTTATTGAGAGTAACCCTAAATCCTAACAAGTCAATGACGAAGCTCACAAATTTTATCCTTATTCTACATGTAAGTATCTAAGCTCCAAACAAATTTTATGTTTAAACAAGACAATAAAGAAGCTCTAAATGGATTACTTGTTGAATAAGTCGGGAATAAAGCTCTAAGTGGTTTGGATTGAGAGGAAACCCTAAAATCTAAAAAGTTGGTAATGTGTATATGAAATTAATTGCTTATTCAATAAGTAAATATCTAAGGGTAAATCAAGTTCATTTTTATTTAAAAAGTCAATAATGAAGCTCTAAATGAATTTCTTGTAAAATAAGTCAATAATAAAGCTTTACGTGATTTTCATTCATTTATTGAGAGTAACCCTAAATCCTAACAAGTCAATGACGAGGCTCACAAGTTTTATCCTTATTCTACATGTAAGTATCTAAGCTCCAAACAAATTTTATGTTTAAACAAGACAATAAAGAAGCTCTAAATTGATTACTTGTTGAATAAGTCGGGAATAAAGCTTTACGTGATTTTCATTCATTTATTGAGAGTAACCCTAAATCCTAACAAGTCAATGACGAAGCTCACAAGTTTTATCCTTATTCTACATGTAAGTATCTAAGCTCCAAACAAATTTTATGTTAAAACAAGACAATAAAGAAGCTCTAAATGGATTACTTGTTGAATAAGTCGGGAATAAAGCTCTAAGTGGTTTGGATTGAGAGAAAACCCTAAAATCTAAAAAGTTGGTAATGTGTATATGAAATTAATTCCTTATTCAATAAGTAAATATCTAAGGGTAAATCAAGTTCATTTTTATTTAAAAAGTCAATAATGAAGCTCTAAATGAATTTCTTGTCAAATAAGTCAAGAATAAAGCTTTACGTGATTTTCATTCATTTATTGAGAGTAACCCTAAATCCTAAAAAGTCAATGACGAGGCTCACAAGTTTTATCCTTATTCTACATGTAAGTATCTAAGCTGCAAACAATTTTTATGTTTAAACAAGACAATAAAGAAGCTCTAAATTGATTACTTGTTGAATAAGTCGGGAATAAAGCTTTAAGTGATTTTCATTCATTTATTGAGAGTAACCCTAAATCCTAACAAGTCAATGACGAAGCTCGCAAATTTTATCCTTATTCTACATGTAAGTATCTAAGCTCCAAACAAATTTTATGTTTAAACAAGACAATAAAGAAGCTCTAAATGGATTACTTGTTGAATAAGTCGGGAATAAAGCTCTAAGTGGTTTGGATTGAGAGGAAACCCTAAAATCTAAAAAGTTGGTAATGTGTATATGAAACTAATTGCTTATTCAATAAGTAAATATCTAAGGGTAAATCAAGTTCATTTTTATTTAAAAAGTCAATAATGAAGCTCTAAATGAATTTCTTGTAAAATAAGTCAAGAATAAAGCTTTACGTGATTTTCATTCATTTATTGAGAGTAACCCTAAATCCTAACAAGTCAATGACGAGGCTCACAAGTTTTATCCTTATTCTACATGTACGTATCTAAGCTCCAAACAAATTTTATGTTTAAACAAGACAATAAAGAAGCTCTAAATTGATTACTTGTTGAATAAGTCGGGAATAAAGCTTTACGTGATTTTCATTCATTTATTGAGAGTAACCCTAAATCCTAACAAGTCAATGACGAAGCTCACAAGTTTTATCCTTATCCTACATGTAAGTATCTAAGCTCCAAACAAATTTTATGTTAAAACAAGACAATAAAGAAGCTCTAAATGGATTACTTGTTGAATAAGTCGGAAATAAAGCTCTAAGTGGTTTGGATTGAGAGGAAACCCTAAAATCTAAAAAGTTGGTAATGTGTATATGAAATTAATTGCTTATTCAATAAGTAAATATCTAAGGGTAAATCAAGTTCATTTTTATTTAAAAAGTCAATAATGAAGCTCTAAATGAATTTCTTGTAAAATAAGTCAAGAATAAAGCTTTACGTGATTTTCATTCATTTATTCAGAGTAACCCTAAATCCTAACAAGTCAATGACGAGGCTCACAAGTTTTATCCTTATTCTACATGTAAGTATCTAAGCTCCAAACAAATTTTATGTTTAAACAAGACAATAAAGAAGCTCTAAATTGATTACTTGTTGAATAAGTCGGGAATAAAGCTTTACGTGATTTTCATTCATTTATTGAGAGTAACCCTAAATCCTAACAAGTCAATGACGAAGCTCACAAGTTTTATCCTTATTCTACATGTAAGTATCTAAGCTCCAAACAAATTTTATGTTAAAACAAGACAATAAAGAAGCTCTAAATGGATTACTTGTTGAATAAGTCGGGAATAAAGCTCTAAGTGGTTTGGATTGAGAGAAAACCCTAAAATCTAAAAAGTTGGTAATGTGTATATGAAATTAATTGCTTATTCAATAAGTAAATATCTAAGGGTAAATCAAGTTCATTTTTATTTAAAAAGTCAATAATGAAGCTCTAAATGAATTTCTTGTAAAATAAGTCAAGAATAAAGCTTTACGTGATTTTCATTCATTTATTCAGAGTAACCCTAAATCCTAACAAGTCAATGACGAGGCTCACAAGTTTTATCCTTATTCTACATGTAAGTATCTAAGCTCCAAACAAATTTTATGTTTAAACAAGACAATAAAGAAGCTCTAAATTGATTACTTGTTGAATAAGTCGGGAATAAAGCTTTACGTGATTTTCATTCATTTATTGAGAGTAACCCTAAATCCTAACAAGTCAATGACGAAGCTCACAAGTTTTATCCTTATTCTACATGTAAGTATCTAAGCTCCAAACAAATTTTATGTTAAAACAAGACAATAAAGAAGCTCTAAATGGATTACTTGTTGAATAAGTCGGGAATAAAGCTCTAAGTGGTTTGGATTGAGAGAAAACCCTAAAATCTAAAAAGTTGGTAATGTGTATATGAAATTAATTGCTTATTCAATAAGTAAATATCTAAGGGTAAATCAAGTTCATTTTTATTTAAAAAGTCAATAATGAAGCTCTAAATGAATTACTTGTAAAATAAGTCAAGAATAAAGCTTTACGTGATTTTCATTCATTTATTGAGAGTAACCCTAAATCCTAACAAGTCAATGACGAGGCTTACAAGTTTTATCCTTATTCTACATATAAGTATCTAAGCTCCAAACAAATTTTATGTTTAAACAAGACAATAAAGAAGCTCTAAATTGATTACTTGTTGAATAAGTCGGGAATAAAGCTTTACGTGATTTTCATTCATTTATTGAGAGTAACCCTAAATCCTAACAAGTCAATGACGAAGCTCACAAGTTTTATCCTTATTCTACATGTAAGTATCTAAGCTCCAAACAAATTTTATGTTAAAACAAGACAATAAAGAAGCTCTAAATGGATTACTTGTTGAATAAGTCGGGAATAAAGCTCTAAGTGGTTTGGATTCAGATGAAACCCTAAAATCTAAAAAGTTGGTAATGTGTATATGAAATTAATTTCTTATTCAATAAGTAAATATTCAAGGGTAAATCAAGTTCATTTTTATTTAAAAAGTCAATAATGAAGCTCTAAATGATTTTTTTGTAAAATAAGTCAAGAATAAAGCTTTACGTGATTTTCATTCATTTATTGAGAGTAACCCTAAATCCTAACAAGTCAATGACGAGGCTCACAAGTTTTATCCTTATTCTACATGTAAGTATCTAAGCTCCAAACAAATTTTATGTTTAAACAAGACAATAAAGAAGCTCTAAATGGATTACTTGTTGAATAAGTCGTGAATAAAGCTCTAAGTGGTTTGGATTGAGAGGAAACCCTAAAATCTAAAAAGTTGGTAATGTGTATATGAAATTAATTCCTTATTCAATAAGTAAATATCTAAGGGTAAATCAAGTTCATTTTTATTTAAAAAGTCAATAATGAAGCTCTAAATGAATTTCTTGTAAAATAAGTCAAGAATAAAGCTTTACGTGATTTTCATTCATTTATTGAGAGTAACCCTAAATCCTAAAAAGTCAATGACGAGGCTCACAAGTTTTATCCTTATTCTACATGTAAGTATCTAAACTCCAAACAAATTTTATGTTTAAACAAGACAATAAAGAAGCTCTAAATTGATTACTTGTTGAATAAGTCGGGAATAAAGCTTTACGTGATTTTCATTCATTTATTGAGAGTAACCCTAAATCCTAACAAGTCAATGACGAAGCTCACAAATTTTATCCTTATTCTACATGTAAGTATCTAAGCTCCAAACAAATTTTATGTTTAAACAAGACAATAAAGAAGCTCTAAATGGATTACTTGTTGAATAAGTCGGGAATAAAGCTCTAAGTGGTTTGGATTGAGAGGAAACCCTAAAATCTAAAAAGTTGGTAATGTGTATATGAAATTAATTGCTTATTCAATAAGTAAATATCTAAGGGTAAATCAAGTTCATTTTTATTTAAAAAGTCAATAATGAAGCTCTAAATGAATTTCTTGTAAAATAAGTCAAGAATAAAGCTTTACGTGATTTTCATTCATTTATTGAGAGTAATCCTAAATCCTAACAAGTCAATGACGAGGCTCACAAGTTTTATCCTTATTCTACATGTAAGTATCTAAGCTCCAAACAAATTTTATGTTTAAACAAGACAATAAAGAAGCTCTAAATTGATTACTTGTTGAATAAGTCGGGAATAAAGCTTTACGTGATTTTCATTCATTTATTGAGAGTAACCCTAAATCCTAACAAGTCAATGACGAAGCTCACAAGTTTTATCCTTATTCTACATGTAAGTATCTAAGCTCCAAACAAATTTTATGTTAAAACAAGACAATAAAGAAGCTCTAAATGGATTACTTGTTGAATAAGTCGGGAATAAAGCTCTAAGTGGTTTGGATTGAGAGAAAACCCTAAAATCTAAAAAGTTGGTAATGTGTATATGAAATTAATTCCTTATTCAATAAGTAAATATCTAAGGGTAAATCAAGTTCATTTTTATTTAAAAAGTCAATAATGAAGCTCTAAATGAATTTCTTGTCAAATAAGTCAAGAATAAAGCTTTACGTGATTTTCATTCATTTATTGAGAGTAACCCTAAATCCTAAAAAGTCAATGACGAGGCTCACAAGTTTTATCCTTATTCTACATGTAAGTATCTAAGCTCCAAACAATTTTTATGTTTAAACAAGACAATAAAGAAGCTCTAAATTGATTACTTGTTGAATAAGTCGGGAATAAAGCTTTACGTGATTTTCATTCATTTATTGAGAGTAACCCTAAATCCTAACAAGTCAATGACGAAGCTCGCAAGTTTTATCCTTATTCTACATGTAAGTATCTAAGCTCCAAACAAATTTTATGTTTAAACAAGACAATAAAGAAGCTCTAAATGGATTACTTGTTGAATAAGTCGTGAATAAAGCTCTAAGTGGTTTGGATTGAGAGGAAACCCTAAAATCTAAAAAGTTGGTAATGTGTATATGAAATTAATTCCTTATTCAATAAGTAAATATCTAAGGGTAAATCAAGTTCATTTTTATTTAAAAAGTCAATAATGAAGCTCTAAATGAATTTCTTGTAAAATAAGTCAAGAATAAAGCTTTACGTGATTTTCATTCATTTATTGAGAGTAACTCTAAATCCTAAAAAGTCAATGACGAGGCTCACAAGTTTTATCATTATTCTACATGTAAGTATCTAAGCTCCAAACAAATTTTATGTTTAAACAAGACAATAAAGAAGCTCTAAATTGATTACTTGTTGAATAAGTCGGGAATAAAACTTTACGTGATTTTCATTCATTTATTGAGAGTAACCCTAAATCCTAACAAGTCAATGACGAAGCTCACAAATTTTATCCTTATTCTACATGTAAGTATCTAAGCTCCAAACAAATTTTATGTTTAAACAAGACAATAAAGAAGCTCTAAATGGATTACTTGTTGAATAAGTCGGGAATAAAGCTCTAAGTGGTTTGGATTGAGAGGAAACCCTAAAATCTAAAAAGTTGGTAATGTGTATATGAAATTAATTGCTTATTCAATAAGTAAATATCTAAGGGTAAATCAAGTTCATTTTTATTTAAAAAGTCAATAATGAAGCTCTAAATGAATTTCTTGTAAAATAAGTCAAGAATAAAGCTTTACGTGATTTTCATTCATTTATTGAGAGTAACCCTAAATCCTAACAAGTCAATGACGAGGCTCACAAGTTTTATCCTTATTCTACATGTAAGTATCTAAGCTCCAAACAAATTTTATGTTTAAACAAGACAATAAAGAAGCTCTAAATTGATTACTTGTTGAATAAGTCGGGAATAAAGCTTTACGTGATTTTCATTCATTTATTGAGAGTAACCCTAAATCCTAACAAGTCAATGACGAAGCTCACAAGTTTTATCCTTATTCTACATGTAAGTATCTAAGCTCCAAACAAATTTTATGTTAAAACAAGACAATAAAGAAGCTCTAAATGGATTACTTGTTGAATAAGTCGGGAATAAAGCTCTAAGTGGTTTGGATTGAGAGAAAACCCTAAAATCTAAAAAGTTGGTAATGTGTATATGAAATTAATTCCTTATTCAATAAGTAAATATCTAAGGGTAAATCAAGTTCATTTTTATTTAAAAAGTCAATAATGAAGCTCTAAATGAATTTCTTGTCAAATAAGTCAAGAATAAAGCTTTACGTGATTTTCATTCATTTATTGAGAGTAACCCTAAATCCTAAAAAGTCAATGACGAGGCTCACAAGTTTTATCCTTATTCTACATGTAAGTATCTAAGCTGCAAACAATTTTTATGTTTAAACAAGACAATAAAGAAGCTCTAAATTGATTACTTGTTGAATAAGTCGGGAATAAAGCTTTAAGTGATTTTCATTCATTTATTGAGAGTAACCCTAAATCCTAACAAGTCAATGACGAAGCTCGCAAATTTTATCCTTATTCTACATGTAAGTATCTAAGCTCCAAACAAATTTTATGTTTAAACAAGACAATAAAGAAGCTCTAAATGGATTACTTGTTGAATAAGTCGGGAATAAAGCTCTAAGTGGTTTGGATTGAGAGGAAACCCTAAAATCTAAAAAGTTGGTAATGTGTATATGAAACTAATTGCTTATTCAATAAGTAAATATCTAAGGGTAAATCAAGTTCATTTTTATTTAAAAAGTCAATAATGAAGCTCTAAATGAATTTCTTGTAAAATAAGTCAAGAATAAAGCTTTACGTGATTTTCATTCATTTATTGAGAGTAACCCTAAATCCTAACAAGTCAATGACGAGGCTCACAAGTTTTATCCTTATTCTACATGTAAGTATCTAAGCTCCAAACAAATTTTATGTTTAAACAAGACAATAAAGAAGCTCTAAATTGATTACTTGTTGAATAAGTCGGGAATAAAGCTTTACGTGATTTTCATTCATTTATTGAGAGTAACCCTAAATCCTAACAAGTCAATGACGAAGCTCACAAGTTTTATCCTTATTCTACATGTAAGTATCTAAGCTCCAAACAAATTTTATGTTAAAACAAGACAATAAAGAAGCTCTAAATGGATTACTTGTTGAATAAGTCGGAAATAAAGCTCTAAGTGGTTTGGATTGAGAGGAAACCCTAAAATCTAAAAAGTTGGTAATGTGTATATGAAATTAATTGCTTATTCAATAAGTAAATATCTAAGGGTAAATCAAGTTCATTTTTATTTAAAAAGTCAATAATGAAGCTCTAAATGAATTTCTTGTAAAATAAGTCAAGAATAAAGCTTTACGTGATTTTCATTCATTTATTCAGAGTAACCCTAAATCCTAACAAGTCAATGACGAGGCTCACAAGTTTTATCCTTATTCTACATGTAAGTATCTAAGCTCCAAACAAATTTTATGTTTAAACAAGACAATAAAGAAGCTCTAAATTGATTACTTGTTGAATAAGTCGGGAATAAAGCTTTACGTGATTTTCATTCATTTATTGAGAGTAACCCTAAATCCTAACAAGTCAATGACGAAGCTCACAAATTTTATCCTTATTCTACATGTAAGTATCTAAGCTCCAAACAAATTTTATGTTTAAACAAGACAATAAAGAAGCTCTAAATGGATTACTTGTTGAATAAGTCGGGAATAAAGCTCTAAGTGGTTTGGATTGAGAGGAAACCCTAAAATCTAAAAAGTTGGTAATGTGTATATGAAATTAATTGCTTATTCAATAAGTAAATATCTAAGGGTAAATCAAGTTCATTTTTATTTAAAAAGTCAATAATGAAGCTCTAAATGAATTTCTTGTAAAATAAGTCAAGAATAAAGCTTTACGTGATTTTCATTCATTTATTGAGAGTAACCCTAAATCCTAACAAGTCAATGACGAGGCTCACAAGTTTTATCCTTATTCTACATGTAAGTATCTAAGCTCCAAACAAATTTTATGTTTAAACAAGACAATAAAGAAGCTCTAAATTGATTACTTGTTGAATAAGTCGGGAATAAAGCTTTACGTGATTTTCATTCATTTATTGAGAGTAACCCTAAATCCTAACAAGTCAATGACGAAGCTCACAAGTTTTATCCTTATTCTACATGTAAGTATCTAAGCTCCAAACAAATTTTATGTTAAAACAAGACAATAAAGAAGCTCTAAATGGATTACTTGTTGAATAAGTCGGGAATAAAGCTCTAAGTGGTTTGGATTGAGAGAAAACCCTAAAATCTAAAAAGTTGGTAATGTGTATATGAAATTAATTCCTTATTCAATAAGTAAATATCTAAGGGTAAATCAAGTTCATTTTTATTTAAAAAGTCAATAATGAAGCTCTAAATGAATTTCTTGTCAAATAAGTCAAGAATAAAGCTTTACGTGATTTTCATTCATTTATTGAGAGTAACCCTAAATCCTAAAAAGTCAATGACGAGGCTCACAAGTTTTATCCTTATTCTACATGTAAGTATCTAAGCTGCAAACAATTTTTATGTTTAAACAAGACAATAAAGAAGCTCTAAATTGATTACTTGTTGAATAAGTCGGGAATAAAGCTTTAAGTGATTTTCATTCATTTATTGAGAGTAACCCTAAATCCTAACAAGTCAATGACGAAGCTCGCAAATTTTATCCTTATTCTACATGTAAGTATCTAAACTCCAAACAAATTTTATGTTTAAACAAGACAATAAAGAAGCTCTAAATGGATTACTTGTTGAATAAGTCGGGAATAAAGCTCTAAGTGGTTTGGATTGAGAGGAAACCCTAAAATCTAAAAAGTTGGTAATGTGTATATGAAACTAATTGCTTATTCAATAAGTAAATATCTAAGGGTAAATCAAGTTCATTTTTATTTAAAAAGTCAATAATGAAGCTCTAAATGAATTTCTTGTAAAATAAGTCAAGAATAAAGCTTTACGTGATTTTCATTCATTTATTGAGAGTAACCCTAAATCCTAACAAGTCAATGACGAGGCTCACAAGTTTTATCCTTATTCTACATGTAAGTATCTAAGCTCCAAACAAATTTTATGTTTAAACAAGACAATAAAGAAGCTCTAAATTGATTACTTGTTGAATAAGTCGGGAATAAAGCTTTACGTGATTTTCATTCATTTATTGAGAGTAACCCTAAATCCTAACAAGTCAATGACGAAGCTCACAAGTTTTATCCTTATTCTACATGTAAGTATCTAAGCTCCAAACAAATTTTATGTTAAAACAAGACAATAAAGAAGCTCTAAATGGATTACTTGTTGAATAAGTCGGAAATAAAGCTCTAAGTGGTTTGGATTGAGAGGAAACCCTAAAATCTAAAAAGTTGGTAATGTGTATATGAAATTAATTGCTTATTCAATAAGTAAATATCTAAGGGTAAATCAAGTTCATTTTTATTTAAAAAGTCAATAATGAAGCTCTAAATGAATTTCTTGTAAAATAAGTCAAGAATAAAGCTTTACGTGATTTTCATTCATTTATTCAGAGTAACCCTAAATCCTAACAAGTCAATGACGAGGCTCACAAGTTTTATCCTTATTCTACATGTAAGTATCTAAGCTCCAAACAAATTTTATGTTTAAACAAGACAATAAAGAAGCTCTAAATTGATTACTTGTTGAATAAGTCGGGAATAAAGCTTTACGTGATTTTCATTCATTTATTGAGAGTAACCCTAAATCCTAACAAGTCAATGACGAAGCTCACAAGTTTTATCCTTATTCTACATGTAAGTATCTAAGCTCCAAACAAATTTTATGTTAAAACAAGACAATAAAGAAGCTCTAAATGGATTACTTGTTGAATAAGTCGGGAATAAAGCTCTAAGTGGTTTGGATTGAGAGAAAACCCTAAAATCTAAAAAGTTGGTAATGTGTATATGAAATTAATTGCTTATTCAATAAGTAAATATCTAAGGGTAAATCAAGTTCATTTTTATTTAAAAAGTCAATAATGAAGCTCTAAATGAATTTCTTGTAAAATAAGTCAAGAATAAAGCTTTACGTGATTTTCATTCATTTATTCAGAGTAACCCTAAATCCTAACAAGTCAATGACGAGGCTCACAAGTTTTATCCTTATTCTACATGTAAGTATCTAAGCTCCAAACAAATTTTATGTTTAAACAAGACAATAAAGAAGCTCTAAATTGATTACTTGTTGAATAAGTCGGGAATAAAGCTTTACGTGATTTTCATTCATTTATTGAGAGTAACCCTAAATCCTAACAAGTCAATGACGAAGCTCACAAGTTTTATCCTTATTCTACATGTAAGTATCTAAGCTCCAAACAAATTTTATGTTAAAACAAGACAATAAAGAAGCTCTAAATGGATTACTTGTTGAATAAGTCGGGAATAAAGCTCTAAGTGGTTTGGATTGAGAGAAAACCCTAAAATCTAAAAAGTTGGTAATGTGTATATGAAATTAATTGCTTATTCAATAAGTAAATATCTAAGGGTAAATCAAGTTCATTTTTATTTAAAAAGTCAATAATGAAGCTCTAAATGAATTACTTGTAAAATAAGTCAAGAATAAAGCTTTACGTGATTTTCATTCATTTATTGAGAGTAACCCTAAATCCTAACATGTCAATGACGAGGCTTACAAGTTTTATCCTTATTCTACATATAAGTATCTAAGCTCCAAACAAATTTTATGTTTAAACAAGACAATAAAGAAGCTCTAAATTGATTACTTGTTGAATAAGTCGGGAATAAAGCTTTACGTGATTTTCATTCATTTATTGAGAGTAACCCTAAATCCTAACAAGTCAATGACGAAGCTCACAAGTTTTATCCTTATTCTACATGTAAGTATCTAAGCTCCAAACAAATTTTATGTTAAAACAAGACAATAAAGAAGCTCTAAATGGATTACTTGTTGAATAAGTCGGGAATAAAGCTCTAAGTGGTTTGGATTCAGATGAAACCCTAAAATCTAAAAAGTTGGTAATGTGTATATGAAATTAATTTCTTATTCAATAAGTAAATATTCAAGGGTAAATCAAGTTCATTTTTATTTAAAAAGTCAATAATGAAGCTCTAAATGATTTTTTTGTAAAATAAGTCAAGAATAAAGCTTTACGTGATTTTCATTCATTTATTGAGAGTAACCCTAAATCCTAACAAGTCAATGACGAGGCTCACAAGTTTTATCCTTATTCTACATGTAAGTATCTAAGCTCCAGGCAAATTTTATGTTTAAACAAGACAATAAAGAAGCTCTAAATTGATTACTTGTTGAATAAGTCGGGAATAAAGCTTCACCTGATTTTCATTCATTTATTGAGAGTAACCCTAAATCCTAACAAGTCAATGACGAGGCTCACAAGTTTTATCCTTATTCTACATGTAAGTATCTAAGCTCCAAACAAATTTTATGTTTAAACAAGACAATAAAGAAGCTCTAAATTGATTACTTGTTGAATAAGTCGGGAATAAAGCTTTACGTGATTTTCATTCATTTATTGAGAGTAACCCTAAATCCTAACAAGTCAATGACGAAGCTCACAAGTTTTATCCTTATTCTACATGTAAGTATCTAAGCTCCAAACAAATTTTATGTTTAAACAAGACAATAAAGAAGCTCTAAATGGATTACTTGTTGAATAAGTCGTGAATAAAGCTCTAAGTGGTTTGGATTGAGAGGAAACCCTAAAATCTAAAAAGTTGGTAATGTGTATATGAAATTAATTCCTTATTCAATAAGTAAATATCTAAGGGTAAATCAAGTTCATTTTTATTTAAAAAGTCAATAATGAAGCTCTAAATGAATTTCTTGTAAAATAAGTCAAGAATAAAGCTTTACGTGATTTTCATTCATTTATTGAGAGTAACCCTAAATCCTAAAAAGTCAATGACGAGGCTCACAAGTTTTATCCTTATTCTACATGTAAGTATCTAAGCTCCAAACAAATTTTATGTTTAAACAAGACAATAAAGAAGCTCTAAATTGATTACTTGTTGAATAAGTCGGGAATAAAGCTTTACGTGATTTTCATTCATTTATTGAGAGTAACCCTAAATCCTAACAAGTCAATGACGAAGCTCACAAATTTTATCCTTATTCTACATGTAAGTATCTAAGCTCCAAACAAATTTTATGTTTAAACAAGACAATAAAGAAGCTCTAAATGGATTACTTGTTGAATAAGTCGGGAATAAAGCTCTAAGTGGTTTGGATTGAGAGGAAACCCTAAAATCTAAAAAGTTGGTAATGTGTATATGAAATTAATTGCTTATTCAATAAGTAAATATCTAAGGGTAAATCAAGTTCATTTTTATTTAAAAAGTCAATAATGAAGCTCTAAATGAATTTCTTGTAAAATAAGTCAAGAATAAAGCTTTACGTGATTTTCATTCATTTATTGAGAGTAACCCTAAATCCTAACAAGTCAATGACGAGGCTCACAAGTTTTATCCTTATTCTACATGTAAGTATCTAAGCTCCAAACAAATTTTATGTTAAAACAAGACAATAAAGAAGCTCTAAATGGATTACTTGTTGAATAAGTCGGGAATAAAGCTCTAAGTGGTTTGGATTGAGAGAAAACCCTAAAATCTAAAAAGTTGGTAATGTGTATATGAAATTAATTCCTTATTCAATAAGTAAATATCTAAGGGTAAATCAAGTTCATTTTTATTTAAAAAGTCAATAATGAAGCTCTAAATGAATTTCTTGTCAAATAAGTCAAGAATAAAGCTTTACGTGATTTTCATTCATTTATTGAGAGTAACCCTAAATCCTAAAAAGTCAATGACGAGGCTCACAAGTTTTATCCTTATTCTACATGTAAGTATCTAAGCTGCAAACAATTTTTATGTTTAAACAAGACAATAAAGAAGCTCTAAATTGATTACTTGTTGAATAAGTCGGGAATAAAGCTTTAAGTGATTTTCATTCATTTATTGAGAGTAACCCTAAATCCTAACAAGTCAATGACGAAGCTCGCAAATTTTATCCTTATTCTACATGTAAGTATCTAAACTCCAAACAAATTTTATGTTTAAACAAGACAATAAAGAAGCTCTAAATGGATTACTTGTTGAATAAGTCGGGAATAAAGCTCTAAGTGGTTTGGATTGAGAGGAAACCCTAAAATCTAAAAAGTTGGTAATGTGTATATGAAACTAATTGCTTATTCAATAAGTAAATATCTAAGGGTAAATCAAGTTCATTTTTATTTAAAAAGTCAATAATGAAGCTCTAAATGAATTTCTTGTAAAATAAGTCAAGAATAAAGCTTTACGTGATTTTCATTCATTTATTGAGAGTAACCCTAAATCCTAACAAGTCAATGACGAGGCTCACAAGTTTTATCCTTATTCTACATGTAAGTATCTAAGCTCCAAACAAATTTTATGTTTAAACAAGACAATAAAGAAGCTCTAAATTGATTACTTGTTGAATAAGTCGGGAATAAAGCTTTACGTGATTTTCATTCATTTATTGAGAGTAACCCTAAATCCTAACAAGTCAATGACGAAGCTCACAAGTTTTATCCTTATTCTACATGTAAGTATCTAAGCTCCAAACAAATTTTATGTTAAAACAAGACAATAAAGAAGCTCTAAATGGATTACTTGTTGAATAAGTCGGAAATAAAGCTCTAAGTGGTTTGGATTGAGAGGAAACCCTAAAATCTAAAAAGTTGGTAATGTGTATATGAAATTAATTGCTTATTCAATAAGTAAATATCTAAGGGTAAATCAAGTTCATTTTTATTTAAAAAGTCAATAATGAAGCTCTAAATGAATTTCTTGTAAAATAAGTCAAGAATAAAGCTTTACGTGATTTTCATTCATTTATTCAGAGTAACCCTAAATCCTAACAAGTCAATGACGAGGCTCACAAGTTTTATCCTTATTCTACATGTAAGTATCTAAGCTCCAAACAAATTTTATGTTTAAACAAGACAATAAAGAAGCTCTAAATTGATTACTTGTTGAATAAGTCGGGAATAAAGCTTTACGTGATTTTCATTCATTTATTGAGAGTAACCCTAAATCCTAACAAGTCAATGACGAAGCTCACAAGTTTTATCCTTATTCTACATGTAAGTATCTAAGCTCCAAACAAATTTTATGTTAAAACAAGACAATAAAGAAGCTCTAAATGGATTACTTGTTGAATAAGTCGGGAATAAAGCTCTAAGTGGTTTGGATTGAGAGAAAACCCTAAAATCTAAAAAGTTGGTAATGTGTATATGAAATTAATTGCTTATTCAATAAGTAAATATCTAAGGGTAAATCAAGTTCATTTTTATTTAAAAAGTCAATAATGAAGCTCTAAATGAATTTCTTGTAAAATAAGTCAAGAATAAAGCTTTACGTGATTTTCATTCATTTATTCAGAGTAACCCTAAATCCTAACAAGTCAATGACGAGGCTCACAAGTTTTATCCTTATTCTACATGTAAGTATCTAAGCTCCAAACAAATTTTATGTTTAAACAAGACAATAAAGAAGCTCTAAATTGATTACTTGTTGAATAAGTCGGGAATAAAGCTTTACGTGATTTTCATTCATTTATTGAGAGTAACCCTAAATCCTAACAAGTCAATGACGAAGCTCACAAGTTTTATCCTTATTCTACATGTAAGTATCTAAGCTCCAAACAAATTTTATGTTAAAACAAGACAATAAAGAAGCTCTAAATGGATTACTTGTTGAATAAGTCGGGAATAAAGCTCTAAGTGGTTTGGATTGAGAGAAAACCCTAAAATCTAAAAAGTTGGTAATGTGTATATGAAATTAATTGCTTATTCAATAAGTAAATATCTAAGGGTAAATCAAGTTCATTTTTATTTAAAAAGTCAATAATGAAGCTCTAAATGAATTACTTGTAAAATAAGTCAAGAATAAAGCTTTACGTGATTTTCATTCATTTATTGAGAGTAACCCTAAATCCTAACATGTCAATGACGAGGCTTACAAGTTTTATCCTTATTCTACATATAAGTATCTAAGCTCCAAACAAATTTTATGTTTAAACAAGACAATAAAGAAGCTCTAAATTGATTACTTGTTGAATAAGTCGGGAATAAAGCTTTACGTGATTTTCATTCATTTATTGAGAGTAACCCTAAATCCTAACAAGTCAATGACGAAGCTCACAAGTTTTATCCTTATTCTACATGTAAGTATCTAAGCTCCAAACAAATTTTATGTTAAAACAAGACAATAAAGAAGCTCTAAATGGATTACTTGTTGAATAAGTCGGGAATAAAGCTCTAAGTGGTTTGGATTCAGATGAAACCCTAAAATCTAAAAAGTTGGTAATGTGTATATGAAATTAATTTCTTATTCAATAAGTAAATATTCAAGGGTAAATCAAGTTCATTTTTATTTAAAAAGTCAATAATGAAGCTCTAAATGATTTTTTTGTAAAATAAGTCAAGAATAAAGCTTTACGTGATTTTCATTCATTTATTGAGAGTAACCCTAAATCCTAACAAGTCAATGACGAGGCTCACAAGTTTTATCCTTATTCTACATGTAAGTATCTAAGCTCCAGGCAAATTTTATGTTTAAACAAGACAATAAAGAAGCTCTAAATTGATTACTTGTTGAATAAGTCGGGAATAAAGCTTCACCTGATTTTCATTCATTTATTGAGAGTAACCCTAAATCCTAACAAGTCAATGACGAGGCTCACAAGTTTTATCCTTATTCTACATGTAAGTATCTAAGCTCCAAACAAATTTTATGTTTAAACAAGACAATAAAGAAGCTCTAAATTGATTACTTGTTGAATAAGTCGGGAATAAAGCTTTACGTGATTTTCATTCATTTATTGAGAGTAACCCTAAATCCTAACAAGTCAATGACGAAGCTCACAAGTTTTATCCTTATTCTACATGTAAGTATCTAAGCTCCAAACAAATTTTATGTTTAAACAAGACAATAAAGAAGCTCTAAATGGATTACTTGTTGAATAAGTCGTGAATAAAGCTCTAAGTGGTTTGGATTGAGAGGAAACCCTAAAATCTAAAAAGTTGGTAATGTGTATATGAAATTAATTCCTTATTCAATAAGTAAATATCTAAGGGTAAATCAAGTTCATTTTTATTTAAAAAGTCAATAATGAAGCTCTAAATGAATTTCTTGTAAAATAAGTCAAGAATAAAGCTTTACGTGATTTTCATTCATTTATTGAGAGTAACCCTAAATCCTAAAAAGTCAATGACGAGGCTCACAAGTTTTATCCTTATTCTACATGTAAGTATCTAAGCTCCAAACAAATTTTATGTTTAAACAAGACAATAAAGAAGCTCTAAATTGATTACTTGTTGAATAAGTCGGGAATAAAGCTTTACGTGATTTTCATTCATTTATTGAGAGTAACCCTAAATCCTAACAAGTCAATGACGAAGCTCACAAATTTTATCCTTATTCTACATGTAAGTATCTAAGCTCCAAACAAATTTTATGTTTAAACAAGACAATAAAGAAGCTCTAAATGGATTACTTGTTGAATAAGTCGGGAATAAAGCTCTAAGTGGTTTGGATTGAGAGGAAACCCTAAAATCTAAAAAGTTGGTAATGTGTATATGAAATTAATTGCTTATTCAATAAGTAAATATCTAAGGGTAAATCAAGTTCATTTTTATTTAAAAAGTCAATAATGAAGCTCTAAATGAATTTCTTGTAAAATAAGTCAAGAATAAAGCTTTACGTGATTTTCATTCATTTATTGAGAGTAACCCTAAATCCTAACAAGTCAATGACGAGGCTCACAAGTTTTATCCTTATTCTACATGTAAGTATCTAAGCTCCAAACAAATTTTATGTTTAAACAAGACAATAAAGAAGCTCTAAATTGATTACTTGTTGAATAAGTCGGGAATAAAGCTTTACGTGATTTTCATTCATTTATTGAGAGTAACCCTAAATCCTAACAAGTCAATGACGAAGCTCACAAGTTTTATCCTTATTCTACATGTAAGTATCTAAGCTCCAAACAAATTTTATGTTAAAACAAGACAATAAAGAAGCTCTAAATGGATTACTTGTTGAATAAGTCGGGAATAAAGCTCTAAGTGGTTTGGATTGAGAGAAAACCCTAAAATCTAAAAAGTTGGTAATGTGTATATGAAATTAATTCCTTATTCAATAAGTAAATATCTAAGGGTAAATCAAGTTCATTTTTATTTAAAAAGTCAATAATGAAGCTCTAAATGAATTTCTTGTCAAATAAGTCAAGAATAAAGCTTTACGTGATTTTCATTCATTTATTGAGAGTAACCCTAAATCCTAAAAAGTCAATGACGAGGCTCACAAGTTTTATCCTTATTCTACATGTAAGTATCTAAGCTCCAAACAATTTTTATGTTTAAACAAGACAATAAAGAAGCTCTAAATTGATTACTTGTTGAATAAGTCGGGAATAAAGCTTTACGTGATTTTCATTCATTTATTGAGAGTAACCCTAAATCCTAACAAGTCAATGACGAAGCTCGCAAGTTTTATCCTTATTCTACATGTAAGTATCTAAGCTCCAAACAAATTTTATGTTTAAACAAGACAATAAAGAAGCTCTAAATGGATTATTTGTTGAATAAGTCGTGAATAAAGCTCTAAGTGGTTTGGATTGAGAGGAAACCCTAAAATCTAAAAAGTTGGTAATGTGTATATGAAATTAATTCCTTATTCAATAAGTAAATATCTAAGGGTAAATCAAGTTCATTTTTATTTAAAAAGTCAATAATGAAGCTCTAAATGAATTTCTTGTAAAATAAGTCAAGAATAAAGCTTTACGTGATTTTCATTCATTTATTGAGAGTAACCCTAAATCCTAAAAAGTCAATGACGAGGCTCACAAGTTTTATCATTATTCTACATGTAAGTATCTAAGCTCCAAACAAATTTTATGTTTAAACAAGACAATAAAGAAGCTCTAAATTGATTACTTGTTGAATAAGTCGGGAATAAAGCTTTACGTGATTTTCATTCATTTATTGAGAGTAACCCTAAATCCTAACAAGTCAATGACGAAGCTCACAAATTTTATCCTTATTCTACATGTAAGTATCTAAGCTCCAAACAAATTTTATGTTTAAACAAGACAATAAAGAAGCTCTAAATGGATTACTTGTTGAATAAGTCGGGAATAAAGCTCTAAGTGGTTTGGATTGAGAGGAAACCCTAAAATCTAAAAAGTTGGTAATGTGTATATGAAATTAATTGCTTATTCAATAAGTAAATATCTAAGGGTAAATCAAGTTCATTTTTATTTAAAAAGTCAATAATGAAGCTCTAAATGAATTTCTTGTAAAATAAGTCAAGAATAAAGCTTTACGTGATTTTCATTCATTTATTGAGAGTAACCCTAAATCCTAACAAGTCAATGACGAGGCTCACAAGTTTTATCCTTATTCTACATGTAAGTATCTAAGCTCCAAACAAATTTTATGTTTAAACAAGACAATAAAGAAGCTCTAAATTGATTACTTGTTGAATAAGTCGGGAATAAAGCTTTACGTGATTTTCATTCATTTATTGAGAGTAACCCTAAATCCTAACAAGTCAATGACGAAGCTCACAAGTTTTATCCTTATTCTACATGTAAGTATCTAAGCTCCAAACAAATTTTATGTTAAAACAAGACAATAAAGAAGCTCTAAATGGATTACTTGTTGAATAAGTCGGGAATAAAGCTCTAAGTGGTTTGGATTGAGAGAAAACCCTAAAATCTAAAAAGTTGGTAATGTGTATATGAAATTAATTCCTTATTCAATAAGTAAATATCTAAGGGTAAATCAAGTTCATTTTTATTTAAAAAGTCAATAATGAAGCTCTAAATGAATTTCTTGTCAAATAAGTCAAGAATAAAGCTTTACGTGATTTTTATTCATTTATTGAGAGTAACCCTAAATCCTAAAAAGTCAATGACGAGGCTCACAAGTTTTATCCTTATTCTACATGTAAGTATCTAAGCTGCAAACAATTTTTATGTTTAAACAAGACAATAAAGAAGCTCTAAATTGATTACTTGTTGAATAAGTCGGGAATAAAGCTTTAAGTGATTTTCATTCATTTATTGAGAGTAACCCTAAATCCTAACAAGTCAATGACGAAGCTCGCAAATTTTATCCTTATTCTACATGTAAGTATCTAAGCTCCAAACAAATTTTATGTTTAAACAAGACAATAAAGAAGCTCTAAATGGATTACTTGTTGAATAAGTCGGGAATAAAGCTCTAAGTGGTTTGGATTGAGAGGAAACCCTAAAATCTAAAAAGTTGGTAATGTGTATATGAAACTAATTGCTTATTCAATAAGTAAATATCTAAGGGTAAATCAAGTTCATTTTTATTTAAAAAGTCAATAATGAAGCTCTAAATGAATTTCTTGTAAAATAAGTCAAGAATAAAGCTTTACGTGATTTTCATTCATTTATTGAGAGTAACCCTAAATCCTAACAAGTCAATGACGAGGCTCACAAGTTTTATCCTTATTCTACATGTAAGTATCTAAGCTCCAAACAAATTTTATGTTTAAACAAGACAATAAAGAAGCTCTAAATTGATTACTTGTTGAATAAGTCGGGAATAAAGCTTTACGTGATTTTCATTCATTTATTGAGAGTAACCCTAAATCCTAACAAGTCAATGACGAAGCTCACAAGTTTTATCCTTATTCTACATGTAAGTATCTAAGCTCCAAACAAATTTTATGTTAAAACAAGACAATAAAGAAGCTCTAAATGGATTACTTGTTGAATAAGTCGGAAATAAAGCTCTAAGTGGTTTGGATTGAGAGGAAACCCTAAAATCTAAAAAGTTGGTAATGTGTATATGAAATTAATTGCTTATTCAATAAGTAAATATCTAAGGGTAAATCAAGTTCATTTTTATTTAAAAAGTCAATAATGAAGTTCTAAATGAATTTCTTGTAAAATAAGTCAAGAATAAAGCTTTACGTGATTTTCATTCATTTATTCAGAGTAACCCTAAATCCTAACAAGTCAATGACGAGGCTCACAAGTTTTATCCTTATTCTACATGTAAGTATCTAAGCTCCAAACAAATTTTATGTTTAAACAAGACAATAAAGAAGCTCTAAATTGATTACTTGTTGAATAAGTCGGGAATAAAGCTTTACGTGATTTTCATTCATTTATTGAGAGTAACCCTAAATCCTAACAAGTCAATGACGAAGCTCACAAGTTTTATCCTTATTCTACATGTAAGTATCTAAGCTCCAAACAAATTTTATGTTAAAACAAGACAATAAAGAAGCTCTAAATGGATTACTTGTTGAATAAGTCGGGAATAAAGCTCTAAGTGGTTTGGATTGAGAGAAAACCCTAAAATCTAAAAAGTTGGTAATGTGTATATGAAATTAATTCCTTATTCAATAAGTAAATATCTAAGGGTAAATCAAGTTCATTTTTATTTAAAAAGTCAATAATGAAGCTCTAAATGAATTTCTTGTCAAATAAGTCAAGAATAAAGCTTTACGTGATTTTCATTCATTTATTGAGAGTAACCCTAATCCTAAAAAGTCAATGACGAGGCTCACAAGTTTTATCCTTATTCTACATGTAAGTATCTAAGCTCCAAACAAATTTTATGTTTAAACAAGACAATAAAGAAGCTCTAAATTGATTACTTGTTGAATAAGTCGGGAATAAAGCTTTACGTGATTTTCATTCATTTATTGAGAGTAACCCTAAATCCTAACAAGTCAATGACGAAGCTCGCAAATTTTATCCTTATTCTACATGTAAGTATCTAAGCTCCAAACAAATTTTATGTTTAAACAAGACAATAAAGAAGCTCTAAATGGATTACTTGTTGAATAAGTCGGGAATAAAGCTCTAAGTGGTTTGGATTGAGAGGAAACCCTAAAATCTAAAAAGTTGGTAATGTGTATATGAAATTAATTGCTTATTCAATAAGTAAATATCTAAGGGTAAATCAAGTTCATTTTTATTTAAAAAGTCAATAATGAAGCTCTAAATGAATTTCTTGTAAAATAAGTCAAGAATAAAGCTTTACGTGATTTTCATTCATTTATTGAGAGTAACCCTAAATCCTAAAAAGTCAATGACGAGGCTCACAAGTTTTATCATTATTCTACATGTAAGTATCTAAGCTCCAAACAAATTTTATGTTTAAACAAGACAATAAAGAAGCTCTAAATTGATTACTTGTTGAATAAGTCGGGAATAAAGCTTTACGTGATTTTCATTCATTTATTGAGAGTAACCCTAAATCCTAACAAGTCAATGACGAAGCTCACAAATTTTATCCTTATTCTACATGTAAGTATCTAAGCTCCAAACAAATTTTATGTTTAAACAAGACAATAAAGAAGCTCTAAATGGATTACTTGTTGAATAAGTCGGGAATAAAGCTCTAAGTGGTTTGGATTGAGAGGAAACCCTAAAATCTAAAAAGTTGGTAATGTGTATATGAAATTAATTGCTTATTCAATAAGTAAATATCTAAGGGTAAATCAAGTTCATTTTTATTTAAAAAGTCAATAATGAAGCTCTAAATGAATTTCTTGTAAAATAAGTCAAGAATAAAGCTTTACGTGATTTTCATTCATTTGTTGAGAGTAACCCTAAATCCTAACAAGTCAATGACGAGGCTCACAAGTTTTATCCTTATTCTACATGTAAGTATCTAAGCTCCAAACAAATTTTATGTTTAAACAAGACAATAAAGAAGCTCTAAATTGATTACTTGTTGAATAAGTCGGGAATAAAGCTTTACGTGATTTTCATTCATTTATTGAGAGTAACCCTAAATCCTAACAAGTCAATGACGAAGCTCACAAGTTTTATCCTTATTCTACATGTAAGTATCTAAGCTCCAAACAAATTTTATGTTAAAACAAGACAATAAAGAAGCTCTAAATGGATTACTTGTTGAATAAGTCGGGAATAAAGCTCTAAGTGGTTTGGATTGAGAGAAAACCCTAAAATCTAAAAAGTTGGTAATGTGTATATGAAATTAATTCCTTATTCAATAAGTAAATATCTAAGGGTAAATCAAGTTCATTTTTATTTAAAAAGTCAATAATGAAGCTCTAAATAAATTTCTTGTCAAATAAGTCAAGAATAAAGCTTTACGTGATTTTCATTCATTTATTGAGAGTAACCCTAAATCCTAAAAAGTCAATGACGAGGCTCACAAGTTTTATCCTTATTCTACATGTAAGTATCTAAGCTGCAAACAATTTTTATGTTTAAACAAGACAATAAAGAAGCTCTAAATTGATTACTTGTTGAATAAGTCGGGAATAAAGCTTTAAGTGATTTTCATTAATTTATTGAGAGTAACCCTAAATCCTAACAAGTCAATGACGAAGCTCGCAAATTTTATCCTTATTCTACATGTAAGTATCTAAGCTCCAAACAAATTTTATGTTTAAACAAGACAATAAAGAAGCTCTAAATGGATTACTTGTTGAATAAGTCGGGAATAAAGCTCTAAGTGGTTTGGATTGAGAGGAAACCCTAAAATCTAAAAAGTTGGTAATGTGTATATGAAACTAATTGCTTATTCAATAAGTAAATATCTAAGGGTAAATCAAGTTCATTTTTATTTAAAAAGTCAATAATGAAGCTCTAAATGAATTTCTTGTAAAATAAGTCAAGAATAAAGCTTTACGTGATTTTCATTCATTTATTGAGAGTAACCCTAAATCCTAACAAGTCAATGACGAGGCTCACAAGTTTTATCCTTATTCTACATGTAAGTATCTAAGCTCCAAACAAATTTTATGTTTAAACAAGACAATAAAGAAGCTCTAAATTGATTACTTGTTGAATAAGTCGGGAATAAAGCTTTACGTGATTTTCATTCATTTATTGAGAGTAACCCTAAATCCTAACAAGTCAATGACGAAGCTCGCAAATTTTATCCTTATTCTACATGTAAGTATCTAAGCTCCAAACAAATTTTATGTTTAAACAAGACAATAAAGAAGCTCTAAATGGATTACTTGTTGAATAAGTCGGGAATAAAGCTCTAAGTGGTTTGGATTGAGAGGAAACCCTAAAATCTAAAAAGTTGGTAATGTGTATATGAAATTAATTGCTTATTCAATAAGTAAATATCTAAGGGTAAATCAAGTTCATTTTTATTTAAAAAGTCAACAATGAAGCTCTAAATGAATTTCTTGTAAAATAAGTCAAGAATAAAGCTTTACGTGATTTTCATTCATTTATTGAGAGTAACCCTAAATCCTAACAAGTCAATGACGAGGCTCACAAGTTTTATCCTTATTCTACATGTAAGTATCTAAGCTCCAAACAAATTTTATGTTTAAACAAGACAATAAAGAAGCTCTAAATTGATTACTTGTTGAATAAGTCGGGAATAAAGCTTTACGTGATTTTCATTCATTTATTGAGAGTAACCCTAAATCCTAACAAGTCAATGACGAAGCTCACAAGTTTTATCCTTATTCTACATGTAAGTATCTAAGCTCCAAACAAATTTTATGTTAAAACAAGACAATAAAGAAGCTCTAAATGGATTACTTGTTGAATAAGTCGGGAATAAAGCTCTAAGTGGTTTGGATTCAGAGAAAACCCTAAAATCTAAAAAGTTGGTAATGTGTATATGAAATTAATTGCTTATTCAATAAGTAAATATCTAAGGGTAAATCAAGTTCATTTTTATTTAAAAAGTCAATAATGAAGCTCTAAATGAATTTCTTGTAAAATAAGTCAAGAATAAAGATTTACGTGATTTTCAATCATTTATTGAGAGTAACCCTAAATCCTAACAAGTCAATGACGAGGCTCACGAGTTTTATCCTTATTCTACATGTAAGTATCTAAGCTCCAGGCAAATTTTATGTTTAAACAAGACAATAAAGAAGCTCTAAATTGATTACTTGTTGAATAAGTCGGGAATAAAGCTTGACCTGATTTTCATTCATTTATTGAGAGTAACCATAAATCCTAACAAGTCAATGACAAGGCTCACAAGTTTTATCCTTATTCTACATGTAAGTATCTAAGCTCCAAACAAATTTTATGTTTAAACAAGACAATAAAGAAGCTCTAAATTGATTACTTGTTGAATAAGTCGGGAATAAAGCTTTACGTGATTTTCATTCATTTATTGAGAGTAACCCTAAATCCTAACAAGTCAATGACGAAGCTCACAAGTTTTATCCTTATTCTACATGTAAGTATCTAAGCTCCAAACGAATTTTATGTTTAAACAAGACAATAAAGAAGCTCTAAATTGATTACTTGTTGAATAAGTCGGGAATAAAGATTTACGTGATTTTCATTCATTTATTGAGAGTAACCCTAAATCCTAACAAGTCAATGACGAAGCTCACAAGTTTTATCCTTATTCTACATGTAAGTATCTAAGCTCCAAACAAATTTTAAGTTAAAACAAGACAATAAAGAAGCTCTAAATGGATTACTTGTTGAATAAGTCGGAAATAAAGCTCTAAGTGGTTTGGATTGAGAGGAAACCCTAAAATCTAAAAAGTTGGTAATGTGTATATGAAATTAATTGCTTATTCAATAAGTAAATATTCAAGGGTAAATGAAGTTCATTTTTATTTAAAAAGTCAATAATGAAGCTCTAAATGAATTTCTTGTAAAATAAGTCAAGAATAAAGATTTACGTGATTTTCATTCATTTATTGAGAGTAACCCTAAATCCTAACAAGTCAATGACGAGGCTCACGAGTTTTATCCTTATTCTACATGTAAGTATCTAAGCTCCAGGCAAAATTTATGTTTAAACAAGACAATAAAGAAGCTCTAAATTGATTACTTGTTGAATAAGTCGGGAATAAAGCTTCACCTGATTTTCATTCATTTATTGAGAGTAACCATAAATCCTAACAAGTCAATGACAAGGCTCACAAGTTTTATCCTTATTCTACATGTAAGTATCTAAGCTCCAAACAAATTTTATGTTTAAACAAGACAATAAAGAAGCTCTAAATTGATTACTTGTTGAATAAGTCGGGAATAAAGCTTTACGTGATTTTCATTCATTTATTGAGAGTAACCCTAAATCCTAACAAGTCAATGACGAAGCTCACAAGTTTTATCCTTATTCTACATGTAAGTATCTAAGCTCCAAACAAATTTTATGTTTAAACAAGACAATAAAGAAGCTCTGAATGGATTACTTGTTGAATAAGTCGGGAATAAAGCTCTAAGTGGTTTGGATTGAGAGGAAACCCTAAAATCTAAAAAGTTGGTAATGTGTATATGAAATTAATTGCTTATTCAATAAGTAAATATCTAAGGGTAAATCAAGTTCATTTTTATTTAAAAAGTCAATAATGAAGCTCTAAATGAATTTCTTGTAAAATAAGTCAAGAATAAAGCTTTACGTGATTTTCATTCATTTATTGAGAGTAACCCTAAATCCTAACAAGTCAATGACGAGGCTCACGAGTTTTATCCTTATTCTACATGTAAGTATCTAAGCTCCAGGCAAATTTTATGTTTAAACAAGACAATAAAGAAGCTCTAAATTGATTACTTGTTGAATAAGTCGGGAATAAAGCTTCACCTGATTTTCATTCATTTATTGAGAGTAACCCTAAATCCTAACAAGTCAATGACGAGGCTCACAAGTTTTATCCTTATTCTACATGTAAGTATCTAAGCTCCAAACAAATTTTATGTTTAAACAAGACAATAAAGAAGCTCTAAATTGATTACTTGTTGAATAAGTCGGGAATAAAGCTTTACGTGATTTTCATTCATTTATTGAGAGTAACCCTAAATCCTAACAAGTCAATGACGAAGCTCACAAGTTTTATCCTTATTCTACATGTAAGTATCTAAGCTCCAAACAAATTTTATGTTTAAACAAGACAATAAAGAAGCTCTAAATGGATTACTTGTTGAATAAGTCGGGAATAAAGCTCTAAGTGGCTTGGATTGAGAGGAAACCCTAAAATCTAAAAAGTTGGTAATGTGTATATGAAATTAATTCCTTATTCAATAAGTAAATATCTAAGGGTAAATCAAGTTCATTTTTATTTAAAAATTCAATAATGAAGCTCTAAATGAATTTCTTGTAAAATAATTCAAGAATAAAGCTTTACGTGATTTTCATTCATTTATTGAGAGTAACCCTAAATCCTAAAAAGTCAATGACGAGGCTCACAAGTTTTATCCTTATTCTACATGTAAGTATCTAAGCTCCAAACAAATTTTATGTTTAAACAAGATAATAAAGAAGTTCTAAATTGATTACTTGTTCAATAAGTCGGGAATAAAGCTTTACGTGATTTTCATTCATTTATTGAGAGTAACCCTAAATCCTAAAAAGTCAATGCCGAAGCTCACAAGTTTTATCCTTATTCTACATGTAAGTATCTAAGCTCCAAACAAATTTTATGTTTAAACAAGACAATAAAGAAGCTCTAAATTGATTACTTGTTGAATAAGTCGGGAATAAAGCTTTACGTGATTTTCATTCATTTATTGAGAGTAACCCTAAATCCTAACAAGTCAATGACGAAGCTCACAAGTTTTATCCTTATTCTACATGTAAGTATCTAAGCTCCAAACAAATTTTATGTTTAAACAAGACAATAAAGAAGCTCTAAATGGATTACTTGTTGAATAAGTCGGGAATAAAGCTCTAAGTGGTTTGCATTGAGAGGAAACCCTAAAATCTAAAAAGTTGGTAATGTGTATATGAAATTAATTGCTTATTCAATAAGTAAATATCTAAGGGTAAATCAAGTTCATTTTTATTTAAAAAGTCAATAATGAAGCTCTAAATGAATTTCTTGTAAAATAAGTCAAGAATAAAGCTTTACGTGATTTTCATTCATTTATTGAGAGTAACCCTAAATCCTAAAAAGTCAATGACGAGGCTCACAAGTTTTATCCTTATTCTACATGTAAGTATCTAAGCTCCAAACAAATTTTATGTTTAAACAAGACAATAAAGAAGCTCTAAATTGACTACTTGTTGAATAAGTCGGGAATAAAGCTTTACGTGATTTTCATTCATTTATTGAGAGTAACCCTAAATCCTAACAAGTCAATGACGAAGCTCACAAGTTTTATCCTTATTCTACATGTAAGTATCTAAGCTCCAAACAAATTTTATGTTTAAAAAAGACAATAAAGAAGCTCTAAATGGATTACTTGTTGAATAAGTCGGGAATAAAGCTCTAAGTGGTTTGGATTGAGAGGAAACCCTAAAATCTAAAAAGTTGGTAATGTGTATATGAAATTAATTGCTTATTCAATAAGTAAATATCTAAGGGTAAATCAAGTTCATTTTTATTTAAAAAGTCAATAATGAAGCTCTAAATGAATTTCTTGTAAAATAAGTCAAGAATAAAGCTTTACGTGATTTTCATTCATTTATTGAGAGTAACCCTAAATCCTAACAAGTCAATGACGAAGCTCACAAGTTTTATCCTTATTCTACATGTAAGTATCTAAGCTCCAAACAAATTTTATGTTTAAAAAAGACAATAAAGAAGCTCTAAATGGATTACTTGTTGAATAAGTCGGGAATAAAGCTCTAAGTGGTTTGGATTGAGAGAAAACCCTAAAATCTAAAAAGTTGGTAATGTGTATATGAAATTAATTCCTTATTCAATAAGTAAATATCTAAGGGTAAATCAAGTTCATTTTTATTTAAAAAGTCAATAATGAAGCTCTAAATGAATTTCTTGTCAAATAAGTCAAGAATAAAGCTTTACGTGATTTTCATTCATTTATTGAGAGTAACCCTAAATCCTAAAAAGTCAATGACGAGGCTCACAAGTTTTATCCTTATTCTACATGTAAGTATCTAAGCTCCAAACAAATTTTATGTTTAAACAAGACAATAAAGAAGCTCTAAATTGATTACTTGTTGAATAAGTCGGGAATAAAGCTTTACGTGATTTTCATTCATTTATTGAGAGTAACCCTAAATCCTAACAAGTCAATGACGAAGCTCACAAGTTTTATCCTTATTCTACATGTAAGTATCTAAGCTCCAAACAAATTTTATGTTTAAAAAAGACAGTAAAGAAGCTCTAAATGGATTACTTGTTGAATAAGTCGGGAATAAAGCTCTAAGTGGTTTGGATTGAGAGGAAACCCTAAAATCTAAAAAGTTGGTAATGTGTATATGAAATTAATTGCTTATTCAATAAGTAAATATCTAAGGGTAAATCAAGTTCATTTTTATTTAAAAAGTCAGTAATGAAGCTCTAAATGAATTTCTTGTAAAATAAGTCAAGAATAAAGCTTTACGTGATTTTCATTCATTTATTCAGAGTAACCCTAAATCCTAACAAGTCAATGACGAGGCTCACAAGTTTTATCCTTATTCTACATGTAAGTATCTAAGCTCCAAACAAATTTTATGTTTAAACAAGACAATAAAGAAGCTCTAAATTGATTACTTGTTGAATAAGTCGGGAATAAAGCTTTACGTGATTTTCATTCATTTATTGAGAGTAACCCTAAATCCTAACAAGTCAATGACGAAGCTCACAAGTTTTATCCTTATTCTACATGTAAGTATCTAAGCTCCAAACAAATTTTATGTTAAAACAAGACAATAAAGAAGCTCTAAATGGATTACTTGTTGAATAAGTCGGGAATAAAGCTCTAAGTGGTTTGGATTGAGAGAAAACCCTAAAATCTAAAAAGTTGGTAATGTGTATATGAAATTAATTCCTTATTCAATAAGTAAATATCTAAGGGTAAATCAAGTTCATTTTTATTTAAAAAGTCAATAATGAAGCTCTAAATGAATTTCTTGTCAAATAAGTCAAGAATAAAGCTTTACGTGATTTTCATTCATTTATTGAGAGTAACCCTAAATCCTAAAAAGTCAATGACGAGGCTCACAAGTTTTATCCTTATTCTACATGTAAGTATCTAAGCTCCAAACAAATTTTATGTTTAAACAAGACAATAAAGAAGCTCTAAATTGATTACTTGTTGAATAAGTCGGGAATAAAGCTTTACGTGATTTTCATTCATTTATTGAGAGTAACCCTAAATCCTAACAAGTCAATGACGAAGCTCGCAAATTTTATCCTTATTCTACATGTAAGTATCTAAGCTCCAAACAAATTTTATGTTTAAACAAGACAATAAAGAAGCTCTAAATGGATTACTTGTTGAATAAGTCGGGAATAAAGCTCTAAGTGGTTTGGATTGAGAGGAAACCCTAAAATCTAAAAAGTTGGTAATGTGTATATGAAATTAATTGCTTATTCAATAAGTAAATATCTAAGGGTAAATCAAGTTCATTTTTATTTAAAAAGTCAATAATGAAGCTCTAAATGAATTTCTTGTAAAATAAGTCAAGAATAAAGCTTTACGTGATTTTCATTCATTTATTGAGAGTAACCCTAAATCCTAACAAGTCAATGACGAGGCTCACAAGTTTTATCCTTATTCTACATGTAAGTATCTAAGCTCCAAACAAATTTTATGTTTAAACAAGACAATAAAGAAGCTCTAAATTGATTACTTGTTGAATAAGTCGGGAATAAAGCTTTACGTGATTTTCATTCATTTATTGAGAGTAACCCTAAATCCTAACAAGTCAATGACGAAGCTCACAAGTTTTATCCTTATTCTACATGTAAGTATCTAAGCTCCAAACAAATTTTATGTTAAAACAAGACAATAAAGAAGCTCTAAATGGATTACTTGTTGAATAAGTCGGGAATAAAGCTCTAAGTGGTTTGGATTCAGAGAAAACCCTAAAATCTAAAAAGTTGGTAATGTGTATATGAAATTAATTGCTTATTCAATAAGTAAATATCTAAGGGTAAATCAAGTTCATTTTTATTTAAAAAGTCAATAATGAAGCTCTAAATGAATTTCTTGTAAAATAAGTCAAGAATAAAGATTTACGTGATTTTCAATCATTTATTGAGAGTAACCCTAAATCCTAACAAGTCAATGACGAGGCTCACGAGTTTTATCCTTATTCTACATGTAAGTATCTAAGCTCCAGGCAAATTTTATGTTTAAACAAGACAATAAAGAAGCTCTAAATTGATTACTTGTTGAATAAGTCGGGAATAAAGCTTGACCTGATTTTCATTCATTTATTGAGAGTAACCATAAATCCTAACAAGTCAATGACAAGGCTCACAAGTTTTATCCTTATTCTACATGTAAGTATCTAAGCTCCAAACAAATTTTATGTTTAAACAAGACAATAAAGAAGCTCTAAATTGATTACTTGTTGAATAAGTCGGGAATAAAGCTTTACGTGATTTTCATTCATTTATTGAGAGTAACCCTAAATCCTAACAAGTCAATGACGAAGCTCACAAGTTTTATCCTTATTCTACATGTAAGTATCTAAGCTCCAAACAAATTTTATGTTTAAACAAGACAATAAAGAAGCTCTAAATTGATTACTTGTTGAATAAGTCGGGAATAAAGCTTTACGTGATTTTCATTCATTTATTGAGAGTAACCCTAAATCCTAACAAGTCAATGACGAAGCTCACAAGTTTTATCCTTATTCTACATGTAAGTATCTAAGCTCCAAACAAATTTTATGTTAAAACAAGACAATAAAGAAGCTCTAAATGGATTACTTGTTGAATAAGTCGGAAATAAAGCTCTAAGTGGTTTGGATTGAGAGGAAACCCTAAAATCTAAAAAGTTGGTAATGTGTATATGAAATTAATTGCTTATTCAATAAGTAAATATTCAAGGGTAAATGAAGTTCATTTTTATTTAAAAAGTCAATAATGAAGCTCTAAATGAATTTCTTGTAAAATAAGTCAAGAATAAAGATTTACGTGATTTTCATTCATTTATTGAGAGTAACCCTAAATCCTAACAAGTCAATGACGAGGCTCACGAGTTTTATCCTTATTCTACATGTAAGTATCTAAGCTCCAGGCAAATTTTATGTTTAAACAAGACAATAAAGAAGCTCTAAATTGATTACTTGTTGAATAAGTCGGGAATAAAGCTTCACCTGATTTTCATTCATTTATTGAGAGTAACCATAAATCCTAACAAGTCAATGACAAGGCTCACAAGTTTTATCCTTATTCTACATGTAAGTATCTAAGCTCCAAACAAATTTTATGTTTAAACAAGACAATAAAGAAGCTCTAAATTGATTACTTGTTGAATAAGTCGGGAATAAAGCTTTACGTGATTTTCATTCATTTATTGAGAGTAACCCTAAATCCTAACAAGTCAATGACGAAGCTCACAAGTTTTATCCTTATTCTACATGTAAGTATCTAAGCTCCAAACAAATTTTATGTTTAAACAAGACAATAAAGAAGCTCTGAATGGATTACTTGTTGAATAAGTCGGGAATAAAGCTCTAAGTGGTTTGGATTGAGAGGAAACCCTAAAATCTAAAAAGTTGGTAATGTGTATATGAAATTAATTGCTTATTCAATAAGTAAATATCTAAGGGTAAATCAAGTTCATTTTTATTTAAAAAGTCAATAATGAAGCTCTAAATGAATTTCTTGTAAAATAAGTCAAGAATAAAGCTTTACGTGATTTTCATTCATTTATTGAGAGTAACCCTAAATCCTAACAAGTCAATGACGAGGCTCACGAGTTTTATCCTTATTCTACATGTAAGTATCTAAGCTCCAGGCAAATTTTATGTTTAAACAAGACAATAAAGAAGCTCTAAATTGATTACTTGTTGAATAAGTCGGGAATAAAGCTTCACCTGATTTTCATTCATTTATTGAGAGTAACCCTAAATCCTAACAAGTCAATGACGAGGCTCACAAGTTTTATCCTTATTCTACATGTAAGTATCTAAGCTCCAAACAAATTTTATGTTTAAACAAGACAATAAAGAAGCTCTAAATTGATTACTTGTTGAATAAGTCGGGAATAAAGCTTTACGTGATTTTCATTCATTTATTGAGAGTAACCCTAAATCCTAACAAGTCAATGACGAAGCTCACAAGTTTTATCCTTATTCTACATGTAAGTATCTAAGCTCCAAACAAATTTTATGTTTAAACAAGACAATAAAGAAGCTCTAAATGGATTACTTGTTGAATAAGTCGGGAATAAAGCTCTAAGTGGTTTGGATTGAGAGGAAACCCTAAAATCTAAAAAGTTGGTAATGTGTATATGAAATTAATTCCTTATTCAATAAGTAAATATCTAAGGGTAAATCAAGTTCATTTTTATTTAAAAAGTCAATAATGAAGCTCTAAATGAATTTCTTGTAAAATAATTCAAGAATAAAGCTTTACGTGATTTTCATTCATTTATTGAGAGTAACCCTAAATCCTAAAAAGTCAATGACGAGGCTCACAAGTTTTATCCTTATTCTACATGTAAGTATCTAAGCTCCAAACAAATTTTATGTTTAAACAAGATAATAAAGAAGTTCTAAATTGATTACTTGTTCAATAAGTCGGGAATAAAGCTTTACGTGATTTTCATTCATTTATTGAGAGTAACCCTAAATCCTAACAAGTCAATGACGAAGCTCACAAGTTTTATCCTTATTCTACATGTAAGTATCTAAGCTCCAAACAAATTTTATGTTTAAACAAGACAATAAAGAAGCTCTAAATTGATTACTTGTTGAATAAGTCGGGAATAAAGCTTTACGTGATTTTCATTCATTTATTGAGAGTAACCCTAAATCCTAACAAGTCAATGACGAAGCTCACAAGTTTTATCCTTATTCTACATGTAAGTATCTAAGCTCCAAACAAATTTTATGTTTAAACAAGACAATAAAGAAGCTCTGAATGGATTACTTGTTGAATAAGTCGGGAATAAAGCTCTAAGTGGTTTGGATTGAGAGGAAACCCTAAAATCTAAAAAGTTGGTAATGTGTATATGAAATTAATTGCTTATTCAATAAGTAAATATCTAAGGGTAAATCAAGTTCATTTTTATTTAAAAAGTCAATAATGAAGCTCTAAATGAATTTCTTGTAAAATAAGTCAAGAATAAAGCTTTACGTGATTTTCATTCATTTATTGAGAGTAACCCTAAATCCTAACAAGTCAATGACGAGGCTCACGAGTTTTATCCTTATTCTACATGTAAGTATCTAAGCTCCAGGCAAATTTTATGTTTAAACAAGACAATAAAGAAGCTCTAAATTGATTACTTGTTGAATAAGTCGGGAATAAAGCTTCACCTGATTTTCATTCATTTATTGAGAGTAACCCTAAATCCTAACAAGTCAATGACGAGGCTCACAAGTTTTATCCTTATTCTACATGTAAGTATCTAAGCTCCAAACAAATTTTATGTTTAAACAAGACAATAAAGAAGCTCTAAATTGATTACTTGTTGAATAAGTCGGGAATAAAGCTTTACGTGATTTTCATTCATTTATTGAGAGTAACCCTAAATCCTAACAAGTCAATGACGAAGCTCACAAGTTTTATCCTTATTCTACATGTAAGTATCTAAGCTCCAAACAAATTTTATGTTTAAACAAGACAATAAAGAAGCTCTAAATGGATTACTTGTTGAATAAGTCGGGAATAAAGCTCTAAGTGGTTTGGATTGAGAGGAAACCCTAAAATCTAAAAAGTTGGTAATGTGTATATGAAATTAATTCCTTATTCAATAAGTAAATATCTAAGGGTAAATCAAGTTCATTTTTATTTAAAAAGTCAATAATGAAGCTCTAAATGAATTTCTTGTAAAATAATTCAAGAATAAAGCTTTACGTGATTTTCATTCATTTATTGAGAGTAACCCTAAATCCTAAAAAGTCAATGACGAGGCTCACAAGTTTTATCCTTATTCTACATGTAAGTATCTAAGCTCCAAACAAATTTTATGTTTAAACAAGATAATAAAGAAGTTCTAAATTGATTACTTGTTCAATAAGTCGGGAATAAAGCTTTACGTGATTTTCATTCATTTATTGAGAGTAACCCTAAATCCTAAAAAGTCAATGCCGAAGCTCACAAGTTTTATCCTTATTCTACATGTAAGTATCTAAGCTCCAAACAAATTTTATGTTTAAACAAGACAATAAAGAAGCTCTAAATTGATTACTTGTTGAATAAGTCGGGAATAAAGTTTTACGTGATTTTCATTCATTTATTGAGAGTAACCCTAAATCCTAACAAGTCAATGACGAAGCTCACAAGTTTTATCCTTATTCTACATGTAAGTATCTAAGCTCCAAACAAATTTTATGTTTAAACAAGACAATAAAGAAGCTCTAAATGGATTACTTGTTGAATAAGTCGGGAATAAAGCTCTAAGTGGTTTGCATTGAGAGGAAACCCTAAAATCTAAAAAGTTGGTAATGTGTATATGAAATTAATTGCTTATTCAATAAGTAAATATCTAAGGGTAAATCAAGTTCATTTTTATTTAAAAAGTCAATAATGAAGCTCTAAATGAATTTCTTGTAAAATAAGTCAAGAATAAAGCTTTACGTGATTTTCATTCATTTATTGAGAGTAACCCTAAATCCTAAAAAGTCAATGACGAGGCTCACAAGTTTTATCCTTATTCTACATGTAAGTATCTAAGCTCCAAACAAATTTTATGTTTAAACAAGACAATAAAGAAGCTCTAAATTGATTACTTGTTGAATAAGTCGGGAATAAAGCTTTACGTGATTTTCATTCATTTATTGAGAGTAACCCTAAATCCTAACAAGTCAATGACGAAGCTCACAAGTTTTATCCTTATTCTACATGTAAGTATCTAAGCTCCAAACAAATTTTATGTTTAAAAAAGACAATAAAGAAGCTCTAAATGGATTACTTGTTGAATAAGTCGGGAATAAAGCTCTAAGTGGTTTGGATTGAGAGGAAACCCTAAAATCTAAAAAGTTGGTAATGTGTATATGAAATTAATTGCTTATTCAATAAGTAAATATCTAAGGGTAAATCAAGTTCATTTTTATTTAAAAAGTCAATAATGAAGCTCTAAATGAATTTCTTGTAAAATAAGTCAAGAATAAAGCTTTACGTGATTTTCATTCATTTATTGAGAGTAACCCTAAATCCTAACAAGTCAATGACGAGGCTCACAAGTTTTATCCTTATTCTACATGTAAGTATCTAAGCTCCAAACAAATTTTATGTTTAAACAAGACAATAAAGAAGCTCTAAATGGATTACTTGTTGAATAAGTCGGGAATAAAGCTCTAAGTGGTTTGGATTGAGAGGAAACCCTAAAATCTAAAAAGTTGGTAATGTGTATATGAAATTAATTCCTTATTCAATAAGTAAATATCAAAGGGTAAATCAAGTTCATTTTTATTTAAAAAGTCAATAATGAAGCTCTAAATGAATTTCTTGTAAAATAAGTCAAGAATAAAGCTTTACGTGATTTTCATTCATTTATTGAGAGTAACCCTAAATCCTAAAAAGTCAATGACGAGGCTCACAAGTTTTATCCTTATTCTACATGTAAGTATCTAAGCTCCAAACAAATTTTATGTTTAAACAAGATAATAAAGAAGTTCTAAATTGATTACTTGTTCAATAAGTCGGGAATAAAGCTTTACGTGATTTTCATTCATTTATTGAGAGTAACCCTAAATCCTAACAAGTCAATGCCGAAGCTCACAAGTTTTATCCTTATTCTACATGTAAGTATCTAAGCTCCAAACAAATTTTATGTTTAAACAAGACAATAAAGAAGCTCTAAATTGATTACTTGTTGAATAAGTCGGGAATAAAGCTTTACGTGATTTTCATTCATTTATTGAGAGTAACCCTAAATCCTAACTAGTCAATGACGAAGCTCACAAGTTTTATCCTTATTCTACATGTAAGTATCTAAGCTCCAAACAAATTTTATGTTTAAACAAGACAATAAAGAAGCTCTAAATGGATTACTTGTTGAATAAGTCGGGAATAAAGCTCTAAGTGGTTTGGATTGAGAGGAAACCCTAAAATCTAAAAAGTTGGTAATGTGTATATGAAATTAATTCCTTATTCAATAAGTAAATATCTAAGGGTAAATCAAGTTCATTTTTATTTAAAAAGTCAATAATGAAGCTCTAAATGAATTTCTTGTAAAATAATTCAAGAATAAAGCTTTACGTGATTTTCATTCATTTATTGAGAGTAACCCTAAATCCTAAAAAGTCAATGACGAGGCTCACAAGTTTTATCCTTATTCTACATGTAAGTATCTAAGCTCCAAACAAATTTTATGTTTAAACAAGATAATAAAGAAGTTCTAAATTGATTACTTGTTCAATAAGTCGGGAATAAAGCTTTACGTGATTTTCATTCATTTATTGAGAGTAACCCTAAATCCTAAAAAGTCAATGCCGAAGCTCACAAGTTTTATCCTTATTCTACATGTAAGTATCTAAGCTCCAAACAAATTTTATGTTTAAACAAGACAATAAAGAAGCTCTAAATTGATTACTTGTTGAATAAGTCGGGAATAAAGTTTTACGTGATTTTCATTCATTTATTGAGAGTAACCCTAAATCCTAACAAGTCAATGACGAAGCTCACAAGTTTTATCCTTATTCTACATGTAAGTATCTAAGCTCCAAACAAATTTTATGTTTAAACAAGACAATAAAGAAGCTCTAAATGGATTACTTGTTGAATAAGTCGGGAATAAAGCTCTAAGTGGTTTGCATTGAGAGGAAACCCTAAAATCTAAAAAGTTGGTAATGTGTATATGAAATTAATTGCTTATTCAATAAGTAAATATCTAAGGGTAAATCAAGTTCATTTTTATTTAAAAAGTCAATAATGAAGCTCTAAATGAATTTCTTGTAAAATAAGTCAAGAATAAAGCTTTACGTGATTTTCATTCATTTATTGAGAGTAACCCTAAATCCTAAAAAGTCAATGACGAGGCTCACAAGTTTTATCCTTATTCTACATGTAAGTATCTAAGCTCCAAACAAATTTTATGTTTAAACAAGACAATAAAGAAGCTCTAAATTGATTACTTGTTGAATAAGTCGGGAATAAAGCTTTACGTGATTTTCATTCATTTATTGAGAGTAACCCTAAATCCTAACAAGTCAATGACGAAGCTCACAAGTTTTATCCTTATTCTACATGTAAGTATCTAAGCTCCAAACAAATTTTATGTTTAAAAAAGACAATAAAGAAGCTCTAAATGGATTACTTGTTGAATAAGTCGGGAATAAAGCTCTAAGTGGTTTGGATTGAGAGGAAACCCTAAAATCTAAAAAGTTGGTAATGTGTATATGAAATTAATTGCTTATTCAATAAGTAAATATCTAAGGGTAAATCAAGTTCATTTTTATTTAAAAAGTCAATAATGAAGCTCTAAATGAATTTCTTGTAAAATAAGTCAAGAATAAAGCTTTACGTGATTTTCATTCATTTATTGAGAGTAACCCTAAATCCTAACAAGTCAATGACGAGGCTCACAAGTTTTATCCTTATTCTACATGTAAGTATCTAAGCTCCAAACAAATTTTATGTTTAAACAAGACAATAAAGAAGCTCTAAATGGATTACTTGTTGAATAAGTCGGGAATAAAGCTCTAAGTGGTTTGGATTGAGAGGACACCCTAAAATCTAAAAAGTTGGTAATGTGTATATGAAATTAATTCCTTATTCAATAAGTAAATATCAAAGGGTAAATCAAGTTCATTTTTATTTAAAAAGTCAATAATGAAGCTCTAAATGAATTTCTTGTAAAATAAGTCAAGAATAAAGCTTTACGTGATTTTCATTCATTTATTGAGAGTAACCCTAAATCCTAAAAAGTCAATGACGAGGCTCACAAGTTTTATCCTTATTCTACATGTAAGTATCTAAGCTCCAAACAAATTTTATGTTTAAACAAGATAATAAAGAAGTTCTAAATTGATTACTTGTTCAATAAGTCGGGAATAAAGCTTTACGTGATTTTCATTCATTTATTGAGAGTAACCCTAAATCCTAACAAGTCAATGCCGAAGCTCACAAGTTTTATCCTTATTCTACATGTAAGTATCTAAGCTCCAAACAAATTTTATGTTTAAACAAGACAATAAAGAAGCTCTAAATTGATTACTTGTTGAATAAGTCGGGAATAAAGCTTTACGTGATTTTCATTCATTTATTGAGAGTAACCCTAAATCCTAACTAGTCAATGACGAAGCTCACAAGTTTTATCCTTATTCTCCATGTAAGTATCTAAGCTCCAAACAAATTTTATGTTTAAACAAGACAATAAAGAAGCTCTAAATGGATTACTTGTTGAATAAGTCGGGAATAAAGCTCTAAGTGGTTTGCATTGAGAGGAAACCCTAAAATCTAAAAAGTTGGTAATGTGTATATTAAATTAATTGCTTATTCAATAAGTAAATATCTAAGGGTAAATCAAGTTCATTTTTATTTAAAAAGTCAATAATGAAGCTCTAAATGAATTTCTTGTAAAATAAGTCAAGAATAAAGCTTTACGTGATTTTCATTCATTTATTGAGAGTAACCCTAAATCCTAAAAAGTCAATGACGAGGCTCACAAGTTTTATCCTTATTCTACATGTAAGTATCTAAGCTCCAAACAAATTTTATGTTTAAACAAGACAATAAAGAAGCTCTAACTTGATTACTTGTTGAATAAGTCGGGAATAAAGCTTTACGTGATTTTCATTCATTTATTGAGAGTAACCCTAAATCCTAACAAGTCAATGACGAAGCTCACAAGTTTTATCCTTATTCTACATGTAAGTATCTAAGCTCCAAACAAATTTTATGTTTAAAAAAGACAATAAAGAAGCTCTAAATGGATTACTTGTTGAATAAGTCGGGAATAAAGCTCTAAGTGGTTTGGATTGAGAGGAAACCCTAAAATCTAAAAAGTTGGTAATGTGTATATGAAATTAATTGCTTATTCAATAAGTAAATATCTAAGGGTAAATCAAGTTCATTTTTATTTAAAAAGTCAATAATGAAGCTCTAAATGAATTTCTTGTAAAATAAGTCAAGAATAAAGCTTTACGTGATTTTCATTCATTTATTGAGAGTAACCCTAAATCCTAACAAGTCAATGACGAGGCTCACAAGTTTTATCCTTATTCTACATGTAAGTATCTAAGCTCCAAACAAATTTTATGTTTAAACAAGACAATAAAGAAGCTCTAAATTGATTACTTGTTGAATAAGTCGGGAATAAAGCTTTACGTGATTTTCATTCATTTATTGAGAGTAACCCTAAATCCTAACAAGTCAATGACGAAGCTCACAAGTTTTATCCTTATTCTACATGTAAGTATCTAAGCTCCAAACAAATTTTATGTTAAAACAAGACAATAAAGAAGCTCTAAATGGATTACTTGTTGAATAAGTCGGGAATAAAACTCTAAGTGGTTTGGATTGAGAGGAAACCCTAAAATCTAAAAAGTTGGTAATGTGTATATGAAATTAATTGCTTATTCAATAAGTAAATATTCAAGGGTAAATCAAGTTCATTTTTATTTAAAAAGTCAATAATGAAGCTCTAAATGAATTTCTTGTAAAATAAGTCAAGAATAAAGCTTTACGTGATTTTCATTCATTTATTGAGAGTAACCCTAAATCCTAACAAGTCAATGACGAGGCTCACAAGTTTTATCCTTATTCTACATGTAAGTATCTAAGCTCCAGGCAAATTTTATGTTTAAACAAGACAATAAAGAAGCTCTAAATTGATTACTTGTTGAATAAGTCGGGAATAAAGCTTCACCTGATTTTCATTAATTTATTGAGAGTAACCCTAAATCCTAACAAGTCAATGACGAAGCTCACAAGTTTTATCCTTATTCTACATGTAAGTATCTAAGCTCCAAACAAATTTTATGTTTAAACAAGACAATTAAGAAGCTCTAAATGGATTACTTGTTGAATAAGTCGGGAATAAAGCTCTAAGTGGTTTGGATTGAGAGGAAACCCTAAAATCTAAAAAGTTGGTAATGTGTATATGAAATTAATTGCTTATTCAATAAGTAAATATCTAAGGGTAAATCAAGTTCATTTTTATTTAAAAAGTCAATAATGAAGCTCTAAATGAATTTCTTGTAAAATAAGTCAAGAATAAAGCTTTACGTGATTTTCATTCATTTATTGAGAGTAACCCTAAATCCTAACAAGTCAATGACGAGGCTCACAAGTTTTATCCTTATTCTACATGTAAGTATCTAAGCTCCAAACAAATTTTATGTTTAAACAAGACAATAAAGAAGCTCTAAATTGATTACTTGTTGAATAAGTCGGGAATAAAGCTTTACGTGATTTTCATTCATTTATTGAGAGTAACCCTAAATCCTAAAAAGTCAATGACGAGGCTCACAAGTTTTATCCTTATTCTACATGTAAGTATCTAAGCTCCAAACAAATTTTATGTTTAAACAAGATAATAAAGAAGTTCTAAATTGATTACTTGTTCAATAAGTCGGGAATAAAGCTTTACGTGATTTTCATTCATTTATTGAGAGTAACCCTAAATCCTAACAAGTCAATGCCGAAGCTCACAAGTTTTATCCTTATTCTACATGTAAGTATCTAAGCTCCAAACAAATTTTATGTTTAAACAAGACAATAAAGAAGCTCTAAATTGATTACTTGTTGAATAAGTCGGGAATAAAGCTTTACGTGATTTTCATTCATTTATTGAGAGTAACCCTAAATCCTAACTAGTCAATGACGAAGCTCACAAGTTTTATCCTTATTCTACATGTAAGTATCTAAGCTCCAAACAAATTTTATGTTTAAACAAGACAATAAAGAAGCTCTAAATGGATTACTTGTGGAATAAGTCGGGAATAAAGCTCTAAGTGGTTTGCATTGAGAGGAAACCCTAAAATCTAAAAAGTTGGTAATGTGTATATGAAATTAATTGCTTATTCAATAAGTAAATATCTAAGGGTAAATCAAGTTCATTTTTATTTAAAAAGTCAATAATGAAGCTCTAAATGAATTTCTTGTAAAATAAGTCAAGAATAAAGCTTTACGTGATTTTCATTCATTTATTGAGAGTAACCCTAAATCCTAAAAAGTCAATGACGAGGCTCACAAGTTTTATCCTTATTCTACATGTAAGTATCTAAGCTCCAAACAAATTTTATGTTTAAACAAGACAATAAAGAAGCTCTAAATTGATTACTTGTTGAATAAGTCGGGAATAAAGCTTTACGTGATTTTCATTCATTTATTGAGAGTAACCCTAAATCCTAACAAGTCAATGACGAAGCTCACAAGTTTTATCCTTATTCTACATGTAAGTATCTAAGCTCCAAACAAATTTTATGTTTAAAAAAGACAATAAAGAAGCTCTAAATGGATTACTTGTTGAATAAGTCGGGAATAAAGCTCTAAGTGGTTTGGATTGAGAGGAAACCCTAAAATCTAAAAAGTTGGTAATGTGTATATGAAATTAATTGCTTATTCAATAAGTAAATATCTAAGGGTAAATCAAGTTCATTTTTATTTAAAAAGTCAATAATGAAGCTCTAAATGAATTTCTTGTAAAATAAGTCAAGAATAAAGCTTTACGTGATTTTCATTCATTTATTGAGAGTAACCCTAAATCCTAACAAGTCAATGACGAGGCTCACAAGTTTTATCCTTATTCTACATGTAAGTATCTAAGCTCCAAACAAATTTTATGTTTAAACAAGACAATAAAGAAGCTCTAAATTGATTACTTGTTGAATAAGTCGGGAATAAAGCTTTACGTGATTTTCATTCATTTATTGAGAGTAACCCTAAATCCTAACAAGTCAATGACGAAGCTCACAAGTTTTATCCTTATTCTACATGTAAGTATCTAAGCTCCAAACAAATTTTATGTTTAAAAAAGACAATAAAGAAGCTCTAAATGGATTACATGTTGAATAAGTCGGGAATAAAGCTCTAAGTGGTTTGGATTGAGAGGAAACCCTAAAATCTAAAAAGTTGGTAATGTGTATATGAAATTAATTGCTTATTCAATAAGTAAATATCTAAGGGTAAATCAAGTTCATTTTTATTTAAAAAGTCAATAATGAAGCTCTAAATGAATTTCTTGTAAAATAAGTCAAGAATAAAGCTTTACGTGATTTTCATTCATTTATTGAGAGTAACCCTAAATCCTAACAAGTCAATGACGAGGCTCACAAGTTTTATCCTTATTCTACATGTAAGTATCTAAGCTCCAAACAAATTTTATGTTTAAACAAGACAATAAAGAAGCTCTAAATTGATTACTTGTTGAATAAGTCGGGAATAAAGCTTTACGTGATTTTCATTCATTTATTGAGAGTAACCCTAAATCCTAACAAGTCAATGACGAAGCTCACAAGTTTTATCCTTATTCTACATGTAAGTATCTAAGCTCCAAACAAATTTTATGTTAAAACAAGACAATAAAGAAGCTCTAAATGGATTACTTGTTGAATAAGTCGGGAATAAAGCTCTAAGTGGTTCGGATTCAGAGAAAACCCTAAAATCTAAAAAGTTGGTAATGTGTATATGAAATTAATTGCTTATTCAATAAGTAAATATCTAAGGGTAAATCAAGTTCATTTTTATTTAAAAAGTCAATAATGAAGCTCTAAATGAATTTCTTGTAAAATAAGTCAAGAATAAAGATTTACGTGATTTTCAATCATTTATTGAGAGTAACCCTAAATCCTAACAAGTCAATGACGAGGCTCACGAGTTTTATCCTTATTCTACATGTAAGTATCTAAGCTCCAGGCAAATTTTATGTTTAAACAAGACAATAAAGAAGCTCTAAATTGATTACTTGTTGAATAAGTCGGGAATAAAGCTTGACCTGATTTTCATTCATTTATTGAGAGTAACCATAAATCCTAACAAGTCAATGACAAGGCTCACAAGTTTTATCCTTATTCTACATGTAAGTATCTAAGCTCCAAACAAATTTTATGTTTAAACAAGACAATAAAGAAGCTCTAAATTGATTACTTGTTGAATAAGTCGGGAATAAAGCTTTACGTGATTTTCATTCATTTATTGAGAGTAACCCTAAATCCTAACAAGTCAATGACGAAGCTCACAAGTTTTATCCTTATTCTACATGTAAGTATCTAAGCTCCAAACAAATTTTATGTTTAAACAAGACAATAAAGAAGCTCTAAATTGATTACTTGTTGAATAAGTCGGGAATAAAGCTTTACGTGATTTTCATTCATTTATTGAGAGTAACCCTAAATCCTAACAAGTCAATGACGAAGCTCACAAGTTTTATCCTTATTCTACATGTAAGTATCTAAGCTCCAAACAAATTTTATGTTAAAACAAGACAATAAAGAAGCTCTAAATGGATTACTTGTTGAATAAGTCGGAAATAAAGCTCTAAGTGGTTTGGATTGAGAGGAAACCCTAAAATCTAAAAAGTTGGTAATGTGTATATGAAATTAATTGCTTATTCAATAAGTAAATATTCAAGGGTAAATGAAGTTCATTTTTATTTAAAAAGTCAATAATGAAGCTCTAAATGAATTTCTTGTAAAATAAGTCAAGAATAAAGATTTACGTGATTTTCATTCATTTATTGAGAGTAACCCTAAATCCTAACAAGTCAATGACGAGGCTCACGAGTTTTATCCTTATTCTACATGTAAGTATCTAAGCTCCAGGAAAATTTTATGTTTAAACAAGACAATAAAGAAGCTCTAAATTGATTACTTGTTGAATAAGTCGGGAATAAAGCTTCACCTGATTTTCATTCATTTATTGAGAGTAACCATAAATCCTAACAAGTCAATGACAAGGCTCACAAGTTTTATCCTTATTCTACATGTAAGTATCTAAGCTCCAAACAAATTTTATGTTTAAACAAGACAATAAAGAAGCTCTAAATTGATTACTTGTTGAATAAGTCGGGAATAAAGCTTTACGTGATTTTCATTCATTTATTGAGAGTAACCCTAAATCCTAACAAGTCAATGACGAAGCTCACAAGTTTTATCCTTATTCTACATGTAAGTATCTAAGCTCCAAACAAATTTTATGTTAAAACAAGACAATAAAGAAGCTCTAAATGGATTACTTGTTGAATAAGTCGGGAATAAAGCTCTAAGTGGTTTGGATTCAGAGAAAACCCTAAAATCTAAAAAGTTGGTAATGTGTATATGAAATTAATTGCTTATTCAATAAGTAAATATCTAAGGGTAAATCAAGTTCATTTTTATTTAAAAAGTCAATAATGAAGCTCTAAATGAATTTCTTGTAAAATAAGTCAAGAATAAAGATTTACGTGATTTTCAATCATTTATTGAGAGTAACCCTAAATCCTAACAAGTCAATGACGAGGCTCACGAGTTTTATCCTTATTCTACATGTAAGTATCTAAGCTCCAGGCAAATTTTATGTTTAAACAAGACAATAAAGAAGCTCTAAATTGATTACTTGTTGAATAAGTCGGGAATAAAGCTTGACCTGATTTTCATTCATTTATTGAGAGTAACCATAAATCCTAACAAGTCAATGACAAGGCTCACAAGTTTTATCCTTATTCTACATGTAAGTATCTAAGCTCCAAACAAATTTTATGTTTAAACAAGACAATAAAGAAGCTCTAAATTGATTACTTGTTGAATAAGTCGGGAATAAAGCTTTACGTGATTTTCATTCATTTATTGAGAGTAACCCTAAATCCTAACAAGTCAATGACGAAGCTCACAAGTTTTATCCTTATTCTACATGTAAGTATCTAAGCTCCAAACAAATTTTATGTTTAAACAAGACAATAAAGAAGCTCTAAATTGATTACTTGTTGAATAAGTCGGGAATAAAGCTTTACGTGATTTTCATTCATTTATTGAGAGTAACCCTAAATCCTAACAAGTCAATAACGAAGATCACAAGTTTTATCCTTATTCTACATGTAAGTATCTAAGCTCCAAACAAATTTTATGTTAAAACAAGACAATAAAGAAGCTCTAAATGGATTACTTGTTGAATAAGTCGGGAATAAAGCTCTAAGTGGTTTGGATTCAGAGAAAACCCTAAAATCTAAAAAGTTGGTAATGTGTATATGAAATTAATTGCTTATTCAATAAGTAAATATCTAAGGGTAAATCAAGTTCATTTTTATTTAAAAAGTCAATAATGAAGCTCTAAATGAATTTCTTGTAAAATAAGTCAAGAATAAAGATTTACGTGATTTTCAATCATTTATTGAGAGTAACCCTAAATCCTAACAAGTCAATGACGAGGCTCACGAGTTTTATCCTTATTCTACATGTAAGTATCTAAGCTCCAGGCAAATTTTATGTTTAAACAAGACAATAAAGAAGCTCTAAATTGATTACTTGTTGAATAAGTCGGGAATAAAGCTTGACCTGATTTTCATTCATTTATTGAGAGTAACCATAAATCCTAACAAGTCAATGACAAGGCTCACAAGTTTTATCCTTATTCTACATGTAAGTATCTAAGCTCCAAACAAATTTTATGTTTAAACAAGACAATAAAGAAGCTCTAAATTGATTACTTGTTGAATAAGTCGGGAATAAAGCTTTACGTGATTTTCATTCATTTATTGAGAGTAACCCTAAATCCTAACAAGTCAATGACGAAGCTCACAAGTTTTATCCTTATTCTACATGTAAGTATCTAAGCTCCAAACAAATTTTATGTTTAAACAAGACAATAAAGAAGCTCTAAATTGATTACTTGTTGAATAAGTCGGGAATAAAGCTTTACGTGATTTTCATTCATTTATTGAGAGTAACCCTAAATCCTAACAAGTCAATGACGAAGCTCAAAAGTTTTATCCTTATTCTACATGTAAGTATCTAAGCTCCAAACAAATTTTATGTTAAAACAAGACAATAAAGAAGCTCTAAATGGATTACTTGTTGAATAAGTCGGAAATAAAGCTCTAAGTGGTTTGGATTGAGAGGAAACCCTAAAATCTAAAAAGTTGGTAATGTGTATATGAAATTAATTGCTTATTCAATAAGTAAATATTCAAGGGTAAATGAAGTTCATTTTTATTTAAAAAGTCAATAATGAAGCTCTAAATGAATTTCTTGTAAAATAAGTCAAGAATAAAGATTTACGTGATTTTCATTCATTTATTGAGAGTAACCCTAAATCCTAACAAGTCAATGACGAGGCTCACGAGTTTTATCCTTATTCTACATGTAAGTATCTAAGCTCCAGGCAAATTTTATGTTTAAACAAGACAATAAAGAAGCTCTAAATTGATTACTTGTTGAATAAGTCGGGAATAAAGCTTCACCTGATTTTCATTCATTTATTGAGAGTAACCATAAATCCTAACAAGTCAATGACAAGGCTCACAAGTTTTATCCTTATTCTACATGTAAGTATCTAAGCTCCAAACAAATTTTATGTTTAAACAAGACAATAAAGAAGCTCTAAATTGATTACTTGTTGAATAAGTCGGGAATAAAGCTTTACGTGATTTTCATTCATTTATTGAGAGTAACCCTAAATCCTAACAAGTCAATGACGAAGCTCACAAGTTTTATCCTTATTCTACATGTAAGTATCTAAGCTCCAAACAAATTTTATGTTTAAACAAGACAATAAAGAAGCTCTGAATGGATTACTTGTTGAATAAGTCGGGAATAAAGCTCTAAGTGGTTTGGATTGAGAGGAAACCCTAAAATCTAAAAAGTTGGTAATGTGTATATGAAATTAATTGCTTATTCAATAAGTAAATATCTAAGGGTAAATCAAGTTCATTTTTATTTAAAAAGTCAATAATGAAGCTCTAAATGAATTTCTTGTAAAATAAGTCAAGAATAAAGCTTTACGTGATTTTCATTCATTTATTGAGAGTAACCCTAAATCCTAACAAGTCAATGACGAGGCTCACGAGTTTTATCCTTATTCTACATGTAAGTATCTAAGCTCCAGGCAAATTTTATGTTTAAACAAGACAATAAAGAAGCTCTAAATTGATTACTTGTTGAATAAGTCGGGAATAAAGCTTCACCTGATTTTCATTCATTTATTGAGAGTAACCCTAAATCCTAACAAGTCAATGACGAGGCTCACAAGTTTTATCCTTATTCTACATGTAAGTATCTAAGCTCCAAACAAATTTTATGTTTAAACAAGACAATAAAGAAGCTCTAAATTGATTACTTGTTGAATAAGTCGGGAATAAAGCTTTACGTGATTTTCATTCATTTATTGAGAGTAACCCTAAATCCTAACAAGTCAATGACGAAGCTCACAAGTTTTATCCTTATTCTACATGTAAGTATCTAAGCTCCAAACAAATTTTATGTTTAAACAAGACAATAAAGAAGCTCTAAATGGATTACTTGTTGAATAAGTCGGGAATAAAGCTCTAAGTGGTTTGGATTGAGAGGAAACCCTAAAATCTAAAAAGTTGGTAATGTGTATATGAAATTAATTCCTTATTCAATAAGTAAATATCTAAGGGTAAATCAAGTTCATTTTTATTTAAAAAGTCAATAATGAAGCTCTAAATGAATTTCTTGTAAAATAATTCAAGAATAAAGCTTTACGTGATTTTCATTCATTTATTGAGAGTAACCCTAAATCCTAAAAAGTCAATGACGAGGCTCACAAGTTTTATCCTTATTCTACATGTAAGTATCTAAGCTCCAAACAAATTTTATGTTTAAACAAGATAATAAAGAAGTTCTAAATTGATTACTTGTTCAATAAGTCGGGAATAAAGCTTTACGTGATTTTCATTCATTTATTGAGAGTAACCCTAAATCCTAAAAAGTCAATGCCGAAGCTCACAAGTTTTATCCTTATTCTACATGTAAGTATCTAAGCTCCAAACAAATTTTATGTTTAAACAAGACAATAAAGAAGCTCTAAATTGATTACTTGTTGAATAAGTCGGGAATAAAGCTTTACGTGATTTTCATTCATTTATTGAGAGTAACCCTAAATCCTAACAAGTCAATGACGAAGCTCACAAGTTTTATCCTTATTCTACATGTAAGTATCTAAGCTCCAAACAAATTTTATGTTTAAACAAGACAATAAAGAAGCTCTAAATGGATTACTTGTTGAATAAGTCGGGAATAAAGCTCTAAGTGGTTTGCATTGAGAGGAAACCCTAAAATCTAAAAAGTTGGTAATGTGTATATGAAATTAATTGCTTATTCAATAAGTAAATATCTAAGGGTAAATCAAGTTCATTTTTATTTAAAAAGTCAATAATGAAGCTCTAAATGAATTTCTTGTAAAATAAGTCAAGAATAAAGCTTTACGTGATTTTCATTCATTTATTGAGAGTAACCCTAAATCCTAAAAAGTCAATGACGAGGCTCACAAGTTTTATCCTTATTCTACATGTAAGTATCTAAGCTCCAAACAAATTTTATGTTTAAACAAGACAATAAAGAAGCTCTAAATTGATTACTTGTTGAATAAGTCGGGAATAAAGCTTTACGTGATTTTCATTCATTTATTGAGAGTAACCCTAAATCCTAACAAGTCAATGACGAAGCTCACAAGTTTTATCCTTATTCTACATGTAAGTATCTAAGCTCCAAACAAATTTTATGTTTAAAAAAGACAATAAAGAAGCTCTAAATGGATTACTTGTTGAATAAGTCGGGAATAAAGCTCTAAGTGATTTGGATTGAGAGGAAACCCTAAAATCTAAAAAGTTGGTAATGTGTATATGAAATTAATTGCTTATTCAATAAGTAAATATCTAAGGGTAAATCAAGTTCATTTTTATTTAAAAAGTCAATAATGAAGCTCTAAATGAATTTCTTGTAAAATAAGTCAAGAATAAAGCTTTACGTGATTTTCATTCATTTATTGAGAGTAACCCTAAATCCTAACAAGTCAATGACGAGGCTCACAAGTTTTATCCTTATTCTACCTGTAAGTATCTAAGCTCCAAACAAATTTTATGTTTAAACAAGACAATAAAGAAGCTCTAAATGGATTACTTGTTGAATAAGTCGGGAATAAAGCTCTAAGTGGTTTGGATTGAGAGAAACCCTAAAATCTAAAAAGTTGGTAATGTGTATATGAAATTAATTCCTTATTCAATAAGTAAATATCTAAGGGTAAATCAAGTTCATTTTTATTTAAAAAGTCAATAATGAAGCTCTAAATGAATTTCTTGTAAAATAAGTCAAGAATAAAGCTTTACGTGATTTTCATTCATTTATTGAGAGTAACCCTAAATCCTAAAAAGTCAATGACGAGGCTCACAAGTTTTATCCTTATTCTACATGTAAGTATCTAAGCTCCAAACAAATTTTATGTTTAAACAAGATAATAAAGAAGTTCTAAATTGATTACTTGTTCAATAAGTCGGGAATAAAGCTTTACGTGATTTTCATTCATTTATTGAGAGTAACCCTAAATCCTAACAAGTCAATGCCGAAGCTCACAAGTTTTATCCTTATTCTACATGTAAGTATCTAAGCTCCAAACAAATTTTATGTTTAAACAAGACAATAAAGAAGCTCTAAATTGATTACTTGTTGAATAAGTCGGGAATAAAGCTTTACGTGATTTTCATTCATTTATTGAGAGTAACCCTAAATCCTAACTAGTCAATGACGAAGCTCACAAGTTTTATCCTTATTCTACATGTAAGTATCTAAGCTCCAAACAAATTTTATGTTTAAACAAGACAATAAAGAAGCTCTAAATGGATTACTTGTTGAATAAGTCGGGAATAAAGCTCTAAGTGGTTTGCATTGAGAGGAAACCCTAAAATCTAAAAAGTTGGTAATGTGTATATGAAATTAATTGCTTATTCAATAAGTAAATATCTAAGGGTAAATCAAGTTCATTTTTATTTAAAAAGTCAATAATGAAGCTCTAAATGAATTTCTTGTAAAATAAGTCAAGAATAAAGCTTTACGTGATTTTCATTCATTTATTGAGAGTAACCCTAAATCCTAAAAAGTCAATGACGAGGCTCACAAGTTTTATCCTTATTCTACATGTAAGTATCTAAGCTCCAAACAAATTTTATGTTTAAACAAGACAATAAAGAAGCTCTAACTTGATTACTTGTTGAATAAGTCGGGAATAAAGCTTTACGTGATTTTCATTCATTTATTGAGAGTAACCCTAAATCCTAACAAGTCAATGACGAAGCTCACAAGTTTTATCCTTATTCTACATGTAAGTATCTAAGCTCCAAACAAATTTTATGTTTAAAAAAGACAATAAAGAAGCTCTAAATGGATTACTTGTTGAATAAGTCGGGAATAAAGCTCTAAGTGGTTTGGATTGAGAGGAAACCCTAAAATCTAAAAAGTTGGTAATGTGTATATGAAATTAATTGCTTATTCAATAAGTAAATATCTAAGGGTAAATCAAGTTCATTTTTATTTAAAAAGTCAATAATGAAGCTCTAAATGAATTTCTTGTAAAATAAGTCAAGAATAAAGCTTTACGTGATTTTCATTCATTTATTGAGAGTAACCCTAAATCCTAACAAGTCAATGACGAGGCTCACAAGTTTTATCCTTATTCTACATGTAAGTATCTAAGTTCCAAACAAATTTTATGTTTAAACAAGACAATAAAGAAGCTCTAAATTGATTACTTGTTGAATAAGTCGGGAATAAAGCTTTACGTGATTTTCATTCATTTATTGAGAGTAACCCTAAATCCTAACAAGTCAATGACGAAGCTCACAAGTTTTATCCTTATTCTACATGTAAGTATCTAAGCTCCAAACAAATTTTATGTTAAAACAAGACAATAAAGAAGCTCTAAATGGATTACTTGTTGAATAAGTCGGGAATAAAACTCTAAGTGGTTTGGATTGAGAGGAAACCCTAAAATCTAAAAAGTTGGTAATGTGTATATGAAATTAATTGCTTATTCAATAAGTAAATATTCAAGGGTAAATCAAGTTCATTTTTATTTAAAAAGTCAATAATGAAGCTCTAAATGAATTTCTTGTAAAATAAGTCAAGAATAAAGCTTTACGTGATTTTCATTCATTTATTGAGAGTAACCCTAAATCCTAACAAGTCAATGACGAGGCTCACAAGTTTTATCCTTATTCTACATGTAAGTATCTAAGCTCCAGGCAAATTTTATGTTTAAACAAGACAATAAAGAAGCTCTAAATTGATTACTTGTTGAATAAGTCGGGAATAAAGCTTCACCTGATTTTCATTAATTTATTGAGAGTAACCCTAAATCCTAACAAGTCAATGACGAAGCTCACAAGTTTTATCCTTATTCTACATGTAAGTATCTAAGCTCCAAACAAATTTTATGTTTAAACAAGACAATTAAGAAGCTCTAAATGGATTACTTGTTGAATAAGTCGGGAATAAAGCTCTAAGTGGTTTGGATTGAGAGGAAACCCTAAAATCTAAAAAGTTGGTAATGTGTATATGAAATTAATTGCTTATTCAATAAGTAAATATCTAAGGGTAAATCAAGTTCATTTTTATTTAAAAAGTCAATAATGAAGCTCTAAATGAATTTCTTGTAAAATAAGTCAAGAATAAAGCTTTACGTGATTTTCATTCATTTATTGAGAGTAACCCTAAATCCTAACAAGTCAATGACGAGGCTCACAAGTTTTATCCTTATTCTACATGTAAGTATCTAAGCTCCAAACAAATTTTATGTTTAAACAAGACAATAAAGAAGCTCTAAATTGATTACTTGTTGAATAAGTCGGGAATAAAGCTTTACGTGATTTTCATTCATTTATTGAGAGTAACCCTAAATCCTAAAAAGTCAATGACGAGGCTCACAAGTTTTATCCTTATTCTACATGTAAGTATCTAAGCTCCAAACAAATTTTATGTTTAAACAAGATAATAAAGAAGTTCTAAATTGATTACTTGTTCAATAAGTCGGGAATAAAGCTTTACGTGATTTTCATTCATTTATTGAGAGTAACCCTAAATCCTAACAAGTCAATGCCGAAGCTCACAAGTTTTATCCTTATTCTACATGTAAGTATCTAAGCTCCAAACAAATTTTATGTTTAAACAAGACAATAAAGAAGCTCTAAATTGATTACTTGTTGAATAAGTCGGGAATAAAGCTTTACGTGATTTTCATTCATTTATTGAGAGTAACCCTAAATCCTAACTAGTCAATGACGAAGCTCACAAGTTTTATCCTTATTCTACATGTAAGTATCTAAGCTCCAAACAAATTTTATGTTTAAACAAGACAATAAAGAAGCTCTAAATGGATTACTTGTGGAATAAGTCGGGAATAAAGCTCTAAGTGGTTTGCATTGAGAGGAAACCCTAAAATCTAAAAAGTTGGTAATGTGTATATGAAATTAATTGCTTATTCAATAAGTAAATATCTAAGGGTAAATCAAGTTCATTTTTATTTAAAAAGTCAATAATGAAGCTCTAAATGAATTTCTTGTAAAATAAGTCAAGAATAAAGCTTTACGTGATTTTCATTCATTTATTGAGAGTAACCCTAAATCCTAAAAAGTCAATGACGAGGCTCACAAGTTTTATCCTTATTCTACATGTAAGTATCTAAGCTCCAAACAAATTTTATGTTTAAACAAGACAATAAAGAAGCTCTAAATTGATTACTTGTTGAATAAGTCGGGAATAAAGCTTTACGTGATTTTCATTCATTTATTGAGAGTAACCCTAAATCCTAACAAGTCAATGACGAAGCTCACAAGTTTTATCCTTATTCTACATGTAAGTATCTAAGCTCCAAACAAATTTTATGTTTAAAAAAGACAATAAAGAAGCTCTAAATGGATTACTTGTTGAATAAGTCGGGAATAAAGCTCTAAGTGGTTTGGATTGAGAGGAAACCCTAAAATCTAAAAAGTTGGTAATGTGTATATGAAATTAATTGCTTATTCAATAAGTAAATATCTAAGGGTAAATCAAGTTCATTTTTATTTAAAAAGTCAATAATGAAGCTCTAAATGAATTTCTTGTAAAATAAGTCAAGAATAAAGCTTTACGTGATTTTCATTCATTTATTGAGAGTAACCCTAAATCCTAACAAGTCAATGACGAGGCTCACAAGTTTTATCCTTATTCTACATGTAAGTATCTAAGCTCCAAACAAATTTTATGTTTAAACAAGACAATAAAGAAGCTCTAAATTGATTACTTGTTGAATAAGTCGGGAATAAAGCTTTACGTGATTTTCATTCATTTATTGAGAGTAACCCTAAATCCTAACAAGTCAATGACGAAGCTCACAAGTTTTATCCTTATTCTACATGTAAGTATCTAAGCTCCAAACAAATTTTATGTTTAAAAAAGACAATAAAGAAGCTCTATATGGATTACTTGTTGAATAAGTCGGGAATAAAGCTCTAAGTGGTTTGGATTGAGAGGAAACCCTAAAATCTAAAAAGTTGGTAATGTGTATATGAAATTAATTGCTTATTCAATAAGTAAATATCTAAGGGTAAATCAAGTTCATTTTTATTTAAAAAGTCAATAATGAAGCTCTAAATGAATTTCTTGTAAAATAAGTCAAGAATAAAGCTTTACGTGATTTTCATTCATTTATTGAGAGTAACCCTAAATCCTAACAAGTCAATGACGAGGCTCACAAGTTTTATCCTTATTCTACATGTAAGTATCTAAGCTCCAAACAAATTTTATGTTTAAACAAGACAATAAAGAAGCTCTAAATGGATTACTTGTTGAATAAGTCGGGAATAAAGCTCTAAGTGGTTTGGATTGAGAGGAAACCCTAAAATCTAAAAAGTTGGTAATGTGTATATGAAATTAATTCCTTATTCAATAAGTAAATATCTAAGGGTAAATCAAGTTCATTTTTATTTAAAAAGTCAATAATGAAGCTCTAAATGAATTTCTTGTAAAATAAGTCAAGAATAAAGCTTTACGTGATTTTCATTCATTTATTGAGAGTAACCCTAAATCCTAAAAAGTCAATGACGAGGCTCACAAGTTTTATCCTTATTCTACATGTAAGTATCTAAGCTCCAAACAAATTTTATGTTTAAACAAGATAATAAAGAAGTTCTAAATTGATTACTTGTTCAATAAGTCGGGAATAAAGCTTTACGTGATTTTCATTCATTTATTGAGAGTAACCCTAAATCCTAACAAGTCAATGCCGAAGCTCACAAGTTTTATCCTTATTCTACATGTAAGTATCTAAGCTCCAAACAAATTTTATGTTTAAACAAGACAATAAAGAAGCTCTAAATTGATTACTTGTTGAATAAGTCGGGAATAAAGCTTTACGTGATTTTCATTCATTTATTGAGAGTAACCCTAAATCCTAACAAGTCAATGACGAAGCTCACAAGTTTTATCCTTATTCTACATGTAAGTATCTGAGCTCCAAACAAATTTTATGTTTAAACAAGACAATAAAGAAGCTCTAAATGGATTACTTGTTGAATAAGTCGGGAATAAAGCTCTAAGTGGTTTGCATTGAGAGGAAACCCTAAAATCTAAAAAGTTGGTAATGTGTATATGAAATTAATTGCTTATTCAATAAGTAAATATCTAAGGGTAAATCAAGTTCATTTTTATTTAAAAAGTCAATAATGAAGCTCTAAATGAATTTCTTGTAAAATAAGTCAAGAATAAAGCTTTACGTGATTTTCATTCATTTATTGAGAGTAACCCTAAATCCTAACAAGTCAATGACGAAGCTCACAAGTTTTATCCTTATTCTACATGTAAGTATCTAAGCTCCAAACAAATTTTATGTTTAAACAAGACAATAAAGAAGCTCTAAATGGATTACTTGTTGAATAAGTCGGGAATAAAGCTCTAAGTGGTTTGCATTGAGAGGAAACCCTAAAATCTAAAAAGTTGGTAATGTGTATATGAAATTAATTGCTTATTCAATAAGTAAATATCTAAGGGTAAATCAAGTTCATTTTTATTTAAAAAGTCAATAATGAAGCTCTAAATGAATTTCTTGTAAAATAAGTCAAGAATAAAGCTTTACGTGATTTTCATTCATTTATTGAGAGTAACCCTAAATCCTAAAAAGTCAATGACGAGGCTCACAAGTTTTATCCTTATTCTACATGTAAGTATCTAAGCTCCAAACAAATTTTATGTTTAAACAAGACAATAAAGAAGCTCTAAATTGATTACTTGTTGAATAAGTCGGGAATAAAGCTTTACGTGATTTTCATTCATTTATTGAGAGTAACCCTAAATCCTAACAAGTCAATGACGAAGCTCACAAGTTTTATCCTTATTCTACATGTAAGTATCTGAGCTCCAAACAAATTTTATGTTTAAACAAGACAATAAAGAAGCTCTAAATGGATTACTTGTTGAATAAGTCGGGAATAAAGCTCTAAGTGGTTTGCATTGAGAGGAAACCCTAAAATCTAAAAAGTTGGTAATGTGTATATGAAATTAATTGCTTATTCAATAAGTAAATATCTAAGGGTAAATCAAGTTCATTTTTATTTAAAAAGTCAATAATGAAGCTCTAAATGAATTTCTTGTAAAATAAGTCAAGAATAAAGCTTTACGTGATTTTCATTCATTTATTGAGAGTAACCCTAAATCCTAACAAGTCAATGACGAGGCTCACAAGTTTTATCCTTATTCTACATGTAAGTATCTAAGCTCCAAACAAATTTTATGTTTAAACAAGACAATAAAGAAGCTCTAAATGGATTACTTGTTGAATAAGTCGGGAATAAAGCTCTAAGTGGTTTGCATTGAGAGGAAACCCTAAAATCTAAAAAGTTGGTAATGTGTATATGAAATTAATTGCTTATTCAATAAGTAAATATCTAAGGGTAAATCAAGTTCATTTTTATTTAAAAAGTCAATAATGAAGCTCTAAATGAATTTCTTGTAAAATAAGTCAAGAATAAAGCTTTACGTGATTTTCATTCATTTATTGAGAGTAACCCTAAATCCTAAAAAGTCAATGACGAGGCTCACAAGTTTTATCCTTATTCTACATGTAAGTATCTAAGCTCCAAACAAATTTTATGTTTAAACAAGACAATAAAGAAGCTCTAAATTGATTACTTGTTGAATAAGTCGGGAATAAAGCTTTACGTGATTTTCATTCATTTATTGAGAGTAACCCTAAATCCTAACAAGTCAATGACGAAGCTCACAAGTTTTATCCTTATTCTACATGTAAGTATCTAAGCTCCAAACAAATTTTATGTTTAAAAAAGACAATAAAGAAGCTCTAAATGGATTACTTGTTGAATAAGTCGGGAATAAAGCTCTAAGTGGTTTGGATTGAGAGGAAACCCTAAAATCTAAAAAGTTGGTAATGTGTATATGAAATTAATTGCTTATTCAATAAGTAAATATCTAAGGGTAAATCAAGTTCATTTTTATTTAAAAAGTCAATAATGAAGCTCTAAATGAATTTCTTGTAAAATAAGTCAAGAATAAAGCTTTACGTGATTTTCATTCATTTATTGAGAGTAACCCTAAATCCTAACAAGTCAATGACGAGGCTCACAAGTTTTATCCTTATTCTACATGTAAGTATCTAAGCTCCAAACAAATTTTATGTTTAAACAAGACAATAAAGAAGCTCTAAATTGATTACTTGTTGAATAAGTCGGGAATAAAGCTTTACGTGATTTTCATTCATTTATTGAGAGTAACCCTAAATCCTAACAAGTCAATGACGAAGCTCACAAGTTTTATCCTTATTCTACATGTAAGTATCTAAGCTCCAAACAAATTTTATGTTTAAAAAAGACAATAAAGAAGCTTTAAATGGATTACTTGTTGAATAAGTCGGGAATAAAGCTCTAAGTGGTTTGGATTGAGAGGAAACCCTAAAATCTAAAAAGTTGGTAATGTGTATATGAAATTAATTGCTTATTCAATAAGTAAATATCTAAGGGTAAATCAAGTTCATTTTTATTTAAAAAGTCAATAATGAAGCTCTAAATGAATTTCTTGTAAAATAAGTCAAGAATAAAGCTTTACGTGATTTTCATTCATTTATTGAGAGTAACCCTAAATCCTAACAAGTCAATGACGAGGCTCACAAGTTTTATCCTTATTCTACATGTAAGTATCTAAGCTCCAAACAAATTTTATGTTTAAACAAGACAATAAAGAAGCTCTAAATGGATTACTTGTTGAATAAGTCGGGAATAAAGCTCTAAGTGGTTTGGATTGAGAGGAAACCCTAAAATCTAAAAAGTTGGTAATGTGTATATGAAATTAATTCCTTATTCAATAAGTAAATATCTAAGGGTAAATCAAGTTCATTTTTATTTAAAAAGTCAATAATGAAGCTCTAAATGAATTTCTTGTAAAATAAGTCAAGAATAAAGCTTTACGTGATTTTCATTCATTTATTGAGAGTAACCCTAAATCCTAACAAGTCAATGACGAGGCTCACAAGTTTTATCCTTATTCTACATGTAAGTATCTAAGCTCCAAACAAATTTTATGTTTAAACAAGACAATAAAGAAGCTCTAAATTGATTACTTGTTGAATAAGTCGGGAATAAAGCTTTACGTGATTTTCATTCATTTATTGAGAGTAACCCTAAATCCTAACAAGTCAATGACGAAGCTCACAAGTTTTATCCTTATTCTACATGTAAGTATCTAAGCTCCAAACAAATTTTATGTTTAAAAAAGACAATAAAGAAGCTTTAAATGGATTACTTGTTGAATAAGTCGGGAATAAAGCTCTAAGTGGTTTGGATTGAGAGGAAACCCTAAAATCTAAAAAGTTGGTAATGTGTATATGAAATTAATTGCTTATTCAATAAGTAAATATCTAAGGGTAAATCAAGTTCATTTTTATTTAAAAAGTCAATAATGAAGCTCTAAATGAATTTCTTGTAAAATAAGTCAAGAATAAAGCTTTACGTGATTTTCATTCATTTATTGAGAGTAACCCTAAATCCTAACAAGTCAATGACGAGGCTCACAAGTTTTATCCTTATTCTACATGTAAGTATCTAAGCTCCAAACAAATTTTATGTTTAAACAAGACAATAAAGAAGCTCTAAATGGATTACTTGTTGAATAAGTCGGGAATAAAGCTCTAAGTGGTTTGGATTGAGAGGAAACCCTAAAATCTAAAAAGTTGGTAATGTGTATATGAAATTAATTCCTTATTCAATAAGTAAATATCTAAGGGTAAATCAAGTTCATTTTTATTTAAAAAGTCAATAATGAAGCTCTAAATGAATTTCTTGTAAAATAAGTCAAGAATAAAGCTTTACGTGATTTTCATTCATTTATTGAGAGTAACCCTAAATCCTAAAAAGTCAATGACGAGGCTCACAAGTTTTATCCTTATTCTACATGTAAGTATCTAAGCTCCAAACAAATTTTATGTTTAAACAAGATAATAAAGAAGTTCTAAATTGATTACTTGTTCAATAAGTCGGGAATAAAGCTTTACGTGATTTTCATTCATTTATTGAGAGTAACCCTAAATCCTAACAAGTCAATGCCGAAGCTCACAAGTTTTATCCTTATTCTACATGTAAGTATCTAAGCTCCAAACAAATTTTATGTTTAAACAAGACAATAAAGAAGCTCTAAATTGATTACTTGTTGAATAAGTCGGGAATAAAGCTCTAAGTGGTTTGGATTGAGAGGAAACCCTAAAATCTAAAAAGTTGGTAATGTGTATATGAAATTAATTGCTTATTCAATAAGTAAATATCTAAGGGTAAATCAAGTTCATTTTTATTTAAAAAGTCAATAATGAAGCTCTAAATGAATTTCTTGTAAAATAAGTCAAGAATAAAGCTTTACGTGATTTTCATTCATTTATTGAGAGTAACCCTAAATCCTAACAAGTCAATGACGAGGCTCACAAGTTTTATCCTTATTCTACATGTAAGTATCTAAGCTCCAAACAAATTTTATGTTTAAACAAGACAATAAAGAAGCTCTAAATTGATTACTTGTTGAATAAGTCGGGAATAAAGCTTTACGTGATTTTCATTCATTTATTGAGAGTAACCCTAAATCCTAACAAGTCAATGACGAAGCTCACAAGTTTTATCCTTATTCTACATGTAAGTATCTAAGCTCCAAACAAATTTTATGTTTAAAAAAGACAATAAAGAAGCTCTAAATGGATTACTTGTTGAATAAGTCGGGAATAAAGCTCTAAGTGGTTTGGATTGAGAGGAAACCCTAAAATCTAAAAAGTTGGTAATGTGTATATGAAATTAATTGCTTATTCAATAAGTAAATATCTAAGGGTAAATCAAGTTCATTTTTATTTAAAAAGTCAATAATGAAGCTCTAAATGAATTTCTTGTAAAATAAGTCAAGAATAAAGCTTTACGTGATTTTCATTCATTTATTGAGAGTAACCCTAAATCCTAACAAGTCAATGACGAGGCTCACAAGTTTTATCCTTATTCTACATGTAAGTATCTAAGCTCCAAACAAATTTTATGTTTAAACAAGACAATAAAGAAGCTCTAAATGGATTACTTGTTGAATAAGTCGGGAATAAAGCTCTAAGTGGTTTGGATTGAGAGGAAACCCTAAAATCTAAAAAGTTGGTAATGTGTATATGAAATTAATTCCTTATTCAATAAGTAAATATCTAAGGGTAAATCAAGTTCATTTTTATTTAAAAAGTCAATAATGAAGCTCTAAATGAATTTCTTGTAAAATAAGTCAAGAATAAAGCTTTACGTGATTTTCATTCATTTATTGAGAGTAACCCTAAATCCTAAAAAGTCAATGACGAGGCTCACAAGTTTTATCCTTATTCTACATGTAAGTATCTAAGCTCCAAACAAATTTTATGTTTAAACAAGATAATAAAGAAGTTCTAAATTGATTACTTGTTCAATAAGTCGGGAATAAAGCTTTACGTGATTTTCATTCATTTATTGAGAGTAACCCTAAATCCTAACAAGTCAATGCCGAAGCTCACAAGTTTTATCCTTATTCTACATGTAAGTATCTAAGCTCCAAACAAATTTTATGTTTAAACAAGACAATAAAGAAGCTCTAAATTGATTACTTGTTGAATAAGTCGGGAATAAAGCTTTACGTGATTTTCATTCATTTATTGAGAGTAACCCTAAATCCTAACAAGTCAATGACGAAGCTCACAAGTTTTATCCTTATTCTACATGTAAGTATCTAAGCTCCAAACAAATTTTATGTTTAAACAAGACAATAAAGAAGCTCTAAATGGATTACTTGTTGAATAAGTCGGGAATAAAGCTCTAAGTGGTTTGCATTGAGAGGAAACCCTAAAATCTAAAAAGTTGGTAATGTGTATATGAAATTAATTGCTTATTCAATAAGTAAATATCTAAGGGTAAATCAAGTTCATTTTTATTTAAAAAGTCAATAATGAAGCTCTAAATGAATTTCTTGTAAAATAAGTCAAGAATAAAGCTTTACGTGATTTTCATTCATTTATTGAGAGTAACCCTAAATCCTAAAAAGTCAATGACGAGGCTCACAAGTTTTATCCTTATTCTACATGTAAGTATCTAAGCTCCAAACAAATTTTATGTTTAAACAAGACAATAAAGAAGCTCTAAATTGATTACTTGTTGAATAAGTCGGGAATAAAGCTTTACGTGATTTTCATTCATTTATTGAGAGTAACCCTAAATCCTAACAAGTCAATGACGAAGCTCACAAGTTTTATCCTTATTCTACATGTAAGTATCTAAGCTCCAAACAAATTTTATGTTTAAACAAGACAATAAAGAAGCTCTAAATTGATTACTTGTTGAATAAGTCGGGAATAAAGCTTTACGTGATTTTCATTCATTTATTGAGAGTAACCCTAAATCCTAACAAGTCAATGACGAAGCTCACAAGTTTTATCCTTATTCTACATGTAAGTATCTAAGCTCCAAACAAATTTTATGTTAAAACAAGACAATAAAGAAGCTCTAAATGGATTACTTGTTGAATAAGTCGGGAATAAAACTCTAAGTGGTTTGGATTGAGAGGAAACCCTAAAATCTAAAAAGTTGGTAATGTGTATATGAAATTAATTGCTTATTCAATAAGTAAATATTCAAGGGTAAATCAAGTTCATTTTTATTTAAAAAGTCAATAATGAAGCTCTAAATGAATTTCTTGTAAAATAAGTCAAGAATAAAGCTTTACGTGATTTTCATTCATTTATTGAGAGTAACCCTAAATCCTAACAAGTCAATGACGAGGCTCACAAGTTTTATCCTTATTCTACATGTAAGTATCTAAGCTCCAGGCAAATTTTATGTTTAAACAAGACAATAAAGAAGCTCTAAATTGATTACTTGTTGAATAAGTCGGGAATAAAGCTTCACCTGATTTTCATTAATTTATTGAGAGTAACCCTAAATCCTAACAAGTCAATGACGAAGCTCACAAGTTTTATCCTTATTCTACATGTAAGTATCTAAGCTCCAAACAAATTTTATGTTTAAACAAGACAATTAAGAAGCTCTAAATGGATTACTTGTTGAATAAGTCGGGAATAAAGCTCTAAGTGGTTTGGATTGAGAGGAAACCCTAAAATCTAAAAAGTTGGTAATGTGTATATGAAATTAATTGCTTATTCAATAAGTAAATATCTAAGGGTAAATCAAGTTCATTTTTATTTAAAACGTCAATAATGAAGCTCTAAATGAATTTCTTGTAAAATAAGTCAAGAATAAAGCTTTACGTGATTTTCATTCATTTATTGAGAGTAATCCTAAATCCTAACAAGTCAATGACGAGGCTCACAAGTTTTATCCTTATTCTACATGTAAGTATCTAAGCTCCAAACAAATTTTATGTTTAAACAAGACAATAAAGAAGCTCTAAATTGATTACTTGTTGAATAAGTCGGGAATAAAGCTTTACGTGATTTTCATTCATTTATTGAGAGTAACCCCAAATCCTAAAAAGTCAATGACGAGGCTCACAAGTTTTATCCTTATTCTACATGTAAGTATCTAAGCTCCAAACAAATTTTATGTTTAAACAAGATAATAAAGAAGTTCTAAATTGATTACTTGTTCAATAAGTCGGGAATAAAGCTTTACGTGATTTTCATTCATTTATTGAGAGTAACCCTAAATCCTAACAAGTCAATGCCGAAGCTCACAAGTTTTATCCTTATTCTACATGTAAGTATCTAAGCTCCAAACAAATTTTATGTTTAAACAAGACAATAAAGAAGCTCTAAATTGATTACTTGTTGAATAAGTCGGGAATAAAGCTTTACGTGATTTTCATTCATTTATTGAGAGTAACCCTAAATCCTAACTAGTCAATGACGAAGCTCACAAGTTTTATCCTTATTCTACATGTAAGTATCTAAGCTCCAAACAAATTTTATGTTTAAACAAGACAATAAAGAAGCTCTAAATGGATTACTTGTTGAATAAGTCGGGAATAAAGCTCTAAGTGGTTTGCATTGAGAGGAAACCCTAAAATCTAAAAAGTTGGTAATGTGTATATGAAATTAATTGCTTATTCAATAAGTAAATATCTAAGGGTAAATCAAGTTCATTTTTATTTAAAAAGTCAATAATGAAGCTCTAAATGAATTTCTTGTAAAATAAGTCAAGAATAAAGCTTTACGTGATTTTCATTCATTTATTGAGAGTAACCCTAAATCCTAAAAAGTCAATGACGAGGCTCACAAGTTTTATCCTTATTCTACATGTAAGTATCTAAGCTCCAAACAAATTTTATGTTTAAACAAGACAATAAAGAAGCTCTAAATTGATTACTTGTTGAATAAGTCGGGAATAAAGCTTTACGTGATTTTCATTCATTTATTGAGAGTAACCCTAAATCCTAACAAGTCAATGACGAAGCTCACAAGTTTTATCCTTATTCTACATGTAAGTATCTAAGCTCCAAACAAATTTTATGTTTAAAAAAGACAATAAAGAAGCTCTAAATGGATTACTTGTTGAATAAGTCGGGAATAAAGCTCTAAGTGGTTTGGATTGAGAGGAAACCCTAAAATCTAAAAAGTTGGTAATGTGTATATGAAATTAATTGCTTATTCAATAAGTAAATATCTAAGGGTAAATCAAGTTGGTAATGTGTATATGAAGCCAACATTCTCACAAATACTGATGGCTCCCCTACATGTCTCATCAGTAAAGCTTCAGTAGATGAAAGTTGGAATTGGCACAAGAAGCTTTCTCATCTCAACTTCAGCAATATCAATGAGTTGGTCAAGAAAGATTTAGTAAGAGGATTACCTAATGTCTTGTACACACCTGATGGACTCTGTGATGCATGTCAGAAAGCAAAACAAAGAAGGACATCATTCCAGAGTAAATCAGAATCCTCTATTGAAGAACCATATCACATGCTACATCTTGATCTATTTGGTCCAGTCAATATCATGTCCATCAGTAAGAAAAGGTACACTCTTGTAATTGTTGATGAATATTCTAGATTCACCTGGGTGTATTTTTTGCACAGAAAAGATGAAACTCCTGAAGTTCTGTTGGATCATGTGAGAATGATTGAGACAACCACAAAGTACAAAGTCAAGATACTGAGAAGTGATAATGGAACTGAATTCAAGAATTCAAAGATGGAAGAGTTCTGCAAATACAAAGGAATCATTCAACAATTCTCTGCTCCTGGCACACCCCAACAAAATGGAGTAGTAGAAAGGAAAAATAGAACTCTTATTGAAGCTGGCAGAACTATGTTGGAAGAAGCTAAATTATCTACATATTTCTGGGCAGAAGTAGTCAACACAGCATGCTATACACAAAATCTCACATTGATAAACAGACATGGTGTTACTCCTTATCAGTCACTCAAGGAGAAGAAATCAAGTCTGAAGCATTTGCATGTGTTTGGCTGTAAGTGTTTTGTTCTCAGAACTCATCCTGAACAGCTAGGGAAATTTGAAACAAAGGCTGATGAGGGAATTTTCATTGGCTATCCTGCATCAAGAGCCTTCAGAGTTTTTAATTTGAGAACAAGAACTGTCATGGAGTCAATACATGTATCTTTTGATGATAAGAAGATAACTGGAATCATTGAAGACTCTCATGATAGATTGATTTTTGAAAATGAAGCAACCAAGGAACCTGAAGAAAGTGAATCAGATTCTGTCAATACATCAGATCCTGATGGGTCACCAAATACTGATGACACACCAGATACTGATGGTGCTAATACTGATGATGCAATCAATAGTAATACAACTAGTAGTGCTAATGTTGAGGGGGAGCAACACCATTCTACTACAAGTTCAGAGTCAACTCAATCATCAGGACAGAATTCTTCAGATACTGATTCAAGTGATGATCCTGATAACTCATCAGGAAGAGATAGCAATAATTCAGGGAGAGCTTCAAATCAAGCAAATTCTTCAAATCAAGATAACACCAATCCAGGGGGAGCATCTACTTCAAGAAACAATTTAACACCAGCAAGGAAATGGACAAAAGACCATACTCTTGATTTGATAATTGGAGATCCTGATGCAGGTGTTCAAACTAGAAGTGCAACTCAGAATGAATGTCTATACAATAACTTTCTATCCAAGGTGGAGCCAAAGAAAGTTGAAGATGCACTTAAAGATGCTGATTGGGTTACTGCAATGCAAGAAGAACTGAATGAATTTGAAAGGAATGAAGTCTGGAAACTGGTACCAAGACCAAAGAATAGATCAATTGTTGGTACAAAGTAGATTTTCAAGAACAAGACTGATTCTGATGGAATCATTATCAGAAACAAAGCTAGACTAGTTTCAAAGGGGTATTCTCAACAAGAGGGAATTGACTATGATGAAACTTTTGCTCCTGTTGCAAGACTAGAAGCCATCAGGATATTTCTTGCTTATGCAGCTCATAAGAAATTCAAGGTTTTCCAGATGGATGTTAAAAGTGCTTTCTTAAATGGTGAACTGGAGGAAGAAGTTTATGTTGAACAACCTCCTGGTTTCATTGATCCTAAATATCCAGATCATGTCTACAGACTGGATAAGGCACTTTATGGACTAAAGCAAGCTCCAAGAGCATGGTATGAAACCTTAGCTCAATTCTTACTGGAAAGTGGATTCAAAAGAGGTGCTATTGATAAAACTCTATTCTATTTGAATCATGTTAAGGATTTGCTGTTAGTTCAGATTTATGTTGATGATATCATTTTTGGGTCAACAAACAATAAGCTATGTGAAAAGTTTTCTAAGCTTATGCAGTCAAGATATCAAATGAGCATGATGGGAGAAATGAGTTACTTTCTTGGTCTTCAAGTTAAACAGACTGATGAAGGGATTTTTTATCAATCAGTCAAAATATACAAGGAATTTATTGACAAGGTTTAACATGCAAGATAGTTCTCCTGCTACAACTCCCATAGCTACAGCTACCAAACTTGATCCTGATCAAGGTGCTGAGGTAGATGTAACTCACTACAGAGGAATGATTGGCTCTTTATTGTATCTCACTGCAAGTAGACCAGATATCATGTTTGCAACCTGTCGGTGTGCAAGATTTCAAGCAAAACCAAGAGAACCCCATCTGATTGCAGTCAAAAGAATTTTCAGATATCTCAAAGGCACTCCTTCACTTGGCCTTTGGTATGCAAGGGAATCAGATTTTGGGTTGTGTGGTTATTCAGATGCTGATTTTGCAGGATGTAAAATAGACAGGAAAAGTACTTCAGGAAGCTGTCAGTTTTTGGGTGGAAGACTAGTTTCATGGTTCAGTAAAAAGCAAAAATCTATTTCCACTTCAACTGCAGAAGCTGAGTACATTGCTGCAGGAAGTTATTGTGCTCAGATAATGTGGATGAGAAATCAGTTGTTAGATTATGGCCTGTCATACTCAAAAATCCATATTTATTGTGATAACCAAAGTGCTATTGCAATGACAGGAAATCCAGTTCAGCATTCTCTTACTAAACACATCAGTATTAGATATCACTTTATAAGAGAACAGGTTCTGGAAGGAACAATTGAACTTCACTTTGTTCCTACTGATCAACAACTAGCTGATATATTCACCAAGCCACTGCCTGAAGTTACTTTCAATAAATTGGTGAATGAACTTGGAATGATGAACTTTGAGAATTTATGAGGAAAGTTACAGAGAGGAAATCCTGATAACTGTCACATCCTGATGGTTATTCAGAAAGGTATGTTTTCTTTGATCAAATCCTGATAGGATGCAATCCTGACAGGAAGTCAATTGGTAAAATCCTGATGCTCAGATTTTGAAGCTGGTATGAACACCAGAGGTTCTATGCTAATTTGTCATCAACACTCCTGTTAAACTCTGGAAAATAAGATTATTACTTAGTCTTTGATTAAGTTTTTAGTCTTAATTCCCAGTTTCTATTTCTATCAGAGTTTACTATTCATCATTTTATATATCAATAGCAGTGTTACTAACAAATTGTGCAGGGAAGTAAAGAAAGAACAAGTTGAGAAAATAGACAAATTTCATTAATTCTTGAAGAAACATTACAAATGAAATAGAAATTACATATTGTTTTCCTAGTCTATTTTTCTACTCGGGAACACGTGCCCTGCAAATAAGCATGAACGCTCCTGAGAAGCTTCACAGTCCATCAGGAATGGAAGATCTCTTGTTCCATCCTTAAAGGACAAGGAGAGGAGCAGATGCACTTGAAGGTGGCTCGTCCCCATGACCACCGGGACGCTTCCATGCCTCCAACTTGCAAGACATGCGAGCATCCAAGATCCTCTTTTTCCTCCTCTCAAGCTCTCGTACGAGCTCTTCATCCTCATCCTCTTCATCATCCTCATCGTCTTCATCCTCTTCATTGACAAAGATGAGGTTGTCAAGAGGATTCCAGTCAGGATTGGCCTGCTGGAAGTTATGCCAAAGAACATCGACCATTGCATTAACAAAAGCCTCATGTTCTTGAGGATCAGGAATAGGCTGAGGACCCTCTTGCTCTGCAATCTCTGCTAAAGCCTCATCCATCTCTTGCCAAATCATTTCAAGGTCTACATCAGGTAAGTTATTTTGATCGTTGGCAGCCATGGAGATTTTGGGAATATGAAAGGTTTGATATTTTCTGAAGAAGAGGGTTTTGTGTATTTGTTGGAAAATGATTATTATGATTAACAGTCTCTCTTTTATAGAGAATGTGTCTTAAGCATGCAGGTCATTTTTTCAATACCGAGGCGACTGTTCAGCTTCTCATAATTACTTTACCTCGTTAATTGGTAAGAATGGTTACGTGTTTATTATGCTATTTATTTCGTAATCATATCTTTAAAACAAAATGCATTTATCAGGATTGTCAAAAAAAAATTATTTTCATAAATAAAATTTTATTTTACTTAATATTAAAAAATTGCATTTTTCAATCCTGATAAGACAAATGGTTTCATAGGAAATGCTTTTATTCCTGATGAGGTTAGGTTTTTCTTACATCAGAAAATGCCTACTTATTATGGATTACTTTCTCACGCTATGGGGCAAGGCCAATCACACCTTGTTCCTAACCCAAGCATTCATCCTACACAGTCTAAACAGTCCATAACCACCTCTGTTAGGAATATGTTGTTCTTGATGATAAACATAAAACACTTAGTAGAATTTGTGTAAAGTCATTTTTGTAGCTGTCAACGAAATGGCATGCTTTGCAGTGTTTCGTTGACAGGAAGCTCATCAACGAAATGAGTGTTGTAGCAATTGCATTGTACAATACTTCACAGTATGATAGGCATTATGTTATATGTTTTAGATAGGTTTTCTAAGTCATGTTGACTAAGTACTAGATAGGCAAAATAGGTTGGTTAATTGTAAATATATTATGCCTTGTAATTTTGCCTAAGTGAAGACATGTCAACGGTATGAAGATTACTCTGTCAACGGTATGGAATTTACTCATCAACGAAACGAGGGAAACACCATCAACGAAACGAGGGAAACACCATCAACGGAATGAAGAATAAAGCTATCAACGAAACACATCTCCCTGCTATCAACGAATCATTATTGCTTTTCTATACAGTTGACAAAGTGATAGTGACAGTTTACTGAACAGATCTAAAGGAGATATGGAAGTGTACTTTGCATTGGAAGCCATCAAAATGGTTACTGGAAATAAGGAAACATTCCAATTTCCAATAAAGCTCTTGGGAATGATTATAATGAGCATGAAGACAAAAGCAAAGATCTCCAAGGACCATTGGACAAAAGGAATGAAAAGCAAGCTACTGATGGTTACTACTATTGTTCTTTAGTTTAGCCAATCGTAGAGTTGTAAACTTGGGCTTATATAACCAAGTGTAGCAGTTACTTTAGATGTAAGAGAAGAAAAACAAATAGTTTGTATTAGCTATCTTTGAGAGTAACCCTAAATCCTAACAAGTCAATGACGAGGCTCACAAGTTTTATCCTTATTCTACATGTAAGTATCTAAGCTCCAAACAAATTTTATGTTTAAACAAGACAATAAAGAAGCTCTAAATTGATTACTTGTTGAATAAGTCGGGAATAAAGCTTTACGTGATTTTCATTCATTTATTGAGAGTAACCCTAAATCCTAACAAGTCAATGACGAAGCTCACAAGTTTTATCCTTATTCTACATGTAAGTATCTAAGCTCCAAACAAATTTTATGTTTAAACAAGACAATAAAGAAGCTCTAAATGGATTACTTGTTGAATAAGTCGGGAATAAAGCTCTAAGTGGTTTGGATTGAGAGGAAACCCTAAAATCTAAAAAGTTGGTAATGTGTATATGAAATTAATTCCTTATTCAATAAGTAAATATCTAAGGGTAAATCAAGTTCATTTTTATTTAAAAAGTCAATAATGAAGCTCTAAATGAATTTCTTGTAAAATAAGTCAAGAATAAAGCTTTACGTGATTTTCATTCATTTATTGAGAGTAACCCTAAATCCTAAAAATTCAATGACGAGGCTCACAAGTTTTATCCTTATTCTACATGTAAGTATCTAAGCTCCAAACAAATTTTATGTTTAAACAAGATAATAAAGAAGTTCTAAATTGATTACTTATTGAATAAGTCGGGAATAAAGCTTTACGTGATTTTCATTCATTTATTGAGAGTAACCCTAAATCCTAACAAGTCAATGCCGAAGCTCACAAGTTTTATCCTTATTCTACATGTAAGTATCTAAGCTCCAAACAAATTTTATGTTTAAACAAGACAATAAAGAAGCTCTAAATGGATTACTTCTTGAATAAGTCGGGAATAAAGCTCTAAGTGGTTTGGATTGAGAGGAAACCCTAAAATCTAAAAAGTTGGTAATGTGTATATGAAATTAATTCCTTATTCAATAAGTAAATATCTAAGGGTAAATCAAGTTCATTTTTATTTAAAAAGTCAATAATGAAGCTCTAAATGAATTTCTTTTAAAATAAGTCAAGAATAAAGCTTTACGTGATTTTCATTCATTTATTGAGAGTAACCCTAAATCCTAAAAAGTCAATGACGAGGCTCACAAGTTTTATCCTTATTCTACATGTAAGTATCTAAGCTCCAAACAAATTTTATGTTTAAACAAGACAATTAAGAAGCTCTAAATGGATTACTTGTTGAATAAGTCGGGAATAAAGCTCTAAGTGGTTTGGATTGAGAGGAAACCCTAAAATCTAAAAAGTTGGTAATGTGTATATGAAATTAATTGCTTATTGAATAAGTAAATATCTAAGAGTAAATCAAGTTCATTTTTATTTAAAAAGTCAATAATGAAGCTCTAAATGAATTTCTTGTAAAATAAGTCAAGAATAAAGCTTTACGTGATTTTCATTCATTTATTGAGAGTAACCCTAAATCCTAACAAGTCAATGACGAGGCTCACAAGTTTTATCCTTATTCTACATGTTAGTATCTAAGCTCCAAACAAATTTTATGTTTAAACAAGACAATAAAGAAGCTCTAAATTGATTACTTGTTGAATAAGTCGGGAATAAAGCTCTAAGTGGTTTGGATTCAGAGGAAACCCTAAAATCTAAAAAGTTGGTAATGTGTATATGAAATTAATTGCTTATTCAATAAGTAAATATCTAAGGGTAAATCAAGTTCATTTTTATTTAAAAAGTCAATAATGAAGCTCTAAATGAATTACTTGTAAAATAAGTCAAGAATAAAGCTTTACGTGATTTTCATTCATTTATTGAGAGTAACCCTAAATCCTAACAAGTCAATGACGAGGCTTACAAGTTTTATCCTTATTCTACATATAAGTATCTAAGCTCCAAACAAATTTTATGTTTAAACAAGACAATAAAGAAGCTCTAAATTGATTACTTGTTGAATAAGTCGGGAATAAAGCTTTACGTGATTTTCATTCATTTATTGAGAGTAACCCTAAATCCTAACAAGTCAATGACGAGGCTCACAAGTTTTATCCTTATTCTACATGTAAGTATCTAAGCTCCAAACAAATTTTATGTTTAAACAAGACAATAAAGAAGCTCTAAATTGATTACTTGTTGAATAAGTCGGGAATAAAGCTTTACGTGATTTTCATTCATTTATTGAGAGTAACCCTAAATCCTAACAAGTCAATGACGAAGCTCACAAGTTTTATCCTTATTCTACATGTAAGTATCTAAGCTCCAAACAAATTTTATGTTTAAACAAGACAATAAAGAAGCTCTAAATGGATTACTTGTTGAATAAGTCGGGAATAAAGCTCTAAGTGGTTTGGATTGAGAGGAAACCCTAAAATCTAAAAAGTTGGTAATGTGTATATGAAATTAATTCCTTATTCAATAAGTAAATATCTAAGGGTAAATCAAGTTCATTTTTATTTAAAAAGTCAATAATGAAGCTCTAAATGAATTTCTTGTAAAATAAGTCAAGAATAAAGCTTTACGTGATTTTCATTCATTTATTGAGAGTAACCCTAAATCCTAAAAAGTCAATGACGAGGCTCACAAGTTTTATCCTTATTCTACATGTAAGTATCTAAGCTCCAAACAAATTTTATGTTTAAACAAGATAATAAAGAAGTTCTAAATTGATTACTTATTGAATAAGTCGGGAATAAAGCTTTACGTGATTTTCATTCATTTATTGAGAGTAACCCTAAATCCTAACAAGTCAATGCCGAAGCTCACAAGTTTTATCCTTATTCTACATGTAAGTATCTAAGCTCCAAACAAATTTTATGTTTAAACAAGACAATAAAGAAGCTCTAAATGGATTACTTCTTGAATAAGTCGGGAATAAAGCTCTAAGTGGTTTGGATTGAGAGGAAACCCTAAAATCTAAAAAGTTGGTAATGTGTATATGAAATTAATTCCTTATTCAATAAGTAAATATCTAAGGGTAAATCAAGTTCATTTTTATTTAAAAAGTCAATAATGAAGCTCTAAATGAATTTCTTGTAAAATAAGTCAAGAATAAAGCTTTACGTGATTTTCATTCATTTATTGAGAGTAACCCTAAATCCTAAAAAGTCAATGACGAGGCTCACAAGTTTTATCCTTATTCTACATGTAAGTATCTAAGCTCCAAACAAATTTTATGTTTAAACAAGACAATTAAGAAGCTCTAAATGGATTACTTGTTGAATAAGTCGGGAATAAAGCTCTAAGTGGTTTGGATTGAGAGGAAACCCTAAAATCTAAAAAGTTGGTAATGTGTATATGAAATTAATTGCTTATTGAATAAGTAAATATCTAAGAGTAAATCAAGTTCATTTTTATTTAAAAAGTCAATAATGAAGCTCTAAATGAATTTCTTGTAAAATAAGTCAAGAATAAAGCTTTACGTGATTTTCATTCATTTATTGAGAGTAACCCTAAATCCTAACAAGTCAATGACGAGGCTCACAAGTTTTATCCTTATTCTACATGTTAGTATCTAAGCTCCAAACAAATTTTATGTTTAAACAAGACAATAAAGAAGCTCTAAATTGATTACTTGTTGAATAAGTCGGGAATAAAGCTCTAAGTGGTTTGGATTCAGAGGAAACCCTAAAATCTAAAAAGTTGGTAATGTGTATATGAAATTAATTGCTTATTCAATAAGTAAATATCTAAGGGTAAATCAAGTTCATTTTTATTTAAAAAGTCAATAATGAAGCTCTAAATGAATTACTTGTAAAATAAGTCAAGAATAAAGCTTTACGTGATTTTCATTCATTTATTGAGAGTAACCCTAAATCCTAACAAGTCAATGACGAGGCTTACAAGTTTTATCCTTATTCTACATATAAGTATCTAAGCTCCAAACAAATTTTATGTTTAAACAAGACAATAAAGAAGCTCTAAATTGATTACTTGTTGAATAAGTCGGGAATAAAGCTTTACGTGATTTTCATTCATTTATTGAGAGTAACCCTAAATCCTAACAAGTCAATGACGAAGCTCACAAGTTTTATCCTTATTCTACATGTAAGTATCTAAGCTCCAAACAAATTTTATGTTAAAACAAGACAATAAAGAAGCTCTAAATGGATTACTTGTTGAATAAGTCGGGAATAAAGCTCTAAGTGGTTTGGATTCAGATGAAACCCTAAAATCTAAAAAGTTGGTAATGTGTATATGAAATTAATTTCTTATTCAATAAGTAAATATTCAAGGGTAAATCAAGTTCATTTTTATTTAAAAAGTCAATAATGAAGCTCTAAATGATTTTTTTGTAAAATAAGTCAAGAATAAAGCTTTACGTGATTTTCATTCATTTATTGAGAGTAACCCTAAATCCTAACAAGTCAATGACGAGGCTCACAAGTTTTATCCTTATTCTACATGTAAGTATCTAAGCTCCAGGCAAATTTTATGTTTAAACAAGACAATAAAGAAGCTCTAAATTGATTACTTGTTGAATAAGTCGGGAATAAAGCTTCACCTGATTTTCATTCATTTATTGAGAGTAACCCTAAATCCTAACAAGTCAATGACGAGGCTCACAAGTTTTATCCTTATTCTACATGTAAGTATCTAAGCTCCAAACAAATTTTATGTTTAAACAAGACAATAAAGAAGCTCTAAATTGATTACTTGTTGAATAAGTCGGGAATAAAGCTTTACGTGATTTTCATTCATTTATTGAGAGTAACCCTAAATCCTAACAAGTCAATGACGAAGCTCACAAGTTTTATCCTTATTCTACATGTAAGTATCTAAGCTCCAAACAAATTTTATGTTTAAACAAGACAATAAAGAAGCTCTAAATGGATTACTTGTTGAATAAGTCGTGAATAAAGCTCTAAGTGGTTTGGATTGAGAGGAAACCCTAAAATCTAAAAAGTTGGTAATGTGTATATGAAATTAATTCCTTATTCAATAAGTAAATATCTAAGGGTAAATCAAGTTCATTTTTATTTAAAAAGTCAATAATGAAGCTCCAAATGAATTTCTTGTAAAATAAGTCAAGAATAAAGCTTTACGTGATTTTCATTCATTTATTGAGAGTAACCCTAAATCCTAAAAAGTCAATGACGAGGCTCACAAGTTTTATCCTTATTCTACATGTAAGTATCTAAGCTCCAAACAAATTTTATGTTTAAACAAGACAATAAAGAAGCTCTAAATTGATTACTTGTTGAATAAGTCGGGAATAAAGCTTTACGTGATTTTCATTCATTTATTGAGAGTAACCCTAAATCCTAACAAGTCAATGACGAAGCTCACAAATTTTATCCTTATTCTACATGTAAGTATCTAAGCTCCAAACAAATTTTATGTTTAAACAAGACAATAAAGAAGCTCTAAATGGATTACTTGTTGAATAAGTCGGGAATAAAGCTCTCAGTGGTTTGGATTGAGAGGAAACCCTAAAATCTAAAAAGTTGGTAATGTGTATATGAAATTAATTGCTTATTCAATAAGTAAATATCTAAGGGTAAATCAAGTTCATTTTTATTTAAAAAGTCAATAATGAAGCTCTAAATGAATTTCTTGTAAAATAAGTCAAGAATAAAGCTTTACGTGATTTTCATTCATTTATTGAGAGTAACCCTAAATCCTAACAAGTCAATGACGAGGCTCACAAGTTTTATCCTTATTCTACATGTAAGTATCTAAGCTCCAAACAAATTTTATGTTTAAACAAGACAATAAAGAAGCTCTAAATTGATTACTTGTTGAATAAGTCGGGAATAAAGCTTTACGTGATTTTCATTCATTTATTGAGAGTAACCCTAAATCCTAACAAGTCAATGACGAAGCTCACAAGTTTTATCCTTATTCTACATGTAAGTATCTAAGCTCCAAACAAATTTTATGTTAAAACAAGACAATAAAGAAGCTCTAAATGGATTACTTGTTGAATAAGTCGGGAATAAAGCTCTAAGTGGTTTGGATTGAGAGAAAACCCTAAAATCTAAAAAGTTGGTAATGTGTATATGAAATTAATTCCTTATTCAATAAGTAAATATCTAAGGGTAAATCAAGTTCATTTTTATTTAAAAAGTCAATAATGAAGCTCTAAATGAATTTCTTGTCAAATAAGTCAAGAATAAAGCTTTACGTGATTTTCATTCATTTATTGAGAGTAACCCTAAATCCTAAAAAGTCAATGACGAGGCTCACAAGTTTTATCCTTATTCTACATGTAAGTATCTAAGCTCCAAACAATTTTTATGTTTAAACAAGACAATAAAGAAGCTCTAAATTGATTACTTGTTGAATAAGTCGGGAATAAAGCTTTACGTGATTTTCATTCATTTATTGAGAGTAACCCTAAATCCTAACAAGTCAATGACGAAGCTCGCAAGTTTTATCCTTATTCTACATGTAAGTATCTAAGCTCCAAACAAATTTTATGTTTAAACAAGACAATAAAGAAGCTCTAAATGGATTACTTGTTGAATAAGTCGTGAATAAAGCTCTAAGTGGTTTGGATTGAGAGGAAACCCTAAAATCTAAAAAGTTGGTAATGTGTATATGAAATTAATTCCTTATTCAATAAGTAAATATCCAAGGGTAAATCAAGTTCATTTTTATTTAAAAAGTCAATAATGAAGCTCTAAATGAATTTCTTGTAAAATAAGTCAAGAATAAAGCTTTACGTGATTTTCATTCATTTATTGAGAGTAACCCTAAATCCTAAAAAGTCAATGACGAGGCTCACAAGTTTTATCATTATTCTACATGTAAGTATCTAAGCTCCAAACAAATTTTATGTTTAAACAAGACAATAAAGAAGCTCTAAATTGATTACTTGTTGAATAAGTCGGGAATAAAGCTTTACGTGATTTTCATTCATTTATTGAGAGTAACCCTAAATCCTAACAAGTCAATGACGAAGCTCACAAATTTTATCCTTATTCTACATGTAAGTATCTAAGCTCCAAACAAATTTTATGTTTAAACAAGACAATAAAGAAGCTCTAAATGGATTACTTGTTGAATAAGTCGGGAATAAAGCTCTAAGTGGTTTGGATTCAGAGGAAACCCTAAAATCTAAAAAGTTGGTAATGTGTATATGAAATTAATTGCTTATTCAATAAGTAAATATCTAAGGGTAAATCAAGTTCATTTTTATTTAAAAAGTCAATAATGAAGCTCTAAATGAATTTCTTGTAAAATAAGTCAAGAATAAAGCTTTACGTGATTTTCATTCATTTATTGAGAGTAACCCTAAATCCTAACAAGTCAATGACGAGGCTCACAAGTTTTATCCTTATTCTACATGTAAGTATCTAAGCTCCAAACAAATTTTATGTTTAAACAAGACAATAAAGAAGCTCTAAATTGATTACTTGTTGAATAAGTCGGGAATAAAGCTTTACGTGATTTTCATTCATTTATTGAGAGTAACCCTAAATCCTAACAAGTCAATGACGAAGCTCACAAGTTTTATCCTTATTCTACATGTAAGTATCTAAGCTCCAAACAAATTTTATGTTAAAACAAGACAATAAAGAAGCTCTAAATGGATTACTTGTTGAATAAGTCGGGAATAAAGCTCTAAGTGGTTTGGATTGAGAGAAAACCCTAAAATCTAAAAAGTTGGTAATGTGTATATGAAATTAATTCCTTATTCAATAAGTAAATATCTAAGGGTAAATCAAGTTCATTTTTATTTAAAAAGTCAATAATGAAGCTCTAAATGAATTTCTTGTCAAATAAGTCAAGAATAAAGCTTTACGTGATTTTCATTCATTTATTGAGAGTAACCCTAAATCCTAACAAGTCAATGACGAGGCTCACAAGTTTTATCATTATTCTACATGTAAGTATCTAAGCTCCAAACAAATTTTATGTTTAAACAAGACAATAAAGAAGCTCTAAATTGATTACTTGTTGAATAAGTCGGGAATAAAGCTTTACGTGATTTTCATTCATTTATTGAGAGTAACCCTAAATCCTAACAAGTCAATGACGAAGCTCAAGTTTTATCCTTATTCTACATGTAAGTATCTAAGCTCCAAACAAATTTTATGTTAAAACAAGACAATAAAGAAGCTCTAAATGGATTACTTGTTGAATAAGTCGGAAATAAAGCTCTAAGTGGTTTGGATTGAGAGGAAACCCTAAAATCTAAAAAGTTGGTAATGTGTATATGAAATTAATTGCTTATTCAATAAGTAAATATCTAAGGGTAAATCAAGTTCATTTTTATTTAAAAAGTCAATAATGAAGCTCTAAATGAATTTCTTGTAAAATAAGTCAAGAATAAAGCTTTACGTGATTTTCATTCATTTATTGAGAGTAACCCTAAATCCTAACAAGTCAATGACGAGGCTCACAAGTTTTATCATTATTCTACATGTAAGTATCTAAGCTCCAAACAAATTTTATGTTTAAACAAGACAATAAAGAAGCTCTAAATTGATTACTTGTTGAATAAGTCGGGAATAAAGCTTTACGTGATTTTCATTCATTTATTGAGAGTAACCCTAAATCCTAACAAGTCAATGACGAAGCTCAAGTTTTATCCTTATTCTACATGTAAGTATCTAAGCTCCAAACAAATTTTATGTTAAAACAAGACAATAAAGAAGCTCTAAATGGATTACTTGTTGAATAAGTCGGAAATAAAGCTCTAAGTGGTTTGGATTGAGAGGAAACCCTAAAATCTAAAAAGTTGGTAATGTGTATATGAAATTAATTGCTTATTCAATAAGTAAATATCTAAGGGTAAATCAAGTTCATTTTTATTTAAAAAGTCAATAATGAAGCTCTAAATGAATTTCTTGTAAAATAAGTCAAGAATAAAGCTTTACGTGATTTTCATTCATTTATTCAGAGTAACCCTAAATCCTAACAAGTCAATGACGAGGCTCACAAGTTTTATCCTTATTCTACATGTAAGTATCTAAGCTCCAAACAAATTTTATGTTTAAACAAGACAATAAAGAAGCTCTAAATTGATTACTTGTTGAATAAGTCGGGAATAAAGCTTTACGTGATTTTCATTCATTTATTGAGAGTAACCCTAAATCCTAACAAGTCAATGACGAAGCTCACAAGTTTTATCCTTATTCTACATGTAAGTATCTAAGCTCCAAACAAATTTTATGTTAAAACAAGACAATAAAGAAGCTCTAAATGGATTACTTGTTGAATAAGTCGGGAATAAAGCTCTAAGTGGTTTGGATTGAGAGAAAACCCTAAAATCTAAAAAGTTGGTAATGTGTATATGAAATTAATTCCTTATTCAATAAGTAAATATCTAAGGGTAAATCAAGTTCATTTTTATTTAAAAAGTCAATAATGAAGCTCTAAATGAATTTCTTGTCAAATAAGTCAAGAATAAAGCTTTACGTGATTTTCATTCATTTATTGAGAGTAACCCTAAATCCTAAAAAGTCAATGACGAGGCTCACAAGTTTTATCCTTATTCTACATGTAAGTATCTAAGCTCCAAACAAATTTTATGTTTAAACAAGACAATAAAGAAGCTCTAAATTGATTACTTGTTGAATAAGTCGGGAATAAAGCTTTACGTGATTTTCATTCATTTATTGAGAGTAACCCTAAATCCTAACAAGTCAATGACGAAGCTCGCAAATTTTATCCTTATTCTACATGTAAGTATCTAAGCTCCGAACAAATTTTATGTTTAAACAAGACAATAAAGAAGCTCTAAATGGATTACTTGTTGAATAAGTCGGGAATAAAGCTCTAAGTGGTTTGGATTGAGAGGAAACCCTAAAATCTAAAAAGTTGGTAATGTGTATATGAAATTAATTGCTTATTCAATAAGTAAATATCTAAGGGTAAATCAAGTTCATTTTTATTTAAAAAGTCAACAATGAAGCTCTAAATGAATTTCTTGTAAAATAAGTCAAGAATAAAGCTTTACGTGATTTTCATTCATTTATTGAGAGTAACCCTAAATCCTAACAAGTCAATGACGAGGCTCACAAGTTTTATCCTTATTCTACATGTAAGTATCTAAGCTCCAAACAAATTTTATGTTTAAACAAGACAATAAAGAAGCTCTAAATTGATTACTTGTTGAATAAGTCGGGAATAAAGCTTTACGTGATTTTCATTCATTTATTGAGAGTAACCCTAAATCCTAACAAGTCAATGACGAAGCTCACAAGTTTTATCCTTATTCTACATGTAAGTATCTAAGCTCCAAACAAATTTTATGTTAAAACAAGACAATAAAGAAGCTCTAAATGGATTACTTGTTGAATAAGTCGGGAATAAAGCTCTAAGTGGTTTGGATTCAGAGAAAACCCTAAAATCTAAAAAGTTGGTAATGTGTATATGAAATTAATTGCTTATTCAATAAGTAAATATCTAAGGGTAAATCAAGTTCATTTTTATTTAAAAAGTCAATAATGAAGCTCTAAATGAATTTCTTGTAAAATAAGTCAAGAATAAAGATTTACGTGATTTTCAATCATTTATTGAGAGTAACCCTAAATCCTAACAAGTCAATGACGAGGCTCACGAGTTTTATCCTTATTCTACATGTAAGTATCTAAGCTCCAGGCAAATTTTATGTTTAAACAAGACAATAAAGAAGCTCTAAATTGATTACTTGTTGAATAAGTCGGGAATAAAGCTTGACCTGATTTTCATTCATTTATTGAGAGTAACCATAAATCCTAACAAGTCAATGACAAGGCTCACAAGTTTTATCCTTATTCTACATGTAAGTATCTAAGCTCCAAACAAATTTTATGTTTAAACAAGACAATAAAGAAGCTCTAAATTGATTACTTGTTGAATAAGTCGGGAATAAAGCTTTACGTGATTTTCATTCATTTATTGAGAGTAACCCTAAATCCTAACAAGTCAATGACGAAGCTCACAAGTTTTATCCTTATTCTACATGTAAGTATCTAAGCTCCAAACAAATTTTATGTTTAAACAAGACAATAAAGAAGCTCTAAATTGATTACTTGTTGAATAAGTCGGGAATAAAGCTTTACGTGATTTTCATTCATTTATTGAGAGTAACCCTAAATCCTAACAAGTCAATGACGAAGCTCACAAGTTTTATCCTTATTCTACATGTAAGTATCTAAGCTCCAAACAAATTTTATGTTAAAACAAGACAATAAAGAAGCTCTAAATGGATTACTTGTTGAATAAGTCGGAAATAAAGCTCTAAGTGGTTTGGATTGAGAGGAAACCCTAAAATCTAAAAAGTTGGTAATGTGTATATGAAATTAATTGCTTATTCAATAAGTAAATATTCAAGGGTAAATGAAGTTCATTTTTATTTAAAAAGTCAATAATGAAGCTCTAAATGAATTTCTTGTAAAATAAGTCAAGAATAAAGATTTACGTGATTTTCATTCATTTATTGAGAGTAACCCTAAATCCTAACAAGTCAATGACGAGGCTCACGAGTTTTATCCTTATTCTACATGTAAGTATCTAAGCTCCAGGCAAATTTTATGTTTAAACAAGACAATAAAGAAGCTCTAAATTGATTACTTGTTGAATAAGTCGGGAATAAAGCTTCACCTGATTTTCATTCATTTATTGAGAGTAACCATAAATCCTAACAAGTCAATGACAAGGCTCACAAGTTTTATCCTTATTCTACATGTAAGTATCTAAGCTCCAAACAAATTTTATGTTTAAACAAGACAATAAAGAAGCTCTAAATTGATTACTTGTTGAATAAGTCGGGAATAAAGCTTTACGTGATTTTCATTCATTTATTGAGAGTAACCCTAAATCCTAACAAGTCAATGACGAAGCTCACAAGTTTTATCCTTATTCTACATGTAAGTATCTAAGCTCCAAACAAATTTTATGTTTAAACAAGACAATAAAGAAGCTCTGAATGGATTACTTGTTGAATAAGTCGGGAATAAAGCTCTAAGTGGTTTGGATTGAGAGGAAACCCTAAAATCTAAAAAGTTGGTAATGTGTATATGAAATTAATTGCTTATTCAATAAGTAAATATCTAAGGGTAAATCAAGTTCATTTTTATTTAAAAAGTCAATAATGAAGCTCTAAATGAATTTCTTGTAAAATAAGTCAAGAATAAAGCTTTACGTGATTTTCATTCATTTATTGAGAGTAACCCTAAATCCTAACAAGTCAATGACGAGGCTCACGAGTTTTATCCTTATTCTACATGTAAGTATCTAAGCTCCAGGCAAATTTTATGTTTAAACAAGACAATAAAGAAGCTCTAAATTGATTACTTGTTGAATAAGTCGGGAATAAAGCTTCACCTGATTTTCATTCATTTATTGAGAGTAACCCTAAATCCTAACAAGTCAATGACGAGGCTCACAAGTTTTATCCTTATTCTACATGTAAGTATCTAAGCTCCAAACAAATTTTATGTTTAAACAAGACAATAAAGAAGCTCTAAATTGATTACTTGTTGAATAAGTCGGGAATAAAGCTTTACGTGATTTTCATTCATTTATTGAGAGTAACCCTAAATCCTAACAAGTCAATGACGAAGCTCACAAGTTTTATCCTTATTCTACATGTAAGTATCTAAGCTCCAAACAAATTTTATGTTTAAACAAGACAATAAAGAAGCTCTAAATGGATTACTTGTTGAATAAGTCGGGAATAAAGCTCTAAGTGGCTTGGATTGAGAGGAAACCCTAAAATCTAAAAAGTTGGTAATGTGTATATGAAATTAATTCCTTATTCAATAAGTAAATATCTAAGGGTAAATCAAGTTCATTTTTATTTAAAAATTCAATAATGAAGCTCTAAATGAATTTCTTGTAAAATAATTCAAGAATAAAGCTTTACGTGATTTTCATTCATTTATTGAGAGTAACCCTAAATCCTAAAAAGTCAATGACGAGGCTCACAAGTTTTATCCTTATTCTACATGTAAGTATCTAAGCTCCAAACAAATTTTATGTTTAAACAAGATAATAAAGAAGTTCTAAATTGATTACTTGTTCAATAAGTCGGGAATAAAGCTTTACGTGATTTTCATTCATTTATTGAGAGTAACCCTAAATCCTAAAAAGTCAATGCCGAAGCTCACAAGTTTTATCCTTATTCTACATGTAAGTATCTAAGCTCCAAACAAATTTTATGTTTAAACAAGACAATAAAGAAGCTCTAAATTGATTACTTGTTGAATAAGTCGGGAATAAAGCTTTACGTGATTTTCATTCATTTATTGAGAGTAACCCTAAATCCTAACAAGTCAATGACGAAGCTCACAAGTTTTATCCTTATTCTACATGTAAGTATCTAAGCTCCAAACAAATTTTATGTTTAAACAAGACAATAAAGAAGCTCTAAATGGATTACTTGTTGAATAAGTCGGGAATAAAGCTCTAAGTGGTTTGCATTGAGAGGAAACCCTAAAATCTAAAAAGTTGGTAATGTGTATATGAAATTAATTGCTTATTCAATAAGTAAATATCTAAGGGTAAATCAAGTTCATTTTTATTTAAAAAGTCAATAATGAAGCTCTAAATGAATTTCTTGTAAAATAAGTCAAGAATAAAGCTTTACGTGATTTTCATTCATTTATTGAGAGTAACCCTAAATCCTAAAAAGTCAATGACGAGGCTCACAAGTTTTATCCTTATTCTACATGTAAGTATCTAAGCTCCAAACAAATTTTATGTTTAAACAAGACAATAAAGAAGCTCTAAATTGATTACTTGTTGAATAAGTCGGGAATAAAGCTTTACGTGATTTTCATTCATTTATTGAGAGTAACCCTAAATCCTAACAAGTCAATGACGAAGCTCACAAGTTTTATCCTTATTCTACATGTAAGTATCTAAGCTCCAAACAAATTTTATGTTTAAAAAAGACAATAAAGAAGCTCTAAATGGATTACTTGTTGAATAAGTCGGGAATAAAGCTCTAAGTGGTTTGGATTGAGAGGAAACCCTAAAATCTAAAAAGTTGGTAATGTGTATATGAAATTAATTGCTTATTCAATAAGTAAATATCTAAGGGTAAATCAAGTTCATTTTTATTTAAAAAGTCAATAATGAAGCTCTAAATGAATTTCTTGTAAAATAAGTCAAGAATAAAGCTTTACGTGATTTTCATTCATTTATTGAGAGTAACCCTAAATCCTAACAAGTCAATGACGAAGCTCACAAGTTTTATCCTTATTCTACATGTAAGTATCTAAGCTCCAAACAAATTTTATGTTTAAAAAAGACAATAAAGAAGCTCTAAATGGATTACTTGTTGAATAAGTCGGGAATAAAGCTCTAAGTGGTTTGGATTGAGAGAAAACCCTAAAATCTAAAAAGTTGGTAATGTGTATATGAAATTAATTCCTTATTCAATAAGTAAATATCTAAGGGTAAATCAAGTTCATTTTTATTTAAAAAGTCAATAATGAAGCTCTAAATGAATTTCTTGTCAAATAAGTCAAGAATAAAGCTTTACGTGATTTTCATTCATTTATTGAGAGTAACCCTAAATCCTAAAAAGTCAATGACGAGGCTCACAAGTTTTATCCTTATTCTACATGTAAGTATCTAAGCTCCAAACAAATTTTATGTTTAAACAAGACAATAAAGAAGCTCTAAATTGATTACTTGTTGAATAAGTCGGGAATAAAGCTTTACGTGATTTTCATTCATTTATTGAGAGTAACCCTAAATCCTAACAAGTCAATGACGAAGCTCACAAGTTTTATCCTTATTCTACATGTAAGTATCTAAGCTCCAAACAAATTTTATGTTTAAAAAAGACAGTAAAGAAGCTCTAAATGGATTACTTGTTGAATAAGTCGGGAATAAAGCTCTAAGTGGTTTGGATTGAGAGGAAACCCTAAAATCTAAAAAGTTGGTAATGTGTATATGAAATTAATTGCTTATTCAATAAGTAAATATCTAAGGGTAAATCAAGTTCATTTTTATTTAAAAAGTCAGTAATGAAGCTCTAAATGAATTTCTTGTAAAATAAGTCAAGAATAAAGCTTTACGTGATTTTCATTCATTTATTCAGAGTAACCCTAAATCCTAACAAGTCAATGACGAGGCTCACAAGTTTTATCCTTATTCTACATGTAAGTATCTAAGCTCCAAACAAATTTTATGTTTAAACAAGACAATAAAGAAGCTCTAAATTGATTACTTGTTGAATAAGTCGGGAATAAAGCTTTACGTGATTTTCATTCATTTATTGAGAGTAACCCTAAATCCTAACAAGTCAATGACGAAGCTCACAAGTTTTATCCTTATTCTACATGTAAGTATCTAAGCTCCAAACAAATTTTATGTTAAAACAAGACAATAAAGAAGCTCTAAATGGATTACTTGTTGAATAAGTCGGGAATAAAGCTCTAAGTGGTTTGGATTGAGAGAAAACCCTAAAATCTAAAAAGTTGGTAATGTGTATATGAAATTAATTCCTTATTCAATAAGTAAATATCTAAGGGTAAATCAAGTTCATTTTTATTTAAAAAGTCAATAATGAAGCTCTAAATGAATTTCTTGTCAAATAAGTCAAGAATAAAGCTTTACGTGATTTTCATTCATTTATTGAGAGTAACCCTAAATCCTAAAAAGTCAATGACGAGGCTCACAAGTTTTATCCTTATTCTACATGTAAGTATCTAAGCTCCAAACAAATTTTATGTTTAAACAAGACAATAAAGAAGCTCTAAATTGATTACTTGTTGAATAAGTCGGGAATAAAGCTTTACGTGATTTTCATTCATTTATTGAGAGTAACCCTAAATCCTAACAAGTCAATGACGAAGCTCGCAAATTTTGTCCTTATTCTACATGTAAGTATCTAAGCTCCAAACAAATTTTATGTTTAAACAAGACAATAAAGAAGCTCTAAATGGATTACTTGTTGAATAAGTCGGGAATAAACCTCTAAGTGGTTTGGATTGAGAGGAAACCCTAAAATCTAAAAAGTTGGTAATGTGTATATGAAATTAATTGCTTATTCAATAAGTAAATATCTAAGGGTAAATCAAGTTCATTTTTATTTAAAAAGTCAATAATGAAGCTCTAAATGAATTTCTTGTAAAATAAGTCAAGAATAAAGCTTTACGTGATTTTCATTCATTTATTGAGAGTAACCCTAAATCCTAACAAGTCAATGACGAGGCTCACAAGTTTTATCCTTATTCTACATGTAAGTATCTAAGCTCCAAACAAATTTTATGTTTAAACAAGACAATAAAGAAGCTCTAAATTGATTACTTGTTGAATAAGTCGGGAATAAAGCTTTACGTGATTTTCATTCATTTATTGAGAGTAACCCTAAATCCTAACAAGTCAATGACGAAGCTCACAAGTTTTATCCTTATTCTACATGTAAGTATCTAAGCTCCAAACAAATTTTATGTTAAAACAAGACAATAAAGAAGCTCTAAATGGATTACTTGTTGAATAAGTCGGGAATAAAGCTCTAAGTGGTTTGGATTCAGAGAAAACCCTAAAATCTAAAAAGTTGGTAATGTGTATATGAAATTAATTGCTTATTCAATAAGTAAATATCTAAGGGTAAATCAAGTTCATTTTTATTTAAAAAGTCAATAATGAAGCTCTAAATGAATTTCTTGTAAAATAAGTCAAGAATAAAGATTTACGTGATTTTCAATCATTTATTGAGAGTAACCCTAAATCCTAACAAGTCAATGACGAGGCTCATGAGTTTTATCCTTATTCTACATGTAAGTATCTAAGCTCCAGGCAAATTTTATGTTTAAACAAGACAATAAAGAAGCTCTAAATTGATTACTTGTTGAATAAGTCGGGAATAAAGCTTGACCTGATTTTCATTCATTTATTGAGAGTAACCATAAATCCTAGCAAGTCAATGACAAGGCTCACAAGTTTTATCCTTATTCTACATGTAAGTATCTAAGCTCCAAACAAATTTTATGTTTAAACAAGACAATAAAGAAGCTCTAAATTGATTACTTGTTGAATAAGTCGGGAATAAAGCTTTACGTGATTTTCATTCATTTATTGAGAGTAACCCTAAATCCTAACAAGTCAATGACGAAGCTCACAAGTTTTATCCTTATTCTAATGTAAGTATCTAAGCTCCAAACAAATTTTATGTTTAAACAAGACAATAAAGAAGCTCTAAATTGATTACTTGTTGAATAAGTCGGGAATAAAGCTTTACGTGATTTTCATTCATTTATTGAGAGTAACCCTAAATCCTAACAAGTCAATGACGAAGCTCACAAGTTTTATCCTTATTCTACATGTAAGTATCTAAGCTCCAAACAAATTTTATGTTAAAACAAGACAATAAAGAAGCTCTAAATGGATTACTTGTTGAATAAGTCGGAAATAAAGCTCTAAGTGGTTTGGATTGAGAGGAAACCCTAAAATCTAAAAAGTTGGTAATGTGTATATGAAATTAATTGCTTATTCAATAAGTAAATATTCAAGGGTAAATGAAGTTCATTTTTATTTAAAAAGTCAATAATGAAGCTCTAAATGAATTTCTTGTAAAATAAGTCAAGAATAAAGATTTACGTGATTTTCATTCATTTATTGAGAGTAACCCTAAATCCTAACAAGTCAATGACGAGGCTCACGAGTTTTATCCTTATTCTACATGTAAGTATCTAAGCTCCAGGCAAATTTTATGTTTAAACAAGACAATAAAGAAGCTCTAAATTGATTACTTGTTGAATAAGTCGGGAATAAAGCTTCACCTGATTTTCATTCATTTATTGAGAGTAACCATAAATCCTAACAAGTCAATGACAAGGCTCACAAGTTTTATCCTTATTCTACATGTAAGTATCTAAGCTCCAAACAAATTTTATGTTTAAACAAGACAATAAAGAAGCTCTAAATTGATTACTTGTTGAATAAGTCGGGAATAAAGCTTTACGTGATTTTCATTCATTTATTGAGAGTAACCCTAAATCCTAACAAGTCAATGACGAAGCTCACAAGTTTTATCCTTATTCTACATGTAAGTATCTAAGCTCCAAACAAATTTTATGTTTAAACAAGACAATAAAGAAGCTCTGAATGGATTACTTGTTGAATAAGTCGGGAATAAAGCTCTAAGTGGTTTGGATTGAGAGGAAACCCTAAAATCTAAAAAGTTGGTAATGTGTATATGAAATTAATTGCTTATTCAATAAGTAAATATCTAAGGGTAAATCAAGTTCATTTTTATTTAAAAAGTCAATAATGAAGCTCTAAATGAATTTCTTGTAAAATAAGTCAAGAATAAAGCTTTACGTGATTTTCATTCATTTATTGAGAGTAACCCTAAATCCTAACAAGTCAATGACGAGGCTCACGAGTTTTATCCTTATTCTACATGTAAGTATCTAAGCTCCAGGCAAATTTTATGTTTAAACAAGACAATAAAGAAGCTCTAAATTGATTACTTGTTGAATAAGTCGGGAATAAAGCTTCACCTGATTTTCATTCATTTATTGAGAGTAACCATAAATCCTAACAAGTCAATGACAAGGCTCACAAGTTTTATCCTTATTCTACATGTAAGTATCTAAGCTCCAAACAAATTTTATGTTTAAACAAGACAATAAAGAAGCTCTAAATTGATTACTTGTTGAATAAGTCGGGAATAAAGCTTTACGTGATTTTCATTCATTTATTGAGAGTAACCCTAAATCCTAACAAGTCAATGACGAAGCTCACAAGTTTTATCCTTATTCTACATGTAAGTATCTAAGCTCCAAACAAATTTTATGTTTAAACAAGACAATAAAGAAGCTCTGAATGGATTACTTGTTGAATAAGTCGGGAATAAAGCTCTAAGTGGTTTGGATTGAGAGGAAACCCTAAAATCTAAAAAGTTGGTAATGTGTATATGAAATTAATTGCTTATTCAATAAGTAAATATCTAAGGGTAAATCAAGTTCATTTTTATTTAAAAAGTCAATAATGAAGCTCTAAATGAATTTCTTGTAAAATAAGTCAAGAATAAAGCTTTACGTGATTTTCATTCATTTATTGAGAGTAACCCTAAATCCTAACAAGTCAATGACGAGGCTCACGAGTTTTATCCTTATTCTACATGTAAGTATCTAAGCTCCAGGCAAATTTTATGTTTAAACAAGACAATAAAGAAGCTCTAAATTGATTACTTGTTGAATAAGTCGGGAATAAAGCTTCACCTGATTTTCATTCATTTATTGAGAGTAACCCTAAATCCTAACAAGTCAATGACGAGGCTCACAAGTTTTATCCTTATTCTACATGTAAGTATCTAAGCTCCAAACAAATTTTATGTTTAAACAAGACAATAAAGAAGCTCTAAATTGATTACTTGTTGAATAAGTCGGGAATAAAGCTTTACGTGATTTTCATTCATTTATTGAGAGTAACCCTAAATCCTAACAAGTCAATGACGAAGCTCACAAGTTTTATCCTTATTCTACATGTAAGTATCTAAGCTCCAAACAAATTTTATGTTTAAACAAGACAATAAAGAAGCTCTAAATGGATTACTTGTTGAATAAGTCGGGAATAAAGCTCTAAGTGGTTTGGATTGAGAGGAAACCCTAAAATCTAAAAAGTTGGTAATGTGTATATGAAATTAATTCCTTATTCAATAAGTAAATATCTAAGGGTAAATCAAGTTCATTTTTATTTAAAAAGTCAATAATGAAGCTCTAAATGAATTTCTTGTAAAATAATTCAAGAATAAAGCTTTACGTGATTTTCATTCATTTATTGAGAGTAACCCTAAATCCTAAAAAGTCAATGACGAGGCTCACAAGTTTTATCCTTATTCTACATGTAAGTATCTAAGCTCCAAACAAATTTTATGTTTAAACAAGATAATAAAGAAGTTCTAAATTGATTACTTGTTCAATAAGTCGGGAATAAAGCTTTACGTGATTTTCATTCATTTATTGAGAGTAACCCTAAATCCTAAAAAGTCAATGCCGAAGCTCACAAGTTTTATCCTTATTCTACATGTAAGTATCTAAGATCCAAACAAATTTTATGTTTAAACAAGACAATAAAGAAGCTCTAAATTGATTACTTGTTGAATAAGTCGGGAATAAAGCTTTACGTGATTTTCATTCATTTATTGAGAGTAACCCTAAATCCTAACAAGTCAATGACGAAGCTCACAAGTTTTATCCTTATTCTACATGTAAGTATCTAAGCTCCAAACAAATTTTATGTTTAAACAAGACAATAAAGAAGCTCTAAATGGATTACTTGTTGAATAAGTCGGGAATAAAGCTCTAAGTGGTTTGCATTGAGAGGAAACCCTAAAATCTAAAAAGTTGGTAATGTGTATATGAAATTAATTGCTTATTCAATAAGTAAATATCTAAGGGTAAATCAAGTTCATTTTTATTTAAAAAGTCAATAATGAAGCTCTAAATGAATTTCTTGTAAAATAATTCAAGAATAAAGCTTTACGTGATTTTCATTCATTTATTGAGAGTAACCCTAAATCCTAAAAAGTCAATGACGAGGCTCACAAGTTTTATCCTTATTCTACATGTAAGTATCTAAGCTCCAAACAAATTTTATGTTTAAACAAGACAATAAAGAAGCTCTAAATTGATTACTTGTTGAATAAGTCGGGAATAAAGCTTTACGTGATTTTCATTCATTTATTGAGAGTAACCCTAAATCCTAACAAGTCAATGACGAAGCTCACAAGTTTTATCCTTATTCTACATGTAAGTATCTAAGCTCCAAACAAATTTTATGTTTAAAAAAGACAATAAAGAAGCTCTAAATGGATTACTTGTTGAATAAGTCGGGAATAAAGCTCTAAGTGGTTTGGATTGAGAGGAAACCCTAAAATCTAAAAAGTTGGTAATGTGTATATGAAATTAATTGCTTATTCAATAAGTAAATATCTAAGGGTAAATCAAGTTCATTTTTATTTAAAAAGTCAATAATGAAGCTCTAAATGAATTTCTTGTAAAATAAGTCAAGAATAAAGCTTTACGTGATTTTCATTCATTTATTGAGAGTAACTCTAAATCCTAACAAGTCAATGACGAGGCTCACAAGTTTTATCCTTATTCTACATGTAAGTATCTAAGCTCCAAACAAATTTTATGTTTAAACAAGACAATAAAGAAGCTCTAAATGGATTACTTGTTGAATAAGTCGGGAATAAAGCTCTAAGTGGTTTGGATTGAGAGGAAACCCTAAAATCTAAAAAGTTGGTAATGTGTATATGAAATTAATTCCTTATTCAATAAGTAAATATCTAAGGGTAAATCAAGTTCATTTTTATTTAAAAAGTCAATAATGAAGCTCTAAATGAATTTCTTGTAAAATAAGTCAAGAATAAAGCTTTACGTGATTTTCATTCATTTATTGAGAGTAACCCTAAATCCTAAAAAGTCAATGACGAGGCTCACAAGTTTTATCCTTATTCTACATGTAAGTATCTAAGCTCCAAACAAATTTTATGTTTAAACAAGATAATAAAGAAGTTCTAAATTGATTACTTGTTCAATAAGTCGGGAATAAAGCTTTACGTGATTTTCATTCATTTATTGAGAGTAACCCTAAATCCTAACAAGTCAATGCCGAAGCTCACAAGTTTTATCCTTATTCTACATGTAAGTATCTAAGCTCCAAACAAATTTTATGTTTAAACAAGACAATAAAGAAGCTCTAAATTGATTACTTGTTGAATAAGTCGGGAATAAAGCTTTACGTGATTTTCATTCATTTATTGAGAGTAACCCTAAATCCTAACTAGTCAATGACGAAGCTCACAAGTTTTATCCTTATTCTCCATGTAAGTATCTAAGCTCCAAACAAATTTTATGTTTAAACAAGACAATAAAGAAGCTCTAAATGGTTTACTTGTTGAATAAGTCGGGAATAAAGCTCTAAGTGGTTTGCATTGAGAGGAAACCCTAAAATCTAAAAAGTTGGTAATGTGTATATGAAATTAATTGCTTATTCAATAAGTAAATATCTAAGGGTAAATCAAGTTCATTTTTATTTAAAAAGTCAATAATGAAGCTCTAAATGAATTTCTTGTAAAAAAAGTCAAGAATAAAGCTTTACGTGATTTTCATTCATTTATTGAGAGTAACCCTAAATCCTAAAAAGTCAATGACGAGGCTCACAAGTTTTATCCTTATTCTACATGTAAGTATCTAAGCTCCAAACAAATTTTATGTTTAAACAAGACAATAAAGAAGCTCTAACTTGATTACTTGTTGAATAAGTCGGGAATAAAGCTTTACGTGATTTTCATTCATTTATTGAGAGTAACCCTAAATCCTAACAAGTCAATGACGAAGCTCACAAGTTTTATCCTTATTCTACATGTAAGTATCTAAGCTCCAAACAAATTTTATGTTTAAAAAAGACAATAAAGAAGCTCTAAATGGATTACTTGTTGAATAAGTCGGGAATAAAGCTCTAAGTGGTTTGGATTGAGAGGAAACCCTAAAATCTAAAAAGTTGGTAATGTGTATATGAAATTAATTGCTTATTCAATAAGTAAATATCTAAGGGTAAATCAACTTCATTTTTATTTAAAAAGTCAATAATGAAGCTCTAAATGAATTTCTTGTAAAATAAGTCAAGAATAAAGCTTTACGTGATTTTCATTCATTTATTGAGAGTAACCCTAAATCCTAACAAGTCAATGACGAGGCTCACAAGTTTTATCCTTATTCTACATGTAAGTATCTAAGCTCCAAACAAATTTTATGTTTAAACAGGACAATAAAGAAGCTCTAAATTGATTACTTGTTGAATAAGTCGGGAATAAAGCTTTACGTGATTTTCATTCATTTATTGAGAGTAACCCTAAATCCTAACAAGTCAATGACGAAGCTCACAAGTTTTATCCTTATTCTACATGTAAGTATCTAAGCTCCAAACAAATTTTATGTTAAAACAAGACAATAAAGAAGCTCTAAATGGATTACTTGTTGAATAAGTCGGGAATAAAACTCTAAGTGGTTTGGATTGAGAGGAAACCCTAAAATCTAAAAAGTTGGTAATGTGTATATGAAATTAATTGCTTATTCAATAAGTAAATATTCAAGGGTAAATCAAGTTCATTTTTATTTAAAAAGTCAATAATGAAGCTCTAAATGAATTTCTTGTAAAATAAGTCAAGAATAAAGCTTTACGTGATTTTCATTCATTTATTGAGAGTAACCCTAAATCCTAACAAGTCAATGACGAGGCTCACAAGTTTTATCCTTATTCTACATGTAAGTATCTAAGCTCCAGGCAAATTTTATGTTTAAACAAGACAATAAAGAAGCTCTAAATTGATTACTTGTTGAATAAGTCGGGAATAAAGCTTCACCTGATTTTCATTAATTTATTGAGAGTAACCCTAAATCCTAACAAGTCAATGACGAAGCTCACAAGTTTTATCCTTATTCTACATGTAAGTATCTAAGCTCCAAACAAATTTTATGTTTAAACAAGACAATTAAGAAGCTCTAAATGGATTACTTGTTGAATAAGTCGGGAATAAAGCTCTAAGTGGTTTGGATTGAGAGGAAACCCTAAAATCTAAAAAGGATTGAGAGGAAACCCTAAAATCTAAAAAGTTGGTAATGTGTATATGAAATTAATTGCTTATTCAATAAGTAAATATCTAAGGGTAAATCAAGTTCATTTTTATTTAAAAAGTCAATAATGAAGCTCTAAATGAATTTCTTGTAAAATAAGTCAAGAATAAAGCTTTACGTGATTTTCATTCATTTATTGAGAGTAACCCTAAATCCTAACAAGTCAATGACGAGGCTCACAAGTTTTATCCTTATTCTACATGTAAGTATCTAAGCTCCAAACAAATTTTATGTTTAAACAAGACAATAAAGAAGCTCTAAATTGATTACTTGTTGAATAAGTCGGGAATAAAGCTTTACGTGATTTTCATTCATTTATTGAGAGTAACCCTAAATCCTAAAAAGTCAATGACGAGGCTCACAAGTTTTATCCTTATTCTACATGTAAGTATCTAAGCTCCAAACAAATTTTATGTTTAAACAAGATAATAAAGAAGTTCTAAATTGATTACTTGTTCAATAAGTCGGGAATAAAGCTTTACGTGATTTTCATTCATTTATTGAGAGTAACCCTAAATCCTAACAAGTCAATGCCGAAGCTCACAAGTTTTATCCTTATTCTACATGTAAGTATCTAAGCTCCAAACAAATTTTATGTTTAAACAAGACAATAAAGAAGCTCTAAATTGATTACTTGTTGAATAAGTCGGGAATAAAGCTTTACGTGATTTTCATTCATTTATTGAGAGTAACCCTAAATCCTAACTAGTCAATGACGAAGCTCACAAGTTTTATCCTTATTCTACATGTAAGTATCTAAGCTCCAAACAAATTTTATGTTTAAACAAGACAATAAAGAAGCTCTAAATGGATTACTTGTGGAATAAGTCGGGAATAAAGCTCTAAGTGGTTTGCATTGAGAGGAAACCCTAAAATCTAAAAAGTTGGTAATGTGTATATGAAATTAATTGCTTATTCAATAAGTAAATATCTAAGGGTAAATCAAGTTCATTTTTATTTAAAAAGTCAATAATGAAGCTCTAAATGAATTTCTTGTAAAATAAGTCAAGAATAAAGCTTTACGTGATTTTCATTCATTTATTGAGAGTAACCCTAAATCCTAAAAAGTCAATGACGAGGCTCACAAGTTTTATCCTTATTCTACATGTAAGTATCTAAGCTCCAAACAAATTTTATGTTTAAACAAGACAATAAAGAAGCTCTAAATTGATTACTTGTTGAATAAGTCGGGAATAAAGCTTTACGTGATTTTCATTCATTTATTGAGAGTAACCCTAAATCCTAACAAGTCAATGACGAAGCTCACAAGTTTTATCCTTATTCTACATGTAAGTATCTAAGCTCCAAACAAATTTTATGTTTAAAAAAGACAATAAAGAAGCTCTAAATGGATTACTTGTTGAATAAGTCGGGAATTAAGCTCTAAGTGGTTTGGATTGAGAGGAAACCCTAAAATCTAAAAAGTTGGTAATGTGTATATGAAATTAATTGCTTATTCAATAAGTAAATATCTAAGGGTAAATCAAGTTCATTTTTATTTAAAAAGTCAATAATGAAGCTCTAAATGAATTTCTTGTAAAATAAGTCAAGAATAAAGCTTTACGTGATTTTCATTCATTTATTGAGAGTAACCCTAAATCCTAACAAGTCAATGACGAGGCTCACAAGTTTTATCCTTATTCTACATGTAAGTATCTAAGCTCCAAACAAATTTTATGTTTAAACAAGACAATAAAGAAGCTCTAAATTGATTACTTGTTGAATAAGTCGGGAATAAAGCTTTACGTGATTTTCATTCATTTATTGAGAGTAACCCTAAATCCTAACAAGTCAATGACGAAGCTCACAAGTTTTATCCTTATTCTACATGTAAGTATCTAAGCTCCAAACAAATTTTATGTTTAAAAAAGACAATAAAGAAGCTCTAAATGGATTACATGTTGAATAAGTCGGGAATAAAGCTCTAAGTGGTTTGGATTGAGAGGAAACCCTAAAATCTAAAAAGTTGGTAATGTGTATATGAAATTAATTGCTTATTCAATAAGTAAATATCTAAGGGTAAATCAAGTTCATTTTTATTTAAAAAGTCAATAATGAAGCTCTAAATGAATTTCTTGTAAAATAAGTCAAGAATAAAGCTTTACGTGATTTTCATTCATTTATTGAGAGTAACCCTAAATCCTAACAAGTCAATGACGAGGCTCACAAGTTTTATCCTTATTCTACATGTAAGTATCTAAGCTCCAAACAAATTTTATGTTTAAACAAGACAATAAAGAAGCTCTAAATTGATTACTTGTTGAATAAGTCGGGAATAAAGCTTTACGTGATTTTCATTCATTTATTGAGAGTAACCCTAAATCCTAACAAGTCAATGACGAAGCTCACAAGTTTTATCCTTATTCTACATGTAAGTATCTAAGCTCCAAACAAATTTTATGTTAAAACAAGACAATAAAGAAGCTCTAAATGGATTACTTGTTGAATAAGTCGGGAATAAAGCTCTAAGTGGTTTGGATTCAGAGAAAACCCTAAAATCTAAAAAGTTGGTAATGTGTATATGAAATTAATTGCTTATTCAATAAGTAAATATCTAAGGGTAAATCAAGTTCATTTTTATTTAAAAAGTCAATAATGAAGCTCTAAATGAATTTCTTGTAAAATAAGTCAAGAATAAAGATTTACGTGATTTTCAATCATTTATTGAGAGTAACCCTAAATCCTAACAAGTCAATGACGAGGCTCACGAGTTTTATCCTTATTCTACATGTAAGTATCTAAGCTCCAGGCAAATTTTATGTTTAAACAAGACAATAAAGAAGCTCTAAATTGATTACTTGTTGAATAAGTCGGGAATAAAGCTTGACCTGATTTTCATTCATTTATTGAGAGTAACCATAAATCCTAACAAGTCAATGACAAGGCTCACAAGTTTTATCCTTATTCTACATGTAAGTATCTAAGCTCCAAACAAATTTTATGTTTAAACAAGACAATAAAGAAGCTCTAAATTGATTACTTGTTGAATAAGTCGGGAATAAAGCTTTACGTGATTTTCATTCATTTATTGAGAGTAACCCTAAATCCTAACAAGTCAATGACGAAGCTCACAAGTTTTATCCTTATTCTACATGTAAGTATCTAAGCTCCAAACAAATTTTATGTTTAAACAAGACAATAAAGAAGCTCTAAATTGATTACTTGTTGAATAAGTCGGGAATAAAGCTTTACGTGATTTTCATTCATTTATTGAGAGTAACCCTAAATCCTAACAAGTCAATGACGAAGCTCACAAGTTTTATCCTTATTCTACATGTAAGTATCTAAGCTCCAAACAAATTTTATGTTAAAACAAGACAATAAAGAAGCTCTAAATGGATTACTTGTTGAATAAGTCGGAAATAAAGCTCTAAGTGGTTTGGATTGAGAGGAAACCCTAAAATCTAAAAAGTTGGTAATGTGTATATGAAATTAATTGCTTATTCAATAAGTAAATATTCAAGGGTAAATGAAGTTCATTTTTATTTAAAAAGTCAATAATGAAGCTCTAAATGAATTTCTTGTAAAATAAGTCAAGAATAAAGATTTACGTGATTTTCATTCATTTATTGAGAGTAACCCTAAATCCTAACAAGTCAATGACGAGGCTCACGAGTTTTATCCTTATTCTACATGTAAGTATCTAAGCTCCAGGCAAATTTTATGTTTAAACAAGACAATAAAGAAGCTCTAAATTGATTACTTGTTGAATAAGTCGGGAATAAAGCTTCACCTGATTTTCATTCATTTATTGAGAGTAACCATAAATCCTAACAAGTCAATGACAAGGCTCACAAGTTTTATCCTTATTCTACATGTAAGTATCTAAGCTCCAAACAAATTTTATGTTTAAACAAGACAATAAAGAAGCTCTAAATTGATTACTTGTTGAATAAGTCGGGAATAAAGCTTTACGTGATTTTCATTCATTTATTGAGAGTAACCCTAAATCCTAACAAGTCAATGACGAAGCTCACAAGTTTTATCCTTATTCTACATGTAAGTATCTAAGCTCCAAACAAATTTTATGTTAAAACAAGACAATAAAGAAGCTCTAAATGGATTACTTGTTGAATAAGTCGGGAATAAAGCTCTAAGTGGTTTGGATTCAGAGAAAACCCTAAAATCTAAAAAGTTGGTAATGTGTATATGAAATTAATTGCTTATTCAATAAGTAAATATCTAAGGGTAAATCAAGTTCATTTTTATTTAAAAAGTCAATAATGAAGCTCTAAATGAATTTCTTGTAAAATAAGTCAAGAATAAAGATTTACGTGATTTTCAATCATTTATTGAGAGTAACCCTAAATCCTAACAAGTCAATGACGAGGCTCACGAGTTTTATCCTTATTCTACATGTAAGTATCTAAGCTCCAGGCAAATTTTATGTTTAAACAAGACAATAAAGAAGCTCTAAATTGATTACTTGTTGAATAAGTCGGGAATAAAGCTTGACCTGATTTTCATTCATTTATTGAGAGTAACCATAAATCCTAACAAGTCAATGACAAGGCTCACAAGTTTTATCCTTATTCTACATGTAAGTATCTAAGCTCCAAACAAATTTTATGTTTAAACAAGACAATAAAGAAGCTCTAAATTGATTACTTGTTGAATAAGTCGGGAATAAAGCTTTACGTGATTTTCATTCATTTATTGAGAGTAACCCTAAATCCTAACAAGTCAATGACGAAGCTCACAAGTTTTATCCTTATTCTACATGTAAGTATCTAAGCTCCAAACAAATTTTATGTTTAAACAAGACAATAAAGAAGCTCTAAATTGATTACTTGTTGAATAAGTCGGGAATAAAGCTTTACGTGATTTTCATTCATTTATTGAGAGTAACCCTAAATCCTAACAAGTCAATGACGAAGCTCAAAAGTTTTATCCTTATTCTACATGTAAGTATCTAAGCTCCAAACAAATTTTATGTTAAAACAAGACAATAAAGAAGCTCTAAATGGATTACTTGTTGAATAAGTCGGAAATAAAGCTCTAAGTGGTTTGGATTGAGAGGAAACCCTAAAATCTAAAAAGTTGGTAATGTGTATATGAAATTAATTGCTTATTCAATAAGTAAATATCTAAGGGTAAATCAAGTTCATTTTTATTTAAAAAGTCAATAATGAAGCTCTAAATGAATTTCTTGTAAAATAAGTCAAGAATAAAGCTTTACGTGATTTTCATTCATTTATTGAGAGTAACCCTAAATCCTAACAAGTCAATGACGAGGCTCACGAGTTTTATCCTTATTCTACATGTAAGTATCTAAGCTCCAGGCAAATTTTATGTTTAAACAAGACAATAAAGAAGCTCTAAATTGATTACTTGTTGAATAAGTCGGGAATAAAGCTTCACCTGATTTTCATTCATTTATTGAGAGTAACCCTAAATCCTAACAAGTCAATGACGAGGCTCACAAGTTTTATCCTTATTCTACATGTAAGTATCTAAGCTCCAAACAAATTTTATGTTTAAACAAGACAATAAAGAAGCTCTAAATTGATTACTTGTTGAATAAGTCGGGAATAAAGCTTTACGTGATTTTCATTCATTTATTGAGAGTAACCCTAAATCCTAACAAGTCAATGACGAAGCTCACAAGTTTTATCCTTATTCTACATGTAAGTATCTAAGCTCCAAACAAATTTTATGTTTAAACAAGACAATAAAGAAGCTCTAAATGGATTACTTGTTGAATAAGTCGGGAATAAAGCTCTAAGTGGTTTGGATTGAGAGGAAACCCTAAAATCTAAAAAGTTGGTAATGTGTATATGAAATTAATTCCTTATTCAATAAGTAAATATCTAAGGGTAAATCAAGTTCATTTTTATTTAAAAAGTCAATAATGAAGCTCTAAATGAATTTCTTGTAAAATAATTCAAGAATAAAGCTTTACGTGATTTTCATTCATTTATTGAGAGTAACCCTAAATCCTAAAAAGTCAATGACGAGGCTCACAAGTTTTATCCTTATTCTACATGTAAGTATCTAAGCTCCAAACAAATTTTATGTTTAAACAAGATAATAAAGAAGTTCTAAATTGATTACTTGTTCAATAAGTCGGGAATAAAGCTTTACGTGATTTTCATTCATTTATTGAGAGTAACCCTAAATCCTAAAAAGTCAATGCCGAAGCTCACAAGTTTTATCCTTATTCTACATGTAAGTATCTAAGCTCCAAACAAATTTTATGTTTAAACAAGACAATAAAGAAGCTCTAAATTGATTACTTGTTGAATAAGTCGGGAATAAAGCTTTACGTGATTTTCATTCATTTATTGAGAGTAACCCTAAATCCTAACAAGTCAATGACGAAGCTCACAAGTTTTATCCTTATTCTACATGTAAGTATCTAAGCTCCAAACAAATTTTATGTTTAAACAAGACAATAAAGAAGCTCTAAATGGATTACTTGTTGAATAAGTCGGGAATAAAGCTCTAAGTGGTTTGCATTGAGAGGAAACCCTAAAATCTAAAAAGTTGGTAATGTGTATATGAAATTAATTGCTTATTCAATAAGTAAATATCTAAGGGTAAATCAAGTTCATTTTTATTTAAAAAGTCAATAATGAAGCTCTAAATGAATTTCTTGTAAAATAAGTCAAGAATAAAGCTTTACGTGATTTTCATTCATTTATTGAGAGTAACCCTAAATCCTAAAAAGTCAATGACGAGGCTCACAAGTTTTATCCTTATTCTACATGTAAGTATCTAAGCTCCAAACAAATTTTATGTTTAAACAAGACAATAAAGAAGCTCTAAATTGATTACTTGTTGAATAAGTCGGGAATAAAGCTTTACGTGATTTTCATTCATTTATTGAGAGTAACCCTAAATCCTAACAAGTCAATGACGAAGCTCACAAGTTTTATCCTTATTCTACATGTAAGTATCTAAGCTCCAAACAAATTTTATGTTTAAAAAAGACAATAAAGAAGCTCTAAATGGATTACTTGTTGAATAAGTCGGGAATAAAGCTCTAAGTGGTTTGGATTGAGAGGAAACCCTAAAATCTAAAAAGTTGGTAATGTGTATATGAAATTAATTGCTTATTCAATAAGTAAATATCTAAGGGTAAATCAAGTTCATTTTTATTTAAAAAGTCAATAATGAAGCTCTAAATGAATTTCTTGTAAAATAAGTCAAGAATAAAGCTTTACGTGATTTTCATTCATTTATTGAGAGTAACCCTAAATCCTAACAAGTCAATGACGAGGCTCACAAGTTTTATCCTTATTCTACATGTAAGTATCTAAGCTCCAAACAAATTTTATGTTTAAACAAGACAATAAAGAAGCTCTAAATGGATTACCTGTTGAATAAGTCGGGAATAAAGCTCTAAGTGGTTTGGATTGAGAGAAACCCTAAAATCTAAAAAGTTGGTAATGTGTATATGAAATTAATTCCTTATTCAATAAGTAAATATCTAAGGGTAAATCAAGTTCATTTTTATTTAAAAAGTCAATAATGAAGCTCTAAATGAATTTCTTGTAAAATAAGTCAAGAATAAAGCTTTACGTGATTTTCATTCATTTATTGAGAGTAACCCTAAATCCTAAAAAGTCAATGACGAGGCTCACAAGTTTTATCCTTATTCTACATGTAAGTATCTAAGCTCCAAACAAATTTTATGTTTAAACAAGATAATAAAGAAGTTCTAAATTGATTACTTGTTCAATAAGTCGGGAATAAAGCTTTACGTGATTTTCATTCATTTATTGAGAGTAACCCTAAATCCTAACAAGTCAATGCCGAAGCTCACAAGTTTTATCCTTATTCTACATGTAAGTATCTAAGCTCCAAACAAATTTTATGTTTAAACAAGACAATAAAGAAGCTCTAAATTGATTACTTGTTGAATAAGTCGGGAATAAAGCTTTACGTGATTTTCATTCATTTATTGAGAGTAATCCTAAATCCTAACTAGTCAATGACGAAGCTCACAAGTTTTATCCTTATTCTACATGTAAGTATCTAAGCTCCAAACAAATTTTATGTTTAAACAAGACAATAAAGAAGCTCTAAATGGATTACTTGTTGAATAAGTCGGGAATAAAGCTCTAAGTGGTTTGCATTGAGAGGAAACCCTAAAATCTAAAAAGTTGGTAATGTGTATATGAAATTAATTGCTTATTCAATAAGTAAATATCTAAGGGTAAATCAAGTTCATTTTTATTTAAAAAGTCAATAATGAAGCTCTAAATGAATTTCTTGTAAAATAAGTCAAGAATAAAGCTTTACGTGATTTTCATTCATTTATTGAGAGTAACCCTAAATCCTAAAAAGTCAATGACGAGGCTCACAAGTTTTATCCTTATTCTACATGTAAGTATCTAAGCTCCAAACAAATTTTATGTTTAAACAAGACAATAAAGAAGCTCTAACTTGATTACTTGTTGAATAAGTCGGGAATAAAGCTTTACGTGATTTTCATTCATTTATTGAGAGTAACCCTAAATCCTAACAAGTCAATGACGAAGCTCACAAGTTTTATCCTTATTCTACATGTAAGTATCTAAGCTCCAAACAAATTTTATGTTTAAAAAAGACAATAAAGAAGCTCTAAATGGATTACTTGTTGAATAAGTCGGGAATAAAGCTCTAAGTGGTTTGGATTGAGAGGAAACCCTAAAATCTAAAAAGTTGGTAATGTGTATATGAAATTAATTGCTTATTCAATAAGTAAATATCTAAGGGTAAATCAAGTTCATTTTTATTTAAAAAGTCAATAATGAAGCTCTAAATGAATTTCTTGTAAAATAAGTCAAGAATAAAGCTTTACGTGATTTTCATTCATTTATTGAGAGTAACCCTAAATCCTAACAAGTCAATGACGAGGCTCACAAGTTTTATCCTTATTCTACATGTAAGTATCTAAGCTCCAAACAAATTTTATGTTTAAACAAGACAATAAAGAAGCTCTAAATTGATTACTTGTTGAATAAGTCGGGAATAAAGCTTTACGTGATTTTCATTCATTTATTGAGAGTAACCCTAAATCCTAACAAGTCAATGACGAAGCTCACAAGTTTTATCCTTATTCTACATGTAAGTATCTAAGCTCCAAACAAATTTTATGTTAAAACAAGACAATAAAGAAGCTCTAAATGGATTACTTGTTGAATAAGTCGGGAATAAAACTCTAAGTGGTTTGGATTGAGAGGAAACCCTAAAATCTAAAAAGTTGGTAATGTGTATATGAAATTAATTGCTTATTCAATAAGTAAATATTCAAGGGTAAATCAAGTTCATTTTTATTTAAAAAGTCAATAATGAAGCTCTAAATGAATTTCTTGTAAAATAAGTCAAGAATAAAGCTTTACGTGATTTTCATTCATTTATTGAGAGTAACCCTAAATCCTAACAAGTCAATGACGAGGCTCACAAGTTTTATCCTTATTCTACATGTAAGTATCTAAGCTCCAGGCAAATTTTATGTTTAAACAAGACAATAAAGAAGCTCTAAATTGATTACTTGTTGAATAAGTCGGGAATAAAGCTTCACCTGATTTTCATTAATTTATTGAGAGTAACCCTAAATCCTAACAAGTCAATGACGAAGCTCACAAGTTTTATCCTTATTCTACATGTAAGTATCTAAGCTCCAAACAAATTTTATGTTTAAACAAGACAATTAAGAAGCTCTAAATGGATTACTTGTTGAATAAGTCGGGAATAAAGCTCTAAGTGGTTTGGATTGAGAGGAAACCCTAAAATCTAAAAAGTTGGTAATGTGTATATGAAATTAATTGCTTATTCAATAAGTAAATATCTAAGGGTAAATCAAGTTCATTTTTATTTAAAAAGTCAATAATGAAGCTCTAAATGAATTTCTTGTAAAATAAGTCAAGAATAAAGCTTTACGTGATTTTCATTCATTTATTGAGAGTAACCCTAAATCCTAACAAGTCAATGACGAGGCTCACAAGTTTTATCCTTATTCTACATGTAAGTATCTAAGCTCCAAACAAATTTTATGTTTAAACAAGACAATAAAGAAGCTCTAAATTGATTACTTGTTGAATAAGTCGGGAATAAAGCTTTACGTGATTTTCATTCATTTATTGAGAGTAACCCTAAATCCTAAAAAGTCAATGACGAGGCTCACAAGTTTTATCCTTATTCTACATGTAAGTATCTAAGCTCCAAACAAATTTTATGTTTAAACAAGATAATAAAGAAGTTCTAAATTGATTACTTGTTCAATAAGTCGGGAATAAAGCTTTACGTGATTTTCATTCATTTATTGAGAGTAACCCTAAATCCTAACAAGTCAATGCCGAAGCTCACAAGTTTTATCCTTATTCTACATGTAAGTATCTAAGCTCCAAACAAATTTTATGTTTAAACAAGACAATAAAGAAGCTCTAAATTGATTACTTGTTGAATAAGTCGGGAATAAAGCTTTACGTGATTTTCATTCATTTATTGAGAGTAACCCTAAATCCTAACTAGTCAATGACGAAGCTCACAAGTTTTATCCTTATTCTACATGTAAGTATCTAAGCTCCAAACAAATTTTATGTTTAAACAAGACAATAAAGAAGCTCTAAATGGATTACTTGTTGAATAAGTCGGGAATAAAGCTCTAAGTGGTTTGGATTCAGATGAAACCCTAAAATCTAAAAAGTTGGTAATGTGTATATGAAATTAATTTCTTATTCAATAAGTAAATATTCAAGGGTAAATCAAGTTCATTTTTATTTAAAAAGTCAATAATGAAGCTCTAAATGATTTTTTTGTAAAATAAGTCAAGAATAAAGCTTTACGTGATTTTCATTAATTTATTGAGAGTAACCCTAAATCTTAACAAGTCAATGACGAGGCTCACAAGTTTTATCCTTATTCTACATGTAAGTATCTAAGCTCCAGGCAAATTTTATGTTTAAACAAGACAATAAAGAAGCTCTAAATTGATTACTTGTTGAATAAGTCGGGAATAAAGCTTCACCTGATTTTCATTCATTTATTGAGAGTAACCCTAAATCCTAACAAGTCAATGACGAGGCTCACAAGTTTTATCCTTATTCTACATGTAAGTATCTAAGCTCCAAACAAATTTTATGTTTAAACAAGACAATAAAGAAGCTCTAAATTGATTACTTGTTGAATAAGTCGGGAATAAAGCTTTACGTGATTTTCTTTCATTTATTGAGAGTAACCCTAAATCCTAACAAGTCAATGACGAAGCTCACAAGTTTTATCCTTATTCTACATGTAAGTATCTAAGCTCCAAACAAATTTTATGTTTAAACAAGACAATAAAGAAGCTCTAAATGGATTACTTGTTGAATAAGTCGTGAATAAAGCTCTAAGTGGTTTGGATTGAGAGGAAACCCTAAAATCTAAAAAGTTGGTAATGTGTATATGAAATTAATTCCTTATTCAATAAGTAAATATCTAAGGGTAAATCAAGTTCATTTTTATTTAAAAAGTCAATAATGAAGCTCTAAATGAATTTCTTGTAAAATAAGTCAAGAATAAAGCTTTACGTGATTTTCATTCATTTATTGAGAGTAACCCTAAATCCTAAAAAGTCAATGACGAGGCTCACAAGTTTTATCCTTATTCTACATGTAAGTATCTAAGCTCCAAACAAATTTTATGTTTAAACAAGACAATAAAGAAGCTCTAAATTGATTACTTGTTGAATAAGTCGGGAATAAAGCTTTACGTGATTTTCATTCATTTATTGAGAGTAACCCTAAATCCTAACAAGTCAATGACGAAGCTCACAAATTTTATCCTTATTCTACATGTAAGTATCTAAGCTCCAAACAAATTTTATGTTTAAACAAGACAATAAAGAAGCTCTAAATGGATTACTTGTTGAATAAGTCGGGAATAAAGCTCTAAGTGGTTTGGATTGAGAGGAAACCCTAAAATCTAAAAAGTTGGTAATGTGTATATGAAATTAATTGCTTATTCAATAAGTAAATATCTAAGGGTAAATCAAGTTCATTTTTATTTAAAAAGTCAATAATGAAGCTCTAAATGAATTTCTTGTAAAATAAGTCAAGAATAAAGCTTTACGTGATTTTCATTCATTTATTGAGAGTAACCCTAAATCCTAACAAGTCAATGACGAGGCTCACAAGTTTTATCCTTATTCTACATGTAAGTATCTAAGCTCCAAACAAATTTTATGTTTAAACAAGACAATAAAGAAGCTCTAAATTGATTACTTGTTGAATAAGTCGGGAATAAAGCTTTACGTGATTTTCATTCATTTATTGAGAGTAACCCTAAATCCTAACAAGTCAATGACGAAGCTCACAAGTTTTATCCTTATTCTACATGTAAGTATCTAAGCTCCAAACAAATTTTATGTTAAAACAAGACAATAAAGAAGCTCTAAATGGATTACTTGTTGAATAAGTCGGGAATAAAGCTCTAAGTGGTTTGGATTGAGAGAAAACCCTAAAATCTAAAAAGTTGGTAATGTGTATATGAAATTAATTCCTTATTCAATAAGTAAATATCTAAGGGTAAATCAAGTTCATTTTTATTTAAAAAGTCAATAATGAAGCTCTAAATGAATTTCTTGTCAAATAAGTCAAGAATAAAGCTTTACGTGATTTTCATTCATTTATTGAGAGTAACCCTAAATCCTAAAAAGTCAATGACGAGGCTCACAAGTTTTATCCTTATTCTACATGTAAGTATCTAAGCTCCAAACAATTTTTATGTTTAAACAAGACAATAAAGAAGCTCTAAATTGATTACTTGTTGAATAAGTCGGGAATAAAGCTTTACGTGATTTTCATTCATTTATTGAGAGTAACCCTAAATCCTAACAAGTCAATGACGAAGCTCGCAAGTTTTATCCTTATTCTACATGTAAGTATCTAAGCTCCAAACAAATTTTATGTTTAAACAAGACAATAAAGAAGCTCTAAATGGATTACTTGTTGAATAAGTCGTGAATAAAGCTCTAAGTGGTTTGGATTGAGAGGAAACCCTAAAATCTAAAAAGTTGGTAATGTGTATATGAAATTAATTCCTTATTCAATAAGTAAATATCTAAGGGTAAATCAAGTTCATTTTTATTTAAAAAGTCAATAATGAAGCTCTAAATGAATTTCTTGTAAAATAAGTCAAGAATAAAGCTTTACGTGATTTTCATTCATTTATTGAGAGTAACCCTAAATCCTAAAAAGTCAATGACGAGGCTCACAAGTTTTATCATTATTCTACATGTAAGTATCTAAGCTCCAAACAAATTTTATGTTTAAACAAGACAATAAAGAAGCTGTAAATTGATTACTTGTTGAATAAGTCGGGAATAAAGCTTTACGTGATTTTCATTCATTTATTGAGAGTAACCCTAAATCCTAACAAGTCAATGACGAAGCTCACAAATTTTATCCTTATTCTACATGTAAGTATCTAAGCTCCAAACAAATTTTATGTTTAAACAAGACAATAAAGAAGCTCTAAATGGATTACTTGTTGAATAAGTCGGGAATAAAGCTCTAAGTGGTTTGGATTGAGAGGAAACCCTAAAATCTAAAAAGTTGGTAATGTGTATATGAAATTAATTGCTTATTCAATAAGTAAATATCTAAGGGTAAATCAAGTTCATTTTTATTTAAAAAGTCAATAATGAAGCTCTAAATGAATTTCTTGTAAAATAAGTCAATAATAAAGCTTTACGTGATTTTCATTCATTTATTGAGAGTAACCCTAAATCCTAACAAGTCAATGACGAGGCTCACAAGTTTTATCCTTATTCTACATGTAAGTATCTAAGCTCCAAACAAATTTTATGTTTAAACAAGACAATAAAGAAGCTCTAAATTGATTACTTGTTGAATAAGTCGGGAATAAAGCTTTACGTGATTTTCATTCATTTATTGAGAGTAACCCTAAATCCTAACAAGTCAATGACGAAGCTCACAAGTTTTATCCTTATTCTACATGTAAGTATCTAAGCTCCAAACAAATTTTATGTTAAAACAAGACAATAAAGAAGCTCTAAATGGATTACTTGTTGAATAAGTCGGGAATAAAGCTCTAAGTGGTTTGGATTGAGAGAAAACCCTAAAATCTAAAAAGTTGGTAATGTGTATATGAAATTAATTCCTTATTCAATAAGTAAATATCTAAGGGTAAATCAAGTTCATTTTTATTTAAAAAGTCAATAATGAAGCTCTAAATGAATTTCTTGTCAAATAAGTCAAGAATAAAGCTTTACGTGATTTTCATTCATTTATTGAGAGTAACCCTAAATCCTAAAAAGTCAATGACGAGGCTCACAAGTTTTATCCTTATTCTACATGTAAGTATCTAAGCTGCAAACAATTTTTATGTTTAAACAAGACAATAAAGAAGCTCTAAATTGATTACTTGTTGAATAAGTCGGGAATAAAGCTTTAAGTGATTTTCATTCATTTATTGAGAGTAACCCTAAATCCTAACAAGTCAATGACGAAGCTCGCAAATTTTATCCTTATTCTACATGTAAGTATCTAAGCTCCAAACAAATTTTATGTTTAAACAAGACAATAAAGAAGCTCTAAATGGATTACTTGTTGAATAAGTCGGGAATAAAGCTCTAAGTGGTTTGGATTGAGAGGAAACCCTAAAATCTAAAAAGTTGGTAATGTGTATATGAAACTAATTGCTTATTCAATAAGTAAATATCTAAGGGTAAATCAAGTTCATTTTTATTTAAAAAGTCAATAATGAAGCTCTAAATGAATTTCTTGTAAAATAAGTCAAGAATAAAGCTTTACGTGATTTTCATTCATTTATTGAGAGTAACCCTAAATCCTAACAAGTCAATGACGAGGCTCACAAGTTTTATCCTTATTCTACATGTACGTATCTAAGCTCCAAACAAATTTTATGTTTAAACAAGACAATAAAGAAGCTCTAAATTGATTACTTGTTGAATAAGTCGGGAATAAAGCTTTACGTGATTTTCATTCATTTATTGAGAGTAACCCTAAATCCTAACAAGTCAATGACGAAGCTCACAAGTTTTATCCTTATCCTACATGTAAGTATCTAAGCTCCAAACAAATTTTATGTTAAAACAAGACAATAAAGAAGCTCTAAATGGATTACTTGTTGAATAAGTCGGAAATAAAGCTCTAAGTGGTTTGGATTGAGAGGAAACCCTAAAATCTAAAAAGTTGGTAATGTGTATATGAAATTAATTGCTTATTCAATAAGTAAATATCTAAGGGTAAATCAAGTTCATTTTTATTTAAAAAGTCAATAATGAAGCTCTAAATGAATTTCTTGTAAAATAAGTCAAGAATAAAGCTTTACGTGATTTTCATTCATTTATTCAGAGTAACCCTAAATCCTAACAAGTCAATGACGAGGCTCACAAGTTTTATCCTTATTCTACATGTAAGTATCTAAGCTCCAAACAAATTTTATGTTTAAACAAGACAATAAAGAAGCTCTAAATTGATTACTTGTTGAATAAGTCGGGAATAAAGCTTTACGTGATTTTCATTCATTTATTGAGAGTAACCCTAAATCCTAACAAGTCAATGACGAAGCTCACAAGTTTTATCCTTATTCTACATGTAAGTATCTAAGCTCCAAACAAATTTTATGTTAAAACAAGACAATAAAGAAGCTCTAAATGGATTACTTGTTGAATAAGTCGGGAATAAAGCTCTAAGTGGTTTGGATTGAGAGAAAACCCTAAAATCTAAAAAGTTGGTAATGTGTATATGAAATTAATTGCTTATTCAATAAGTAAATATCTAAGGGTAAATCAAGTTCATTTTTATTTAAAAAGTCAATAATGAAGCTCTAAATGAATTTCTTGTAAAATAAGTCAAGAATAAAGCTTTACGTGATTTTCATTCATTTATTCAGAGTAACCCTAAATCCTAACAAGTCAATGACGAGGCTCACAAGTTTTATCCTTATTCTACATGTAAGTATCTAAGCTCCAAACAAATTTTATGTTTAAACAAGACAATAAAGAAGCTCTAAATTGATTACTTGTTGAATAAGTCGGGAATAAAGCTTTACGTGATTTTCATTCATTTATTGAGAGTAACCCTAAATCCTAACAAGTCAATGACGAAGCTCACAAGTTTTATCCTTATTCTACATGTAAGTATCTAAGCTCCAAACAAATTTTATGTTAAAACAAGACAATAAAGAAGCTCTAAATGGATTACTTGTTGAATAAGTCGGGAATAAAGCTCTAAGTGGTTTGGATTGAGAGAAAACCCTAAAATCTAAAAAGTTGGTAATGTGTATATGAAATTAATTGCTTATTCAATAAGTAAATATCTAAGGGTAAATCAAGTTCATTTTTATTTAAAAAGTCAATAATGAAGCTCTAAATGAATTACTTGTAAAATAAGTCAAGAATAAAGCTTTACGTGATTTTCATTCATTTATTGAGAGTAACCCTAAATCCTAACAAGTCAATGACGAGGCTTACAAGTTTTATCCTTATTCTACATATAAGTATCTAAGCTCCAAACAAATTTTATGTTTAAACAAGACAATAAAGAAGCTCTAAATTGATTACTTGTTGAATAAGTCGGGAATAAAGCTTTACGTGATTTTCATTCATTTATTGAGAGTAACCCTAAATCCTAACAAGTCAATGACGAAGCTCACAAGTTTTATCCTTATTCTACATGTAAGTATCTAAGCTCCAAACAAATTTTATGTTAAAACAAGACAATAAAGAAGCTCTAAATGGATTACTTGTTGAATAAGTCGGGAATAAAGCTCTAAGTGGTTTGGATTCAGATGAAACCCTAAAATCTAAAAAGTTGGTAATGTGTATATGAAATTAATTTCTTATTCAATAAGTAAATATTCAAGGGTAAATCAAGTTCATTTTTATTTAAAAAGTCAATAATGAAGCTCTAAATGATTTTTTTGTAAAATAAGTCAAGAATAAAGCTTTACGTGATTTTCATTCATTTATTGAGAGTAACCCTAAATCCTAACAAGTCAATGACGAGGCTCACAAGTTTTATCCTTATTCTACATGTAAGTATCTAAGCTCCAAACAAATTTTATGTTTAAACAAGACAATAAAGAAGCTCTAAATGGATTACTTGTTGAATAAGTCGTGAATAAAGCTCTAAGTGGTTTGGATTGAGAGGAAACCCTAAAATCTAAAAAGTTGGTAATGTGTATATGAAATTAATTCCTTATTCAATAAGTAAATATCTAAGGGTAAATCAAGTTCATTTTTATTTAAAAAGTCAATAATGAAGCTCTAAATGAATTTCTTGTAAAATAAGTCAAGAATAAAGCTTTACGTGATTTTCATTCATTTATTGAGAGTAACCCTAAATCCTAAAAAGTCAATGACGAGGCTCACAAGTTTTATCCTTATTCTACATGTAAGTATCTAAACTCCAAACAAATTTTATGTTTAAACAAGACAATAAAGAAGCTCTAAATTGATTACTTGTTGAATAAGTCGGGAATAAAGCTTTACGTGATTTTCATTCATTTATTGAGAGTAACCCTAAATCCTAACAAGTCAATGACGAAGCTCACAAATTTTATCCTTATTCTACATGTAAGTATCTAAGCTCCAAACAAATTTTATGTTTAAACAAGACAATAAAGAAGCTCTAAATGGATTACTTGTTGAATAAGTCGGGAATAAAGCTCTAAGTGGTTTGGATTGAGAGGAAACCCTAAAATCTAAAAAGTTGGTAATGTGTATATGAAATTAATTGCTTATTCAATAAGTAAATATCTAAGGGTAAATCAAGTTCATTTTTATTTAAAAAGTCAATAATGAAGCTCTAAATGAATTTCTTGTAAAATAAGTCAAGAATAAAGCTTTACGTGATTTTCATTCATTTATTGAGAGTAATCCTAAATCCTAACAAGTCAATGACGAGGCTCACAAGTTTTATCCTTATTCTACATGTAAGTATCTAAGCTCCAAACAAATTTTATGTTTAAACAAGACAATAAAGAAGCTCTAAATTGATTACTTGTTGAATAAGTCGGGAATAAAGCTTTACGTGATTTTCATTCATTTATTGAGAGTAACCCTAAATCCTAACAAGTCAATGACGAAGCTCACAAGTTTTATCCTTATTCTACATGTAAGTATCTAAGCTCCAAACAAATTTTATGTTAAAACAAGACAATAAAGAAGCTCTAAATGGATTACTTGTTGAATAAGTCGGGAATAAAGCTCTAAGTGGTTTGGATTGAGAGAAAACCCTAAAATCTAAAAAGTTGGTAATGTGTATATGAAATTAATTCCTTATTCAATAAGTAAATATCTAAGGGTAAATCAAGTTCATTTTTATTTAAAAAGTCAATAATGAAGCTCTAAATGAATTTCTTGTCAAATAAGTCAAGAATAAAGCTTTACGTGATTTTCATTCATTTATTGAGAGTAACCCTAAATCCTAAAAAGTCAATGACGAGGCTCACAAGTTTTATCCTTATTCTACATGTAAGTATCTAAGCTCCAAACAATTTTTATGTTTAAACAAGACAATAAAGAAGCTCTAAATTGATTACTTGTTGAATAAGTCGGGAATAAAGCTTTACGTGATTTTCATTCATTTATTGAGAGTAACCCTAAATCCTAACAAGTCAATGACGAAGCTCGCAAGTTTTATCCTTATTCTACATGTAAGTATCTAAGCTCCAAACAAATTTTATGTTTAAACAAGACAATAAAGAAGCTCTAAATGGATTACTTGTTGAATAAGTCGTGAATAAAGCTCTAAGTGGTTTGGATTGAGAGGAAACCCTAAAATCTAAAAAGTTGGTAATGTGTATATGAAATTAATTCCTTATTCAATAAGTAAATATCTAAGGGTAAATCAAGTTCATTTTTATTTAAAAAGTCAATAATGAAGCTCTAAATGAATTTCTTGTAAAATAAGTCAAGAATAAAGCTTTACGTGATTTTCATTCATTTATTGAGAGTAACTCTAAATCCTAAAAAGTCAATGACGAGGCTCACAAGTTTTATCATTATTCTACATGTAAGTATCTAAGCTCCAAACAAATTTTATGTTTAAACAAGACAATAAAGAAGCTCTAAATTGATTACTTGTTGAATAAGTCGGGAATAAAACTTTACGTGATTTTCATTCATTTATTGAGAGTAACCCTAAATCCTAACAAGTCAATGACGAAGCTCACAAATTTTATCCTTATTCTACATGTAAGTATCTAAGCTCCAAACAAATTTTATGTTTAAACAAGACAATAAAGAAGCTCTAAATGGATTACTTGTTGAATAAGTCGGGAATAAAGCTCTAAGTGGTTTGGATTGAGAGGAAACCCTAAAATCTAAAAAGTTGGTAATGTGTATATGAAATTAATTGCTTATTCAATAAGTAAATATCTAAGGGTAAATCAAGTTCATTTTTATTTAAAAAGTCAATAATGAAGCTCTAAATGAATTTCTTGTAAAATAAGTCAAGAATAAAGCTTTACGTGATTTTCATTCATTTATTGAGAGTAACCCTAAATCCTAACAAGTCAATGACGAGGCTCACAAGTTTTATCCTTATTCTACATGTAAGTATCTAAGCTCCAAACAAATTTTATGTTTAAACAAGACAATAAAGAAGCTCTAAATTGATTACTTGTTGAATAAGTCGGGAATAAAGCTTTACGTGATTTTCATTCATTTATTGAGAGTAACCCTAAATCCTAACAAGTCAATGACGAAGCTCACAAGTTTTATCCTTATTCTACATGTAAGTATCTAAGCTCCAAACAAATTTTATGTTAAAACAAGACAATAAAGAAGCTCTAAATGGATTACTTGTTGAATAAGTCGGGAATAAAGCTCTAAGTGGTTTGGATTGAGAGAAAACCCTAAAATCTAAAAAGTTGGTAATGTGTATATGAAATTAATTCCTTATTCAATAAGTAAATATCTAAGGGTAAATCAAGTTCATTTTTATTTAAAAAGTCAATAATGAAGCTCTAAATGAATTTCTTGTCAAATAAGTCAAGAATAAAGCTTTACGTGATTTTCATTCATTTATTGAGAGTAACCCTAAATCCTAAAAAGTCAATGACGAGGCTCACAAGTTTTATCCTTATTCTACATGTAAGTATCTAAGCTGCAAACAATTTTTATGTTTAAACAAGACAATAAAGAAGCTCTAAATTGATTACTTGTTGAATAAGTCGGGAATAAAGCTTTAAGTGATTTTCATTCATTTATTGAGAGTAACCCTAAATCCTAACAAGTCAATGACGAAGCTCGCAAATTTTATCCTTATTCTACATGTAAGTATCTAAGCTCCAAACAAATTTTATGTTTAAACAAGACAATAAAGAAGCTCTAAATGGATTACTTGTTGAATAAGTCGGGAATAAAGCTCTAAGTGGTTTGGATTGAGAGGAAACCCTAAAATCTAAAAAGTTGGTAATGTGTATATGAAACTAATTGCTTATTCAATAAGTAAATATCTAAGGGTAAATCAAGTTCATTTTTATTTAAAAAGTCAATAATGAAGCTCTAAATGAATTTCTTGTAAAATAAGTCAAGAATAAAGCTTTACGTGATTTTCATTCATTTATTGAGAGTAACCCTAAATCCTAACAAGTCAATGACGAGGCTCACAAGTTTTATCCTTATTCTACATGTAAGTATCTAAGCTCCAAACAAATTTTATGTTTAAACAAGACAATAAAGAAGCTCTAAATTGATTACTTGTTGAATAAGTCGGGAATAAAGCTTTACGTGATTTTCATTCATTTATTGAGAGTAACCCTAAATCCTAACAAGTCAATGACGAAGCTCACAAGTTTTATCCTTATTCTACATGTAAGTATCTAAGCTCCAAACAAATTTTATGTTAAAACAAGACAATAAAGAAGCTCTAAATGGATTACTTGTTGAATAAGTCGGAAATAAAGCTCTAAGTGGTTTGGATTGAGAGGAAACCCTAAAATCTAAAAAGTTGGTAATGTGTATATGAAATTAATTGCTTATTCAATAAGTAAATATCTAAGGGTAAATCAAGTTCATTTTTATTTAAAAAGTCAATAATGAAGCTCTAAATGAATTTCTTGTAAAATAAGTCAAGAATAAAGCTTTACGTGATTTTCATTCATTTATTCAGAGTAACCCTAAATCCTAACAAGTCAATGACGAGGCTCACAAGTTTTATCCTTATTCTACATGTAAGTATCTAAGCTCCAAACAAATTTTATGTTTAAACAAGACAATAAAGAAGCTCTAAATTGATTACTTGTTGAATAAGTCGGGAATAAAGCTTTACGTGATTTTCATTCATTTATTGAGAGTAACCCTAAATCCTAACAAGTCAATGACGAAGCTCACAAATTTTATCCTTATTCTACATGTAAGTATCTAAGCTCCAAACAAATTTTATGTTTAAACAAGACAATAAAGAAGCTCTAAATGGATTACTTGTTGAATAAGTCGGGAATAAAGCTCTAAGTGGTTTGGATTGAGAGGAAACCCTAAAATCTAAAAAGTTGGTAATGTGTATATGAAATTAATTGCTTATTCAATAAGTAAATATCTAAGGGTAAATCAAGTTCATTTTTATTTAAAAAGTCAATAATGAAGCTCTAAATGAATTTCTTGTAAAATAAGTCAAGAATAAAGCTTTACGTGATTTTCATTCATTTATTGAGAGTAACCCTAAATCCTAACAAGTCAATGACGAGGCTCACAAGTTTTATCCTTATTCTACATGTAAGTATCTAAGCTCCAAACAAATTTTATGTTTAAACAAGACAATAAAGAAGCTCTAAATTGATTACTTGTTGAATAAGTCGGGAATAAAGCTTTACGTGATTTTCATTCATTTATTGAGAGTAACCCTAAATCCTAACAAGTCAATGACGAAGCTCACAAGTTTTATCCTTATTCTACATGTAAGTATCTAAGCTCCAAACAAATTTTATGTTAAAACAAGACAATAAAGAAGCTCTAAATGGATTACTTGTTGAATAAGTCGGGAATAAAGCTCTAAGTGGTTTGGATTGAGAGAAAACCCTAAAATCTAAAAAGTTGGTAATGTGTATATGAAATTAATTCCTTATTCAATAAGTAAATATCTAAGGGTAAATCAAGTTCATTTTTATTTAAAAAGTCAATAATGAAGCTCTAAATGAATTTCTTGTCAAATAAGTCAAGAATAAAGCTTTACGTGATTTTCATTCATTTATTGAGAGTAACCCTAAATCCTAAAAAGTCAATGACGAGGCTCACAAGTTTTATCCTTATTCTACATGTAAGTATCTAAGCTGCAAACAATTTTTATGTTTAAACAAGACAATAAAGAAGCTCTAAATTGATTACTTGTTGAATAAGTCGGGAATAAAGCTTTAAGTGATTTTCATTCATTTATTGAGAGTAACCCTAAATCCTAACAAGTCAATGACGAAGCTCGCAAATTTTATCCTTATTCTACATGTAAGTATCTAAACTCCAAACAAATTTTATGTTTAAACAAGACAATAAAGAAGCTCTAAATGGATTACTTGTTGAATAAGTCGGGAATAAAGCTCTAAGTGGTTTGGATTGAGAGGAAACCCTAAAATCTAAAAAGTTGGTAATGTGTATATGAAACTAATTGCTTATTCAATAAGTAAATATCTAAGGGTAAATCAAGTTCATTTTTATTTAAAAAGTCAATAATGAAGCTCTAAATGAATTTCTTGTAAAATAAGTCAAGAATAAAGCTTTACGTGATTTTCATTCATTTATTGAGAGTAACCCTAAATCCTAACAAGTCAATGACGAGGCTCACAAGTTTTATCCTTATTCTACATGTAAGTATCTAAGCTCCAAACAAATTTTATGTTTAAACAAGACAATAAAGAAGCTCTAAATTGATTACTTGTTGAATAAGTCGGGAATAAAGCTTTACGTGATTTTCATTCATTTATTGAGAGTAACCCTAAATCCTAACAAGTCAATGACGAAGCTCACAAGTTTTATCCTTATTCTACATGTAAGTATCTAAGCTCCAAACAAATTTTATGTTAAAACAAGACAATAAAGAAGCTCTAAATGGATTACTTGTTGAATAAGTCGGAAATAAAGCTCTAAGTGGTTTGGATTGAGAGGAAACCCTAAAATCTAAAAAGTTGGTAATGTGTATATGAAATTAATTGCTTATTCAATAAGTAAATATCTAAGGGTAAATCAAGTTCATTTTTATTTAAAAAGTCAATAATGAAGCTCTAAATGAATTTCTTGTAAAATAAGTCAAGAATAAAGCTTTACGTGATTTTCATTCATTTATTCAGAGTAACCCTAAATCCTAACAAGTCAATGACGAGGCTCACAAGTTTTATCCTTATTCTACATGTAAGTATCTAAGCTCCAAACAAATTTTATGTTTAAACAAGACAATAAAGAAGCTCTAAATTGATTACTTGTTGAATAAGTCGGGAATAAAGCTTTACGTGATTTTCATTCATTTATTGAGAGTAACCCTAAATCCTAACAAGTCAATGACGAAGCTCACAAGTTTTATCCTTATTCTACATGTAAGTATCTAAGCTCCAAACAAATTTTATGTTAAAACAAGACAATAAAGAAGCTCTAAATGGATTACTTGTTGAATAAGTCGGGAATAAAGCTCTAAGTGGTTTGGATTGAGAGAAAACCCTAAAATCTAAAAAGTTGGTAATGTGTATATGAAATTAATTGCTTATTCAATAAGTAAATATCTAAGGGTAAATCAAGTTCATTTTTATTTAAAAAGTCAATAATGAAGCTCTAAATGAATTTCTTGTAAAATAAGTCAAGAATAAAGCTTTACGTGATTTTCATTCATTTATTCAGAGTAACCCTAAATCCTAACAAGTCAATGACGAGGCTCACAAGTTTTATCCTTATTCTACATGTAAGTATCTAAGCTCCAAACAAATTTTATGTTTAAACAAGACAATAAAGAAGCTCTAAATTGATTACTTGTTGAATAAGTCGGGAATAAAGCTTTACGTGATTTTCATTCATTTATTGAGAGTAACCCTAAATCCTAACAAGTCAATGACGAAGCTCACAAGTTTTATCCTTATTCTACATGTAAGTATCTAAGCTCCAAACAAATTTTATGTTAAAACAAGACAATAAAGAAGCTCTAAATGGATTACTTGTTGAATAAGTCGGGAATAAAGCTCTAAGTGGTTTGGATTGAGAGAAAACCCTAAAATCTAAAAAGTTGGTAATGTGTATATGAAATTAATTGCTTATTCAATAAGTAAATATCTAAGGGTAAATCAAGTTCATTTTTATTTAAAAAGTCAATAATGAAGCTCTAAATGAATTACTTGTAAAATAAGTCAAGAATAAAGCTTTACGTGATTTTCATTCATTTATTGAGAGTAACCCTAAATCCTAACATGTCAATGACGAGGCTTACAAGTTTTATCCTTATTCTACATATAAGTATCTAAGCTCCAAACAAATTTTATGTTTAAACAAGACAATAAAGAAGCTCTAAATTGATTACTTGTTGAATAAGTCGGGAATAAAGCTTTACGTGATTTTCATTCATTTATTGAGAGTAACCCTAAATCCTAACAAGTCAATGACGAAGCTCACAAGTTTTATCCTTATTCTACATGTAAGTATCTAAGCTCCAAACAAATTTTATGTTAAAACAAGACAATAAAGAAGCTCTAAATGGATTACTTGTTGAATAAGTCGGGAATAAAGCTCTAAGTGGTTTGGATTCAGATGAAACCCTAAAATCTAAAAAGTTGGTAATGTGTATATGAAATTAATTTCTTATTCAATAAGTAAATATTCAAGGGTAAATCAAGTTCATTTTTATTTAAAAAGTCAATAATGAAGCTCTAAATGATTTTTTTGTAAAATAAGTCAAGAATAAAGCTTTACGTGATTTTCATTCATTTATTGAGAGTAACCCTAAATCCTAACAAGTCAATGACGAGGCTCACAAGTTTTATCCTTATTCTACATGTAAGTATCTAAGCTCCAGGCAAATTTTATGTTTAAACAAGACAATAAAGAAGCTCTAAATTGATTACTTGTTGAATAAGTCGGGAATAAAGCTTCACCTGATTTTCATTCATTTATTGAGAGTAACCCTAAATCCTAACAAGTCAATGACGAGGCTCACAAGTTTTATCCTTATTCTACATGTAAGTATCTAAGCTCCAAACAAATTTTATGTTTAAACAAGACAATAAAGAAGCTCTAAATTGATTACTTGTTGAATAAGTCGGGAATAAAGCTTTACGTGATTTTCATTCATTTATTGAGAGTAACCCTAAATCCTAACAAGTCAATGACGAAGCTCACAAGTTTTATCCTTATTCTACATGTAAGTATCTAAGCTCCAAACAAATTTTATGTTTAAACAAGACAATAAAGAAGCTCTAAATGGATTACTTGTTGAATAAGTCGTGAATAAAGCTCTAAGTGGTTTGGATTGAGAGGAAACCCTAAAATCTAAAAAGTTGGTAATGTGTATATGAAATTAATTCCTTATTCAATAAGTAAATATCTAAGGGTAAATCAAGTTCATTTTTATTTAAAAAGTCAATAATGAAGCTCTAAATGAATTTCTTGTAAAATAAGTCAAGAATAAAGCTTTACGTGATTTTCATTCATTTATTGAGAGTAACCCTAAATCCTAAAAAGTCAATGACGAGGCTCACAAGTTTTATCCTTATTCTACATGTAAGTATCTAAGCTCCAAACAAATTTTATGTTTAAACAAGACAATAAAGAAGCTCTAAATTGATTACTTGTTGAATAAGTCGGGAATAAAGCTTTACGTGATTTTCATTCATTTATTGAGAGTAACCCTAAATCCTAACAAGTCAATGACGAAGCTCACAAATTTTATCCTTATTCTACATGTAAGTATCTAAGCTCCAAACAAATTTTATGTTTAAACAAGACAATAAAGAAGCTCTAAATGGATTACTTGTTGAATAAGTCGGGAATAAAGCTCTAAGTGGTTTGGATTGAGAGGAAACCCTAAAATCTAAAAAGTTGGTAATGTGTATATGAAATTAATTGCTTATTCAATAAGTAAATATCTAAGGGTAAATCAAGTTCATTTTTATTTAAAAAGTCAATAATGAAGCTCTAAATGAATTTCTTGTAAAATAAGTCAAGAATAAAGCTTTACGTGATTTTCATTCATTTATTGAGAGTAACCCTAAATCCTAACAAGTCAATGACGAGGCTCACAAGTTTTATCCTTATTCTACATGTAAGTATCTAAGCTCCAAACAAATTTTATGTTAAAACAAGACAATAAAGAAGCTCTAAATGGATTACTTGTTGAATAAGTCGGGAATAAAGCTCTAAGTGGTTTGGATTGAGAGAAAACCCTAAAATCTAAAAAGTTGGTAATGTGTATATGAAATTAATTCCTTATTCAATAAGTAAATATCTAAGGGTAAATCAAGTTCATTTTTATTTAAAAAGTCAATAATGAAGCTCTAAATGAATTTCTTGTCAAATAAGTCAAGAATAAAGCTTTACGTGATTTTCATTCATTTATTGAGAGTAACCCTAAATCCTAAAAAGTCAATGACGAGGCTCACAAGTTTTATCCTTATTCTACATGTAAGTATCTAAGCTGCAAACAATTTTTATGTTTAAACAAGACAATAAAGAAGCTCTAAATTGATTACTTGTTGAATAAGTCGGGAATAAAGCTTTAAGTGATTTTCATTCATTTATTGAGAGTAACCCTAAATCCTAACAAGTCAATGACGAAGCTCGCAAATTTTATCCTTATTCTACATGTAAGTATCTAAACTCCAAACAAATTTTATGTTTAAACAAGACAATAAAGAAGCTCTAAATGGATTACTTGTTGAATAAGTCGGGAATAAAGCTCTAAGTGGTTTGGATTGAGAGGAAACCCTAAAATCTAAAAAGTTGGTAATGTGTATATGAAACTAATTGCTTATTCAATAAGTAAATATCTAAGGGTAAATCAAGTTCATTTTTATTTAAAAAGTCAATAATGAAGCTCTAAATGAATTTCTTGTAAAATAAGTCAAGAATAAAGCTTTACGTGATTTTCATTCATTTATTGAGAGTAACCCTAAATCCTAACAAGTCAATGACGAGGCTCACAAGTTTTATCCTTATTCTACATGTAAGTATCTAAGCTCCAAACAAATTTTATGTTTAAACAAGACAATAAAGAAGCTCTAAATTGATTACTTGTTGAATAAGTCGGGAATAAAGCTTTACGTGATTTTCATTCATTTATTGAGAGTAACCCTAAATCCTAACAAGTCAATGACGAAGCTCACAAGTTTTATCCTTATTCTACATGTAAGTATCTAAGCTCCAAACAAATTTTATGTTAAAACAAGACAATAAAGAAGCTCTAAATGGATTACTTGTTGAATAAGTCGGAAATAAAGCTCTAAGTGGTTTGGATTGAGAGGAAACCCTAAAATCTAAAAAGTTGGTAATGTGTATATGAAATTAATTGCTTATTCAATAAGTAAATATCTAAGGGTAAATCAAGTTCATTTTTATTTAAAAAGTCAATAATGAAGCTCTAAATGAATTTCTTGTAAAATAAGTCAAGAATAAAGCTTTACGTGATTTTCATTCATTTATTCAGAGTAACCCTAAATCCTAACAAGTCAATGACGAGGCTCACAAGTTTTATCCTTATTCTACATGTAAGTATCTAAGCTCCAAACAAATTTTATGTTTAAACAAGACAATAAAGAAGCTCTAAATTGATTACTTGTTGAATAAGTCGGGAATAAAGCTTTACGTGATTTTCATTCATTTATTGAGAGTAACCCTAAATCCTAACAAGTCAATGACGAAGCTCACAAGTTTTATCCTTATTCTACATGTAAGTATCTAAGCTCCAAACAAATTTTATGTTAAAACAAGACAATAAAGAAGCTCTAAATGGATTACTTGTTGAATAAGTCGGGAATAAAGCTCTAAGTGGTTTGGATTGAGAGAAAACCCTAAAATCTAAAAAGTTGGTAATGTGTATATGAAATTAATTGCTTATTCAATAAGTAAATATCTAAGGGTAAATCAAGTTCATTTTTATTTAAAAAGTCAATAATGAAGCTCTAAATGAATTTCTTGTAAAATAAGTCAAGAATAAAGCTTTACGTGATTTTCATTCATTTATTCAGAGTAACCCTAAATCCTAACAAGTCAATGACGAGGCTCACAAGTTTTATCCTTATTCTACATGTAAGTATCTAAGCTCCAAACAAATTTTATGTTTAAACAAGACAATAAAGAAGCTCTAAATTGATTACTTGTTGAATAAGTCGGGAATAAAGCTTTACGTGATTTTCATTCATTTATTGAGAGTAACCCTAAATCCTAACAAGTCAATGACGAAGCTCACAAGTTTTATCCTTATTCTACATGTAAGTATCTAAGCTCCAAACAAATTTTATGTTAAAACAAGACAATAAAGAAGCTCTAAATGGATTACTTGTTGAATAAGTCGGGAATAAAGCTCTAAGTGGTTTGGATTGAGAGAAAACCCTAAAATCTAAAAAGTTGGTAATGTGTATATGAAATTAATTGCTTATTCAATAAGTAAATATCTAAGGGTAAATCAAGTTCATTTTTATTTAAAAAGTCAATAATGAAGCTCTAAATGAATTACTTGTAAAATAAGTCAAGAATAAAGCTTTACGTGATTTTCATTCATTTATTGAGAGTAACCCTAAATCCTAACATGTCAATGACGAGGCTTACAAGTTTTATCCTTATTCTACATATAAGTATCTAAGCTCCAAACAAATTTTATGTTTAAACAAGACAATAAAGAAGCTCTAAATTGATTACTTGTTGAATAAGTCGGGAATAAAGCTTTACGTGATTTTCATTCATTTATTGAGAGTAACCCTAAATCCTAACAAGTCAATGACGAAGCTCACAAGTTTTATCCTTATTCTACATGTAAGTATCTAAGCTCCAAACAAATTTTATGTTAAAACAAGACAATAAAGAAGCTCTAAATGGATTACTTGTTGAATAAGTCGGGAATAAAGCTCTAAGTGGTTTGGATTCAGATGAAACCCTAAAATCTAAAAAGTTGGTAATGTGTATATGAAATTAATTTCTTATTCAATAAGTAAATATTCAAGGGTAAATCAAGTTCATTTTTATTTAAAAAGTCAATAATGAAGCTCTAAATGATTTTTTTGTAAAATAAGTCAAGAATAAAGCTTTACGTGATTTTCATTCATTTATTGAGAGTAACCCTAAATCCTAACAAGTCAATGACGAGGCTCACAAGTTTTATCCTTATTCTACATGTAAGTATCTAAGCTCCAGGCAAATTTTATGTTTAAACAAGACAATAAAGAAGCTCTAAATTGATTACTTGTTGAATAAGTCGGGAATAAAGCTTCACCTGATTTTCATTCATTTATTGAGAGTAACCCTAAATCCTAACAAGTCAATGACGAGGCTCACAAGTTTTATCCTTATTCTACATGTAAGTATCTAAGCTCCAAACAAATTTTATGTTTAAACAAGACAATAAAGAAGCTCTAAATTGATTACTTGTTGAATAAGTCGGGAATAAAGCTTTACGTGATTTTCATTCATTTATTGAGAGTAACCCTAAATCCTAACAAGTCAATGACGAAGCTCACAAGTTTTATCCTTATTCTACATGTAAGTATCTAAGCTCCAAACAAATTTTATGTTTAAACAAGACAATAAAGAAGCTCTAAATGGATTACTTGTTGAATAAGTCGTGAATAAAGCTCTAAGTGGTTTGGATTGAGAGGAAACCCTAAAATCTAAAAAGTTGGTAATGTGTATATGAAATTAATTCCTTATTCAATAAGTAAATATCTAAGGGTAAATCAAGTTCATTTTTATTTAAAAAGTCAATAATGAAGCTCTAAATGAATTTCTTGTAAAATAAGTCAAGAATAAAGCTTTACGTGATTTTCATTCATTTATTGAGAGTAACCCTAAATCCTAAAAAGTCAATGACGAGGCTCACAAGTTTTATCCTTATTCTACATGTAAGTATCTAAGCTCCAAACAAATTTTATGTTTAAACAAGACAATAAAGAAGCTCTAAATTGATTACTTGTTGAATAAGTCGGGAATAAAGCTTTACGTGATTTTCATTCATTTATTGAGAGTAACCCTAAATCCTAACAAGTCAATGACGAAGCTCACAAATTTTATCCTTATTCTACATGTAAGTATCTAAGCTCCAAACAAATTTTATGTTTAAACAAGACAATAAAGAAGCTCTAAATGGATTACTTGTTGAATAAGTCGGGAATAAAGCTCTAAGTGGTTTGGATTGAGAGGAAACCCTAAAATCTAAAAAGTTGGTAATGTGTATATGAAATTAATTGCTTATTCAATAAGTAAATATCTAAGGGTAAATCAAGTTCATTTTTATTTAAAAAGTCAATAATGAAGCTCTAAATGAATTTCTTGTAAAATAAGTCAAGAATAAAGCTTTACGTGATTTTCATTCATTTATTGAGAGTAACCCTAAATCCTAACAAGTCAATGACGAGGCTCACAAGTTTTATCCTTATTCTACATGTAAGTATCTAAGCTCCAAACAAATTTTATGTTTAAACAAGACAATAAAGAAGCTCTAAATTGATTACTTGTTGAATAAGTCGGGAATAAAGCTTTACGTGATTTTCATTCATTTATTGAGAGTAACCCTAAATCCTAACAAGTCAATGACGAAGCTCACAAGTTTTATCCTTATTCTACATGTAAGTATCTAAGCTCCAAACAAATTTTATGTTAAAACAAGACAATAAAGAAGCTCTAAATGGATTACTTGTTGAATAAGTCGGGAATAAAGCTCTAAGTGGTTTGGATTGAGAGAAAACCCTAAAATCTAAAAAGTTGGTAATGTGTATATGAAATTAATTCCTTATTCAATAAGTAAATATCTAAGGGTAAATCAAGTTCATTTTTATTTAAAAAGTCAATAATGAAGCTCTAAATGAATTTCTTGTCAAATAAGTCAAGAATAAAGCTTTACGTGATTTTCATTCATTTATTGAGAGTAACCCTAAATCCTAAAAAGTCAATGACGAGGCTCACAAGTTTTATCCTTATTCTACATGTAAGTATCTAAGCTCCAAACAATTTTTATGTTTAAACAAGACAATAAAGAAGCTCTAAATTGATTACTTGTTGAATAAGTCGGGAATAAAGCTTTACGTGATTTTCATTCATTTATTGAGAGTAACCCTAAATCCTAACAAGTCAATGACGAAGCTCGCAAGTTTTATCCTTATTCTACATGTAAGTATCTAAGCTCCAAACAAATTTTATGTTTAAACAAGACAATAAAGAAGCTCTAAATGGATTATTTGTTGAATAAGTCGTGAATAAAGCTCTAAGTGGTTTGGATTGAGAGGAAACCCTAAAATCTAAAAAGTTGGTAATGTGTATATGAAATTAATTCCTTATTCAATAAGTAAATATCTAAGGGTAAATCAAGTTCATTTTTATTTAAAAAGTCAATAATGAAGCTCTAAATGAATTTCTTGTAAAATAAGTCAAGAATAAAGCTTTACGTGATTTTCATTCATTTATTGAGAGTAACCCTAAATCCTAAAAAGTCAATGACGAGGCTCACAAGTTTTATCATTATTCTACATGTAAGTATCTAAGCTCCAAACAAATTTTATGTTTAAACAAGACAATAAAGAAGCTCTAAATTGATTACTTGTTGAATAAGTCGGGAATAAAGCTTTACGTGATTTTCATTCATTTATTGAGAGTAACCCTAAATCCTAACAAGTCAATGACGAAGCTCACAAATTTTATCCTTATTCTACATGTAAGTATCTAAGCTCCAAACAAATTTTATGTTTAAACAAGACAATAAAGAAGCTCTAAATGGATTACTTGTTGAATAAGTCGGGAATAAAGCTCTAAGTGGTTTGGATTGAGAGGAAACCCTAAAATCTAAAAAGTTGGTAATGTGTATATGAAATTAATTGCTTATTCAATAAGTAAATATCTAAGGGTAAATCAAGTTCATTTTTATTTAAAAAGTCAATAATGAAGCTCTAAATGAATTTCTTGTAAAATAAGTCAAGAATAAAGCTTTACGTGATTTTCATTCATTTATTGAGAGTAACCCTAAATCCTAACAAGTCAATGACGAGGCTCACAAGTTTTATCCTTATTCTACATGTAAGTATCTAAGCTCCAAACAAATTTTATGTTTAAACAAGACAATAAAGAAGCTCTAAATTGATTACTTGTTGAATAAGTCGGGAATAAAGCTTTACGTGATTTTCATTCATTTATTGAGAGTAACCCTAAATCCTAACAAGTCAATGACGAAGCTCACAAGTTTTATCCTTATTCTACATGTAAGTATCTAAGCTCCAAACAAATTTTATGTTAAAACAAGACAATAAAGAAGCTCTAAATGGATTACTTGTTGAATAAGTCGGGAATAAAGCTCTAAGTGGTTTGGATTGAGAGAAAACCCTAAAATCTAAAAAGTTGGTAATGTGTATATGAAATTAATTCCTTATTCAATAAGTAAATATCTAAGGGTAAATCAAGTTCATTTTTATTTAAAAAGTCAATAATGAAGCTCTAAATGAATTTCTTGTCAAATAAGTCAAGAATAAAGCTTTACGTGATTTTTATTCATTTATTGAGAGTAACCCTAAATCCTAAAAAGTCAATGACGAGGCTCACAAGTTTTATCCTTATTCTACATGTAAGTATCTAAGCTGCAAACAATTTTTATGTTTAAACAAGACAATAAAGAAGCTCTAAATTGATTACTTGTTGAATAAGTCGGGAATAAAGCTTTAAGTGATTTTCATTCATTTATTGAGAGTAACCCTAAATCCTAACAAGTCAATGACGAAGCTCGCAAATTTTATCCTTATTCTACATGTAAGTATCTAAGCTCCAAACAAATTTTATGTTTAAACAAGACAATAAAGAAGCTCTAAATGGATTACTTGTTGAATAAGTCGGGAATAAAGCTCTAAGTGGTTTGGATTGAGAGGAAACCCTAAAATCTAAAAAGTTGGTAATGTGTATATGAAACTAATTGCTTATTCAATAAGTAAATATCTAAGGGTAAATCAAGTTCATTTTTATTTAAAAAGTCAATAATGAAGCTCTAAATGAATTTCTTGTAAAATAAGTCAAGAATAAAGCTTTACGTGATTTTCATTCATTTATTGAGAGTAACCCTAAATCCTAACAAGTCAATGACGAGGCTCACAAGTTTTATCCTTATTCTACATGTAAGTATCTAAGCTCCAAACAAATTTTATGTTTAAACAAGACAATAAAGAAGCTCTAAATTGATTACTTGTTGAATAAGTCGGGAATAAAGCTTTACGTGATTTTCATTCATTTATTGAGAGTAACCCTAAATCCTAACAAGTCAATGACGAAGCTCACAAGTTTTATCCTTATTCTACATGTAAGTATCTAAGCTCCAAACAAATTTTATGTTAAAACAAGACAATAAAGAAGCTCTAAATGGATTACTTGTTGAATAAGTCGGAAATAAAGCTCTAAGTGGTTTGGATTGAGAGGAAACCCTAAAATCTAAAAAGTTGGTAATGTGTATATGAAATTAATTGCTTATTCAATAAGTAAATATCTAAGGGTAAATCAAGTTCATTTTTATTTAAAAAGTCAATAATGAAGTTCTAAATGAATTTCTTGTAAAATAAGTCAAGAATAAAGCTTTACGTGATTTTCATTCATTTATTCAGAGTAACCCTAAATCCTAACAAGTCAATGACGAGGCTCACAAGTTTTATCCTTATTCTACATGTAAGTATCTAAGCTCCAAACAAATTTTATGTTTAAACAAGACAATAAAGAAGCTCTAAATTGATTACTTGTTGAATAAGTCGGGAATAAAGCTTTACGTGATTTTCATTCATTTATTGAGAGTAACCCTAAATCCTAACAAGTCAATGACGAAGCTCACAAGTTTTATCCTTATTCTACATGTAAGTATCTAAGCTCCAAACAAATTTTATGTTAAAACAAGACAATAAAGAAGCTCTAAATGGATTACTTGTTGAATAAGTCGGGAATAAAGCTCTAAGTGGTTTGGATTGAGAGAAAACCCTAAAATCTAAAAAGTTGGTAATGTGTATATGAAATTAATTCCTTATTCAATAAGTAAATATCTAAGGGTAAATCAAGTTCATTTTTATTTAAAAAGTCAATAATGAAGCTCTAAATGAATTTCTTGTCAAATAAGTCAAGAATAAAGCTTTACGTGATTTTCATTCATTTATTGAGAGTAACCCTAATCCTAAAAAGTCAATGACGAGGCTCACAAGTTTTATCCTTATTCTACATGTAAGTATCTAAGCTCCAAACAAATTTTATGTTTAAACAAGACAATAAAGAAGCTCTAAATTGATTACTTGTTGAATAAGTCGGGAATAAAGCTTTACGTGATTTTCATTCATTTATTGAGAGTAACCCTAAATCCTAACAAGTCAATGACGAAGCTCGCAAATTTTATCCTTATTCTACATGTAAGTATCTAAGCTCCAAACAAATTTTATGTTTAAACAAGACAATAAAGAAGCTCTAAATGGATTACTTGTTGAATAAGTCGGGAATAAAGCTCTAAGTGGTTTGGATTGAGAGGAAACCCTAAAATCTAAAAAGTTGGTAATGTGTATATGAAATTAATTGCTTATTCAATAAGTAAATATCTAAGGGTAAATCAAGTTCATTTTTATTTAAAAAGTCAATAATGAAGCTCTAAATGAATTTCTTGTAAAATAAGTCAAGAATAAAGCTTTACGTGATTTTCATTCATTTATTGAGAGTAACCCTAAATCCTAAAAAGTCAATGACGAGGCTCACAAGTTTTATCATTATTCTACATGTAAGTATCTAAGCTCCAAACAAATTTTATGTTTAAACAAGACAATAAAGAAGCTCTAAATTGATTACTTGTTGAATAAGTCGGGAATAAAGCTTTACGTGATTTTCATTCATTTATTGAGAGTAACCCTAAATCCTAACAAGTCAATGACGAAGCTCACAAATTTTATCCTTATTCTACATGTAAGTATCTAAGCTCCAAACAAATTTTATGTTTAAACAAGACAATAAAGAAGCTCTAAATGGATTACTTGTTGAATAAGTCGGGAATAAAGCTCTAAGTGGTTTGGATTGAGAGGAAACCCTAAAATCTAAAAAGTTGGTAATGTGTATATGAAATTAATTGCTTATTCAATAAGTAAATATCTAAGGGTAAATCAAGTTCATTTTTATTTAAAAAGTCAATAATGAAGCTCTAAATGAATTTCTTGTAAAATAAGTCAAGAATAAAGCTTTACGTGATTTTCATTCATTTGTTGAGAGTAACCCTAAATCCTAACAAGTCAATGACGAGGCTCACAAGTTTTATCCTTATTCTACATGTAAGTATCTAAGCTCCAAACAAATTTTATGTTTAAACAAGACAATAAAGAAGCTCTAAATTGATTACTTGTTGAATAAGTCGGGAATAAAGCTTTACGTGATTTTCATTCATTTATTGAGAGTAACCCTAAATCCTAACAAGTCAATGACGAAGCTCACAAGTTTTATCCTTATTCTACATGTAAGTATCTAAGCTCCAAACAAATTTTATGTTAAAACAAGACAATAAAGAAGCTCTAAATGGATTACTTGTTGAATAAGTCGGGAATAAAGCTCTAAGTGGTTTGGATTGAGAGAAAACCCTAAAATCTAAAAAGTTGGTAATGTGTATATGAAATTAATTCCTTATTCAATAAGTAAATATCTAAGGGTAAATCAAGTTCATTTTTATTTAAAAAGTCAATAATGAAGCTCTAAATAAATTTCTTGTCAAATAAGTCAAGAATAAAGCTTTACGTGATTTTCATTCATTTATTGAGAGTAACCCTAAATCCTAAAAAGTCAATGACGAGGCTCACAAGTTTTATCCTTATTCTACATGTAAGTATCTAAGCTGCAAACAATTTTTATGTTTAAACAAGACAATAAAGAAGCTCTAAATTGATTACTTGTTGAATAAGTCGGGAATAAAGCTTTAAGTGATTTTCATTAATTTATTGAGAGTAACCCTAAATCCTAACAAGTCAATGACGAAGCTCGCAAATTTTATCCTTATTCTACATGTAAGTATCTAAGCTCCAAACAAATTTTATGTTTAAACAAGACAATAAAGAAGCTCTAAATGGATTACTTGTTGAATAAGTCGGGAATAAAGCTCTAAGTGGTTTGGATTGAGAGGAAACCCTAAAATCTAAAAAGTTGGTAATGTGTATATGAAACTAATTGCTTATTCAATAAGTAAATATCTAAGGGTAAATCAAGTTCATTTTTATTTAAAAAGTCAATAATGAAGCTCTAAATGAATTTCTTGTAAAATAAGTCAAGAATAAAGCTTTACGTGATTTTCATTCATTTATTGAGAGTAACCCTAAATCCTAACAAGTCAATGACGAGGCTCACAAGTTTTATCCTTATTCTACATGTAAGTATCTAAGCTCCAAACAAATTTTATGTTTAAACAAGACAATAAAGAAGCTCTAAATTGATTACTTGTTGAATAAGTCGGGAATAAAGCTTTACGTGATTTTCATTCATTTATTGAGAGTAACCCTAAATCCTAACAAGTCAATGACGAAGCTCGCAAATTTTATCCTTATTCTACATGTAAGTATCTAAGCTCCAAACAAATTTTATGTTTAAACAAGACAATAAAGAAGCTCTAAATGGATTACTTGTTGAATAAGTCGGGAATAAAGCTCTAAGTGGTTTGGATTGAGAGGAAACCCTAAAATCTAAAAAGTTGGTAATGTGTATATGAAATTAATTGCTTATTCAATAAGTAAATATCTAAGGGTAAATCAAGTTCATTTTTATTTAAAAAGTCAACAATGAAGCTCTAAATGAATTTCTTGTAAAATAAGTCAAGAATAAAGCTTTACGTGATTTTCATTCATTTATTGAGAGTAACCCTAAATCCTAACAAGTCAATGACGAGGCTCACAAGTTTTATCCTTATTCTACATGTAAGTATCTAAGCTCCAAACAAATTTTATGTTTAAACAAGACAATAAAGAAGCTCTAAATTGATTACTTGTTGAATAAGTCGGGAATAAAGCTTTACGTGATTTTCATTCATTTATTGAGAGTAACCCTAAATCCTAACAAGTCAATGACGAAGCTCACAAGTTTTATCCTTATTCTACATGTAAGTATCTAAGCTCCAAACAAATTTTATGTTAAAACAAGACAATAAAGAAGCTCTAAATGGATTACTTGTTGAATAAGTCGGGAATAAAGCTCTAAGTGGTTTGGATTCAGAGAAAACCCTAAAATCTAAAAAGTTGGTAATGTGTATATGAAATTAATTGCTTATTCAATAAGTAAATATCTAAGGGTAAATCAAGTTCATTTTTATTTAAAAAGTCAATAATGAAGCTCTAAATGAATTTCTTGTAAAATAAGTCAAGAATAAAGATTTACGTGATTTTCAATCATTTATTGAGAGTAACCCTAAATCCTAACAAGTCAATGACGAGGCTCACGAGTTTTATCCTTATTCTACATGTAAGTATCTAAGCTCCAGGCAAATTTTATGTTTAAACAAGACAATAAAGAAGCTCTAAATTGATTACTTGTTGAATAAGTCGGGAATAAAGCTTGACCTGATTTTCATTCATTTATTGAGAGTAACCATAAATCCTAACAAGTCAATGACAAGGCTCACAAGTTTTATCCTTATTCTACATGTAAGTATCTAAGCTCCAAACAAATTTTATGTTTAAACAAGACAATAAAGAAGCTCTAAATTGATTACTTGTTGAATAAGTCGGGAATAAAGCTTTACGTGATTTTCATTCATTTATTGAGAGTAACCCTAAATCCTAACAAGTCAATGACGAAGCTCACAAGTTTTATCCTTATTCTACATGTAAGTATCTAAGCTCCAAACGAATTTTATGTTTAAACAAGACAATAAAGAAGCTCTAAATTGATTACTTGTTGAATAAGTCGGGAATAAAGATTTACGTGATTTTCATTCATTTATTGAGAGTAACCCTAAATCCTAACAAGTCAATGACGAAGCTCACAAGTTTTATCCTTATTCTACATGTAAGTATCTAAGCTCCAAACAAATTTTAAGTTAAAACAAGACAATAAAGAAGCTCTAAATGGATTACTTGTTGAATAAGTCGGAAATAAAGCTCTAAGTGGTTTGGATTGAGAGGAAACCCTAAAATCTAAAAAGTTGGTAATGTGTATATGAAATTAATTGCTTATTCAATAAGTAAATATTCAAGGGTAAATGAAGTTCATTTTTATTTAAAAAGTCAATAATGAAGCTCTAAATGAATTTCTTGTAAAATAAGTCAAGAATAAAGATTTACGTGATTTTCATTCATTTATTGAGAGTAACCCTAAATCCTAACAAGTCAATGACGAGGCTCACGAGTTTTATCCTTATTCTACATGTAAGTATCTAAGCTCCAGGCAAAATTTATGTTTAAACAAGACAATAAAGAAGCTCTAAATTGATTACTTGTTGAATAAGTCGGGAATAAAGCTTCACCTGATTTTCATTCATTTATTGAGAGTAACCATAAATCCTAACAAGTCAATGACAAGGCTCACAAGTTTTATCCTTATTCTACATGTAAGTATCTAAGCTCCAAACAAATTTTATGTTTAAACAAGACAATAAAGAAGCTCTAAATTGATTACTTGTTGAATAAGTCGGGAATAAAGCTTTACGTGATTTTCATTCATTTATTGAGAGTAACCCTAAATCCTAACAAGTCAATGACGAAGCTCACAAGTTTTATCCTTATTCTACATGTAAGTATCTAAGCTCCAAACAAATTTTATGTTTAAACAAGACAATAAAGAAGCTCTGAATGGATTACTTGTTGAATAAGTCGGGAATAAAGCTCTAAGTGGTTTGGATTGAGAGGAAACCCTAAAATCTAAAAAGTTGGTAATGTGTATATGAAATTAATTGCTTATTCAATAAGTAAATATCTAAGGGTAAATCAAGTTCATTTTTATTTAAAAAGTCAATAATGAAGCTCTAAATGAATTTCTTGTAAAATAAGTCAAGAATAAAGCTTTACGTGATTTTCATTCATTTATTGAGAGTAACCCTAAATCCTAACAAGTCAATGACGAGGCTCACGAGTTTTATCCTTATTCTACATGTAAGTATCTAAGCTCCAGGCAAATTTTATGTTTAAACAAGACAATAAAGAAGCTCTAAATTGATTACTTGTTGAATAAGTCGGGAATAAAGCTTCACCTGATTTTCATTCATTTATTGAGAGTAACCCTAAATCCTAACAAGTCAATGACGAGGCTCACAAGTTTTATCCTTATTCTACATGTAAGTATCTAAGCTCCAAACAAATTTTATGTTTAAACAAGACAATAAAGAAGCTCTAAATTGATTACTTGTTGAATAAGTCGGGAATAAAGCTTTACGTGATTTTCATTCATTTATTGAGAGTAACCCTAAATCCTAACAAGTCAATGACGAAGCTCACAAGTTTTATCCTTATTCTACATGTAAGTATCTAAGCTCCAAACAAATTTTATGTTTAAACAAGACAATAAAGAAGCTCTAAATGGATTACTTGTTGAATAAGTCGGGAATAAAGCTCTAAGTGGCTTGGATTGAGAGGAAACCCTAAAATCTAAAAAGTTGGTAATGTGTATATGAAATTAATTCCTTATTCAATAAGTAAATATCTAAGGGTAAATCAAGTTCATTTTTATTTAAAAATTCAATAATGAAGCTCTAAATGAATTTCTTGTAAAATAATTCAAGAATAAAGCTTTACGTGATTTTCATTCATTTATTGAGAGTAACCCTAAATCCTAAAAAGTCAATGACGAGGCTCACAAGTTTTATCCTTATTCTACATGTAAGTATCTAAGCTCCAAACAAATTTTATGTTTAAACAAGATAATAAAGAAGTTCTAAATTGATTACTTGTTCAATAAGTCGGGAATAAAGCTTTACGTGATTTTCATTCATTTATTGAGAGTAACCCTAAATCCTAAAAAGTCAATGCCGAAGCTCACAAGTTTTATCCTTATTCTACATGTAAGTATCTAAGCTCCAAACAAATTTTATGTTTAAACAAGACAATAAAGAAGCTCTAAATTGATTACTTGTTGAATAAGTCGGGAATAAAGCTTTACGTGATTTTCATTCATTTATTGAGAGTAACCCTAAATCCTAACAAGTCAATGACGAAGCTCACAAGTTTTATCCTTATTCTACATGTAAGTATCTAAGCTCCAAACAAATTTTATGTTTAAACAAGACAATAAAGAAGCTCTAAATGGATTACTTGTTGAATAAGTCGGGAATAAAGCTCTAAGTGGTTTGCATTGAGAGGAAACCCTAAAATCTAAAAAGTTGGTAATGTGTATATGAAATTAATTGCTTATTCAATAAGTAAATATCTAAGGGTAAATCAAGTTCATTTTTATTTAAAAAGTCAATAATGAAGCTCTAAATGAATTTCTTGTAAAATAAGTCAAGAATAAAGCTTTACGTGATTTTCATTCATTTATTGAGAGTAACCCTAAATCCTAAAAAGTCAATGACGAGGCTCACAAGTTTTATCCTTATTCTACATGTAAGTATCTAAGCTCCAAACAAATTTTATGTTTAAACAAGACAATAAAGAAGCTCTAAATTGACTACTTGTTGAATAAGTCGGGAATAAAGCTTTACGTGATTTTCATTCATTTATTGAGAGTAACCCTAAATCCTAACAAGTCAATGACGAAGCTCACAAGTTTTATCCTTATTCTACATGTAAGTATCTAAGCTCCAAACAAATTTTATGTTTAAAAAAGACAATAAAGAAGCTCTAAATGGATTACTTGTTGAATAAGTCGGGAATAAAGCTCTAAGTGGTTTGGATTGAGAGGAAACCCTAAAATCTAAAAAGTTGGTAATGTGTATATGAAATTAATTGCTTATTCAATAAGTAAATATCTAAGGGTAAATCAAGTTCATTTTTATTTAAAAAGTCAATAATGAAGCTCTAAATGAATTTCTTGTAAAATAAGTCAAGAATAAAGCTTTACGTGATTTTCATTCATTTATTGAGAGTAACCCTAAATCCTAACAAGTCAATGACGAAGCTCACAAGTTTTATCCTTATTCTACATGTAAGTATCTAAGCTCCAAACAAATTTTATGTTTAAAAAAGACAATAAAGAAGCTCTAAATGGATTACTTGTTGAATAAGTCGGGAATAAAGCTCTAAGTGGTTTGGATTGAGAGAAAACCCTAAAATCTAAAAAGTTGGTAATGTGTATATGAAATTAATTCCTTATTCAATAAGTAAATATCTAAGGGTAAATCAAGTTCATTTTTATTTAAAAAGTCAATAATGAAGCTCTAAATGAATTTCTTGTCAAATAAGTCAAGAATAAAGCTTTACGTGATTTTCATTCATTTATTGAGAGTAACCCTAAATCCTAAAAAGTCAATGACGAGGCTCACAAGTTTTATCCTTATTCTACATGTAAGTATCTAAGCTCCAAACAAATTTTATGTTTAAACAAGACAATAAAGAAGCTCTAAATTGATTACTTGTTGAATAAGTCGGGAATAAAGCTTTACGTGATTTTCATTCATTTATTGAGAGTAACCCTAAATCCTAACAAGTCAATGACGAAGCTCACAAGTTTTATCCTTATTCTACATGTAAGTATCTAAGCTCCAAACAAATTTTATGTTTAAAAAAGACAGTAAAGAAGCTCTAAATGGATTACTTGTTGAATAAGTCGGGAATAAAGCTCTAAGTGGTTTGGATTGAGAGGAAACCCTAAAATCTAAAAAGTTGGTAATGTGTATATGAAATTAATTGCTTATTCAATAAGTAAATATCTAAGGGTAAATCAAGTTCATTTTTATTTAAAAAGTCAGTAATGAAGCTCTAAATGAATTTCTTGTAAAATAAGTCAAGAATAAAGCTTTACGTGATTTTCATTCATTTATTCAGAGTAACCCTAAATCCTAACAAGTCAATGACGAGGCTCACAAGTTTTATCCTTATTCTACATGTAAGTATCTAAGCTCCAAACAAATTTTATGTTTAAACAAGACAATAAAGAAGCTCTAAATTGATTACTTGTTGAATAAGTCGGGAATAAAGCTTTACGTGATTTTCATTCATTTATTGAGAGTAACCCTAAATCCTAACAAGTCAATGACGAAGCTCACAAGTTTTATCCTTATTCTACATGTAAGTATCTAAGCTCCAAACAAATTTTATGTTAAAACAAGACAATAAAGAAGCTCTAAATGGATTACTTGTTGAATAAGTCGGGAATAAAGCTCTAAGTGGTTTGGATTGAGAGAAAACCCTAAAATCTAAAAAGTTGGTAATGTGTATATGAAATTAATTCCTTATTCAATAAGTAAATATCTAAGGGTAAATCAAGTTCATTTTTATTTAAAAAGTCAATAATGAAGCTCTAAATGAATTTCTTGTCAAATAAGTCAAGAATAAAGCTTTACGTGATTTTCATTCATTTATTGAGAGTAACCCTAAATCCTAAAAAGTCAATGACGAGGCTCACAAGTTTTATCCTTATTCTACATGTAAGTATCTAAGCTCCAAACAAATTTTATGTTTAAACAAGACAATAAAGAAGCTCTAAATTGATTACTTGTTGAATAAGTCGGGAATAAAGCTTTACGTGATTTTCATTCATTTATTGAGAGTAACCCTAAATCCTAACAAGTCAATGACGAAGCTCGCAAATTTTATCCTTATTCTACATGTAAGTATCTAAGCTCCAAACAAATTTTATGTTTAAACAAGACAATAAAGAAGCTCTAAATGGATTACTTGTTGAATAAGTCGGGAATAAAGCTCTAAGTGGTTTGGATTGAGAGGAAACCCTAAAATCTAAAAAGTTGGTAATGTGTATATGAAATTAATTGCTTATTCAATAAGTAAATATCTAAGGGTAAATCAAGTTCATTTTTATTTAAAAAGTCAATAATGAAGCTCTAAATGAATTTCTTGTAAAATAAGTCAAGAATAAAGCTTTACGTGATTTTCATTCATTTATTGAGAGTAACCCTAAATCCTAACAAGTCAATGACGAGGCTCACAAGTTTTATCCTTATTCTACATGTAAGTATCTAAGCTCCAAACAAATTTTATGTTTAAACAAGACAATAAAGAAGCTCTAAATTGATTACTTGTTGAATAAGTCGGGAATAAAGCTTTACGTGATTTTCATTCATTTATTGAGAGTAACCCTAAATCCTAACAAGTCAATGACGAAGCTCACAAGTTTTATCCTTATTCTACATGTAAGTATCTAAGCTCCAAACAAATTTTATGTTAAAACAAGACAATAAAGAAGCTCTAAATGGATTACTTGTTGAATAAGTCGGGAATAAAGCTCTAAGTGGTTTGGATTCAGAGAAAACCCTAAAATCTAAAAAGTTGGTAATGTGTATATGAAATTAATTGCTTATTCAATAAGTAAATATCTAAGGGTAAATCAAGTTCATTTTTATTTAAAAAGTCAATAATGAAGCTCTAAATGAATTTCTTGTAAAATAAGTCAAGAATAAAGATTTACGTGATTTTCAATCATTTATTGAGAGTAACCCTAAATCCTAACAAGTCAATGACGAGGCTCACGAGTTTTATCCTTATTCTACATGTAAGTATCTAAGCTCCAGGCAAATTTTATGTTTAAACAAGACAATAAAGAAGCTCTAAATTGATTACTTGTTGAATAAGTCGGGAATAAAGCTTGACCTGATTTTCATTCATTTATTGAGAGTAACCATAAATCCTAACAAGTCAATGACAAGGCTCACAAGTTTTATCCTTATTCTACATGTAAGTATCTAAGCTCCAAACAAATTTTATGTTTAAACAAGACAATAAAGAAGCTCTAAATTGATTACTTGTTGAATAAGTCGGGAATAAAGCTTTACGTGATTTTCATTCATTTATTGAGAGTAACCCTAAATCCTAACAAGTCAATGACGAAGCTCACAAGTTTTATCCTTATTCTACATGTAAGTATCTAAGCTCCAAACAAATTTTATGTTTAAACAAGACAATAAAGAAGCTCTAAATTGATTACTTGTTGAATAAGTCGGGAATAAAGCTTTACGTGATTTTCATTCATTTATTGAGAGTAACCCTAAATCCTAACAAGTCAATGACGAAGCTCACAAGTTTTATCCTTATTCTACATGTAAGTATCTAAGCTCCAAACAAATTTTATGTTAAAACAAGACAATAAAGAAGCTCTAAATGGATTACTTGTTGAATAAGTCGGAAATAAAGCTCTAAGTGGTTTGGATTGAGAGGAAACCCTAAAATCTAAAAAGTTGGTAATGTGTATATGAAATTAATTGCTTATTCAATAAGTAAATATTCAAGGGTAAATGAAGTTCATTTTTATTTAAAAAGTCAATAATGAAGCTCTAAATGAATTTCTTGTAAAATAAGTCAAGAATAAAGATTTACGTGATTTTCATTCATTTATTGAGAGTAACCCTAAATCCTAACAAGTCAATGACGAGGCTCACGAGTTTTATCCTTATTCTACATGTAAGTATCTAAGCTCCAGGCAAATTTTATGTTTAAACAAGACAATAAAGAAGCTCTAAATTGATTACTTGTTGAATAAGTCGGGAATAAAGCTTCACCTGATTTTCATTCATTTATTGAGAGTAACCATAAATCCTAACAAGTCAATGACAAGGCTCACAAGTTTTATCCTTATTCTACATGTAAGTATCTAAGCTCCAAACAAATTTTATGTTTAAACAAGACAATAAAGAAGCTCTAAATTGATTACTTGTTGAATAAGTCGGGAATAAAGCTTTACGTGATTTTCATTCATTTATTGAGAGTAACCCTAAATCCTAACAAGTCAATGACGAAGCTCACAAGTTTTATCCTTATTCTACATGTAAGTATCTAAGCTCCAAACAAATTTTATGTTTAAACAAGACAATAAAGAAGCTCTGAATGGATTACTTGTTGAATAAGTCGGGAATAAAGCTCTAAGTGGTTTGGATTGAGAGGAAACCCTAAAATCTAAAAAGTTGGTAATGTGTATATGAAATTAATTGCTTATTCAATAAGTAAATATCTAAGGGTAAATCAAGTTCATTTTTATTTAAAAAGTCAATAATGAAGCTCTAAATGAATTTCTTGTAAAATAAGTCAAGAATAAAGCTTTACGTGATTTTCATTCATTTATTGAGAGTAACCCTAAATCCTAACAAGTCAATGACGAGGCTCACGAGTTTTATCCTTATTCTACATGTAAGTATCTAAGCTCCAGGCAAATTTTATGTTTAAACAAGACAATAAAGAAGCTCTAAATTGATTACTTGTTGAATAAGTCGGGAATAAAGCTTCACCTGATTTTCATTCATTTATTGAGAGTAACCCTAAATCCTAACAAGTCAATGACGAGGCTCACAAGTTTTATCCTTATTCTACATGTAAGTATCTAAGCTCCAAACAAATTTTATGTTTAAACAAGACAATAAAGAAGCTCTAAATTGATTACTTGTTGAATAAGTCGGGAATAAAGCTTTACGTGATTTTCATTCATTTATTGAGAGTAACCCTAAATCCTAACAAGTCAATGACGAAGCTCACAAGTTTTATCCTTATTCTACATGTAAGTATCTAAGCTCCAAACAAATTTTATGTTTAAACAAGACAATAAAGAAGCTCTAAATGGATTACTTGTTGAATAAGTCGGGAATAAAGCTCTAAGTGGTTTGGATTGAGAGGAAACCCTAAAATCTAAAAAGTTGGTAATGTGTATATGAAATTAATTCCTTATTCAATAAGTAAATATCTAAGGGTAAATCAAGTTCATTTTTATTTAAAAAGTCAATAATGAAGCTCTAAATGAATTTCTTGTAAAATAATTCAAGAATAAAGCTTTACGTGATTTTCATTCATTTATTGAGAGTAACCCTAAATCCTAAAAAGTCAATGACGAGGCTCACAAGTTTTATCCTTATTCTACATGTAAGTATCTAAGCTCCAAACAAATTTTATGTTTAAACAAGATAATAAAGAAGTTCTAAATTGATTACTTGTTCAATAAGTCGGGAATAAAGCTTTACGTGATTTTCATTCATTTATTGAGAGTAACCCTAAATCCTAACAAGTCAATGACGAAGCTCACAAGTTTTATCCTTATTCTACATGTAAGTATCTAAGCTCCAAACAAATTTTATGTTTAAACAAGACAATAAAGAAGCTCTAAATTGATTACTTGTTGAATAAGTCGGGAATAAAGCTTTACGTGATTTTCATTCATTTATTGAGAGTAACCCTAAATCCTAACAAGTCAATGACGAAGCTCACAAGTTTTATCCTTATTCTACATGTAAGTATCTAAGCTCCAAACAAATTTTATGTTTAAACAAGACAATAAAGAAGCTCTGAATGGATTACTTGTTGAATAAGTCGGGAATAAAGCTCTAAGTGGTTTGGATTGAGAGGAAACCCTAAAATCTAAAAAGTTGGTAATGTGTATATGAAATTAATTGCTTATTCAATAAGTAAATATCTAAGGGTAAATCAAGTTCATTTTTATTTAAAAAGTCAATAATGAAGCTCTAAATGAATTTCTTGTAAAATAAGTCAAGAATAAAGCTTTACGTGATTTTCATTCATTTATTGAGAGTAACCCTAAATCCTAACAAGTCAATGACGAGGCTCACGAGTTTTATCCTTATTCTACATGTAAGTATCTAAGCTCCAGGCAAATTTTATGTTTAAACAAGACAATAAAGAAGCTCTAAATTGATTACTTGTTGAATAAGTCGGGAATAAAGCTTCACCTGATTTTCATTCATTTATTGAGAGTAACCCTAAATCCTAACAAGTCAATGACGAGGCTCACAAGTTTTATCCTTATTCTACATGTAAGTATCTAAGCTCCAAACAAATTTTATGTTTAAACAAGACAATAAAGAAGCTCTAAATTGATTACTTGTTGAATAAGTCGGGAATAAAGCTTTACGTGATTTTCATTCATTTATTGAGAGTAACCCTAAATCCTAACAAGTCAATGACGAAGCTCACAAGTTTTATCCTTATTCTACATGTAAGTATCTAAGCTCCAAACAAATTTTATGTTTAAACAAGACAATAAAGAAGCTCTAAATGGATTACTTGTTGAATAAGTCGGGAATAAAGCTCTAAGTGGTTTGGATTGAGAGGAAACCCTAAAATCTAAAAAGTTGGTAATGTGTATATGAAATTAATTCCTTATTCAATAAGTAAATATCTAAGGGTAAATCAAGTTCATTTTTATTTAAAAAGTCAATAATGAAGCTCTAAATGAATTTCTTGTAAAATAATTCAAGAATAAAGCTTTACGTGATTTTCATTCATTTATTGAGAGTAACCCTAAATCCTAAAAAGTCAATGACGAGGCTCACAAGTTTTATCCTTATTCTACATGTAAGTATCTAAGCTCCAAACAAATTTTATGTTTAAACAAGATAATAAAGAAGTTCTAAATTGATTACTTGTTCAATAAGTCGGGAATAAAGCTTTACGTGATTTTCATTCATTTATTGAGAGTAACCCTAAATCCTAAAAAGTCAATGCCGAAGCTCACAAGTTTTATCCTTATTCTACATGTAAGTATCTAAGCTCCAAACAAATTTTATGTTTAAACAAGACAATAAAGAAGCTCTAAATTGATTACTTGTTGAATAAGTCGGGAATAAAGTTTTACGTGATTTTCATTCATTTATTGAGAGTAACCCTAAATCCTAACAAGTCAATGACGAAGCTCACAAGTTTTATCCTTATTCTACATGTAAGTATCTAAGCTCCAAACAAATTTTATGTTTAAACAAGACAATAAAGAAGCTCTAAATGGATTACTTGTTGAATAAGTCGGGAATAAAGCTCTAAGTGGTTTGCATTGAGAGGAAACCCTAAAATCTAAAAAGTTGGTAATGTGTATATGAAATTAATTGCTTATTCAATAAGTAAATATCTAAGGGTAAATCAAGTTCATTTTTATTTAAAAAGTCAATAATGAAGCTCTAAATGAATTTCTTGTAAAATAAGTCAAGAATAAAGCTTTACGTGATTTTCATTCATTTATTGAGAGTAACCCTAAATCCTAAAAAGTCAATGACGAGGCTCACAAGTTTTATCCTTATTCTACATGTAAGTATCTAAGCTCCAAACAAATTTTATGTTTAAACAAGACAATAAAGAAGCTCTAAATTGATTACTTGTTGAATAAGTCGGGAATAAAGCTTTACGTGATTTTCATTCATTTATTGAGAGTAACCCTAAATCCTAACAAGTCAATGACGAAGCTCACAAGTTTTATCCTTATTCTACATGTAAGTATCTAAGCTCCAAACAAATTTTATGTTTAAAAAAGACAATAAAGAAGCTCTAAATGGATTACTTGTTGAATAAGTCGGGAATAAAGCTCTAAGTGGTTTGGATTGAGAGGAAACCCTAAAATCTAAAAAGTTGGTAATGTGTATATGAAATTAATTGCTTATTCAATAAGTAAATATCTAAGGGTAAATCAAGTTCATTTTTATTTAAAAAGTCAATAATGAAGCTCTAAATGAATTTCTTGTAAAATAAGTCAAGAATAAAGCTTTACGTGATTTTCATTCATTTATTGAGAGTAACCCTAAATCCTAACAAGTCAATGACGAGGCTCACAAGTTTTATCCTTATTCTACATGTAAGTATCTAAGCTCCAAACAAATTTTATGTTTAAACAAGACAATAAAGAAGCTCTAAATGGATTACTTGTTGAATAAGTCGGGAATAAAGCTCTAAGTGGTTTGGATTGAGAGGAAACCCTAAAATCTAAAAAGTTGGTAATGTGTATATGAAATTAATTCCTTATTCAATAAGTAAATATCAAAGGGTAAATCAAGTTCATTTTTATTTAAAAAGTCAATAATGAAGCTCTAAATGAATTTCTTGTAAAATAAGTCAAGAATAAAGCTTTACGTGATTTTCATTCATTTATTGAGAGTAACCCTAAATCCTAAAAAGTCAATGACGAGGCTCACAAGTTTTATCCTTATTCTACATGTAAGTATCTAAGCTCCAAACAAATTTTATGTTTAAACAAGATAATAAAGAAGTTCTAAATTGATTACTTGTTCAATAAGTCGGGAATAAAGCTTTACGTGATTTTCATTCATTTATTGAGAGTAACCCTAAATCCTAACAAGTCAATGCCGAAGCTCACAAGTTTTATCCTTATTCTACATGTAAGTATCTAAGCTCCAAACAAATTTTATGTTTAAACAAGACAATAAAGAAGCTCTAAATTGATTACTTGTTGAATAAGTCGGGAATAAAGCTTTACGTGATTTTCATTCATTTATTGAGAGTAACCCTAAATCCTAACTAGTCAATGACGAAGCTCACAAGTTTTATCCTTATTCTACATGTAAGTATCTAAGCTCCAAACAAATTTTATGTTTAAACAAGACAATAAAGAAGCTCTAAATGGATTACTTGTTGAATAAGTCGGGAATAAAGCTCTAAGTGGTTTGGATTGAGAGGAAACCCTAAAATCTAAAAAGTTGGTAATGTGTATATGAAATTAATTCCTTATTCAATAAGTAAATATCTAAGGGTAAATCAAGTTCATTTTTATTTAAAAAGTCAATAATGAAGCTCTAAATGAATTTCTTGTAAAATAATTCAAGAATAAAGCTTTACGTGATTTTCATTCATTTATTGAGAGTAACCCTAAATCCTAAAAAGTCAATGACGAGGCTCACAAGTTTTATCCTTATTCTACATGTAAGTATCTAAGCTCCAAACAAATTTTATGTTTAAACAAGATAATAAAGAAGTTCTAAATTGATTACTTGTTCAATAAGTCGGGAATAAAGCTTTACGTGATTTTCATTCATTTATTGAGAGTAACCCTAAATCCTAAAAAGTCAATGCCGAAGCTCACAAGTTTTATCCTTATTCTACATGTAAGTATCTAAGCTCCAAACAAATTTTATGTTTAAACAAGACAATAAAGAAGCTCTAAATTGATTACTTGTTGAATAAGTCGGGAATAAAGTTTTACGTGATTTTCATTCATTTATTGAGAGTAACCCTAAATCCTAACAAGTCAATGACGAAGCTCACAAGTTTTATCCTTATTCTACATGTAAGTATCTAAGCTCCAAACAAATTTTATGTTTAAACAAGACAATAAAGAAGCTCTAAATGGATTACTTGTTGAATAAGTCGGGAATAAAGCTCTAAGTGGTTTGCATTGAGAGGAAACCCTAAAATCTAAAAAGTTGGTAATGTGTATATGAAATTAATTGCTTATTCAATAAGTAAATATCTAAGGGTAAATCAAGTTCATTTTTATTTAAAAAGTCAATAATGAAGCTCTAAATGAATTTCTTGTAAAATAAGTCAAGAATAAAGCTTTACGTGATTTTCATTCATTTATTGAGAGTAACCCTAAATCCTAAAAAGTCAATGACGAGGCTCACAAGTTTTATCCTTATTCTACATGTAAGTATCTAAGCTCCAAACAAATTTTATGTTTAAACAAGACAATAAAGAAGCTCTAAATTGATTACTTGTTGAATAAGTCGGGAATAAAGCTTTACGTGATTTTCATTCATTTATTGAGAGTAACCCTAAATCCTAACAAGTCAATGACGAAGCTCACAAGTTTTATCCTTATTCTACATGTAAGTATCTAAGCTCCAAACAAATTTTATGTTTAAAAAAGACAATAAAGAAGCTCTAAATGGATTACTTGTTGAATAAGTCGGGAATAAAGCTCTAAGTGGTTTGGATTGAGAGGAAACCCTAAAATCTAAAAAGTTGGTAATGTGTATATGAAATTAATTGCTTATTCAATAAGTAAATATCTAAGGGTAAATCAAGTTCATTTTTATTTAAAAAGTCAATAATGAAGCTCTAAATGAATTTCTTGTAAAATAAGTCAAGAATAAAGCTTTACGTGATTTTCATTCATTTATTGAGAGTAACCCTAAATCCTAACAAGTCAATGACGAGGCTCACAAGTTTTATCCTTATTCTACATGTAAGTATCTAAGCTCCAAACAAATTTTATGTTTAAACAAGACAATAAAGAAGCTCTAAATGGATTACTTGTTGAATAAGTCGGGAATAAAGCTCTAAGTGGTTTGGATTGAGAGGACACCCTAAAATCTAAAAAGTTGGTAATGTGTATATGAAATTAATTCCTTATTCAATAAGTAAATATCAAAGGGTAAATCAAGTTCATTTTTATTTAAAAAGTCAATAATGAAGCTCTAAATGAATTTCTTGTAAAATAAGTCAAGAATAAAGCTTTACGTGATTTTCATTCATTTATTGAGAGTAACCCTAAATCCTAAAAAGTCAATGACGAGGCTCACAAGTTTTATCCTTATTCTACATGTAAGTATCTAAGCTCCAAACAAATTTTATGTTTAAACAAGATAATAAAGAAGTTCTAAATTGATTACTTGTTCAATAAGTCGGGAATAAAGCTTTACGTGATTTTCATTCATTTATTGAGAGTAACCCTAAATCCTAACAAGTCAATGCCGAAGCTCACAAGTTTTATCCTTATTCTACATGTAAGTATCTAAGCTCCAAACAAATTTTATGTTTAAACAAGACAATAAAGAAGCTCTAAATTGATTACTTGTTGAATAAGTCGGGAATAAAGCTTTACGTGATTTTCATTCATTTATTGAGAGTAACCCTAAATCCTAACTAGTCAATGACGAAGCTCACAAGTTTTATCCTTATTCTCCATGTAAGTATCTAAGCTCCAAACAAATTTTATGTTTAAACAAGACAATAAAGAAGCTCTAAATGGATTACTTGTTGAATAAGTCGGGAATAAAGCTCTAAGTGGTTTGCATTGAGAGGAAACCCTAAAATCTAAAAAGTTGGTAATGTGTATATTAAATTAATTGCTTATTCAATAAGTAAATATCTAAGGGTAAATCAAGTTCATTTTTATTTAAAAAGTCAATAATGAAGCTCTAAATGAATTTCTTGTAAAATAAGTCAAGAATAAAGCTTTACGTGATTTTCATTCATTTATTGAGAGTAACCCTAAATCCTAAAAAGTCAATGACGAGGCTCACAAGTTTTATCCTTATTCTACATGTAAGTATCTAAGCTCCAAACAAATTTTATGTTTAAACAAGACAATAAAGAAGCTCTAACTTGATTACTTGTTGAATAAGTCGGGAATAAAGCTTTACGTGATTTTCATTCATTTATTGAGAGTAACCCTAAATCCTAACAAGTCAATGACGAAGCTCACAAGTTTTATCCTTATTCTACATGTAAGTATCTAAGCTCCAAACAAATTTTATGTTTAAAAAAGACAATAAAGAAGCTCTAAATGGATTACTTGTTGAATAAGTCGGGAATAAAGCTCTAAGTGGTTTGGATTGAGAGGAAACCCTAAAATCTAAAAAGTTGGTAATGTGTATATGAAATTAATTGCTTATTCAATAAGTAAATATCTAAGGGTAAATCAAGTTCATTTTTATTTAAAAAGTCAATAATGAAGCTCTAAATGAATTTCTTGTAAAATAAGTCAAGAATAAAGCTTTACGTGATTTTCATTCATTTATTGAGAGTAACCCTAAATCCTAACAAGTCAATGACGAGGCTCACAAGTTTTATCCTTATTCTACATGTAAGTATCTAAGCTCCAAACAAATTTTATGTTTAAACAAGACAATAAAGAAGCTCTAAATTGATTACTTGTTGAATAAGTCGGGAATAAAGCTTTACGTGATTTTCATTCATTTATTGAGAGTAACCCTAAATCCTAACAAGTCAATGACGAAGCTCACAAGTTTTATCCTTATTCTACATGTAAGTATCTAAGCTCCAAACAAATTTTATGTTAAAACAAGACAATAAAGAAGCTCTAAATGGATTACTTGTTGAATAAGTCGGGAATAAAACTCTAAGTGGTTTGGATTGAGAGGAAACCCTAAAATCTAAAAAGTTGGTAATGTGTATATGAAATTAATTGCTTATTCAATAAGTAAATATTCAAGGGTAAATCAAGTTCATTTTTATTTAAAAAGTCAATAATGAAGCTCTAAATGAATTTCTTGTAAAATAAGTCAAGAATAAAGCTTTACGTGATTTTCATTCATTTATTGAGAGTAACCCTAAATCCTAACAAGTCAATGACGAGGCTCACAAGTTTTATCCTTATTCTACATGTAAGTATCTAAGCTCCAGGCAAATTTTATGTTTAAACAAGACAATAAAGAAGCTCTAAATTGATTACTTGTTGAATAAGTCGGGAATAAAGCTTCACCTGATTTTCATTAATTTATTGAGAGTAACCCTAAATCCTAACAAGTCAATGACGAAGCTCACAAGTTTTATCCTTATTCTACATGTAAGTATCTAAGCTCCAAACAAATTTTATGTTTAAACAAGACAATTAAGAAGCTCTAAATGGATTACTTGTTGAATAAGTCGGGAATAAAGCTCTAAGTGGTTTGGATTGAGAGGAAACCCTAAAATCTAAAAAGTTGGTAATGTGTATATGAAATTAATTGCTTATTCAATAAGTAAATATCTAAGGGTAAATCAAGTTCATTTTTATTTAAAAAGTCAATAATGAAGCTCTAAATGAATTTCTTGTAAAATAAGTCAAGAATAAAGCTTTACGTGATTTTCATTCATTTATTGAGAGTAACCCTAAATCCTAACAAGTCAATGACGAGGCTCACAAGTTTTATCCTTATTCTACATGTAAGTATCTAAGCTCCAAACAAATTTTATGTTTAAACAAGACAATAAAGAAGCTCTAAATTGATTACTTGTTGAATAAGTCGGGAATAAAGCTTTACGTGATTTTCATTCATTTATTGAGAGTAACCCTAAATCCTAAAAAGTCAATGACGAGGCTCACAAGTTTTATCCTTATTCTACATGTAAGTATCTAAGCTCCAAACAAATTTTATGTTTAAACAAGATAATAAAGAAGTTCTAAATTGATTACTTGTTCAATAAGTCGGGAATAAAGCTTTACGTGATTTTCATTCATTTATTGAGAGTAACCCTAAATCCTAACAAGTCAATGCCGAAGCTCACAAGTTTTATCCTTATTCTACATGTAAGTATCTAAGCTCCAAACAAATTTTATGTTTAAACAAGACAATAAAGAAGCTCTAAATTGATTACTTGTTGAATAAGTCGGGAATAAAGCTTTACGTGATTTTCATTCATTTATTGAGAGTAACCCTAAATCCTAACTAGTCAATGACGAAGCTCACAAGTTTTATCCTTATTCTACATGTAAGTATCTAAGCTCCAAACAAATTTTATGTTTAAACAAGACAATAAAGAAGCTCTAAATGGATTACTTGTGGAATAAGTCGGGAATAAAGCTCTAAGTGGTTTGCATTGAGAGGAAACCCTAAAATCTAAAAAGTTGGTAATGTGTATATGAAATTAATTGCTTATTCAATAAGTAAATATCTAAGGGTAAATCAAGTTCATTTTTATTTAAAAAGTCAATAATGAAGCTCTAAATGAATTTCTTGTAAAATAAGTCAAGAATAAAGCTTTACGTGATTTTCATTCATTTATTGAGAGTAACCCTAAATCCTAAAAAGTCAATGACGAGGCTCACAAGTTTTATCCTTATTCTACATGTAAGTATCTAAGCTCCAAACAAATTTTATGTTTAAACAAGACAATAAAGAAGCTCTAAATTGATTACTTGTTGAATAAGTCGGGAATAAAGCTTTACGTGATTTTCATTCATTTATTGAGAGTAACCCTAAATCCTAACAAGTCAATGACGAAGCTCACAAGTTTTATCCTTATTCTACATGTAAGTATCTAAGCTCCAAACAAATTTTATGTTTAAAAAAGACAATAAAGAAGCTCTAAATGGATTACTTGTTGAATAAGTCGGGAATAAAGCTCTAAGTGGTTTGGATTGAGAGGAAACCCTAAAATCTAAAAAGTTGGTAATGTGTATATGAAATTAATTGCTTATTCAATAAGTAAATATCTAAGGGTAAATCAAGTTCATTTTTATTTAAAAAGTCAATAATGAAGCTCTAAATGAATTTCTTGTAAAATAAGTCAAGAATAAAGCTTTACGTGATTTTCATTCATTTATTGAGAGTAACCCTAAATCCTAACAAGTCAATGACGAGGCTCACAAGTTTTATCCTTATTCTACATGTAAGTATCTAAGCTCCAAACAAATTTTATGTTTAAACAAGACAATAAAGAAGCTCTAAATTGATTACTTGTTGAATAAGTCGGGAATAAAGCTTTACGTGATTTTCATTCATTTATTGAGAGTAACCCTAAATCCTAACAAGTCAATGACGAAGCTCACAAGTTTTATCCTTATTCTACATGTAAGTATCTAAGCTCCAAACAAATTTTATGTTTAAAAAAGACAATAAAGAAGCTCTAAATGGATTACATGTTGAATAAGTCGGGAATAAAGCTCTAAGTGGTTTGGATTGAGAGGAAACCCTAAAATCTAAAAAGTTGGTAATGTGTATATGAAATTAATTGCTTATTCAATAAGTAAATATCTAAGGGTAAATCAAGTTCATTTTTATTTAAAAAGTCAATAATGAAGCTCTAAATGAATTTCTTGTAAAATAAGTCAAGAATAAAGCTTTACGTGATTTTCATTCATTTATTGAGAGTAACCCTAAATCCTAACAAGTCAATGACGAGGCTCACAAGTTTTATCCTTATTCTACATGTAAGTATCTAAGCTCCAAACAAATTTTATGTTTAAACAAGACAATAAAGAAGCTCTAAATTGATTACTTGTTGAATAAGTCGGGAATAAAGCTTTACGTGATTTTCATTCATTTATTGAGAGTAACCCTAAATCCTAACAAGTCAATGACGAAGCTCACAAGTTTTATCCTTATTCTACATGTAAGTATCTAAGCTCCAAACAAATTTTATGTTAAAACAAGACAATAAAGAAGCTCTAAATGGATTACTTGTTGAATAAGTCGGGAATAAAGCTCTAAGTGGTTCGGATTCAGAGAAAACCCTAAAATCTAAAAAGTTGGTAATGTGTATATGAAATTAATTGCTTATTCAATAAGTAAATATCTAAGGGTAAATCAAGTTCATTTTTATTTAAAAAGTCAATAATGAAGCTCTAAATGAATTTCTTGTAAAATAAGTCAAGAATAAAGATTTACGTGATTTTCAATCATTTATTGAGAGTAACCCTAAATCCTAACAAGTCAATGACGAGGCTCACGAGTTTTATCCTTATTCTACATGTAAGTATCTAAGCTCCAGGCAAATTTTATGTTTAAACAAGACAATAAAGAAGCTCTAAATTGATTACTTGTTGAATAAGTCGGGAATAAAGCTTGACCTGATTTTCATTCATTTATTGAGAGTAACCATAAATCCTAACAAGTCAATGACAAGGCTCACAAGTTTTATCCTTATTCTACATGTAAGTATCTAAGCTCCAAACAAATTTTATGTTTAAACAAGACAATAAAGAAGCTCTAAATTGATTACTTGTTGAATAAGTCGGGAATAAAGCTTTACGTGATTTTCATTCATTTATTGAGAGTAACCCTAAATCCTAACAAGTCAATGACGAAGCTCACAAGTTTTATCCTTATTCTACATGTAAGTATCTAAGCTCCAAACAAATTTTATGTTTAAACAAGACAATAAAGAAGCTCTAAATTGATTACTTGTTGAATAAGTCGGGAATAAAGCTTTACGTGATTTTCATTCATTTATTGAGAGTAACCCTAAATCCTAACAAGTCAATGACGAAGCTCACAAGTTTTATCCTTATTCTACATGTAAGTATCTAAGCTCCAAACAAATTTTATGTTAAAACAAGACAATAAAGAAGCTCTAAATGGATTACTTGTTGAATAAGTCGGAAATAAAGCTCTAAGTGGTTTGGATTGAGAGGAAACCCTAAAATCTAAAAAGTTGGTAATGTGTATATGAAATTAATTGCTTATTCAATAAGTAAATATTCAAGGGTAAATGAAGTTCATTTTTATTTAAAAAGTCAATAATGAAGCTCTAAATGAATTTCTTGTAAAATAAGTCAAGAATAAAGATTTACGTGATTTTCATTCATTTATTGAGAGTAACCCTAAATCCTAACAAGTCAATGACGAGGCTCACGAGTTTTATCCTTATTCTACATGTAAGTATCTAAGCTCCAGGAAAATTTTATGTTTAAACAAGACAATAAAGAAGCTCTAAATTGATTACTTGTTGAATAAGTCGGGAATAAAGCTTCACCTGATTTTCATTCATTTATTGAGAGTAACCATAAATCCTAACAAGTCAATGACAAGGCTCACAAGTTTTATCCTTATTCTACATGTAAGTATCTAAGCTCCAAACAAATTTTATGTTTAAACAAGACAATAAAGAAGCTCTAAATTGATTACTTGTTGAATAAGTCGGGAATAAAGCTTTACGTGATTTTCATTCATTTATTGAGAGTAACCCTAAATCCTAACAAGTCAATGACGAAGCTCACAAGTTTTATCCTTATTCTACATGTAAGTATCTAAGCTCCAAACAAATTTTATGTTAAAACAAGACAATAAAGAAGCTCTAAATGGATTACTTGTTGAATAAGTCGGGAATAAAGCTCTAAGTGGTTTGGATTCAGAGAAAACCCTAAAATCTAAAAAGTTGGTAATGTGTATATGAAATTAATTGCTTATTCAATAAGTAAATATCTAAGGGTAAATCAAGTTCATTTTTATTTAAAAAGTCAATAATGAAGCTCTAAATGAATTTCTTGTAAAATAAGTCAAGAATAAAGATTTACGTGATTTTCAATCATTTATTGAGAGTAACCCTAAATCCTAACAAGTCAATGACGAGGCTCACGAGTTTTATCCTTATTCTACATGTAAGTATCTAAGCTCCAGGCAAATTTTATGTTTAAACAAGACAATAAAGAAGCTCTAAATTGATTACTTGTTGAATAAGTCGGGAATAAAGCTTGACCTGATTTTCATTCATTTATTGAGAGTAACCATAAATCCTAACAAGTCAATGACAAGGCTCACAAGTTTTATCCTTATTCTACATGTAAGTATCTAAGCTCCAAACAAATTTTATGTTTAAACAAGACAATAAAGAAGCTCTAAATTGATTACTTGTTGAATAAGTCGGGAATAAAGCTTTACGTGATTTTCATTCATTTATTGAGAGTAACCCTAAATCCTAACAAGTCAATGACGAAGCTCACAAGTTTTATCCTTATTCTACATGTAAGTATCTAAGCTCCAAACAAATTTTATGTTTAAACAAGACAATAAAGAAGCTCTAAATTGATTACTTGTTGAATAAGTCGGGAATAAAGCTTTACGTGATTTTCATTCATTTATTGAGAGTAACCCTAAATCCTAACAAGTCAATAACGAAGATCACAAGTTTTATCCTTATTCTACATGTAAGTATCTAAGCTCCAAACAAATTTTATGTTAAAACAAGACAATAAAGAAGCTCTAAATGGATTACTTGTTGAATAAGTCGGGAATAAAGCTCTAAGTGGTTTGGATTCAGAGAAAACCCTAAAATCTAAAAAGTTGGTAATGTGTATATGAAATTAATTGCTTATTCAATAAGTAAATATCTAAGGGTAAATCAAGTTCATTTTTATTTAAAAAGTCAATAATGAAGCTCTAAATGAATTTCTTGTAAAATAAGTCAAGAATAAAGATTTACGTGATTTTCAATCATTTATTGAGAGTAACCCTAAATCCTAACAAGTCAATGACGAGGCTCACGAGTTTTATCCTTATTCTACATGTAAGTATCTAAGCTCCAGGCAAATTTTATGTTTAAACAAGACAATAAAGAAGCTCTAAATTGATTACTTGTTGAATAAGTCGGGAATAAAGCTTGACCTGATTTTCATTCATTTATTGAGAGTAACCATAAATCCTAACAAGTCAATGACAAGGCTCACAAGTTTTATCCTTATTCTACATGTAAGTATCTAAGCTCCAAACAAATTTTATGTTTAAACAAGACAATAAAGAAGCTCTAAATTGATTACTTGTTGAATAAGTCGGGAATAAAGCTTTACGTGATTTTCATTCATTTATTGAGAGTAACCCTAAATCCTAACAAGTCAATGACGAAGCTCACAAGTTTTATCCTTATTCTACATGTAAGTATCTAAGCTCCAAACAAATTTTATGTTTAAACAAGACAATAAAGAAGCTCTAAATTGATTACTTGTTGAATAAGTCGGGAATAAAGCTTTACGTGATTTTCATTCATTTATTGAGAGTAACCCTAAATCCTAACAAGTCAATGACGAAGCTCAAAAGTTTTATCCTTATTCTACATGTAAGTATCTAAGCTCCAAACAAATTTTATGTTAAAACAAGACAATAAAGAAGCTCTAAATGGATTACTTGTTGAATAAGTCGGAAATAAAGCTCTAAGTGGTTTGGATTGAGAGGAAACCCTAAAATCTAAAAAGTTGGTAATGTGTATATGAAATTAATTGCTTATTCAATAAGTAAATATTCAAGGGTAAATGAAGTTCATTTTTATTTAAAAAGTCAATAATGAAGCTCTAAATGAATTTCTTGTAAAATAAGTCAAGAATAAAGATTTACGTGATTTTCATTCATTTATTGAGAGTAACCCTAAATCCTAACAAGTCAATGACGAGGCTCACGAGTTTTATCCTTATTCTACATGTAAGTATCTAAGCTCCAGGCAAATTTTATGTTTAAACAAGACAATAAAGAAGCTCTAAATTGATTACTTGTTGAATAAGTCGGGAATAAAGCTTCACCTGATTTTCATTCATTTATTGAGAGTAACCATAAATCCTAACAAGTCAATGACAAGGCTCACAAGTTTTATCCTTATTCTACATGTAAGTATCTAAGCTCCAAACAAATTTTATGTTTAAACAAGACAATAAAGAAGCTCTAAATTGATTACTTGTTGAATAAGTCGGGAATAAAGCTTTACGTGATTTTCATTCATTTATTGAGAGTAACCCTAAATCCTAACAAGTCAATGACGAAGCTCACAAGTTTTATCCTTATTCTACATGTAAGTATCTAAGCTCCAAACAAATTTTATGTTTAAACAAGACAATAAAGAAGCTCTGAATGGATTACTTGTTGAATAAGTCGGGAATAAAGCTCTAAGTGGTTTGGATTGAGAGGAAACCCTAAAATCTAAAAAGTTGGTAATGTGTATATGAAATTAATTGCTTATTCAATAAGTAAATATCTAAGGGTAAATCAAGTTCATTTTTATTTAAAAAGTCAATAATGAAGCTCTAAATGAATTTCTTGTAAAATAAGTCAAGAATAAAGCTTTACGTGATTTTCATTCATTTATTGAGAGTAACCCTAAATCCTAACAAGTCAATGACGAGGCTCACGAGTTTTATCCTTATTCTACATGTAAGTATCTAAGCTCCAGGCAAATTTTATGTTTAAACAAGACAATAAAGAAGCTCTAAATTGATTACTTGTTGAATAAGTCGGGAATAAAGCTTCACCTGATTTTCATTCATTTATTGAGAGTAACCCTAAATCCTAACAAGTCAATGACGAGGCTCACAAGTTTTATCCTTATTCTACATGTAAGTATCTAAGCTCCAAACAAATTTTATGTTTAAACAAGACAATAAAGAAGCTCTAAATTGATTACTTGTTGAATAAGTCGGGAATAAAGCTTTACGTGATTTTCATTCATTTATTGAGAGTAACCCTAAATCCTAACAAGTCAATGACGAAGCTCACAAGTTTTATCCTTATTCTACATGTAAGTATCTAAGCTCCAAACAAATTTTATGTTTAAACAAGACAATAAAGAAGCTCTAAATGGATTACTTGTTGAATAAGTCGGGAATAAAGCTCTAAGTGGTTTGGATTGAGAGGAAACCCTAAAATCTAAAAAGTTGGTAATGTGTATATGAAATTAATTCCTTATTCAATAAGTAAATATCTAAGGGTAAATCAAGTTCATTTTTATTTAAAAAGTCAATAATGAAGCTCTAAATGAATTTCTTGTAAAATAATTCAAGAATAAAGCTTTACGTGATTTTCATTCATTTATTGAGAGTAACCCTAAATCCTAAAAAGTCAATGACGAGGCTCACAAGTTTTATCCTTATTCTACATGTAAGTATCTAAGCTCCAAACAAATTTTATGTTTAAACAAGATAATAAAGAAGTTCTAAATTGATTACTTGTTCAATAAGTCGGGAATAAAGCTTTACGTGATTTTCATTCATTTATTGAGAGTAACCCTAAATCCTAAAAAGTCAATGCCGAAGCTCACAAGTTTTATCCTTATTCTACATGTAAGTATCTAAGCTCCAAACAAATTTTATGTTTAAACAAGACAATAAAGAAGCTCTAAATTGATTACTTGTTGAATAAGTCGGGAATAAAGCTTTACGTGATTTTCATTCATTTATTGAGAGTAACCCTAAATCCTAACAAGTCAATGACGAAGCTCACAAGTTTTATCCTTATTCTACATGTAAGTATCTAAGCTCCAAACAAATTTTATGTTTAAACAAGACAATAAAGAAGCTCTAAATGGATTACTTGTTGAATAAGTCGGGAATAAAGCTCTAAGTGGTTTGCATTGAGAGGAAACCCTAAAATCTAAAAAGTTGGTAATGTGTATATGAAATTAATTGCTTATTCAATAAGTAAATATCTAAGGGTAAATCAAGTTCATTTTTATTTAAAAAGTCAATAATGAAGCTCTAAATGAATTTCTTGTAAAATAAGTCAAGAATAAAGCTTTACGTGATTTTCATTCATTTATTGAGAGTAACCCTAAATCCTAAAAAGTCAATGACGAGGCTCACAAGTTTTATCCTTATTCTACATGTAAGTATCTAAGCTCCAAACAAATTTTATGTTTAAACAAGACAATAAAGAAGCTCTAAATTGATTACTTGTTGAATAAGTCGGGAATAAAGCTTTACGTGATTTTCATTCATTTATTGAGAGTAACCCTAAATCCTAACAAGTCAATGACGAAGCTCACAAGTTTTATCCTTATTCTACATGTAAGTATCTAAGCTCCAAACAAATTTTATGTTTAAAAAAGACAATAAAGAAGCTCTAAATGGATTACTTGTTGAATAAGTCGGGAATAAAGCTCTAAGTGATTTGGATTGAGAGGAAACCCTAAAATCTAAAAAGTTGGTAATGTGTATATGAAATTAATTGCTTATTCAATAAGTAAATATCTAAGGGTAAATCAAGTTCATTTTTATTTAAAAAGTCAATAATGAAGCTCTAAATGAATTTCTTGTAAAATAAGTCAAGAATAAAGCTTTACGTGATTTTCATTCATTTATTGAGAGTAACCCTAAATCCTAACAAGTCAATGACGAGGCTCACAAGTTTTATCCTTATTCTACCTGTAAGTATCTAAGCTCCAAACAAATTTTATGTTTAAACAAGACAATAAAGAAGCTCTAAATGGATTACTTGTTGAATAAGTCGGGAATAAAGCTCTAAGTGGTTTGGATTGAGAGAAACCCTAAAATCTAAAAAGTTGGTAATGTGTATATGAAATTAATTCCTTATTCAATAAGTAAATATCTAAGGGTAAATCAAGTTCATTTTTATTTAAAAAGTCAATAATGAAGCTCTAAATGAATTTCTTGTAAAATAAGTCAAGAATAAAGCTTTACGTGATTTTCATTCATTTATTGAGAGTAACCCTAAATCCTAAAAAGTCAATGACGAGGCTCACAAGTTTTATCCTTATTCTACATGTAAGTATCTAAGCTCCAAACAAATTTTATGTTTAAACAAGATAATAAAGAAGTTCTAAATTGATTACTTGTTCAATAAGTCGGGAATAAAGCTTTACGTGATTTTCATTCATTTATTGAGAGTAACCCTAAATCCTAACAAGTCAATGCCGAAGCTCACAAGTTTTATCCTTATTCTACATGTAAGTATCTAAGCTCCAAACAAATTTTATGTTTAAACAAGACAATAAAGAAGCTCTAAATTGATTACTTGTTGAATAAGTCGGGAATAAAGCTTTACGTGATTTTCATTCATTTATTGAGAGTAACCCTAAATCCTAACTAGTCAATGACGAAGCTCACAAGTTTTATCCTTATTCTACATGTAAGTATCTAAGCTCCAAACAAATTTTATGTTTAAACAAGACAATAAAGAAGCTCTAAATGGATTACTTGTTGAATAAGTCGGGAATAAAGCTCTAAGTGGTTTGCATTGAGAGGAAACCCTAAAATCTAAAAAGTTGGTAATGTGTATATGAAATTAATTGCTTATTCAATAAGTAAATATCTAAGGGTAAATCAAGTTCATTTTTATTTAAAAAGTCAATAATGAAGCTCTAAATGAATTTCTTGTAAAATAAGTCAAGAATAAAGCTTTACGTGATTTTCATTCATTTATTGAGAGTAACCCTAAATCCTAAAAAGTCAATGACGAGGCTCACAAGTTTTATCCTTATTCTACATGTAAGTATCTAAGCTCCAAACAAATTTTATGTTTAAACAAGACAATAAAGAAGCTCTAACTTGATTACTTGTTGAATAAGTCGGGAATAAAGCTTTACGTGATTTTCATTCATTTATTGAGAGTAACCCTAAATCCTAACAAGTCAATGACGAAGCTCACAAGTTTTATCCTTATTCTACATGTAAGTATCTAAGCTCCAAACAAATTTTATGTTTAAAAAAGACAATAAAGAAGCTCTAAATGGATTACTTGTTGAATAAGTCGGGAATAAAGCTCTAAGTGGTTTGGATTGAGAGGAAACCCTAAAATCTAAAAAGTTGGTAATGTGTATATGAAATTAATTGCTTATTCAATAAGTAAATATCTAAGGGTAAATCAAGTTCATTTTTATTTAAAAAGTCAATAATGAAGCTCTAAATGAATTTCTTGTAAAATAAGTCAAGAATAAAGCTTTACGTGATTTTCATTCATTTATTGAGAGTAACCCTAAATCCTAACAAGTCAATGACGAGGCTCACAAGTTTTATCCTTATTCTACATGTAAGTATCTAAGTTCCAAACAAATTTTATGTTTAAACAAGACAATAAAGAAGCTCTAAATTGATTACTTGTTGAATAAGTCGGGAATAAAGCTTTACGTGATTTTCATTCATTTATTGAGAGTAACCCTAAATCCTAACAAGTCAATGACGAAGCTCACAAGTTTTATCCTTATTCTACATGTAAGTATCTAAGCTCCAAACAAATTTTATGTTAAAACAAGACAATAAAGAAGCTCTAAATGGATTACTTGTTGAATAAGTCGGGAATAAAACTCTAAGTGGTTTGGATTGAGAGGAAACCCTAAAATCTAAAAAGTTGGTAATGTGTATATGAAATTAATTGCTTATTCAATAAGTAAATATTCAAGGGTAAATCAAGTTCATTTTTATTTAAAAAGTCAATAATGAAGCTCTAAATGAATTTCTTGTAAAATAAGTCAAGAATAAAGCTTTACGTGATTTTCATTCATTTATTGAGAGTAACCCTAAATCCTAACAAGTCAATGACGAGGCTCACAAGTTTTATCCTTATTCTACATGTAAGTATCTAAGCTCCAGGCAAATTTTATGTTTAAACAAGACAATAAAGAAGCTCTAAATTGATTACTTGTTGAATAAGTCGGGAATAAAGCTTCACCTGATTTTCATTAATTTATTGAGAGTAACCCTAAATCCTAACAAGTCAATGACGAAGCTCACAAGTTTTATCCTTATTCTACATGTAAGTATCTAAGCTCCAAACAAATTTTATGTTTAAACAAGACAATTAAGAAGCTCTAAATGGATTACTTGTTGAATAAGTCGGGAATAAAGCTCTAAGTGGTTTGGATTGAGAGGAAACCCTAAAATCTAAAAAGTTGGTAATGTGTATATGAAATTAATTGCTTATTCAATAAGTAAATATCTAAGGGTAAATCAAGTTCATTTTTATTTAAAAAGTCAATAATGAAGCTCTAAATGAATTTCTTGTAAAATAAGTCAAGAATAAAGCTTTACGTGATTTTCATTCATTTATTGAGAGTAACCCTAAATCCTAACAAGTCAATGACGAGGCTCACAAGTTTTATCCTTATTCTACATGTAAGTATCTAAGCTCCAAACAAATTTTATGTTTAAACAAGACAATAAAGAAGCTCTAAATTGATTACTTGTTGAATAAGTCGGGAATAAAGCTTTACGTGATTTTCATTCATTTATTGAGAGTAACCCTAAATCCTAAAAAGTCAATGACGAGGCTCACAAGTTTTATCCTTATTCTACATGTAAGTATCTAAGCTCCAAACAAATTTTATGTTTAAACAAGATAATAAAGAAGTTCTAAATTGATTACTTGTTCAATAAGTCGGGAATAAAGCTTTACGTGATTTTCATTCATTTATTGAGAGTAACCCTAAATCCTAACAAGTCAATGCCGAAGCTCACAAGTTTTATCCTTATTCTACATGTAAGTATCTAAGCTCCAAACAAATTTTATGTTTAAACAAGACAATAAAGAAGCTCTAAATTGATTACTTGTTGAATAAGTCGGGAATAAAGCTTTACGTGATTTTCATTCATTTATTGAGAGTAACCCTAAATCCTAACTAGTCAATGACGAAGCTCACAAGTTTTATCCTTATTCTACATGTAAGTATCTAAGCTCCAAACAAATTTTATGTTTAAACAAGACAATAAAGAAGCTCTAAATGGATTACTTGTGGAATAAGTCGGGAATAAAGCTCTAAGTGGTTTGCATTGAGAGGAAACCCTAAAATCTAAAAAGTTGGTAATGTGTATATGAAATTAATTGCTTATTCAATAAGTAAATATCTAAGGGTAAATCAAGTTCATTTTTATTTAAAAAGTCAATAATGAAGCTCTAAATGAATTTCTTGTAAAATAAGTCAAGAATAAAGCTTTACGTGATTTTCATTCATTTATTGAGAGTAACCCTAAATCCTAAAAAGTCAATGACGAGGCTCACAAGTTTTATCCTTATTCTACATGTAAGTATCTAAGCTCCAAACAAATTTTATGTTTAAACAAGACAATAAAGAAGCTCTAAATTGATTACTTGTTGAATAAGTCGGGAATAAAGCTTTACGTGATTTTCATTCATTTATTGAGAGTAACCCTAAATCCTAACAAGTCAATGACGAAGCTCACAAGTTTTATCCTTATTCTACATGTAAGTATCTAAGCTCCAAACAAATTTTATGTTTAAAAAAGACAATAAAGAAGCTCTAAATGGATTACTTGTTGAATAAGTCGGGAATAAAGCTCTAAGTGGTTTGGATTGAGAGGAAACCCTAAAATCTAAAAAGTTGGTAATGTGTATATGAAATTAATTGCTTATTCAATAAGTAAATATCTAAGGGTAAATCAAGTTCATTTTTATTTAAAAAGTCAATAATGAAGCTCTAAATGAATTTCTTGTAAAATAAGTCAAGAATAAAGCTTTACGTGATTTTCATTCATTTATTGAGAGTAACCCTAAATCCTAACAAGTCAATGACGAGGCTCACAAGTTTTATCCTTATTCTACATGTAAGTATCTAAGCTCCAAACAAATTTTATGTTTAAACAAGACAATAAAGAAGCTCTAAATTGATTACTTGTTGAATAAGTCGGGAATAAAGCTTTACGTGATTTTCATTCATTTATTGAGAGTAACCCTAAATCCTAACAAGTCAATGACGAAGCTCACAAGTTTTATCCTTATTCTACATGTAAGTATCTAAGCTCCAAACAAATTTTATGTTTAAAAAAGACAATAAAGAAGCTCTATATGGATTACTTGTTGAATAAGTCGGGAATAAAGCTCTAAGTGGTTTGGATTGAGAGGAAACCCTAAAATCTAAAAAGTTGGTAATGTGTATATGAAATTAATTGCTTATTCAATAAGTAAATATCTAAGGGTAAATCAAGTTCATTTTTATTTAAAAAGTCAATAATGAAGCTCTAAATGAATTTCTTGTAAAATAAGTCAAGAATAAAGCTTTACGTGATTTTCATTCATTTATTGAGAGTAACCCTAAATCCTAACAAGTCAATGACGAGGCTCACAAGTTTTATCCTTATTCTACATGTAAGTATCTAAGCTCCAAACAAATTTTATGTTTAAACAAGACAATAAAGAAGCTCTAAATGGATTACTTGTTGAATAAGTCGGGAATAAAGCTCTAAGTGGTTTGGATTGAGAGGAAACCCTAAAATCTAAAAAGTTGGTAATGTGTATATGAAATTAATTCCTTATTCAATAAGTAAATATCTAAGGGTAAATCAAGTTCATTTTTATTTAAAAAGTCAATAATGAAGCTCTAAATGAATTTCTTGTAAAATAAGTCAAGAATAAAGCTTTACGTGATTTTCATTCATTTATTGAGAGTAACCCTAAATCCTAAAAAGTCAATGACGAGGCTCACAAGTTTTATCCTTATTCTACATGTAAGTATCTAAGCTCCAAACAAATTTTATGTTTAAACAAGATAATAAAGAAGTTCTAAATTGATTACTTGTTCAATAAGTCGGGAATAAAGCTTTACGTGATTTTCATTCATTTATTGAGAGTAACCCTAAATCCTAACAAGTCAATGCCGAAGCTCACAAGTTTTATCCTTATTCTACATGTAAGTATCTAAGCTCCAAACAAATTTTATGTTTAAACAAGACAATAAAGAAGCTCTAAATTGATTACTTGTTGAATAAGTCGGGAATAAAGCTTTACGTGATTTTCATTCATTTATTGAGAGTAACCCTAAATCCTAACAAGTCAATGACGAAGCTCACAAGTTTTATCCTTATTCTACATGTAAGTATCTGAGCTCCAAACAAATTTTATGTTTAAACAAGACAATAAAGAAGCTCTAAATGGATTACTTGTTGAATAAGTCGGGAATAAAGCTCTAAGTGGTTTGCATTGAGAGGAAACCCTAAAATCTAAAAAGTTGGTAATGTGTATATGAAATTAATTGCTTATTCAATAAGTAAATATCTAAGGGTAAATCAAGTTCATTTTTATTTAAAAAGTCAATAATGAAGCTCTAAATGAATTTCTTGTAAAATAAGTCAAGAATAAAGCTTTACGTGATTTTCATTCATTTATTGAGAGTAACCCTAAATCCTAACAAGTCAATGACGAAGCTCACAAGTTTTATCCTTATTCTACATGTAAGTATCTAAGCTCCAAACAAATTTTATGTTTAAACAAGACAATAAAGAAGCTCTAAATGGATTACTTGTTGAATAAGTCGGGAATAAAGCTCTAAGTGGTTTGCATTGAGAGGAAACCCTAAAATCTAAAAAGTTGGTAATGTGTATATGAAATTAATTGCTTATTCAATAAGTAAATATCTAAGGGTAAATCAAGTTCATTTTTATTTAAAAAGTCAATAATGAAGCTCTAAATGAATTTCTTGTAAAATAAGTCAAGAATAAAGCTTTACGTGATTTTCATTCATTTATTGAGAGTAACCCTAAATCCTAAAAAGTCAATGACGAGGCTCACAAGTTTTATCCTTATTCTACATGTAAGTATCTAAGCTCCAAACAAATTTTATGTTTAAACAAGACAATAAAGAAGCTCTAAATTGATTACTTGTTGAATAAGTCGGGAATAAAGCTTTACGTGATTTTCATTCATTTATTGAGAGTAACCCTAAATCCTAACAAGTCAATGACGAAGCTCACAAGTTTTATCCTTATTCTACATGTAAGTATCTGAGCTCCAAACAAATTTTATGTTTAAACAAGACAATAAAGAAGCTCTAAATGGATTACTTGTTGAATAAGTCGGGAATAAAGCTCTAAGTGGTTTGCATTGAGAGGAAACCCTAAAATCTAAAAAGTTGGTAATGTGTATATGAAATTAATTGCTTATTCAATAAGTAAATATCTAAGGGTAAATCAAGTTCATTTTTATTTAAAAAGTCAATAATGAAGCTCTAAATGAATTTCTTGTAAAATAAGTCAAGAATAAAGCTTTACGTGATTTTCATTCATTTATTGAGAGTAACCCTAAATCCTAACAAGTCAATGACGAGGCTCACAAGTTTTATCCTTATTCTACATGTAAGTATCTAAGCTCCAAACAAATTTTATGTTTAAACAAGACAATAAAGAAGCTCTAAATGGATTACTTGTTGAATAAGTCGGGAATAAAGCTCTAAGTGGTTTGCATTGAGAGGAAACCCTAAAATCTAAAAAGTTGGTAATGTGTATATGAAATTAATTGCTTATTCAATAAGTAAATATCTAAGGGTAAATCAAGTTCATTTTTATTTAAAAAGTCAATAATGAAGCTCTAAATGAATTTCTTGTAAAATAAGTCAAGAATAAAGCTTTACGTGATTTTCATTCATTTATTGAGAGTAACCCTAAATCCTAAAAAGTCAATGACGAGGCTCACAAGTTTTATCCTTATTCTACATGTAAGTATCTAAGCTCCAAACAAATTTTATGTTTAAACAAGACAATAAAGAAGCTCTAAATTGATTACTTGTTGAATAAGTCGGGAATAAAGCTTTACGTGATTTTCATTCATTTATTGAGAGTAACCCTAAATCCTAACAAGTCAATGACGAAGCTCACAAGTTTTATCCTTATTCTACATGTAAGTATCTAAGCTCCAAACAAATTTTATGTTTAAAAAAGACAATAAAGAAGCTCTAAATGGATTACTTGTTGAATAAGTCGGGAATAAAGCTCTAAGTGGTTTGGATTGAGAGGAAACCCTAAAATCTAAAAAGTTGGTAATGTGTATATGAAATTAATTGCTTATTCAATAAGTAAATATCTAAGGGTAAATCAAGTTCATTTTTATTTAAAAAGTCAATAATGAAGCTCTAAATGAATTTCTTGTAAAATAAGTCAAGAATAAAGCTTTACGTGATTTTCATTCATTTATTGAGAGTAACCCTAAATCCTAACAAGTCAATGACGAGGCTCACAAGTTTTATCCTTATTCTACATGTAAGTATCTAAGCTCCAAACAAATTTTATGTTTAAACAAGACAATAAAGAAGCTCTAAATTGATTACTTGTTGAATAAGTCGGGAATAAAGCTTTACGTGATTTTCATTCATTTATTGAGAGTAACCCTAAATCCTAACAAGTCAATGACGAAGCTCACAAGTTTTATCCTTATTCTACATGTAAGTATCTAAGCTCCAAACAAATTTTATGTTTAAAAAAGACAATAAAGAAGCTTTAAATGGATTACTTGTTGAATAAGTCGGGAATAAAGCTCTAAGTGGTTTGGATTGAGAGGAAACCCTAAAATCTAAAAAGTTGGTAATGTGTATATGAAATTAATTGCTTATTCAATAAGTAAATATCTAAGGGTAAATCAAGTTCATTTTTATTTAAAAAGTCAATAATGAAGCTCTAAATGAATTTCTTGTAAAATAAGTCAAGAATAAAGCTTTACGTGATTTTCATTCATTTATTGAGAGTAACCCTAAATCCTAACAAGTCAATGACGAGGCTCACAAGTTTTATCCTTATTCTACATGTAAGTATCTAAGCTCCAAACAAATTTTATGTTTAAACAAGACAATAAAGAAGCTCTAAATGGATTACTTGTTGAATAAGTCGGGAATAAAGCTCTAAGTGGTTTGGATTGAGAGGAAACCCTAAAATCTAAAAAGTTGGTAATGTGTATATGAAATTAATTCCTTATTCAATAAGTAAATATCTAAGGGTAAATCAAGTTCATTTTTATTTAAAAAGTCAATAATGAAGCTCTAAATGAATTTCTTGTAAAATAAGTCAAGAATAAAGCTTTACGTGATTTTCATTCATTTATTGAGAGTAACCCTAAATCCTAACAAGTCAATGACGAGGCTCACAAGTTTTATCCTTATTCTACATGTAAGTATCTAAGCTCCAAACAAATTTTATGTTTAAACAAGACAATAAAGAAGCTCTAAATTGATTACTTGTTGAATAAGTCGGGAATAAAGCTTTACGTGATTTTCATTCATTTATTGAGAGTAACCCTAAATCCTAACAAGTCAATGACGAAGCTCACAAGTTTTATCCTTATTCTACATGTAAGTATCTAAGCTCCAAACAAATTTTATGTTTAAAAAAGACAATAAAGAAGCTTTAAATGGATTACTTGTTGAATAAGTCGGGAATAAAGCTCTAAGTGGTTTGGATTGAGAGGAAACCCTAAAATCTAAAAAGTTGGTAATGTGTATATGAAATTAATTGCTTATTCAATAAGTAAATATCTAAGGGTAAATCAAGTTCATTTTTATTTAAAAAGTCAATAATGAAGCTCTAAATGAATTTCTTGTAAAATAAGTCAAGAATAAAGCTTTACGTGATTTTCATTCATTTATTGAGAGTAACCCTAAATCCTAACAAGTCAATGACGAGGCTCACAAGTTTTATCCTTATTCTACATGTAAGTATCTAAGCTCCAAACAAATTTTATGTTTAAACAAGACAATAAAGAAGCTCTAAATGGATTACTTGTTGAATAAGTCGGGAATAAAGCTCTAAGTGGTTTGGATTGAGAGGAAACCCTAAAATCTAAAAAGTTGGTAATGTGTATATGAAATTAATTCCTTATTCAATAAGTAAATATCTAAGGGTAAATCAAGTTCATTTTTATTTAAAAAGTCAATAATGAAGCTCTAAATGAATTTCTTGTAAAATAAGTCAAGAATAAAGCTTTACGTGATTTTCATTCATTTATTGAGAGTAACCCTAAATCCTAAAAAGTCAATGACGAGGCTCACAAGTTTTATCCTTATTCTACATGTAAGTATCTAAGCTCCAAACAAATTTTATGTTTAAACAAGATAATAAAGAAGTTCTAAATTGATTACTTGTTCAATAAGTCGGGAATAAAGCTTTACGTGATTTTCATTCATTTATTGAGAGTAACCCTAAATCCTAACAAGTCAATGCCGAAGCTCACAAGTTTTATCCTTATTCTACATGTAAGTATCTAAGCTCCAAACAAATTTTATGTTTAAACAAGACAATAAAGAAGCTCTAAATTGATTACTTGTTGAATAAGTCGGGAATAAAGCTCTAAGTGGTTTGGATTGAGAGGAAACCCTAAAATCTAAAAAGTTGGTAATGTGTATATGAAATTAATTGCTTATTCAATAAGTAAATATCTAAGGGTAAATCAAGTTCATTTTTATTTAAAAAGTCAATAATGAAGCTCTAAATGAATTTCTTGTAAAATAAGTCAAGAATAAAGCTTTACGTGATTTTCATTCATTTATTGAGAGTAACCCTAAATCCTAACAAGTCAATGACGAGGCTCACAAGTTTTATCCTTATTCTACATGTAAGTATCTAAGCTCCAAACAAATTTTATGTTTAAACAAGACAATAAAGAAGCTCTAAATTGATTACTTGTTGAATAAGTCGGGAATAAAGCTTTACGTGATTTTCATTCATTTATTGAGAGTAACCCTAAATCCTAACAAGTCAATGACGAAGCTCACAAGTTTTATCCTTATTCTACATGTAAGTATCTAAGCTCCAAACAAATTTTATGTTTAAAAAAGACAATAAAGAAGCTCTAAATGGATTACTTGTTGAATAAGTCGGGAATAAAGCTCTAAGTGGTTTGGATTGAGAGGAAACCCTAAAATCTAAAAAGTTGGTAATGTGTATATGAAATTAATTGCTTATTCAATAAGTAAATATCTAAGGGTAAATCAAGTTCATTTTTATTTAAAAAGTCAATAATGAAGCTCTAAATGAATTTCTTGTAAAATAAGTCAAGAATAAAGCTTTACGTGATTTTCATTCATTTATTGAGAGTAACCCTAAATCCTAACAAGTCAATGACGAGGCTCACAAGTTTTATCCTTATTCTACATGTAAGTATCTAAGCTCCAAACAAATTTTATGTTTAAACAAGACAATAAAGAAGCTCTAAATGGATTACTTGTTGAATAAGTCGGGAATAAAGCTCTAAGTGGTTTGGATTGAGAGGAAACCCTAAAATCTAAAAAGTTGGTAATGTGTATATGAAATTAATTCCTTATTCAATAAGTAAATATCTAAGGGTAAATCAAGTTCATTTTTATTTAAAAAGTCAATAATGAAGCTCTAAATGAATTTCTTGTAAAATAAGTCAAGAATAAAGCTTTACGTGATTTTCATTCATTTATTGAGAGTAACCCTAAATCCTAAAAAGTCAATGACGAGGCTCACAAGTTTTATCCTTATTCTACATGTAAGTATCTAAGCTCCAAACAAATTTTATGTTTAAACAAGATAATAAAGAAGTTCTAAATTGATTACTTGTTCAATAAGTCGGGAATAAAGCTTTACGTGATTTTCATTCATTTATTGAGAGTAACCCTAAATCCTAACAAGTCAATGCCGAAGCTCACAAGTTTTATCCTTATTCTACATGTAAGTATCTAAGCTCCAAACAAATTTTATGTTTAAACAAGACAATAAAGAAGCTCTAAATTGATTACTTGTTGAATAAGTCGGGAATAAAGCTTTACGTGATTTTCATTCATTTATTGAGAGTAACCCTAAATCCTAACAAGTCAATGACGAAGCTCACAAGTTTTATCCTTATTCTACATGTAAGTATCTAAGCTCCAAACAAATTTTATGTTTAAACAAGACAATAAAGAAGCTCTAAATGGATTACTTGTTGAATAAGTCGGGAATAAAGCTCTAAGTGGTTTGCATTGAGAGGAAACCCTAAAATCTAAAAAGTTGGTAATGTGTATATGAAATTAATTGCTTATTCAATAAGTAAATATCTAAGGGTAAATCAAGTTCATTTTTATTTAAAAAGTCAATAATGAAGCTCTAAATGAATTTCTTGTAAAATAAGTCAAGAATAAAGCTTTACGTGATTTTCATTCATTTATTGAGAGTAACCCTAAATCCTAAAAAGTCAATGACGAGGCTCACAAGTTTTATCCTTATTCTACATGTAAGTATCTAAGCTCCAAACAAATTTTATGTTTAAACAAGACAATAAAGAAGCTCTAAATTGATTACTTGTTGAATAAGTCGGGAATAAAGCTTTACGTGATTTTCATTCATTTATTGAGAGTAACCCTAAATCCTAACAAGTCAATGACGAAGCTCACAAGTTTTATCCTTATTCTACATGTAAGTATCTAAGCTCCAAACAAATTTTATGTTTAAACAAGACAATAAAGAAGCTCTAAATTGATTACTTGTTGAATAAGTCGGGAATAAAGCTTTACGTGATTTTCATTCATTTATTGAGAGTAACCCTAAATCCTAACAAGTCAATGACGAAGCTCACAAGTTTTATCCTTATTCTACATGTAAGTATCTAAGCTCCAAACAAATTTTATGTTAAAACAAGACAATAAAGAAGCTCTAAATGGATTACTTGTTGAATAAGTCGGGAATAAAACTCTAAGTGGTTTGGATTGAGAGGAAACCCTAAAATCTAAAAAGTTGGTAATGTGTATATGAAATTAATTGCTTATTCAATAAGTAAATATTCAAGGGTAAATCAAGTTCATTTTTATTTAAAAAGTCAATAATGAAGCTCTAAATGAATTTCTTGTAAAATAAGTCAAGAATAAAGCTTTACGTGATTTTCATTCATTTATTGAGAGTAACCCTAAATCCTAACAAGTCAATGACGAGGCTCACAAGTTTTATCCTTATTCTACATGTAAGTATCTAAGCTCCAGGCAAATTTTATGTTTAAACAAGACAATAAAGAAGCTCTAAATTGATTACTTGTTGAATAAGTCGGGAATAAAGCTTCACCTGATTTTCATTAATTTATTGAGAGTAACCCTAAATCCTAACAAGTCAATGACGAAGCTCACAAGTTTTATCCTTATTCTACATGTAAGTATCTAAGCTCCAAACAAATTTTATGTTTAAACAAGACAATTAAGAAGCTCTAAATGGATTACTTGTTGAATAAGTCGGGAATAAAGCTCTAAGTGGTTTGGATTGAGAGGAAACCCTAAAATCTAAAAAGTTGGTAATGTGTATATGAAATTAATTGCTTATTCAATAAGTAAATATCTAAGGGTAAATCAAGTTCATTTTTATTTAAAACGTCAATAATGAAGCTCTAAATGAATTTCTTGTAAAATAAGTCAAGAATAAAGCTTTACGTGATTTTCATTCATTTATTGAGAGTAATCCTAAATCCTAACAAGTCAATGACGAGGCTCACAAGTTTTATCCTTATTCTACATGTAAGTATCTAAGCTCCAAACAAATTTTATGTTTAAACAAGACAATAAAGAAGCTCTAAATTGATTACTTGTTGAATAAGTCGGGAATAAAGCTTTACGTGATTTTCATTCATTTATTGAGAGTAACCCCAAATCCTAAAAAGTCAATGACGAGGCTCACAAGTTTTATCCTTATTCTACATGTAAGTATCTAAGCTCCAAACAAATTTTATGTTTAAACAAGATAATAAAGAAGTTCTAAATTGATTACTTGTTCAATAAGTCGGGAATAAAGCTTTACGTGATTTTCATTCATTTATTGAGAGTAACCCTAAATCCTAACAAGTCAATGCCGAAGCTCACAAGTTTTATCCTTATTCTACATGTAAGTATCTAAGCTCCAAACAAATTTTATGTTTAAACAAGACAATAAAGAAGCTCTAAATTGATTACTTGTTGAATAAGTCGGGAATAAAGCTTTACGTGATTTTCATTCATTTATTGAGAGTAACCCTAAATCCTAACTAGTCAATGACGAAGCTCACAAGTTTTATCCTTATTCTACATGTAAGTATCTAAGCTCCAAACAAATTTTATGTTTAAACAAGACAATAAAGAAGCTCTAAATGGATTACTTGTTGAATAAGTCGGGAATAAAGCTCTAAGTGGTTTGCATTGAGAGGAAACCCTAAAATCTAAAAAGTTGGTAATGTGTATATGAAATTAATTGCTTATTCAATAAGTAAATATCTAAGGGTAAATCAAGTTCATTTTTATTTAAAAAGTCAATAATGAAGCTCTAAATGAATTTCTTGTAAAATAAGTCAAGAATAAAGCTTTACGTGATTTTCATTCATTTATTGAGAGTAACCCTAAATCCTAAAAAGTCAATGACGAGGCTCACAAGTTTTATCCTTATTCTACATGTAAGTATCTAAGCTCCAAACAAATTTTATGTTTAAACAAGACAATAAAGAAGCTCTAAATTGATTACTTGTTGAATAAGTCGGGAATAAAGCTTTACGTGATTTTCATTCATTTATTGAGAGTAACCCTAAATCCTAACAAGTCAATGACGAAGCTCACAAGTTTTATCCTTATTCTACATGTAAGTATCTAAGCTCCAAACAAATTTTATGTTTAAAAAAGACAATAAAGAAGCTCTAAATGGATTACTTGTTGAATAAGTCGGGAATAAAGCTCTAAGTGGTTTGGATTGAGAGGAAACCCTAAAATCTAAAAAGTTGGTAATGTGTATATGAAATTAATTGCTTATTCAATAAGTAAATATCTAAGGGTAAATCAAGTTGGTAATGTGTATATGAAGCCAACATTCTCACAAATACTGATGGCTCCCCTACATGTCTCATCAGTAAAGCTTCAGTAGATGAAAGTTGGAATTGGCACAAGAAGCTTTCTCATCTCAACTTCAGCAATATCAATGAGTTGGTCAAGAAAGATTTAGTAAGAGGATTACCTAATGTCTTGTACACACCTGATGGACTCTGTGATGCATGTCAGAAAGCAAAACAAAGAAGGACATCATTCCAGAGTAAATCAGAATCCTCTATTGAAGAACCATATCACATGCTACATCTTGATCTATTTGGTCCAGTCAATATCATGTCCATCAGTAAGAAAAGGTACACTCTTGTAATTGTTGATGAATATTCTAGATTCACCTGGGTGTATTTTTTGCACAGAAAAGATGAAACTCCTGAAGTTCTGTTGGATCATGTGAGAATGATTGAGACAACCACAAAGTACAAAGTCAAGATACTGAGAAGTGATAATGGAACTGAATTCAAGAATTCAAAGATGGAAGAGTTCTGCAAATACAAAGGAATCATTCAACAATTCTCTGCTCCTGGCACACCCCAACAAAATGGAGTAGTAGAAAGGAAAAATAGAACTCTTATTGAAGCTGGCAGAACTATGTTGGAAGAAGCTAAATTATCTACATATTTCTGGGCAGAAGTAGTCAACACAGCATGCTATACACAAAATCTCACATTGATAAACAGACATGGTGTTACTCCTTATCAGTCACTCAAGGAGAAGAAATCAAGTCTGAAGCATTTGCATGTGTTTGGCTGTAAGTGTTTTGTTCTCAGAACTCATCCTGAACAGCTAGGGAAATTTGAAACAAAGGCTGATGAGGGAATTTTCATTGGCTATCCTGCATCAAGAGCCTTCAGAGTTTTTAATTTGAGAACAAGAACTGTCATGGAGTCAATACATGTATCTTTTGATGATAAGAAGATAACTGGAATCATTGAAGACTCTCATGATAGATTGATTTTTGAAAATGAAGCAACCAAGGAACCTGAAGAAAGTGAATCAGATTCTGTCAATACATCAGATCCTGATGGGTCACCAAATACTGATGACACACCAGATACTGATGGTGCTAATACTGATGATGCAATCAATAGTAATACAACTAGTAGTGCTAATGTTGAGGGGGAGCAACACCATTCTACTACAAGTTCAGAGTCAACTCAATCATCAGGACAGAATTCTTCAGATACTGATTCAAGTGATGATCCTGATAACTCATCAGGAAGAGATAGCAATAATTCAGGGAGAGCTTCAAATCAAGCAAATTCTTCAAATCAAGATAACACCAATCCAGGGGGAGCATCTACTTCAAGAAACAATTTAACACCAGCAAGGAAATGGACAAAAGACCATACTCTTGATTTGATAATTGGAGATCCTGATGCAGGTGTTCAAACTAGAAGTGCAACTCAGAATGAATGTCTATACAATAACTTTCTATCCAAGGTGGAGCCAAAGAAAGTTGAAGATGCACTTAAAGATGCTGATTGGGTTACTGCAATGCAAGAAGAACTGAATGAATTTGAAAGGAATGAAGTCTGGAAACTGGTACCAAGACCAAAGAATAGATCAATTGTTGGTACAAAGTAGATTTTCAAGAACAAGACTGATTCTGATGGAATCATTATCAGAAACAAAGCTAGACTAGTTTCAAAGGGGTATTCTCAACAAGAGGGAATTGACTATGATGAAACTTTTGCTCCTGTTGCAAGACTAGAAGCCATCAGGATATTTCTTGCTTATGCAGCTCATAAGAAATTCAAGGTTTTCCAGATGGATGTTAAAAGTGCTTTCTTAAATGGTGAACTGGAGGAAGAAGTTTATGTTGAACAACCTCCTGGTTTCATTGATCCTAAATATCCAGATCATGTCTACAGACTGGATAAGGCACTTTATGGACTAAAGCAAGCTCCAAGAGCATGGTATGAAACCTTAGCTCAATTCTTACTGGAAAGTGGATTCAAAAGAGGTGCTATTGATAAAACTCTATTCTATTTGAATCATGTTAAGGATTTGCTGTTAGTTCAGATTTATGTTGATGATATCATTTTTGGGTCAACAAACAATAAGCTATGTGAAAAGTTTTCTAAGCTTATGCAGTCAAGATATCAAATGAGCATGATGGGAGAAATGAGTTACTTTCTTGGTCTTCAAGTTAAACAGACTGATGAAGGGATTTTTTATCAATCAGTCAAAATATACAAGGAATTTATTGACAAGGTTTAACATGCAAGATAGTTCTCCTGCTACAACTCCCATAGCTACAGCTACCAAACTTGATCCTGATCAAGGTGCTGAGGTAGATGTAACTCACTACAGAGGAATGATTGGCTCTTTATTGTATCTCACTGCAAGTAGACCAGATATCATGTTTGCAACCTGTCGGTGTGCAAGATTTCAAGCAAAACCAAGAGAACCCCATCTGATTGCAGTCAAAAGAATTTTCAGATATCTCAAAGGCACTCCTTCACTTGGCCTTTGGTATGCAAGGGAATCAGATTTTGGGTTGTGTGGTTATTCAGATGCTGATTTTGCAGGATGTAAAATAGACAGGAAAAGTACTTCAGGAAGCTGTCAGTTTTTGGGTGGAAGACTAGTTTCATGGTTCAGTAAAAAGCAAAAATCTATTTCCACTTCAACTGCAGAAGCTGAGTACATTGCTGCAGGAAGTTATTGTGCTCAGATAATGTGGATGAGAAATCAGTTGTTAGATTATGGCCTGTCATACTCAAAAATCCATATTTATTGTGATAACCAAAGTGCTATTGCAATGACAGGAAATCCAGTTCAGCATTCTCTTACTAAACACATCAGTATTAGATATCACTTTATAAGAGAACAGGTTCTGGAAGGAACAATTGAACTTCACTTTGTTCCTACTGATCAACAACTAGCTGATATATTCACCAAGCCACTGCCTGAAGTTACTTTCAATAAATTGGTGAATGAACTTGGAATGATGAACTTTGAGAATTTATGAGGAAAGTTACAGAGAGGAAATCCTGATAACTGTCACATCCTGATGGTTATTCAGAAAGGTATGTTTTCTTTGATCAAATCCTGATAGGATGCAATCCTGACAGGAAGTCAATTGGTAAAATCCTGATGCTCAGATTTTGAAGCTGGTATGAACACCAGAGGTTCTATGCTAATTTGTCATCAACACTCCTGTTAAACTCTGGAAAATAAGATTATTACTTAGTCTTTGATTAAGTTTTTAGTCTTAATTCCCAGTTTCTATTTCTATCAGAGTTTACTATTCATCATTTTATATATCAATAGCAGTGTTACTAACAAATTGTGCAGGGAAGTAAAGAAAGAACAAGTTGAGAAAATAGACAAATTTCATTAATTCTTGAAGAAACATTACAAATGAAATAGAAATTACATATTGTTTTCCTAGTCTATTTTTCTACTCGGGAACACGTGCCCTGCAAATAAGCATGAACGCTCCTGAGAAGCTTCACAGTCCATCAGGAATGGAAGATCTCTTGTTCCATCCTTAAAGGACAAGGAGAGGAGCAGATGCACTTGAAGGTGGCTCGTCCCCATGACCACCGGGACGCTTCCATGCCTCCAACTTGCAAGACATGCGAGCATCCAAGATCCTCTTTTTCCTCCTCTCAAGCTCTCGTACGAGCTCTTCATCCTCATCCTCTTCATCATCCTCATCGTCTTCATCCTCTTCATTGACAAAGATGAGGTTGTCAAGAGGATTCCAGTCAGGATTGGCCTGCTGGAAGTTATGCCAAAGAACATCGACCATTGCATTAACAAAAGCCTCATGTTCTTGAGGATCAGGAATAGGCTGAGGACCCTCTTGCTCTGCAATCTCTGCTAAAGCCTCATCCATCTCTTGCCAAATCATTTCAAGGTCTACATCAGGTAAGTTATTTTGATCGTTGGCAGCCATGGAGATTTTGGGAATATGAAAGGTTTGATATTTTCTGAAGAAGAGGGTTTTGTGTATTTGTTGGAAAATGATTATTATGATTAACAGTCTCTCTTTTATAGAGAATGTGTCTTAAGCATGCAGGTCATTTTTTCAATACCGAGGCGACTGTTCAGCTTCTCATAATTACTTTACCTCGTTAATTGGTAAGAATGGTTACGTGTTTATTATGCTATTTATTTCGTAATCATATCTTTAAAACAAAATGCATTTATCAGGATTGTCAAAAAAAAATTATTTTCATAAATAAAATTTTATTTTACTTAATATTAAAAAATTGCATTTTTCAATCCTGATAAGACAAATGGTTTCATAGGAAATGCTTTTATTCCTGATGAGGTTAGGTTTTTCTTACATCAGAAAATGCCTACTTATTATGGATTACTTTCTCACGCTATGGGGCAAGGCCAATCACACCTTGTTCCTAACCCAAGCATTCATCCTACACAGTCTAAACAGTCCATAACCACCTCTGTTAGGAATATGTTGTTCTTGATGATAAACATAAAACACTTAGTAGAATTTGTGTAAAGTCATTTTTGTAGCTGTCAACGAAATGGCATGCTTTGCAGTGTTTCGTTGACAGGAAGCTCATCAACGAAATGAGTGTTGTAGCAATTGCATTGTACAATACTTCACAGTATGATAGGCATTATGTTATATGTTTTAGATAGGTTTTCTAAGTCATGTTGACTAAGTACTAGATAGGCAAAATAGGTTGGTTAATTGTAAATATATTATGCCTTGTAATTTTGCCTAAGTGAAGACATGTCAACGGTATGAAGATTACTCTGTCAACGGTATGGAATTTACTCATCAACGAAACGAGGGAAACACCATCAACGAAACGAGGGAAACACCATCAACGGAATGAAGAATAAAGCTATCAACGAAACACATCTCCCTGCTATCAACGAATCATTATTGCTTTTCTATACAGTTGACAAAGTGATAGTGACAGTTTACTGAACAGATCTAAAGGAGATATGGAAGTGTACTTTGCATTGGAAGCCATCAAAATGGTTACTGGAAATAAGGAAACATTCCAATTTCCAATAAAGCTCTTGGGAATGATTATAATGAGCATGAAGACAAAAGCAAAGATCTCCAAGGACCATTGGACAAAAGGAATGAAAAGCAAGCTACTGATGGTTACTACTATTGTTCTTTAGTTTAGCCAATCGTAGAGTTGTAAACTTGGGCTTATATAACCAAGTGTAGCAGTTACTTTAGATGTAAGAGAAGAAAAACAAATAGTTTGTATTAGCTATCTTTGAGAGTAACCCTAAATCCTAACAAGTCAATGACGAGGCTCACAAGTTTTATCCTTATTCTACATGTAAGTATCTAAGCTCCAAACAAATTTTATGTTTAAACAAGACAATAAAGAAGCTCTAAATTGATTACTTGTTGAATAAGTCGGGAATAAAGCTTTACGTGATTTTCATTCATTTATTGAGAGTAACCCTAAATCCTAACAAGTCAATGACGAAGCTCACAAGTTTTATCCTTATTCTACATGTAAGTATCTAAGCTCCAAACAAATTTTATGTTTAAACAAGACAATAAAGAAGCTCTAAATGGATTACTTGTTGAATAAGTCGGGAATAAAGCTCTAAGTGGTTTGGATTGAGAGGAAACCCTAAAATCTAAAAAGTTGGTAATGTGTATATGAAATTAATTCCTTATTCAATAAGTAAATATCTAAGGGTAAATCAAGTTCATTTTTATTTAAAAAGTCAATAATGAAGCTCTAAATGAATTTCTTGTAAAATAAGTCAAGAATAAAGCTTTACGTGATTTTCATTCATTTATTGAGAGTAACCCTAAATCCTAAAAATTCAATGACGAGGCTCACAAGTTTTATCCTTATTCTACATGTAAGTATCTAAGCTCCAAACAAATTTTATGTTTAAACAAGATAATAAAGAAGTTCTAAATTGATTACTTATTGAATAAGTCGGGAATAAAGCTTTACGTGATTTTCATTCATTTATTGAGAGTAACCCTAAATCCTAACAAGTCAATGCCGAAGCTCACAAGTTTTATCCTTATTCTACATGTAAGTATCTAAGCTCCAAACAAATTTTATGTTTAAACAAGACAATAAAGAAGCTCTAAATGGATTACTTCTTGAATAAGTCGGGAATAAAGCTCTAAGTGGTTTGGATTGAGAGGAAACCCTAAAATCTAAAAAGTTGGTAATGTGTATATGAAATTAATTCCTTATTCAATAAGTAAATATCTAAGGGTAAATCAAGTTCATTTTTATTTAAAAAGTCAATAATGAAGCTCTAAATGAATTTCTTTTAAAATAAGTCAAGAATAAAGCTTTACGTGATTTTCATTCATTTATTGAGAGTAACCCTAAATCCTAAAAAGTCAATGACGAGGCTCACAAGTTTTATCCTTATTCTACATGTAAGTATCTAAGCTCCAAACAAATTTTATGTTTAAACAAGACAATTAAGAAGCTCTAAATGGATTACTTGTTGAATAAGTCGGGAATAAAGCTCTAAGTGGTTTGGATTGAGAGGAAACCCTAAAATCTAAAAAGTTGGTAATGTGTATATGAAATTAATTGCTTATTGAATAAGTAAATATCTAAGAGTAAATCAAGTTCATTTTTATTTAAAAAGTCAATAATGAAGCTCTAAATGAATTTCTTGTAAAATAAGTCAAGAATAAAGCTTTACGTGATTTTCATTCATTTATTGAGAGTAACCCTAAATCCTAACAAGTCAATGACGAGGCTCACAAGTTTTATCCTTATTCTACATGTTAGTATCTAAGCTCCAAACAAATTTTATGTTTAAACAAGACAATAAAGAAGCTCTAAATTGATTACTTGTTGAATAAGTCGGGAATAAAGCTCTAAGTGGTTTGGATTCAGAGGAAACCCTAAAATCTAAAAAGTTGGTAATGTGTATATGAAATTAATTGCTTATTCAATAAGTAAATATCTAAGGGTAAATCAAGTTCATTTTTATTTAAAAAGTCAATAATGAAGCTCTAAATGAATTACTTGTAAAATAAGTCAAGAATAAAGCTTTACGTGATTTTCATTCATTTATTGAGAGTAACCCTAAATCCTAACAAGTCAATGACGAGGCTTACAAGTTTTATCCTTATTCTACATATAAGTATCTAAGCTCCAAACAAATTTTATGTTTAAACAAGACAATAAAGAAGCTCTAAATTGATTACTTGTTGAATAAGTCGGGAATAAAGCTTTACGTGATTTTCATTCATTTATTGAGAGTAACCCTAAATCCTAACAAGTCAATGACGAGGCTCACAAGTTTTATCCTTATTCTACATGTAAGTATCTAAGCTCCAAACAAATTTTATGTTTAAACAAGACAATAAAGAAGCTCTAAATTGATTACTTGTTGAATAAGTCGGGAATAAAGCTTTACGTGATTTTCATTCATTTATTGAGAGTAACCCTAAATCCTAACAAGTCAATGACGAAGCTCACAAGTTTTATCCTTATTCTACATGTAAGTATCTAAGCTCCAAACAAATTTTATGTTTAAACAAGACAATAAAGAAGCTCTAAATGGATTACTTGTTGAATAAGTCGGGAATAAAGCTCTAAGTGGTTTGGATTGAGAGGAAACCCTAAAATCTAAAAAGTTGGTAATGTGTATATGAAATTAATTCCTTATTCAATAAGTAAATATCTAAGGGTAAATCAAGTTCATTTTTATTTAAAAAGTCAATAATGAAGCTCTAAATGAATTTCTTGTAAAATAAGTCAAGAATAAAGCTTTACGTGATTTTCATTCATTTATTGAGAGTAACCCTAAATCCTAAAAAGTCAATGACGAGGCTCACAAGTTTTATCCTTATTCTACATGTAAGTATCTAAGCTCCAAACAAATTTTATGTTTAAACAAGATAATAAAGAAGTTCTAAATTGATTACTTATTGAATAAGTCGGGAATAAAGCTTTACGTGATTTTCATTCATTTATTGAGAGTAACCCTAAATCCTAACAAGTCAATGCCGAAGCTCACAAGTTTTATCCTTATTCTACATGTAAGTATCTAAGCTCCAAACAAATTTTATGTTTAAACAAGACAATAAAGAAGCTCTAAATGGATTACTTCTTGAATAAGTCGGGAATAAAGCTCTAAGTGGTTTGGATTGAGAGGAAACCCTAAAATCTAAAAAGTTGGTAATGTGTATATGAAATTAATTCCTTATTCAATAAGTAAATATCTAAGGGTAAATCAAGTTCATTTTTATTTAAAAAGTCAATAATGAAGCTCTAAATGAATTTCTTGTAAAATAAGTCAAGAATAAAGCTTTACGTGATTTTCATTCATTTATTGAGAGTAACCCTAAATCCTAAAAAGTCAATGACGAGGCTCACAAGTTTTATCCTTATTCTACATGTAAGTATCTAAGCTCCAAACAAATTTTATGTTTAAACAAGACAATTAAGAAGCTCTAAATGGATTACTTGTTGAATAAGTCGGGAATAAAGCTCTAAGTGGTTTGGATTGAGAGGAAACCCTAAAATCTAAAAAGTTGGTAATGTGTATATGAAATTAATTGCTTATTGAATAAGTAAATATCTAAGAGTAAATCAAGTTCATTTTTATTTAAAAAGTCAATAATGAAGCTCTAAATGAATTTCTTGTAAAATAAGTCAAGAATAAAGCTTTACGTGATTTTCATTCATTTATTGAGAGTAACCCTAAATCCTAACAAGTCAATGACGAGGCTCACAAGTTTTATCCTTATTCTACATGTTAGTATCTAAGCTCCAAACAAATTTTATGTTTAAACAAGACAATAAAGAAGCTCTAAATTGATTACTTGTTGAATAAGTCGGGAATAAAGCTCTAAGTGGTTTGGATTCAGAGGAAACCCTAAAATCTAAAAAGTTGGTAATGTGTATATGAAATTAATTGCTTATTCAATAAGTAAATATCTAAGGGTAAATCAAGTTCATTTTTATTTAAAAAGTCAATAATGAAGCTCTAAATGAATTACTTGTAAAATAAGTCAAGAATAAAGCTTTACGTGATTTTCATTCATTTATTGAGAGTAACCCTAAATCCTAACAAGTCAATGACGAGGCTTACAAGTTTTATCCTTATTCTACATATAAGTATCTAAGCTCCAAACAAATTTTATGTTTAAACAAGACAATAAAGAAGCTCTAAATTGATTACTTGTTGAATAAGTCGGGAATAAAGCTTTACGTGATTTTCATTCATTTATTGAGAGTAACCCTAAATCCTAACAAGTCAATGACGAAGCTCACAAGTTTTATCCTTATTCTACATGTAAGTATCTAAGCTCCAAACAAATTTTATGTTAAAACAAGACAATAAAGAAGCTCTAAATGGATTACTTGTTGAATAAGTCGGGAATAAAGCTCTAAGTGGTTTGGATTCAGATGAAACCCTAAAATCTAAAAAGTTGGTAATGTGTATATGAAATTAATTTCTTATTCAATAAGTAAATATTCAAGGGTAAATCAAGTTCATTTTTATTTAAAAAGTCAATAATGAAGCTCTAAATGATTTTTTTGTAAAATAAGTCAAGAATAAAGCTTTACGTGATTTTCATTCATTTATTGAGAGTAACCCTAAATCCTAACAAGTCAATGACGAGGCTCACAAGTTTTATCCTTATTCTACATGTAAGTATCTAAGCTCCAGGCAAATTTTATGTTTAAACAAGACAATAAAGAAGCTCTAAATTGATTACTTGTTGAATAAGTCGGGAATAAAGCTTCACCTGATTTTCATTCATTTATTGAGAGTAACCCTAAATCCTAACAAGTCAATGACGAGGCTCACAAGTTTTATCCTTATTCTACATGTAAGTATCTAAGCTCCAAACAAATTTTATGTTTAAACAAGACAATAAAGAAGCTCTAAATTGATTACTTGTTGAATAAGTCGGGAATAAAGCTTTACGTGATTTTCATTCATTTATTGAGAGTAACCCTAAATCCTAACAAGTCAATGACGAAGCTCACAAGTTTTATCCTTATTCTACATGTAAGTATCTAAGCTCCAAACAAATTTTATGTTTAAACAAGACAATAAAGAAGCTCTAAATGGATTACTTGTTGAATAAGTCGTGAATAAAGCTCTAAGTGGTTTGGATTGAGAGGAAACCCTAAAATCTAAAAAGTTGGTAATGTGTATATGAAATTAATTCCTTATTCAATAAGTAAATATCTAAGGGTAAATCAAGTTCATTTTTATTTAAAAAGTCAATAATGAAGCTCCAAATGAATTTCTTGTAAAATAAGTCAAGAATAAAGCTTTACGTGATTTTCATTCATTTATTGAGAGTAACCCTAAATCCTAAAAAGTCAATGACGAGGCTCACAAGTTTTATCCTTATTCTACATGTAAGTATCTAAGCTCCAAACAAATTTTATGTTTAAACAAGACAATAAAGAAGCTCTAAATTGATTACTTGTTGAATAAGTCGGGAATAAAGCTTTACGTGATTTTCATTCATTTATTGAGAGTAACCCTAAATCCTAACAAGTCAATGACGAAGCTCACAAATTTTATCCTTATTCTACATGTAAGTATCTAAGCTCCAAACAAATTTTATGTTTAAACAAGACAATAAAGAAGCTCTAAATGGATTACTTGTTGAATAAGTCGGGAATAAAGCTCTCAGTGGTTTGGATTGAGAGGAAACCCTAAAATCTAAAAAGTTGGTAATGTGTATATGAAATTAATTGCTTATTCAATAAGTAAATATCTAAGGGTAAATCAAGTTCATTTTTATTTAAAAAGTCAATAATGAAGCTCTAAATGAATTTCTTGTAAAATAAGTCAAGAATAAAGCTTTACGTGATTTTCATTCATTTATTGAGAGTAACCCTAAATCCTAACAAGTCAATGACGAGGCTCACAAGTTTTATCCTTATTCTACATGTAAGTATCTAAGCTCCAAACAAATTTTATGTTTAAACAAGACAATAAAGAAGCTCTAAATTGATTACTTGTTGAATAAGTCGGGAATAAAGCTTTACGTGATTTTCATTCATTTATTGAGAGTAACCCTAAATCCTAACAAGTCAATGACGAAGCTCACAAGTTTTATCCTTATTCTACATGTAAGTATCTAAGCTCCAAACAAATTTTATGTTAAAACAAGACAATAAAGAAGCTCTAAATGGATTACTTGTTGAATAAGTCGGGAATAAAGCTCTAAGTGGTTTGGATTGAGAGAAAACCCTAAAATCTAAAAAGTTGGTAATGTGTATATGAAATTAATTCCTTATTCAATAAGTAAATATCTAAGGGTAAATCAAGTTCATTTTTATTTAAAAAGTCAATAATGAAGCTCTAAATGAATTTCTTGTCAAATAAGTCAAGAATAAAGCTTTACGTGATTTTCATTCATTTATTGAGAGTAACCCTAAATCCTAAAAAGTCAATGACGAGGCTCACAAGTTTTATCCTTATTCTACATGTAAGTATCTAAGCTCCAAACAATTTTTATGTTTAAACAAGACAATAAAGAAGCTCTAAATTGATTACTTGTTGAATAAGTCGGGAATAAAGCTTTACGTGATTTTCATTCATTTATTGAGAGTAACCCTAAATCCTAACAAGTCAATGACGAAGCTCGCAAGTTTTATCCTTATTCTACATGTAAGTATCTAAGCTCCAAACAAATTTTATGTTTAAACAAGACAATAAAGAAGCTCTAAATGGATTACTTGTTGAATAAGTCGTGAATAAAGCTCTAAGTGGTTTGGATTGAGAGGAAACCCTAAAATCTAAAAAGTTGGTAATGTGTATATGAAATTAATTCCTTATTCAATAAGTAAATATCCAAGGGTAAATCAAGTTCATTTTTATTTAAAAAGTCAATAATGAAGCTCTAAATGAATTTCTTGTAAAATAAGTCAAGAATAAAGCTTTACGTGATTTTCATTCATTTATTGAGAGTAACCCTAAATCCTAAAAAGTCAATGACGAGGCTCACAAGTTTTATCATTATTCTACATGTAAGTATCTAAGCTCCAAACAAATTTTATGTTTAAACAAGACAATAAAGAAGCTCTAAATTGATTACTTGTTGAATAAGTCGGGAATAAAGCTTTACGTGATTTTCATTCATTTATTGAGAGTAACCCTAAATCCTAACAAGTCAATGACGAAGCTCACAAATTTTATCCTTATTCTACATGTAAGTATCTAAGCTCCAAACAAATTTTATGTTTAAACAAGACAATAAAGAAGCTCTAAATGGATTACTTGTTGAATAAGTCGGGAATAAAGCTCTAAGTGGTTTGGATTCAGAGGAAACCCTAAAATCTAAAAAGTTGGTAATGTGTATATGAAATTAATTGCTTATTCAATAAGTAAATATCTAAGGGTAAATCAAGTTCATTTTTATTTAAAAAGTCAATAATGAAGCTCTAAATGAATTTCTTGTAAAATAAGTCAAGAATAAAGCTTTACGTGATTTTCATTCATTTATTGAGAGTAACCCTAAATCCTAACAAGTCAATGACGAGGCTCACAAGTTTTATCCTTATTCTACATGTAAGTATCTAAGCTCCAAACAAATTTTATGTTTAAACAAGACAATAAAGAAGCTCTAAATTGATTACTTGTTGAATAAGTCGGGAATAAAGCTTTACGTGATTTTCATTCATTTATTGAGAGTAACCCTAAATCCTAACAAGTCAATGACGAAGCTCACAAGTTTTATCCTTATTCTACATGTAAGTATCTAAGCTCCAAACAAATTTTATGTTAAAACAAGACAATAAAGAAGCTCTAAATGGATTACTTGTTGAATAAGTCGGGAATAAAGCTCTAAGTGGTTTGGATTGAGAGAAAACCTTAAAATCTAAAAAGTTGGTAATGTGTATATGAAATTAATTCCTTATTCAATAAGTAAATATCTAAGGGTAAATCAAGTTCATTTTTATTTAAAAAGTCAATAATGAAGCTCTAAATGAATTTCTTGTCAAATAAGTCAAGAATAAAGCTTTACGTGATTTTCATTCATTTATTGAGAGTAACCCTAAATCCTAACAAGTCAATGACGAGGCTCACAAGTTTTATCCTTATTCTACATGTAAGTATCTAAGCTCCAAACAAATTTTATGTTTAAACAAGACAATAAAGAAGCTCTAAATTGATTACTTGTTGAATAAGTCGGGAATAAAGCTTTAAGTGATTTTCATTCATTTATTGAGAGTAACCCTAAATCCTAACAAGTCAATGACGAAGCTCGCAAATTTTATCCTTATTCTACATGTAAGTATCTAAGCTCCAAACAAATTTTATGTTTAAACAAGACAATAAAGAAGCTCTAAATGGATTACTTGTTGAATAAGTCGGGAATAAAGCTCTAAGTGGTTTGGATTGAGAGGAAACCCTAAAATCTAAAAAGTTGGTAATGTGTATATGAAACTAATTGCTTATTCAATAAGTAAATATCTAAGGGTAAATCAAGTTCATTTTTATTTAAAAAGTCAATAATGAAGCTCTAAATGAATTTCTTGTAAAATAAGTCAAGAATAAAGCTTTACGTGATTTTCATTCATTTATTGAGAGTAACCCTAAATCCTAACAAGTCAATGACGAGGCTCACAAGTTTTATCCTTATTCTACATGTAAGTATCTAAGCTCCAAACAAATTTTATGTTTAAACAAGACAATAAAGAAGCTCTAAATTGATTACTTGTTGAATAAGTCGGGAATAAAGCTTTACGTGATTTTCATTCATTTATTGAGAGTAACCCTAAATCCTAACAAGTCAATGACGAAGCTCACAAGTTTTATCCTTATTCTACATGTAAGTATCTAAGCTCCAAACAAATTTTATGTTAAAACAAGACAATAAAGAAGCTCTAAATGGATTACTTGTTGAATAAGTCGGAAATAAAGCTCTAAGTGGTTTGGATTGAGAGGAAACCCTAAAATCTAAAAAGTTGGTAATGTGTATATGAAATTAATTGCTTATTCAATAAGTAAATATCTAAGGGTAAATCAAGTTCATTTTTATTTAAAAAGTCAATAATGAAGCTCTAAATGAATTTCTTGTAAAATAAGTCAAGAATAAAGCTTTACGTGATTTTCATTCATTTATTCAGAGTAACCCTAAATCCTAACAAGTCAATGACGAGGCTCACAAGTTTTATCCTTATTCTACATGTAAGTATCTAAGCTCCAAACAAATTTTATGTTTAAACAAGACAATAAAGAAGCTCTAAATTGATTACTTGTTGAATAAGTCGGGAATAAAGCTTTACGTGATTTTCATTCATTTATTGAGAGTAACCCTAAATCCTAACAAGTCAATGACGAAGCTCACAAGTTTTATCCTTATTCTACATGTAAGTATCTAAGCTCCAAACAAATTTTATGTTAAAACAAGACAATAAAGAAGCTCTAAATGGATTACTTGTTGAATAAGTCGGGAATAAAGCTCTAAGTGGTTTGGATTGAGAGAAAACCCTAAAATCTAAAAAGTTGGTAATGTGTATATGAAATTAATTCCTTATTCAATAAGTAAATATCTAAGGGTAAATCAAGTTCATTTTTATTTAAAAAGTCAATAATGAAGCTCTAAATGAATTTCTTGTCAAATAAGTCAAGAATAAAGCTTTACGTGATTTTCATTCATTTATTGAGAGTAACCCTAAATCCTAAAAAGTCAATGACGAGGCTCACAAGTTTTATCCTTATTCTACATGTAAGTATCTAAGCTCCAAACAAATTTTATGTTTAAACAAGACAATAAAGAAGCTCTAAATTGATTACTTGTTGAATAAGTCGGGAATAAAGCTTTACGTGATTTTCATTCATTTATTGAGAGTAACCCTAAATCCTAACAAGTCAATGACGAAGCTCGCAAATTTTATCCTTATTCTACATGTAAGTATCTAAGCTCCAAACAAATTTTATGTTTAAACAAGACAATAAAGAAGCTCTAAATGGATTACTTGTTGAATAAGTCGGGAATAAAGCTCTAAGTGGTTTGGATTGAGAGAAAACCCTAAAATCTAAAAAGTTGGTAATGTGTATATGAAATTAATTCCTTATTCAATAAGTAAATATCTAAGGGTAAATAAAGTTCATTTTTATTTAAAAAGTCAATAATGAAGCTCTAAATGAATTTCTTGTCAAATAAGTCAAGAATAAAGCTTTACGTGATTTTCATTCATTTATTGAGAGTAACCCTAAATCCTAAAAAGTCAATGACGAGGCTCACAAGTTTTATCCTTATTCTACATGTAAGTATCTAAGCTCCAAACAAATTTTATGTTTAAACAAGACAATAAAGAAGCTCTAAATTGATTACTTGTTGAATAAGTCGGGAATAAAGCTTTACGTGATTTTCATTCATTTATTGAGAGTAACCCTAAATCCTAACAAGTCAATGACGAAGCTCGCAAATTTTATCCTTATTCTACATGTAAGTATCTAAGCTCCAAACAAATTTTATGTTTAAACAAGACAATAAAGAAGCTCTAAATGGATTACTTGTTGAATAAGTCGGGAATAAAGCTCTAAGTGGTTTGGATTGAGAGGAAACCCTAAAATCTAAAAAGTTGGTAATGTGTATATGAAATTAATTGCTTATTCAATAAGTAAATATCTAAGGGTAAATCAAGTTCATTTTTATTTAAAAAGTCAATAATGAAGCTCTAAATGAATTTCTTGTAAAATAAGTCAAGAATAAAGCTTTACGTGATTTTCATTCATTTATTGAGAGTAACCCTAAATCCTAAAAAGTCAATGACGAGGCTCACAAGTTTTATCATTATTCTACATGTAAGTATCTAAGCTCCAAACAAATTTTATGTTTAAACAAGACAATAAAGAAGCTCTAAATTGATTACTTGTTGAATAAGTCGGGAATAAAGCTTTACGTGATTTTCATTCATTTATTGAGAGTAACCCTAAATCCTAACAAGTCAATGACGAAGCTCACAAATTTTATCCTTATTCTACATGTAAGTATCTAAGCTCCAAACAAATTTTATGTTTAAACAAGACAATAAAGAAGCTCTAAATGGATTACTTGTTGAATAAGTCGGGAATAAAGCTCTAAGTGGTTTGGATTGAGAGGAAACCCTAAAATCTAAAAAGTTGGTAATGTGTATATGAAATTAATTGCTTATTCAATAAGTAAATATCTAAGGGTAAATCAAGTTCATTTTTATTTAAAAAGTCAATAATGAAGCTCTAAATGAATTTCTTGTAAAATAAGTCAAGAATAAAGCTTTACGTGATTTTCATTCATTTATTGAGAGTAACCCTAAATCATAACAAGTCAATGACGAGGCTCACAAGTTTTATCCTTATTCTACATGTAAGTATCTAAGCTCCAAACAAATTTTATGTTTAAACAAGACAATAAAGAAGCTCTAAATTGATTACTTGTTGAATAAGTCGGGAATAAAGCTTTACGTGATTTTCATTCATTTATTGAGAGTAACCCTAAATCCTAACAAGTCAATGACGAAGCTCACAAGTTTTATCCTTATTCTACATGTAAGTATCTAAGCTCCAAACAAATTTTATGTTAAAACAAGACAATAAAGAAGCTCTAAATGGATTACTTGTTGAATAAGTCGGGAATAAAGCTCTAAGTGGTTTGGATTGAGAGAAAACCCTAAAATCTAAAAAGTTGGTAATGTGTATATGAAATTAATTCCTTATTCAATAAGTAAATATCTAAGGGTAAATCAAGTTCATTTTTATTTAAAAAGTCAATAATGAAGCTCTAAATGAATTTCTTGTCAAATAAGTCAAGAATAAAGCTTTACGTGATTTTCATTCATTTATTGAGAGTAACCCTAAATCCTAAAAAGTCAATGACGAGGCTCACAAGTTTTATCCTTATTCTACATGTAAGTATCTAAGCTGCAAACAATTTTTATGTTTAAACAAGACAATAAAGAAGCTCTAAATTGATTACTTGTTGAATAAGTCGGGAATAAAGCTTTAAGTGATTTTCATTCATTTATTGAGAGTAACCCTAAATCCTAACAAGTCAATGACGAAGCTCGCAAATTTTATCCTTATTCTACATGTAAGTATCTAAGCTCCAAACAAATTTTATGTTTAAACAAGACAATAAAGAAGCTCTAAATGGATTACTTGTTGAATAAGTCGGGAATAAAGCTCTAAGTGGTTTGGATTGAGAGGAAACCCTAAAATCTAAAAAGTTGGTAATGTGTATATGAAACTAATTGCTTATTCAATAAGTAAATATCTAAGGGTAAATCAAGTTCATTTTTATTTAAAAAGTCAATAATGAAGCTCTAAATGAATTTCTTGTAAAATAAGTCAAGAATAAAGCTTTACGTGATTTTCATTCATTTATTGAGAGTAACCCTAAATCCTAACAAGTCAATGACGAGGCTCACAAGTTTTATCCTTATTCTACATGTAAGTATCTAAGCTCCAAACAAATTTTATGTTTAAACAAGACAATAAAGAAGCTCTAAATTGATTACTTGTTGAATAAGTCGGGAATAAAGCTTTACGTGATTTTCATTCATTTATTGAGAGTAACCCTAAATCCTAACAAGTCAATGACGAAGCTCACAAGTTTTATCCTTATTCTACATGTAAGTATCTAAGCTCCAAACAAATTTTATGTTAAAACAAGACAATAAAGAAGCTCTAAATGGATTACTTGTTGAATAAGTCGGGAATAAAGCTCTAAGTGGTTTGGATTGAGAGGAAACCCTAAAATCTAAAAAGTTGGTAATGTGTATATGAAATTAATTGCTTATTCAATAAGTAAATATCTAAGGGTAAATCAAGTTCATTTTTATTTAAAAAGTCAATAATGAAGCTCTAAATGAATTTCTTGTAAAATAAGTCAAGAATAAAGCTTTACGTGATTTTCATTCATTTATTCAGAGTAACCCTAAATCCTAACAAGTCAATGACGAGGCTCACAAGTTTTATCCTTATTCTACATGTAAGTATCTAAGCTCCAAACAAATTTTATGTTTAAACAAGACAATAAAGAAGCTCTAAATTGATTACTTGTTGAATAAGTCGGGAATAAAGCTTTACGTGATTTTCATTCATTTATTGAGAGTAACCCTAAATCCTAACAAGTCAATGACGAAGCTCACAAGTTTTATCCTTATTCTACATGTAAGTATCTAAGCTCCAAATAAATTTTATGTTAAAACAAGACAATAAAGAAGCTCTAAATGGATTACTTGTTGAATAAGTCGGGAATAAAGCTCTAAGTGGTTTGGATTGAGAGAAAACCCTAAAATCTAAAAAGTTGGTAATGTGTATATGAAATTAATTCCTTATTCAATAAGTAAATATCTAAGGGTAAATCAAGTTCATTTTTATTTAAAAAGTCAATAATGAAGCTCTAAATGAATTTCTTGTCAAATAAGTCAAGAATAAAGCTTTACGTGATTTTCATTCATTTATTGAGAGTAACCCTAAATCCTAAAAAGTCAATGACGAGGCTCACAAGTTTTATCCTTATTCTACATGTAAGTATCTAAGCTCCAAACAAATTTTATGTTTAAACAAGACAATAAAGAAGCTCTAAATTGATTACTTGTTGAATAAGTCGGGAATAAAGCTTTACGTGATTTTCATTCATTTATTGAGAGTAACCCTAAATCCTAACAAGTCAATGACGAAGCTCGCAAATTTTATCCTTATTCTACATGTAAGTATCTAAGCTCCAAACAAATTTTATGTTTAAACAAGACAATAAAGAAGCTCTAAATGGATTACTTGTTGAATAAGTCGGGAATAAAGCTCTAAGTGGTTTGGATTGAGAGGAAACCCTAAAATCTAAAAAGTTGGTAATGTGTATATGAAATTAATTGCTTATTCAATAAGTAAATATCTAAGGGTAAATCAAGTTCATTTTTATTTAAAAAGTCAATAATGAAGCTCTAAATGAATTTCTTGTAAAATAAGTCAAGAATAAAGCTTTACGTGATTTTCATTCATTTATTGAGAGTAACCCTAAATCATAACAAGTCAATGACGAGGCTCACAAGTTTTATCCTTATTCTACATGTAAGTATCTAAGCTCCAAACAAATTTTATGTTTAAACAAGACAATAAAGAAGCTCTAAATTGATTACTTGTTGAATAAGTCGGGAATAAAGCTTTACGTGATTTTCATTCATTTATTGAGAGTAACCCTAAATCCTAACAAGTCAATGACGAAGCTCACAAGTTTTATCCTTATTCTACATGTAAGTATCTAAGCTCCAAACAAATTTTATGTTAAAACAAGACAATAAAGAAGCTCTAAATGGATTACTTGTTGAATAAGTCGGGAATAAAGCTCTAAGTGGTTTGGATTGAGAGAAAACCCTAAAATCTAAAAAGTTGGTAATGTGTATATGAAATTAATTCCTTATTCAATAAGTAAATATCTAAGGGTAAATCAAGTTCATTTTTATTTAAAAAGTCAATAATGAAGCTCTAAATGAATTTCTTGTCAAATAAGTCAAGAATAAAGCTTTACGTGATTTTCATTCATTTATTGAGAGTAACCCTAAATCCTAAAAAGTCAATGACGAGGCTCACAAGTTTTATCCTTATTCTACATGTAAGTATCTAAGCTGCAAACAATTTTTATGTTTAAACAAGACAATAAAGAAGCTCTAAATTGATTACTTGTTGAATAAGTCGGGAATAAAGCTTTAAGTGATTTTCATTCATTTATTGAGAGTAACCCTAAATCCTAACAAGTCAATGACGAAGCTCGCAAATTTTATCCTTATTCTACATGTAAGTATCTAAGCTCCAAACAAATTTTATGTTTAAACAAGACAATAAAGAAGCTCTAAATGGATTACTTGTTGAATAAGTCGGGAATAAAGCTCTAAGTGGTTTGGATTGAGAGGAAACCCTAAAATCTAAAAAGTTGGTAATGTGTATATGAAACTAATTGCTTATTCAATAAGTAAATATCTAAGGGTAAATCAAGTTCATTTTTATTTAAAAAGTCAATAATGAAGCTCTAAATGAATTTCTTGTAAAATAAGTCAAGAATAAAGCTTTACGTGATTTTCATTCATTTATTGAGAGTAACCCTAAATCCTAACAAGTCAATGACGAGGCTCACAAGTTTTATCCTTATTCTACATGTAAGTATCTAAGCTCCAAACAAATTTTATGTTTAAACAAGACAATAAAGAAGCTCTAAATTGATTACTTGTTGAATAAGTCGGGAATAAAGCTTTACGTGATTTTCATTCATTTATTGAGAGTAACCCTAAATCCTAACAAGTCAATGACGAAGCTCACAAGTTTTATCCTTATTCTACATGTAAGTATCTAAGCTCCAAACAAATTTTATGTTAAAACAAGACAATAAAGAAGCTCTAAATGGATTACTTGTTGAATAAGTCGGGAATAAAGCTCTAAGTGGTTTGGATTGAGAGAAAACCCTAAAATCTAAAAAGTTGGTAATGTGTATATGAAATTAATTGCTTATTCAATAAGTAAATATCTAAGGGTAAATCAAGTTCATTTTTATTTAAAAAGTCAATAATGAAGCTCTAAATGAATTTCTTGTAAAATAAGTCAAGAATAAAGCTTTACGTGATTTTCATTCATTTATTCAGAGTAACCCTAAATCCTAACAAGTCAATGACGAGGCTCACAAGTTTTATCCTTATTCTACATGTAAGTATCTAAGCTCCAAACAAATTTTATGTTTAAACAAGACAATAAAGAAGCTCTAAATTGATTACTTGTTGAATAAGTCGGGAATAAAGCTTTACGTGATTTTCATTCATTTATTGAGAGTAACCCTAAATCCTAACAAGTCAATGACGAAGCTCACAAGTTTTATCCTTATTCTACATGTAAGTATCTAAGCTCCAAATAAATTTTATGTTAAAACAAGACAATAAAGAAGCTCTAAATGGATTACTTGTTGAATAAGTCGGGAATAAAGCTCTAAGTGGTTTGGATTGAGAGAAAACCCTAAAATCTAAAAAGTTGGTAATGTGTATATGAAATTAATTCCTTATTCAATAAGTAAATATCTAAGGGTAAATCAAGTTCATTTTTATTTAAAAAGTCAATAATGAAGCTCTAAATGAATTTCTTGTCAAATAAGTCAAGAATAAAGCTTTACGTGATTTTCATTCATTTATTGAGAGTAACCCTAAATCCTAAAAAGTCAATGACGAGGCTCACAAGTTTTATCCTTATTCTACATGTAAGTATCTAAGCTCCAAACAAATTTTATGTTTAAACAAGACAATAAAGAAGCTCTAAATTGATTACTTGTTGAATAAGTCGGGAATAAAGCTTTACGTGATTTTCATTCATTTATTGAGAGTAACCCTAAATCCTAACAAGTCAATGACGAAGCTCGCAAATTTTATCCTTATTCTACATGTAAGTATCTAAGCTCCAAACAAATTTTATGTTTAAACAAGACAATAAAGAAGCTCTAAATGGATTACTTGTTGAATAAGTCGGGAATAAAGCTCTAAGTGGTTTGGATTGAGAGGAAACCCTAAAATCTAAAATGTTGGTAATGTGTATATGAAATTAATTGCTTATTCAATAAGTAAATATCTAAGGGTAAATCAAGTTCATTTTTATTTAAAAAGTCAATAATGAAGCTCTAAATGAATTTCTTGTAAAATAAGTCAAGAATAAAGCTTTACGTGATTTTCATTCATTTATTCAGAGTAACCCTAAATCCTAACAAGTCAATGACGAGGCTCACAAGTTTTATCCTTATTCTACATGTAAGTATCTAAGCTCCAAACAAATTTTATGTTTAAACAAGACAATAAAGAAGCTCTAAATTGATTACTTGTTGAATAAGTCGGGAATAAAGCTTTACGTGATTTTCATTCATTTATTGAGAGTAACCCTAAATCCTAACAAGTCAATGACGAAGCTCACAAGTTTTATCCTTATTCTACATGTAAGTATCTAAGCTCCAAATAAATTTTATGTTAAAACAAGACAATAAAGAAGCTCTAAATGGATTACTTGTTGAATAAGTCGGGAATAAAGCTCTAAGTGGTTTGGATTGAGAGAAAACCCTAAAATCTAAAAAGTTGGTAATGTGTATATGAAATTAATTCCTTATTCAATAAGTAAATATCTAAGGGTAAATCAAGTTCATTTTTATTTAAAAAGTCAATAATGAAGCTCTAAATGAATTTCTTGTCAAATAAGTCAAGAATAAAGCTTTACGTGATTTTCATTCATTTATTGAGAGTAACCCTAAATCCTAAAAAGTCAATGACGAGGCTCACAAGTTTTATCCTTATTCTACATGTAAGTATCTAAGCTCCAAACAAATTTTATGTTTAAACAAGACAATAAAGAAGCTCTAAATTGATTACTTGTTGAATAAGTCGGGAATAAAGCTTTACGTGATTTTCATTCATTTATTGAGAGTAACCCTAAATCCTAACAAGTCAATGACGAAGCTCGCAAATTTTATCCTTATTCTACATGTAAGTATCTAAGCTCCAAACAAATTTTATGTTTAAACAAGACAATAAAGAAGCTCTAAATGGATTACTTGTTGAATAAGTCGGGAATAAAGCTCTAAGTGGTTTGGATTGAGAGGAAACCCTAAAATCTAAAAAGTTGGTAATGTGTATATGAAATTAATTGCTTATTCAATAAGTAAATATCTAAGGGTAAATCAAGTTCATTTTTATTTAAAAAGTCAATAATGAAGCTCTAAATGAATTTCTTGTAAAATAAGTCAAGAATAAAGCTTTACGTGATTTTCATTCATTTATTGAGAGTAACCCTAAATCATAACAAGTCAATGACGAGGCTCACAAGTTTTATCCTTATTCTACATGTAAGTATCTAAGCTCCAAACAAATTTTATGTTTAAACAAGACAATAAAGAAGCTCTAAATTGATTACTTGTTGAATAAGTCGGGAATAAAGCTTTACGTGATTTTCATTCATTTATTGAGAGTAACCCTAAATCCTAACAAGTCAATGACGAAGCTCACAAGTTTTATCCTTATTCTACATGTAAGTATCTAAGCTCCAAACAAATTTTATGTTAAAACAAGACAATAAAGAAGCTCTAAATGGATTACTTGTTGAATAAGTCGGGAATAAAGCTCTAAGTGGTTTGGATTGAGAGAAAACCCTAAAATCTAAAAAGTTGGTAATGTGTATATGAAATTAATTCCTTATTCAATAAGTAAATATCTAAGGGTAAATCAAGTTCATTTTTATTTAAAAAGTCAATAATGAAGCTCTAAATGAATTTCTTGTCAAATAAGTCAAGAATAAAGCTTTACGTGATTTTCATTCATTTATTGAGAGTAACCCTAAATCCTAAAAAGTCAATGACGAGGCTCACAAGTTTTATCCTTATTCTACATGTAAGTATCTAAGCTGCAAACAATTTTTATGTTTAAACAAGACAATAAAGAAGCTCTAAATTGATTACTTGTTGAATAAGTCGGGAATAAAGCTTTAAGTGATTTTCATTCATTTATTGAGAGTAACCCTAAATCCTAACAAGTCAATGACGAAGCTCGCAAATTTTATCCTTATTCTACATGTAAGTATCTAAGCTCCAAACAAATTTTATGTTTAAACAAGACAATAAAGAAGCTCTAAATGGATTACTTGTTGAATAAGTCGGGAATAAAGCTCTAAGTGGTTTGGATTGAGAGGAAACCCTAAAATCTAAAAAGTTGGTAATGTGTATATGAAACTAATTGCTTATTCAATAAGTAAATATCTAAGGGTAAATCAAGTTCATTTTTATTTAAAAAGTCAATAATGAAGCTCTAAATGAATTTCTTGTAAAATAAGTCAAGAATAAAGCTTTACGTGATTTTCATTCATTTATTGAGAGTAACCCTAAATCCTAACAAGTCAATGACGAGGCTCACAAGTTTTATCCTTATTCTACATGTAAGTATCTAAGCTCCAAACAAATTTTATGTTTAAACAAGACAATAAAGAAGCTCTAAATTGATTACTTGTTGAATAAGTCGGGAATAAAGCTTTACGTGATTTTCATTCATTTATTGAGAGTAACCCTAAATCCTAACAAGTCAATGACGAAGCTCACAAGTTTTATCCTTATTCTACATGTAAGTATCTAAGCTCCAAACAAATTTTATGTTAAAACAAGACAATAAAGAAGCTCTAAATGGATTACTTGTTGAATAAGTCGGGAATAAAGCTCTAAGTGGTTTGGATTGAGAGAAAACCCTAAAATCTAAAAAGTTGGTAATGTGTATATGAAATTAATTGCTTATTCAATAAGTAAATATCTAAGGGTAAATCAAGTTCATTTTTATTTAAAAAGTCAATAATGAAGCTCTAAATGAATTTCTTGTAAAATAAGTCAAGAATAAAGCTTTACGTGATTTTCATTCATTTATTCAGAGTAACCCTAAATCCTAACAAGTCAATGACGAGGCTCACAAGTTTTATCCTTATTCTACATGTAAGTATCTAAGCTCCAAACAAATTTTATGTTTAAACAAGACAATAAAGAAGCTCTAAATTGATTACTTGTTGAATAAGTCGGGAATAAAGCTTTACGTGATTTTCATTCATTTATTGAGAGTAACCCTAAATCCTAACAAGTCAATGACGAAGCTCACAAGTTTTATCCTTATTCTACATGTAAGTATCTAAGCTCCAAATAAATTTTATGTTAAAACAAGACAATAAAGAAGCTCTAAATGGATTACTTGTTGAATAAGTCGGGAATAAAGCTCTAAGTGGTTTGGATTGAGAGAAAACCCTAAAATCTAAAAAGTTGGTAATGTGTATATGAAATTAATTCCTTATTCAATAAGTAAATATCTAAGGGTAAATCAAGTTCATTTTTATTTAAAAAGTCAATAATGAAGCTCTAAATGAATTTCTTGTCAAATAAGTCAAGAATAAAGCTTTACGTGATTTTCATTCATTTATTGAGAGTAACCCTAAATCCTAAAAAGTCAATGACGAGGCTCACAAGTTTTATCCTTATTCTACATGTAAGTATCTAAGCTCCAAACAAATTTTATGTTTAAACAAGACAATAAAGAAGCTCTAAATTGATTACTTGTTGAATAAGTCGGGAATAAAGCTTTACGTGATTTTCATTCATTTATTGAGAGTAACCCTAAATCCTAACAAGTCAATGACGAAGCTCGCAAATTTTATCCTTATTCTACATGTAAGTATCTAAGCTCCAAACAAATTTTATGTTTAAACAAGACAATAAAGAAGCTCTAAATGGATTACTTGTTGAATAAGTCGGGAATAAAGCTCTAAGTGGTTTGGATTGAGAGGAAACCCTAAAATCTAAAATGTTGGTAATGTGTATATGAAATTAATTGCTTATTCAATAAGTAAATATCTAAGGGTAAATCAAGTTCATTTTTATTTAAAAAGTCAATAATGAAGCTCTAAATGAATTTCTTGTAAAATAAGTCAAGAATAAAGCTTTACGTGAATTTCATTCATTTATTGAGAGTAACCCTAAATCCTAACAAGTCAATGACGAGGCTCACAAGTTTTATCCTTATTCTACATGTAAGTATCTAAGCTCCAAACAAATTTTATGTTTAAACAAGACAATAAAGAAGCTCTAAATTGATTACTTGTTGAATAAGTCGGGAATAAAGCTTTACGTGATTTTCATTCATTTATTGAGAGTAACCCTAAATCCTAACAAGTCAATGACGAAGCTCACAAGTTTTATCCTTATTCTACATGTAAGTATCTAAGCTCCAAACAAATTTTATGTTAAAACAAGACAATAAAGAAGCTCTAAATGGATTACTTGTTGAATAAGTCGGGAATAAAGCTCTAAGTGGTTTGGATTCAGAGAAAACCCTAAAATCTAAAAAGTTGGTAATGTGTATATGAAATTAATTGCTTATTCAATAAGTAAATATCTAAGGGTAAATCAAGTTCATTTTTATTTAAAAAGTCAATAATGAAGCTCTAAATGAATTTCTTGTAAAATAAGTCAAGAATAAAGATTTACGTGATTTTCAATCATTTATTGAGAGTAACCCTAAATCCTAACAAGTCAATGACGAGGCTCACGAGTTTTATCCTTATTCTACATGTAAGTATCTAAGCTCCAGGCAAATTTTATGTTTAAACAAGACAATAAAGAAGCTCTAAATTGATTACTTGTTGAATAAGTCGGGAATAAAGCTTGACCTGATTTTCATTCATTTATTGAGAGTAACCATAAATCCTAACAAGTCAATGACAAGGCTCACAAGTTTTATCCTTATTCTACATGTAAGTATCTAAGCTCCAAACAAATTTTATGTTTAAACAAGACAATAAAGAAGCTCTAAATTGATTACTTGTTGAATAAGTCGGGAATAAAGCTTTACGTGATTTTCATTCATTTATTGAGAGTAACCCTAAATCCTAACAAGTCAATGACGAAGCTCACAAGTTTTATCCTTATTCTACATGTAAGTATCTAAGATCCAAACAAATTTTATGTTTAAACAAGACAATAAAGAAGCTCTAAATTGATTACTTGTTGAATAAGTCGGGAATAAAGCTTTACGTGATTTTCATTCATTTATTGAGAGTAACCCTAAATCCTAACAAGTCAATGACGAAGCTCACAAGTTTTATCCTTATTCTACATGTAAGTATCTAAGCTCCAAACAAATTTTATGTTAAAACAAGACAATAAAGAAGCTCTAAATGGATTACTTGTTGAATAAATCGGAAATAAAGCTCTAAGTGGTTTGGATTGAGAGGAAACCCTAAAATCTAAAAAGTTGGTAATGTGTATATGAAATTAATTGCTTATTCAATAAGTAAATATTCAAGGGTAAATGAAGTTCATTTTTATTTAAAAAGTCAATAATGAAGCTCTAAATGAATTTCTTGTAAAATAAGTCAAGAATAAAGATTTACGTGATTTTCATTCATTTATTGAGAGTAACCCTAAATCCTAACAAGTCAATGACGAGGCTCACGAGTTTTATCCTTATTCTACATGTAAGTATCTAAGCTCCAGGCAAATTTTATGTTTAAACAAGACAATAAAGAAGCTCTAAATTGATTACTTGTTGAATAAGTCGGGAATAAAGCTTCACCTGATTTTCATTCATTTATTGAGAGTAACCATAAATCCTAACAAGTCAATGACAAGGCTCACAAGTTTTATCCTTATTCTACATGTAAGTATCTAAGCTCCAAACAAATTTTATGTTTAAACAAGACAATAAAGAAGCTCTAAATTGATTACTTGTTGAATAAGTCGGGAATAAAGCTTTACGTGATTTTCATTCATTTATTGAGAGTAACCCTAAATCCTAACAAGTCAATGACGAAGCTCACAAGTTTTATCCTTATTCTACATGTAAGTATCTAAGCTCCAAACAAATTTTATGTTTAAACAAGACAATAAAGAAGCTCTGAATGGATTACTTGTTGAATAAGTCGGGAATAAAGCTCTAAGTGGTTTGGATTGAGAGGAAACCCTAAAATCTAAAAAGTTGGTAATGTGTATATGAAATTAATTGCTTATTCAATAAGTAAATATCTAAGGGTAAATCAAGTTCATTTTTATTTAAAAAGTCAATAATGAAGCTCTAAATGAATTTCTTGTAAAATAAGTCAAGAATAAAGCTTTACGTGATTTTCATTCATTTATTGAGAGTAACCCTAAATCCTAACAAGTCAATGACGAGGCTCACGAGTTTTATCCTTATTCTACATGTAAGTATCTAAGCTCCAGGCAAATTTTATGTTTAAACAAGACAATAAAGAAGCTCTAAATTGATTACTTGTTTAATAAGTCGGGAATAAAGCTTCACCTGATTTTCATTCATTTATTGAGAGTAACCCTAAATCCTAACAAGTCAATGACGAGGCTCACAAGTTTTATCCTTATTCTACATGTAAGTATCTAAGCTCCAAACAAATTTTATGTTTAAACAAGACAATAAAGAAGCTCTAAATTGATTACTTGTTGAATAAGTCGGGAATAAAGCTTTACGTGATTTTCATTCATTTATTGAGAGTAACCCTAAATCCTAACAAGTCAATGACGAAGCTCACAAGTTTTATCCTTATTCTACATGTAAGTATCTAAGCTCCAAACAAATTTTATGTTTAAACAAGACAATAAAGAAGCTCTAAATGGATTACTTGTTGAATAAGTCGGGAATAAAGCTCTAAGTGGCTTGGATTGAGAGGAAACCCTAAAATCTAAAAAGTTGGTAATGTGTATATGAAATTAATTCCTTATTCAATAAGTAAATATCTAAGGGTAAATCAAGTTCATTTTTATTTAAAAAGTCAATAATGAAGCTCTAAATGAATTTCTTGTAAAATAATTCAAGAATAAAGCTTTACGTGATTTTCATTCATTTATTGAGAGTAACCCTAAATCCTAAAAAGTCAATGACGAGGCTCACAAGTTTTATCCTTATTCTACATGTAAGTATCTATGCTCCAAACAAATTTTATGTTTAAACAAGATAATAAAGAAGTTCTAAATTGATTACTTGTTCAATAAGTCGGGAATAAAGCTTTACGTGATTTTCATTCATTTATTGAGAGTAACCCTAAATCCTAAAAAGTCAATGCCGAAGCTCACAAGTTTTATCCTTATTCTACATGTAAGTATCTAAGCTCCAAACAAATTTTATGTTTAAACAAGACAATAAAGAAGCTCTAAATTGATTACTTGTTGAATAAGTCGGGAATAAAGCTTTACGTGATTTTCATTCATTTATTGAGAGTAACCCTAAATCCTAACAAGTCAATGACGAAGCTCACAAGTTTTATCCTTATTCTACATGTAAGTATCTAAGCTCCAAACAAATTTTATGTTTAAACAAGACAATAAAGAAGCTCTAAATGGATTACTTGTTGAATAAGTCGGGAATAAAGCTCTAAGTGGTTTGCATTGAGAGGAAACCCTAAAATCTAAAAAGTTGGTAATGTGTATATGAAATTAATTGCTTATTCAATAAGTAAATATCTAAGGGTAAATCAAGTTCATTTTTATTTAAAAAGTCAATAATGAAGCTCTAAATGAATTTCTTGTAAAATAAGTCAAGAATAAAGCTTTACGTGATTTTCATTCATTTATTGAGAGTAACCCTAAATCCTAAAAAGTCAATGACGAGGCTCACAAGTTTTATCCTTATTCTACATGTAAGTATCTAAGCTCCAAACAAATTTTATGTTTAAACAAGACAATAAAGAAGCTCTAAATTGATTACTTGTTGAATAAGTCGGGAATAAAGCTTTACGTGATTTTCATTCATTTATTGAGAGTAACCCTAAATCCTAACAAGTCAATGACGAAGCTCACAAGTTTTATCCTTATTCTACATGTAAGTATCTAAGCTCCAAACAAATTTTATGTTTAAAAAAGACAATAAAGAAGCTCTAAATGGATTACTTGTTGAATAAGTCGGGAATAAAGCTCTAAGTGGTTTGGATTGAGAGGAAACCCTAAAATCTAAAAAGTTGGTAATGTGTATATGAAATTAATTGCTTATTCAATAAGTAAATATCTAAGGGTAAATCAAGTTCATTTTTATTTAAAAAGTCAATAATGAAGCTCTAAATGAATTTCTTGTAAAATAAGTCAAGAATAAAGCTTTACGTGATTTTCATTCATTTATTCAGAGTAACCCTAAATCCTAACAAGTCAATGACGAGGCTCACAAGTTTTATCCTTATTCTACATGTAAGTATCTAAGCTCCAAACAAATTTTATGTTTAAACAAGACAATAAAGAAGCTCTAAATTGATTACTTGTTGAATAAGTCGGGAATAAAGCTTTACGTGATTTTCATTCATTTATTGAGAGTAACCCTAAATCCTAACAAGTCAATGACGAAGCTCACAAGTTTTATCCTTATTCTACATGTAAGTATCTAAGCTCCAAACAAATTTTATGTTAAAACAAGACAATAAAGAAGCTCTAAATGGATTACTTGTTGAATAAGTCGGGAATAAAGCTCTAAGTGGTTTGGATTGAGAGAAAACCCTAAAATCTAAAAAGTTGGTAATGTGTATATGAAATTAATTCCTTATTCAATAAGTAAATATCTAAGGGTAAATCAAGTTCATTTTTATTTAAAAAGTCAATAATGAAGCTCTAAATGAATTTCTTGTCAAATAAGTCAAGAATAAAGCTTTACGTGATTTTCATTCATTTATTGAGAGTAACCCTAAATCCTAAAAAGTCAATGACGAGGCTCACAAGTTTTATCCTTATTCTACATGTAAGTATCTAAGCTCCAAACAAATTTTATGTTTAAACAAGACAATAAAGAAGCTCTAAATTGATTACTTGTTGAATAAGTCGGGAATAAAGCTTTACGTGATTTTCATTCATTTATTGAGAGTAACCCTAAATCCTAACAAGTCAATGACGAAGCTCGCAAATTTTATCCTTATTCTACATGTAAGTATCTAAGCTCCAAACAAATTTTATGTTTAAACAAGACAATAAAGAAGCTCTAAATGGATTACTTGTTGAATAAGTCGGGAATAAAGCTCTAAGTGGTTTGGATTGAGAGGAAACCCTAAAATCTAAAAAGTTGGTAATGTGTATATGAAATTAATTGCTTATTCAATAAGTAAATATCTAAGGGTAAATCAAGTTCATTTTTATTTAAAAAGTCAATAATGAAGCTCTAAATGAATTTCTTGTAAAATAAGTCAAGAATAAAGCTTTACGTGATTTTCATTCATTTATTGAGAGTAACCCTAAATCCTAACAAGTCAAAGACGAGGCTCACAAGTTTTATCCTTATTCTACATGTAAGTATCTAAGCTCCAAACAAATTTTATGTTTAAACAAGACAATAAAGAAGCTCTAAATTGATTACTTGTTGAATAAGTCGGGAATAAAGCTTTACGTGATTTTCATTCATTTATTGAGAGTAACCCTAAATCCTAACAAGTCAATGACGAAGATCACAAGTTTTATCCTTATTCTACATGTAAGTATCTAAGCTCCAAACAAATTTTATGTTAAAACAAGACAATAAAGAAGCTCTAAATGGATTACTTGTTGAATAAGTCGGGAATAAAGCTCTAAGTGGTTTGGATTCAGAGAAAACCCTAAAATCTAAAAAGTTGGTAATGTGTATATGAAATTAATTGCTTATTCAATAAGTAAATATCTAAGGGTAAATCAAGTTCATTTTTATTTAAAAAGTCAATAATGAAGCTCTAAATGAATATCTTGTAAAATAAGTCAAGAATAAAGATTTACGTGATTTTCAATCATTTATTGAGAGTAACCCTAAATCCTAACAAGTCAATGACGAGGCTCACGAGTTTTATCCTTATTCTACATGTAAGTATCTAAGCTCCAGGCAAATTTTATGTTTAAACAAGACAATAAAGAAGCTCTAAATTGATTACTTGTTGAATAAGTCGGGAATAAAGCTTGACCTGATTTTCATTCATTTATTGAGAGTAACCATAAATCCTAACAAGTCAATGACAAGGCTCACAAGTTTTATCCTTATTCTACATGTAAGTATCTAAGCTCCAAACAAATTTTATGTTTAAACAAGACAATAAAGAAGCTCTAAATTGATTACTTGTTGAATAAGTCGGGAATAAAGCTTTACGTGATTTTCATTCATTTATTGAGAGTAACCCTAAATCCTAACAAGTCAATGACGAAGCTCACAAGTTTTATCCTTATTCTACATGTAAGTATCTAAGCTCCAAACAAATTTTATGTTTAAACAAGACAATAAAGAAGCTCTAAATTGATTACTTGTTGAATAAGTCGGGAATAAAGCTTTACGTGATTTTCATTCATTTATTGAGAGTAACCCTAAATCCTAACAAGTCAATGACGAAGCTCACAAGTTTTATCCTTATTCTACATGTAAGTATCTAAGCTCCAAACAAATTTTATGTTAAAACAAGACAATAAAGAAGCTCTAAATGGATTACTTGTTGAATAAGTCGGAAATAAAGCTCTAAGTGGTTTGGATTGAGAGGAAACCCTAAAATCTAAAAAGTTGGTAATGTGTATATGAAATTAATTGCTTATTCAATAAGTAAATATTCAAGGGTAAATGAAGTTCATTTTTATTTAAAAAGTCAATAATGAAGCTCTAAATGAATTTCTTGTAAAATAAGTCAAGAATAAAGATTTACGTGATTTTCATTCATTTATTGAGAGTAACCCTAAATCCTAACAAGTCAATGACGAGGCTCACGAGTTTTATCCTTATTCTACAAGTAAGTATCTAAGCTCCAGGCAAATTTTATGTTTAAACAAGACAATAAAGAAGCTCTAAATTGATTACTTGTTGAATAAGTCGGGAATAAAGCTTCACCTGATTTTCATTCATTTATTGAGAGTAACCATAAATCCTAACAAGTCAATGACAAGGCTCACAAGTTTTATCCTTATTCTACATGTAAGTATCTAAGCTCCAAACAAATTTTATGTTTAAACAAGACAATAAAGAAGCTCTAAATTGATTACTTGTTGAATAAGTCGGGAATAAAGCTTTACGTGATTTTCATTCATTTATTGAGAGTAACCCTAAATCCTAACAAGTCAATGACGAAGCTCACAAGTTTTATCCTTATTCTACATGTAAGTATCTAAGCTCCAAACAAATTTTATGTTTAAACAAGACAATAAAGAAGCTCTGAATGGATTACTTATTGAATAAGTCGGGAATAAAGCTCTAAGTGGTTTGGATTGAGAGGAAACCCTAAAATCTAAAAAGTTGGTAATGTGTATATGAAATTAATTGCTTATTCAATAAGTAAATATCTAAGGGTAAATCAAGTTCATTTTTATTTAAAAAGTCAATAATGAAGCTCTAAATGAATTTCTTGTAAAATAAGTCAAGAATAAAGCTTTACGTGATTTTCATTCATTTATTGAGAGTAACCCTAACAAGTCAATGACGAGGCTCACGAGTTTTATCCTTATTCTACATGTAAGTATCTAAGCTCCAGGCAAATTTTATGTTTAAACAAGACAATAAAGAAGCTCTAAATTGATTACTTGTTGAATAAGTCGGGAATAAAGCTTCACCTGATTTTCATTCATTTATTGAGAGTAACCCTAAATCCTAACAAGTCAATGACGAGGCTCACAAGTTTTATCCTTATTCTACATGTAAGTATCTAAGCTCCAAACAAATTTTATGTTTAAACAAGACAATAAAGAAGCTCTAAATTGATTACTTGTTGAATAAGTCGGGAATAAAGCTTTACGTGATTTTCATTCATTTATTGAGAGTAACCCTAAATCCTAACAAGTCAATGACGAAGCTCACAAGTTTTATCCTTATTCTACATGTAAGTATCTAAGCTCCAAACAAATTTTATGTTTAAACAAGACAATAAAGAAGCTCTAAATGGATTACTTGTTGAATAAGTCGGGAATAAAGCTCTAAGTGGTTTGGATTGAGAGGAAACCCTAAAATCTAAAAAGTTGGTAATGTGTATATGAAATTAATTCCTTATTCAATAAGTAAATATCTAAGGGTAAATCAAGTTCATTTTTATTTAAAAAGTCAATAATGAAGCTCTAAATGAATTTCTTGTAAAATAATTCAAGAATAAAGCTTTACGTGATTTTCATTCATTTATTGAGAGTAACCCTAAATCCTAAAAAGTCAATGACGAGGCTCACAAGTTTTATCCTTATTCTACATGTAAGTATCTAAGCTCCAAACAAATTTTATGTTTAAACAAGATAATAAAGAAGTTCTAAATTGATTACTTGTTCAATAAGTCGGGAATAAAGCTTTACGTGATTTTCATTCATTTATTGAGAGTAACCCTAAATCCTAAAAAGTCAATGCCGAAGCTCACAAGTTTTATCCTTATTCTACATGTAAGTATCTAAGCTCCAAACAAATTTTATGTTTAAACAAGACAATAAAGAAGCTCTAAATTGATTACTTGTTGAATAAGTCGGGAATAAAGCTTTACGTGATTTTCATTCATTTATTGAGAGTAACCCTAAATCCTAACAAGTCAATGACGAAGCTCACAAGTTTTATCCTTATTCTACATGTAAGTATCTAAGCTCCAAACAAATTTTATGTTTAAACAAGACAATAAAGAAGCTCTAAATGGATTACTTGTTGAATAAGTCGGGAATAAAGCTCTAAGTGGTTTGCATTGAGAGGAAACCCTAAAATCTAAAAAGTTGGTAATGTGTATATGAAATTAATTGCTTATTCAATAAGTAAATATCTAAGGGTAAATCAAGTTAATTTTTATTTAAAAAGTCAATAATGAAGCTCTAAATGAATTTCTTGTAAAATAAGTCAAGAATAAAGCTTTACGTGATTTTCATTCATTTATTGAGAGTAACCCTAAATCCTAAAAAGTCAATGACGAGGCTCACAAGTTTTATCCTTATTCTACATGTAAGTATCTAAGCTCCAAACAAATTTTATGTTTAAACAAGACAATAAAGAAGCTCTAAATTGATTACTTGTTGAATAAGTCGGGAATAAAGCTTTACGTGATTTTCATTCATTTATTGAGAGTAACCCTAAATCCTAACAAGTCAATGACGAAGCTCACAAGTTTTATCCTTATTCTACATGTAAGTATCTAAGCTCCAAACAAATTTTATGTTTAAAAAAGACAATAAAGAAGCTCTAAATGGATTACTTGTTGAATAAGTCGGGAATAAAGCTCTAAGTGGTTTGGATTGAGAGGAAACCCTAAAATCTAAAAATTTGGTAATGTGTATATGAAATTAATTGCTTATTCAATAAGTAAATATCTAAGGGTAAATCAAGTTCATTTTTATTTAAAAAGTCAATAATGAAGCTCTAAATGAATTTCTTGTAAAATAAGTCAAGAATAAAGCTTTACGTGATTTTCATTCATTTATTGAGAGTAACCCTAAATCCTAACAAGTCAATGACGAGGCTCACAAGTTTTATCCTTATTCTACATGTAAGTATCTAAGCTCCAAACAAATTTTATGTTTAAACAAGACAATAAAGAAGCTCTAAATGGATTACTTGTTGAATAAGTCGTGAATAAAGCTCTAAGTGGTTTGGATTGAGAGGAAACCCTAAAATCTAAAAAGTTGGTAATGTGTATATGAAATTAATTCCTTATTCAATAAGTAAATATCTAAGGGTAAATCAAGTTCATTTTTATTTAAAAAGTCAATAATGAAGCTCTAAATGAATTTCTTGTAAAATAAGTCAAGAATAAAGCTTTACGTGATTTTCATTCATTTATTGAGAGTAACCCTAAATCCTAAAAAGTCAATGACGAGGCTCACAAGTTTTATCCTTATTCTACATGTAAGTATCTAAGCTCCAAACAAATTTTATGTTTAAACAAGATAATAAAGAAGTTCTAAATTGATTACTTGTTCAATAAGTCGGGAATAAAGCTTTACGTGATTTTCATTCATTTATTGAGAGTAACCCTAAATCCTAACAAGTCAATGCCGAAGCTCACAAGTTTTATCCTTATTCTACATGTAAGTATCTAAGCTCCAAACAAATTTTATGTTTAAACAAGACAATAAAGAAGCTCTAAATTGATTACTTGTTGAATAAGTCGGGAATAAAGCTTTACGTGATTTTCATTCATTTATTGAGAGTAACCCTAAATCCTAACTAGTCAATGACGAAGCTCACAAGTTTTATCCTTATTCTACATGTAAGTATCTAAGCTCCAAACAAATTTTATGTTTAAACAAGACAATAAAGAAGCTCTAAATGGATTACTTGTTGAATAAGTCGGGAATAAAGCTCTAAGTGGTTTGCATTGAGAGGAAACCCTAAAATCTAAAAAGTTGGTAATGTGTATATGAAATTAATTGCTTATTCAATAAGTAAATATCTAAGGGTAAATCAAGTTCATTTTTATTTAAAAAGTCAATAATGAAGCTCTAAATGAATTTCTTGTAAAATAAGTCAAGAATAAAGCTTTACGTGATTTTCATTCATTTATTGAGAGTAACCCTAAATCCTAAAAAGTCAATGACGAGGCTCACAAGTTTTATCCTTATTCTACATGTAAGTATCTAAGCTCCAAACAAATTTTATGTTTAAACAAGACAATAAAGAAGCTCTAAATTGATTACTTGTTGAATAAGTCGGGAATAAAGCTTTACGTGATTTTCATTCATTTATTGAGAGTAACCCTAAATCCTAACAAGTCAATGACGAAGCTCACAAGTTTTATCCTTATTCTACATGTAAGTATCTAAGCTCCAAACAAATTTTATGTTTAAAAAAGACAATAAAGAAGCTCTAAATGGATTACTTGTTGAATAAGTCGGGAATAAAGCTCTAAGTGGTTTGGATTGAGAGGAAACCATAAAATCTAAAAAGTTGGTAATGTGTATATGAAATTAATTGCTTATTCAATAAGTAAATATCTAAGGGTAAATCAAGTTCATTTTTATTTAAAAAGTCAATAATGAAGCTCTAAATGAATTTCTTGTAAAATAAGTCAAGAATAAAGCTTTACGTGATTTTCATTCATTTATTGAGAGTAACCCTAAATCCTAACAAGTCAATGACGAGGCTCACAAGTTTTATCCTTATTCTACATGTAAGTATCTAAGCTCCAAACAAATTTTATGTTTAAACAAGACAATAAAGAAGCTCTAAATTGATTACTTGTTGAATAAGTCGGGAATAAAGCTTTACGTGATTTTTATTCATTTATTGAGAGTAACCCTAAATCCTAACAAGTCAATGACGAAGCTCACAAGTTTTATCCTTATTCTACATGTAAGTATCTAAGCTCCAAACAAATTTTATGTTAAAACAAGACAATAAAGAAGCTCTAAATGGATTACTTGTTGAATAAGTCGGGAATAAAACTCTAAGTGGTTTGGATTGAGAGGAAACCCTAAAATCTAAAAAGTTGGTAATGTGTATATGAAATTAATTGCTTATTCAATAAGTAAATATTCAAGGGTAAATCAAGTTCATTTTTATTTAAAAAGTCAATAATGAAGCTCTAAATGAATTTCTTGTAAAATAAGTCAAGAATAAAGCTTTACGTGATTTTCATTCATTTATTGAGAGTAACCCTAAATCCTAACAAGTCAATGACGAGGCTCACAAGTTTTATCCTTATTCTACATGTAAGTATCTAAGCTCCAGGCAAATTTTATGTTTAAACAAGACAATAAAGAAGCTCTAAATTGATTACTTGTTGAATAAGTCGGGAATAAAGCTTCACCTGATTTTCATTAATTTATTGAGAGTAACCCTAAATCCTAACAAGTCAATGACGAAGCTCACAAGTTTTATCCTTATTCTACATGTAAGTATCTAAGCTCCAAACAAATTTTATGTTTAAACAAGACAATTAAGAAGCTCTAAATGGATTACTTGTTGAATAAGTCGGGAATAAAGCTCTAAGTGGTTTGGATTGAGAGGAAACCCTAAAATCTAAAAAGTTGGTAATGTGTATATGAAATTAATTGCTTATTCAATAAGTAAATATCTAAGGGTAAATCAAGTTCATTTTTATTTAAAAAGTCAATAATGAAGCTCTAAATGAATTTCTTGTAAAATAAGTCAAGAATAAAGCTTTACGTGATTTTCATTCATTTATTGAGAGTAACCCTAAATCCTAACAAGTCAATGACGAGGCTCACAAGTTTTATCCTTATTCTACATGTAAGTATCTAAGCTCCAAACAAATTTTATGTTTAAACAAGACAATAAAGAAGCTCTAAATTGATTACTTGTTGAATAAGTCGGGAATAAAGCTTTACGTGATTTTCATTCATTTATTGAGAGTAACCCTAAATCCTAAAAAGTCAATGACGAGGCTCACAAGTTTTATCCTTATTCTACATGTAAGTATCTAAGCTCCAAACAAATTTTATGTTTAAACAAGATAATAAAGAAGTTCTAAATTGATTACTTGTTCAATAAGTCGGGAATAAAGCTTTACGTGATTTTCATTCATTTATTGAGAGTAACCCTAAATCCTAACAAGTCAATGCCGAAGCTCACAAGTTTTATCCTAATTCTACATGTAAGTATCTAAGCTCCAAACAAATTTTATGTTTAAACAAGACAATAAAGAAGCTCTAAATTGATTACTTGTTGAATAAGTCGGGAATAAAGCTTTACGTGATTTTCATTCATTTATTGAGAGTAACCCTAAATCCTAACTAGTCAATGACGAAGCTCACAAGTTTTATCCTTATTCTACATGTAAGTATCTAAGCTCCAAACAAATTTTATGTTTAAACAAGACAATAAAGAAGCTCTAAATGGATTACTTGTTGAATAAGTCGGGAATAAAGCTCTAAGTGGTTTGCATTGAGAGGAAACCCTAAAATCTAAAAAGTTGGTAATGTGTATATGAAATTAATTGCTTATTCAATAAGTAAATATCTAAGGGTAAATCAAGTTCATTTTTATTTAAAAAGTCAATAATGAAGCTCTAAATGAATTTCTTGTAAAATAAGTCAAGAATAAAGCTTTACGTGATTTTCATTCATTTATTGAGAGTAACCCTAAATCCTAAAAAGTCAATGACGAGGCTCACAAGTTTTATCCTTATTCTACATGTAAGTATCTAAGCTCCAAACAAATTTTATGTTTAAACAAGACAATAAAGAAGCTCTAAATTGATTACTTGTTGAATAAGTCGGGAATAAAGCTTTACGTGATTTTCATTCATTTATTGAGAGTAACCCTAAATCCTAACAAGTCAATGACGAAGCTCACAAGTTTTATCCTTATTCTACATGTAAGTATCTAAGCTCCAAACAAATTTTATGTTTAAAAAAGACAATAAAGAAGCTCTAAATGGATTACTTGTTGAATAAGTCGGGAATAAAGCTCTAAGTGGTTTGGATTGAGAGGAAACCCTAAAATCTAAAAAGTTGGTAATGTGTATATGAAATTAATTGCTTATTCAATAAGTAAATATCTAAGGGTAAATCAAGTTCATTTTTATTTAAAAAGTCAATAATGAAGCTCTAAATGAATTTCTTGTAAAATAAGTCAAGAATAAAGCTTTACGTGATTTTCATTCATTTATTGAGAGTAACCCTAAATCCTAAAAAGTCAATGACGAGGCTCACAAGTTTTATCCTTATTCTACATGTAAGTATCTAAGCTCCAAACAAATTTTATGTTTAAACAAGACAATAAAGAAGCTCTAAATTGATTACTTGTTGAATAAGTCGGGAATAAAGCTTTACGTGATTTTCATTCATTTATTGAGAGTAACCCTAAATCCTAACAAGTCAATGACGAAGCTCACAAGTTTTATCCTTATTCTACATGTAAGTATCTAAGCTCCAAACAAATTTTATGTTTAAAAAAGACAATAAAGAAGCTCTAAATGGATTACTTGTTGAATAAGTCGGGAATAAAGCTCTAAGTGGTTTGGATTGAGAGGAAACCCTAAAATCTAAAAAGTTGGTAATGTGTATATGAAATTAATTCCTTATTCAATAAGTAAATATCTAAGGGTAAATCAAGTTCATTTTTATTTAAAAAGTCAATAATGAAGCTCTAAATGAATTTCTTGTAAAATAAGTCAAGAATAAAGCTTTACGTGATTTTCATTCATTTATTGAGAGTAACCCTAAATCCTAAAAAGTCAATGACGAGGCTCACAAGTTTTATCCTTATTCTACATGTAAGTATCTAAGCTCCAAACAAATTTTATGTTTAAACAAGATAATAAAGAAGTTCTAAATTGATTACTTGTTCAATAAGTCGGGAATAAAGCTTTACGTGATTTTCATTCATTTATTGAGAGTAACCCTAAATCCTAACAAGTCAATGCCGAAGCTCACAAGTTTTATCCTTATTCTACATGTAAGTATCTAAGCTCCAAACAAATTTTATGTTTAAACAAGACAATAAAGAAGCTCTAAATTGATTACTTGTTGAATAAGTCGGGAATAAAGCTTTACGTGATTTTCATTCATTTATTGAGAGTAACCCTAAATCCTAACAAGTCAATGACGAAGCTCACATGTTTTATCCTTATTCTACATGTAAGTATCTAAGCTCCAAACAAATTTTATGTTTAAACAAGACAATAAAGAAGCTCTAAATGGATTACTTGTTGAATAAGTCGGGAATAAAGCTCTAAGTGGTTTGGATTGAGAGGAAACCCTAAAATCTAAAAAGTTGGTAATGTGTATATGAAATTAATTGCTTATTCAATAAGTAAATATCTAAGGGTAAATCAAGTTCATTTTTATTTAAAAAGTCAATAATGAAGCTCTAAATGAATTTCTTGTAAAATAAGTCAAGAATAAAGCTTTACGTGATTTTCATTCATTTATTGAGAGTAACCCTAAATCCTAACAAGTCAATGACGAGGCTCACAAGTTTTATCCTTATTCTACATGTAAGTATCTAAGCTCCAAACAAATTTTATGTTTAAACAAGACAATAAAGAAGCTCTAAATTGATTACTTGTTGAATAAGTCGGGAATAAAGCTTTACGTGATTTTTATTCATTTATTGAGAGTAACCCTAAATCCTAACAAGTCAATGACGAAGCTCACAAGTTTTATCCTTATTCTACATGTAAGTATCTAAGCTCCAAACAAATTTTATGTTAAAACAAGACAATAAAGAAGCTCTAAATGGATTACTTGTTGAATAAGTCGGGAATAAAACTCTAAGTGGTTTGGATTGAGAGGAAACCCTAAAATCTAAAAAGTTGGTAATGTGTATATGAAATTAATTGCTTATTCAATAAGTAAATATTCAAGGGTAAATCAAGTTCATTTTTATTTAAAAAGTCAATAATGAAGCTCTAAATGAATTTCTTGTAAAATAAGTCAAGAATAAAGCTTTACGTGATTTTCATTCATTTATTGAGAGTAACCCTAAATCCTAACAAGTCAATGACGAGGCTCACAAGTTTTATCCTTATTCTACATGTAAGTATCTAAGCTCCAGGCAAATTTTATGTTTAAACAAGACAATAAAGAAGCTCTAAATTGATTACTTGTTGAATAAGTCGGGAATAAAGCTTCACCTGATTTTCATTAATTTATTGAGAGTAACCCTAAATCCTAACAAGTCAATGACGAAGCTCACAAGTTTTATCCTTATTCTACATGTAAGTATCTAAGCTCCAAACAAATTTTATGTTTAAACAAGACAATTAAGAAGCTCTAAATGGATTACTTGTTGAATAAGTCGGGAATAAAGCTCTAAGTGGTTTGGATTGAGAGGAAACCCTAAAATCTAAAAAGTTGGTAATGTGTATATGAAATTAATTGCTTATTCAATAAGTAAATATCTAAGGGTAAATCAAGTTCATTTTTATTTAAAAAGTCAATAATGAAGCTCTAAATGAATTTCTTGTAAAATAAGTCAAGAATAAAGCTTTACGTGATTTTCATTCATTTATTGAGAGTAACCCTAAATCCTAAAAAGTCAATGACGAGGCTCACAAGTTTTATCCTTATTCTACATGTAAGTATCTAAGCTCCAAACAAATTTTATGTTTAAACAAGACAATAAAGAAGCTCTAAATTGATTACTTGTTGAATAAGTCGGGAATAAAGCTTTACGTGATTTTCATTCATTTATTGAGAGTAACCCTAAATCCTAACAAGTCAATGACGAAGCTCACAAGTTTTATCCTTATTCTACATGTAAGTATCTAAGCTCCAAACAAATTTTATGTTTAAAAAAGACAATAAAGAAGCTCTAAATGGATTACTTGTTGAATAAGTCGGGAATAAAGCTCTAAGTGGTTTGGATTGAGAGGAAACCATAAAATCTAAAAAGTTGGTAATGTGTATATGAAATTAATTGCTTATTCAATAAGTAAATATCTAAGGGTAAATCAAGTTCATTTTTATTTAAAAAGTCAATAATGAAGCTCTAAATGAATTTCTTGTAAAATAAGTCAAGAATAAAGCTTTACGTGATTTTCATTCATTTATTGAGAGTAACCCTAAATCCTAACAAGTCAATGACGAGGCTCACAAGTTTTATCCTTATTCTACATGTAAGTATCTAAGCTCCAAACAAATTTTATGTTTAAACAAGACAATAAAGAAGCTCTAAATTGATTACTTGTTGAATAAGTCGGGAATAAAGCTTTACGTGATTTTTATTCATTTATTGAGAGTAACCCTAAATCCTAACAAGTCAATGACGAAGCTCACAAGTTTTATCCTTATTCTACATGTAAGTATCTAAGCTCCAAACAAATTTTATGTTAAAACAAGACAATAAAGAAGCTCTAAATGGATTACTTGTTGAATAAGTCGGGAATAAAACTCTAAGTGGTTTGGATTGAGAGGAAACCCTAAAATCTAAAAAGTTGGTAATGTGTATATGAAATTAATTGCTTATTCAATAAGTAAATATTCAAGGGTAAATCAAGTTCATTTTTATTTAAAAAGTCAATAATGAAGCTCTAAATGAATTTCTTGTAAAATAAGTCAAGAATAAAGCTTTACGTGATTTTCATTCATTTATTGAGAGTAACCCTAAATCCTAACAAGTCAATGACGAGGCTCACAAGTTTTATCCTTATTCTACATGTAAGTATCTAAGCTCCAGGCAAATTTTATGTTTAAACAAGACAATAAAGAAGCTCTAAATTGATTACTTGTTGAATAAGTCGGGAATAAAGCTTCACCTGATTTTCATTAATTTATTGAGAGTAACCCTAAATCCTAACAAGTCAATGACGAAGCTCACAAGTTTTATCCTTATTCTACATGTAAGTATCTAAGCTCCAAACAAATTTTATGTTTAAACAAGACAATTAAGAAGCTCTAAATGGATTACTTGTTGAATAAGTCGGGAATAAAGCTCTAAGTGGTTTGGATTGAGAGGAAACCCTAAAATCTAAAAAGTTGGTAATGTGTATATGAAATTAATTGCTTATTCAATAAGTAAATATCTAAGGGTAAATCAAGTTCATTTTTATTTAAAAAGTCAATAATGAAGCTCTAAATGAATTTCTTGTAAAATAAGTCAAGAATAAAGCTTTACGTGATTTTCATTCATTTATTGAGAGTAACCCTAAATCCTAAAAAGTCAATGACGAGGCTCACAAGTTTTATCCTTATTCTACATGTAAGTATCTAAGCTCCAAACAAATTTTATGTTTAAACAAGACAATAAAGAAGCTCTAAATTGATTACTTGTTGAATAAGTCGGGAATAAAGCTTTACGTGATTTTCATTCATTTATTGAGAGTAACCCTAAATCCTAACAAGTCAATGACGAAGCTCACAAGTTTTATCCTTATTCTACATGTAAGTATCTAAGCTCCAAACAAATTTTATGTTTAAAAAAGACAATAAAGAAGCTCTAAATGGATTACTTGTTGAATAAGTCGGGAATAAAGCTCTAAGTGGTTTGGATTGAGAGGAAACCCTAAAATCTAAAAAGTTGGTAATGTGTATATGAAATTAATTGCTTATTCAATAAGTAAATATCTAAGGGTAAATCAAGTTCATTTTTATTTAAAAAGTCAATAATGAAGCTCTAAATGAATTTCTTGTAAAATAAGTCAAGAATAAAGCTTTACGTGATTTTCATTCATTTATTGAGAGTAACCCTAAATCCTAAAAAGTCAATGACGAGGCTCACAAGTTTTATCCTTATTCTACATGTAAGTATCTAAGCTCCAAACAAATTTTATGTTTAAACAAGACAATAAAGAAGCTCTAAATTGATTACTTGTTGAATAAGTCCGGAATAAAGCTTTACGTGATTTTCATTCATTTATTGAGAGTAACCCTAAATCCTAACAAGTCAATGACGAAGCTCACAAGTTTTATCCTTATTCTACATGTAAGTATCTAAGCTCCAAACAAATTTTATGTTTAAAAAAGACAATAAAGAAGCTCTAAATGGATTACTTGTTGAATAAGTCGGGAATAAAGCTCTAAGTGGTTTGGATTGAGAGGAAACCCTAAAATCTAAAAAGTTGGTAATGTGTATATGAAATTAATTGCTTATTCAATAAGTAAATATCTAAGGGTAAATCAAGTTCATTTTTATTTAAAAAGTCAATAATGAAGCTCTAAATGAATTTCTTGTAAAATAAGTCAAGAATAAAGCTTTACGTGATTTTCATTCATTTATTGAGAGTAACCCTAAATCCTAACAAGTCAATGACGAGGCTCACAAGTTTTATCCTTATTCTACATGTAAGTATCTAAGCTCCAAACAAATTTTATGTTTAAACAAGACAATAAAGAAGCTCTAAATTGATTACTTGTTGAATAAGTCGGGAATAAAGCTTGACCTGATTTTCATTCATTTATTGAGAGTAACCATAAATCCTAACAAGTCAATGACAAGGCTCACAAGTTTTATCCTAATTCTACATGTAAGTATCTAAGCTCCAAACAAATTTTATGTTTAAACAAGACAATAAAGAAGCTCTAAATTGATTACTTGTTGAATAAGTCGGGAATAAAGCTTTACGTGATTTTCATTCATTTATTGAGAGTAACCCTAAATCCTAACAAGTCAATGACGAAGCTCACAAGTTTTATCCTTATTCTACATGTAAGTATCTAAGCTCCAAACAAATTTTATGTTTAAACAAGACAATAAAGAAGCTCTAAATTGATTACTTGTTGAATAAGTCGGGAATAAAGCTTTACGTGATTTTCATTCATTTATTGAGAGTAACCCTAAATCCTAACAAGTCAATGACGAAGCTCACAAGTTTTATCCTTATTCTACATGTAAGTATCTAAGCTCCAAACAAATTTTATGTTAAAACAAGACAATAAAGAAGCTCTAAATGGATTACTTGTTGAATAAGTCGAAAATAAAGCTCTAAGTGGTTTGGATTGAGAGGAAACCCTAAAATCTAAAAAGTTGGTAATGTGTATATGAAATTAATTGCATATTCAATAAGTAAATATTCAAGGGTAAATGAAGTTCATTTTTATTTAAAAAGTCAATAATGAAGCTCTAAATGAATTTCTTGTAAAATAAGTCAAGAATAAAGATTTACGTGATTTTCATTCATTTATTGAGAGTAACCCTAAATCCTAACAAGTCAATGACGAGGCTCACGAGTTTTATCCTTATTCTACATGTAAGTATCTAAGCTCCAGGCAAATTTTATGTTTAAACAAGACAATAAACAAGCTCTAAATTGATTACTTGTTGAATAAGTCGGGAATAAAGCTTCACCTGATTTTCATTCATTTATTGAGAGTAACCATAAATCCTAACAAGTCAATGACAAGGCTCACAAGTTTTATCCTTATTCTACATGTAAGTATCTAAGCTCCAAACAAATTTTATGTTTAAAAAAGACAATAAAGAAGCTCTAAATGGATTACTTGTTGAATAAGTCGGGAATAAAGCTCTAAGTGGTTTGGATTGAGAGGAAACCCTAAAATCTAAAAAGTTGGTAATGTGTATATGAAATTAATTGCTTATTCAATAAGTAAATATCTAAGGGTAAATCAAGTTCATTTTTATTTAAAAAGTCAATAATGAAGCTCTAAATGAATTTCTTGTAAAATAAGTCAAGAATAAAGCTTTACGTGATTTTCATTCATTTATTGAGAGTAACCCTAAATCCTAACAAGTCAATGACGAGGCTCACAAGTTTTATCCTTATTCTACATGTAAGTATCTAAGCTCCAAACAAATTTTATGTTTAAACAAGACAATAAAGAAGCTCTAAATTGATTACTTGTTGAATAAGTCGGGAATAAAGCTTTACGTGATTTTCATTCATTTATTGAGAGTAACCCTAAATCCTAACAAGTCAATGACGAAGCTCACAAGTTTTATCCTTATTCTACATGTAAGTATCTAAGCTCCAAACAAATTTTATGTTTAAAAAAGACAATAAAGAAGCTCTAAATGGATTACTTGTTGAATAAGTCGGGAATAAAGCTCTAAGTGGTTTGGATTGAGAGGAAACCCTAAAATCTAACAAGTTGGTAATGTGTATATGAAATTAATTGCTTATTCAATAAGTAAATATCTAAGGGTAAATCAAGTTCATTTTTATTTAAAAAGTCAATAATGAAGCTCTAAATGAATTTCTTGTAAAATAAGTCAAGAATAAAGCTTTACGTGATTTTCATTCATTTATTGAGAGTAACCCTAAATCCTAACAAGTCAATGACGAGGCTCACAAGTTTTATCCTTATTCTACATGTAAGTATCTAAGCTCCAAACAAATTTTATGTTTAAACAAGACAATAAAGAAGCTCTAAATTGATTACTTGTTGAATAAGTCGGGAATAAAGCTTTACGTGATTTTCATTCATTTATTGAGAGTAACCCTAAATCCTAACAAGTCAATGACGAAGCTCACAAGTTTTATCCTTATTCTACATGTAAGTATCTAAGCTCCAAACAAATTTTATGTTTAAAAAAGACAATAAAGAAGCTCTAAATGGATTACTTGTTGAATAAGTCGGGAATAAAGCTCTAAGTGGTTTGGATTGAGAGGAAACCCTAAAATCTAAAAAGTTGGTAATGTGTATATGAAATTAATTGCTTATTCAATAAGTAAATATCTAAGGGTAAATCAAGTTCATTTTTATTTAAAAAGTCAATAATGAAGCTCTAAATGAATTTCTTGTAAAATAAGTCAAGAATAAAGCTTTACGTGATTTTCATTCATTTATTGAGAGTAACCCTAAATCCTAACAAGTCAATGACGAGGCTCACAAGTTTTATCCTTATTCTACATGTAAGTATCTAAGCTCCAAATAAATTTTATGTTTAAACAAGACAATAAAGAAGCTCTAAATGGATTACTTGTTGAATAAGTCGGGAATAAAGCTCTAAGTGGTTTGGATTGAGAGGAAACCCTAAAATCTAAAAAGTTGGTAATGTGTATATGAAATTAATTGCTTATTCAATAAGTAAATATCTAAGGGTAAATCAAGTTCATTTTTATTTAAAAAGTCAATAATGAAGCTCTAAATGAATTTCTTGTAAAATAAGTCAAGAATAAAGCTTTACGTGATTTTCATTCATTTATTGAGAGTAACCCTAAATCCTAAAAAGTCAATGACGAGGCTCACAAGTTTTATCCTTATTCTACATGTAAGTATCTAAGCTCCAAACAAATTTTATGTTTAAACAAGACAATAAAGAAGCTCTAAATTGATTACTTGTTGAATAAGTCGGGAATAAAGCTTTACGTGATTTTCATTCATTTATTGAGAGTAACCCTAAATCCTAACAAGTCAATGACGAAGCTCACAAGTTTTATCCTTATTCTACATGTAAGTATCTAAGCTCCAAACAAATTTTATGTTTAAAAAAGACAATAAAGAAGCTCTAAATGGATTACTTGTTGAATAAGTCGGGAATAAAGCTCTAAGTGGTTTGGATTGAGAGGAAACCCTAAAATCTAAAAAGTTGGTAATGTGTATATGAAATTAATTGCTTATTCAATAAGTAAATATCTAAGGGTAAATCAAGTTCATTTTTATTTAAAAAGTCAATAATGAAGCTCTAAATGAATTTCTTGTAAAATAAGTCAAGAATAAAGCTTTACGTGATTTTCATTCATTTATTGAGAGTAACCCTAAATCCTAACAAGTCAATGACGAGGCTCACAAGTTTTATCCTTATTCTACATGTAAGTATCTAAGCTCCAAACAAATTTTATGTTTAAACAAGACAATAAAGAAGCTCTAAATTGATTACTTGTTGAATAAGTCGGGAATAAAGCTTTACGTGATTTTCATTCATTTATTGAGAGTAACCCTAAATCCTAACAAGTCAATGACGAAGCTCACAAGTTTTATCCTTATTCTACATGTAAGTATCTAAGCTCCAAACAAATTTTATGTTTAAAAAAGACAATAAAGAAGCTCTAAATGGATTACTTGTTGAATAAGTCGGGAATAAAGCTCTAAGTGGTTTGGATTGAGAGGAAACCCTAAAATCTAACAAGTTGGTAATGTGTATATGAAATTAATTGCTTATTCAATAAGTAAATATCTAAGGGTAAATCAAGTTCATTTTTATTTAAAAAGTCAATAATGAAGCTCTAAATGAATTTCTTGTAAAATAAGTCAAGAATAAAGCTTTACGTGATTTTCATTCATTTATTGAGAGTAACCCTAAATCCTAACAAGTCAATGACGAGGCTCACAAGTTTTATCCTTATTCTACATGTAAGTATCTAAGCTCCAAACAAATTTTATGTTTAAACAAGACAATAAAGAAGCTCTAAATTGATTACTTGTTGAATAAGTCGGGAATAAAGCTTTACGTGATTTTCATTCATTTATTGAGAGTAACCCTAAATCCTAACAAGTCAATGACGAAGCTCACAAGTTTTATCCTTATTCTACATGTAAGTATCTAAGCTCCAAACAAATTTTATGTTTAAAAAAGACAATAAAGAAGCTCTAAATGGATTACTTGTTGAATAAGTCGGGAATAAAGCTCTAAGTGGTTTGGATTGAGAGGAAACCCTAAAATCTAAAAAGTTGGTAATGTGTATATGAAATTAATTACTTATTCAATAAGTAAATATCTAAGGGTAAATCAAGTTCATTTTTATTTAAAAAGTCAATAATGAAGCTCTAAATGAATTTCTTGTAAAATAAGTCAAGAATAAAGCTTTACGTGATTTTCATTCATTTATTGAGAGTAACCCTAAATCCTAACAAGTCAATGACGAGGCTCACAAGTTTTATCCTTATTCTACATGTAAGTATCTAAGCTCCAAATAAATTTTATGTTTAAACAAGACAATAAAGAAGCTCTAAATGGATTACTTGTTGAATAAGTCGGGAATAAAGCTCTAAGTGGTTTGGATTGAGAGGAAACCCTAAAATCTAAAAAGTTGGTAATGTGTATATGAAATTAATTCCTTATTCAATAAGTAAATATCTAAGGGTAAATCAAGTTCATTTTTATTTAAAAAGTCAATAATGAAGCTCTAAATGAATTTCTTGTAAAATAAGTCAAGAATAAAGCTTTACGTGATTTTCATTCATTTATTGAGAGTAACCCTAAATCCTAAAAAGTCAATGACGAGGCTCACAAGTTTTATCCTTATTCTACATGTAAGTATCTAAGCTCCAAACAAATTTTATGTTTAAACAAGATAATAAAGAAGTTCTAAATTGATTACTTGTTCAATAAGTCGGGAATAAAGCTTTACGTGATTTTCATTCATTTATTGAGAGTAACCCTAAATCCTAACAAGTCAATGCCGAAGCTCACAAGTTTTATCCTTATTCTACATGTAAGTATCTAAGCTCCAAACAAATTTTATGTTTAAACAAGACAATAAAGAAGCTCTAAATTGATTACTTGTTGAATAAGTCGGGAATAAAGCTTTACGTGATTTTCATTCATTTATTGAGAGTAACCCTAAATCCTAACAAGTCAATGACGAAGCTCACAAGTTTTATCCTTATTCTACATGTAAGTATCTGAGCTCCAAACAAATTTTATGTTTAAACAAGACAATAAAGAAGCTCTAAATGGATTACTTGTTGAATAAGTCGGGAATAAAGCTCTAAGTGGTTTGCATTGAGAGGAAACCCTAAAATCTAAAAAGTTGGTAATGTGTATATGAAATTAATTGCTTATTCAATAAGTAAATATCTAAGGGTAAATCAAGTTCATTTTTATTTAAAAAGTCAATAATGAAGCTCTAAATGAATTTCTTGTAAAATAAGTCAAGAATAAAGCTTTACGTGATTTTCATTCATTTATTGAGAGTAACCCTAAATCCTAACAAGTCAATGACGAGGCTCACAAGTTTTATCCTTATTCTACATGTAAGTATCTAAGCTCCAAACAAATTTTATGTTTAAACAAGACAATAAAGAAGCTCTAAATGGATTACTTGTTGAATAAGTCGGGAATAAAGCTCTAAGTGGTTTGCATTGAGAGGAAACCCTAAAATCTAAAAAGTTGGTAATGTGTATATGAAATTAATTGCTTATTCAATAGGTAAATATCTAAGGGTAAATCAAGTTCATTTTTATTTAAAAAGTCAATAATGAAGCTCTAAATGAATTTCTTGTAAAATAAGTCAAGAATAAAGCTTTACGTGATTTTCATTCATTTATTGAGAGTAACCCTAAATCCTAAAAAGTCAATGACGAGGCTCACAAGTTTTATCCTTATTCTACATGTAAGTATCTAAGCTTCAAACAAATTTTATGTTTAAACAAGACAATAAAGAAGCTCTAAATTGATTACTTGTTGAATAAGTCGGGAATAAAGCTTTACGTGATTTTCATTCATTTATTGAGAGTAACCCTAAATCCTAACAAGTCAATGACGAAGCTCACAAGTTTTATCCTTATTCTACATGTAAGTATCTAAGCTCCAAACAAATTTTATGTTTAAAAAAGACAATAAAGAAGCTCTAAATGGATTACTTGTTGAATAAGTCGGGAATAAAGCTCTAAGTGGTTTGGATTGAGAGGAAACCCTAAAATCTAAAAAGTTGGTAATGTGTATATGAAATTAATTGCTTATTCAATAAGTAAATATTTAAGGGTAAATCAAGTTCATTTTTATTTAAAAAGTCAATAATGAAGCTCTAAATGAATTTCTTGTAAAATAAGTCAAGAATAAAGCTTTACGTGATTTTCATTCATTTATTGAGAGTAACCCTAAATCCTAACAAGTCAATGACGAGGCTCACAAGTTTTATCCTTATTCTACATGTAAGTATCTAAGCTCCAAACAAATTTTATGTTTAAACAAGACAATAAAGAAGCTCTAAATTGATTACTTGTTGAATAAGTCGGGAATAAAGCTTTACGTGATTTTCATTCATTTATTGAGAGTAACCCTAAATCCTAACAAGTCAATGACGAAGCTCACAAGTTTTATCCTTATTCTACATGTAAGTATCTAAGCTCCAAACAAATTTTATGTTTAAAAAAGACAATAAAGAAGCTCTAAATGGATTACTTGTTGAATAAGTCGGGAATAAAGCTCTAAGTGGTTTGGATTGAGAGGAAACCCTAAAATCTAAAAAGTTGGTAATGTGTGTATGAAATTAATTGCTTATTCAATAAGTAAATATCTAAGGGTAAATCAAGTTCATTTTTATTTAAAAAGTCAATAATGAAGCTCTAAATGAATTTCTTGTAAAATAAGTCAAGAATAAAGCTTTACGTGATTTTCATTCATTTATTGAGAGTAACCCTAAATCCTAACAAGTCAATGACGAGACTCACAAGTTTTATCCTTATTCTACATGTAAGTATCTAAGCTCCAAACAAATTTTATGTTTAAACAAGACAATAAAGAAGCTCTAAATGGATTACTTGTTGAATAAGTCGGGAATAAAGCTCTAAGTGGTTTGGATTGAGAGGAAACCCTAAAATCTAAAAAGTTGGTAATGTGTATATGAAATTAATTCCTTATTCAATAAGTAAATATCTAAGGGTAAATCAAGTTCATTTTTATTTAAAAAGTCAATAATGAAGCTCTAAATGAATTTCTTGTAAAATAAGTCAAGAATAAAGCTTTACGTGATTTTCATTCATTTATTGAGAGTAACCCTAAATCCTAAAAAGTCAATGACGAGGCTCACAAGTTTTATCCTTATTCTACATGTAAGTATCTAAGCTCCAAACAAATTTTATGTTTAAACAAGATAATAAAGAAGTTCTAAATTGATTACTTGTTCAATAAGTCGGGAATAAAGCTTTACGTGATTTTCATTCATTTATTGAGAGTAACCCTAAATCCTAACAAGTCAATGCCGAAGCTCACAAGTTTTATCCTTATTCTACATGTAAGTATCTAAGCTCCAAACAAATTTTATGTTTAAACAAGACAATAAAGAAGCTCTAAATTGATTACTTGTTGAATAAGTCGGGAATAAAGCTTTACGTGATTTTCATTCATTTATTGAGAGTAACCCTAAATCCTAACAAGTCAATGACGAAGCTCACATGTTTTATCCTTATTCTACATGTAAGTATCTAAGCTCCAAACAAATTTTATGTTTAAACAAGACAATAAAGAAGCTCTAAATGGATTACTTGTTGAATAAGTCGGGAATAAAGCTCTAAGTGGTTTGGATTGAGAGGAAACCCTAAAATCTAAAAAGTTGGTAATGTGTATATGAAATTAATTGCTTATTCAATAAGTAAATATCTAAGGGTAAATCAAGTTCATTTTTATTTAAAAAGTCAATAATGAAGCTCTAAATGAATTTCTTGTAAAATAAGTCAAGAATAAAGCTTTACGTGATTTTCATTCATTTATTGAGAGTAACCCTAAATCCTAACAAGTCAATGACGAGGCTCACAAGTTTTATCCTTATTCTACATGTAAGTATCTAAGCTCCAAACAAATTTTATGTTTAAACAAGACAATAAAGAAGCTCTAAATTGATTACTTGTTGAATAAGTCGGGAATAAAGCTTTACGTGATTTTCATTCATTTATTGAGAGTAACCCTAAATCCTAACAAGTCAATGACGAAGCTCACAAGTTTTATCCTTATTCTACATGTAAGTATCTAAGCTCCAAACAAATTTTATGTTTAAACAAGACAATTAAGAAGCTCTAAATGGATTACTTGTTGAATAAGTCGGGAATAAAGCTCTAAGTGGTTTGGATTGAGAGGAAACCCTAAAATCTAAAAAGTTGGTAATGTGTATATGAAATTAATTGCTTATTCAATAAGTAAATATCTAAGGGTAAATCAAGTTCATTTTTATTTAAAAAGTCAATAATGAAGCTCTAAATGAATTTCTTGTAAAATAAGTCAAGAATAAAGCTTTACGTGATTTTCATTCATTTATTGAGAGTAACCCTAAATCCTAACAAGTCAATGACGAGGCTCACAAGTTTTATCCTTATTCTACATGTAAGTATCTAAGCTCCAAACAAATTTTATGTTTAAACAAGACAATAAAGAAGCTCTAAATTGATTACTTGTTGAATAAGTCGGGAATAAAGCTTTACGTGATTTTCATTCATTTATTGAGAGTAACCCTAAATCCTAAAAAGTCAATGACGAGGCTCACAAGTTTTATCCTTATTCTACATGTAAGTATCTAAGCTCCAAACAAATTTTATGTTTAAACAAGATAATAAAGAAGTTCTAAATTGATTACTTGTTCAATAAGTCGGGAATAAAGCTTTACGTGATTTTCATTCATTTATTGAGAGTAACCCTAAATCCTAACAAGTCAATGCCGAAGCTCACAAGTTTTATCCTTATTCTACATGTAAGTATCTAAGCTCCAAACAAATTTTATGTTTAAACAAGACAATAAAGAAGCTCTAAATTGATTACTTGTTGAATAAGTCGGGAATAAAGCTTTACGTGATTTTCATTCATTTATTGAGAGTAACCCTAAATCCTAACTAGTCAATGACGAAGCTCACAAGTTTTATCCTTATTCTACATGTAAGTATCTAAGCTCCAAACAAATTTTATGTTTAAACAAGACAATAAAGAAGCTCTAAATGGATTACTTGTTGAATAAGTCGGGAATAAAGCTCTAAGTGGTTTGCATTGAGAGGAAACCCTAAAATCTAAAAAGTTGGTAATGTGTATATGAAATTAATTGCTTATTCAATAAGTAAATATCTAAGGGTAAATCAAGTTCATTTTTATTTAAAAAGTCAATAATGAAGCTCTAAATGAATTTCTTGTAAAATAAGTCAAGAATAAAGCTTTACGTGATTTTCATTCATTTATTGAGAGTAACCCTAAATCCTAAAAAGTCAATGACGAGGCTCACAAGTTTTATCCTTATTCTACATGTAAGTATCTAAGCTCCAAACAAATTTTATGTTTAAACAAGACAATAAAGAAGCTCTAAATTGATTACTTGTTGAATAAGTCGGGAATAAAGCTTTACGTGATTTTCATTCATTTATTGAGAGTAACCCTAAATCCTAACAAGTCAATGACGAAGCTCACAAGTTTTATCCTTATTCTACATGTAAGTATCTAAGCTCCAAACAAATTTTATGTTTAAAAAAGACAATAAAGAAGCTCTAAATGGATTACTTGTTGAATAAGTCGGGAATAAAGCTCTAAGTGGTTTGGATTGAGAGGAAACCCTAAAATCTAAAAAGTTGGTAATGTGTATATGAAATTAATTGCTTATTCAATAAGTAAATATCTAAGGGTAAATCAAGTTCATTTTTATTTAAAAAGTCAATAATGAAGCTCTAAATGAATTTCTTGTAAAATAAGTCAAGAATAAAGCTTTACGTGATTTTCATTCATTTATTGAGAGTAACCCTAAATCCTAACAAGTCAATGACGAAGCTCACAAGTTTTATCCTTATTCTACATGTAAGTATCTGAGCTCCAAACAAATTTTATGTTTAAACAAGACAATAAAGAAGCTCTAAATGGATTACTTGTTGAATAAGTCGGGAATAAAGCTCTAAGTGGTTTGCATTGAGAGGAAACCCTAAAATCTAAAAAGTTGGTAATGTGTATATGAAATTAATTGCTTATTCAATAAGTAAATATCTAAGGGTAAATCAAGTTCATTTTTATTTAAAAAGTCAATAATGAAGCTCTAAATGAATTTCTTGTAAAATAAGTCAAGAATAAAGCTTTACGTGATTTTCATTCATTTATTGAGAGTAACCCTAAATCCTAACAAGTCAATGACGAGGCTCACAAGTTTTATCCTTATTCTACATGTAAGTATCTAAGCTCCAAACAAATTTTATGTTTAAACAAGACAATAAAGAAGCTCTAAATGGATTACTTGTTGAATAAGTCGGGAATAAAGCTCTAAGTGGTTTGCATTGAGAGGAAACCCTAAAATCTAAAAAGTTGGTAATGTGTATATGAAATTAATTGCTTATTCAATAGGTAAATATCTAAGGGTAAATCAAGTTCATTTTTATTTAAAAAGTCAATAATGAAGCTCTAAATGAATTTCTTGTAAAATAAGTCAAGAATAAAGCTTTACGTGATTTTCATTCATTTATTGAGAGTAACCCTAAATCCTAAAAAGTCAATGACGAGGCTCACAAGTTTTATCCTTATTCTACATGTAAGTATCTAAGCTTCAAACAAATTTTATGTTTAAACAAGACAATAAAGAAGCTCTAAATTGATTACTTGTTGAATAAGTCGGGAATAAAGCTTTACGTGATTTTCATTCATTTATTGAGAGTAACCCTAAATCCTAACAAGTCAATGACGAAGCTCACAAGTTTTATCCTTATTCTACATGTAAGTATCTAAGCTCCAAACAAATTTTATGTTTAAAAAAGACAATAAAGAAGCTCTAAATGGATTACTTGTTGAATAAGTCGGGAATAAAGCTCTAAGTGGTTTGGATTGAGAGGAAACCCTAAAATCTAAAAAGTTGGTAATGTGTATATGAAATTAATTGCTTATTCAATAAGTAAATATTTAAGGGTAAATCAAGTTCATTTTTATTTAAAAAGTCAATAATGAAGCTCTAAATGAATTTCTTGTAAAATAAGTCAAGAATAAAGCTTTACGTGATTTTCATTCATTTATTGAGAGTAACCCTAAATCCTAACAAGTCAATGACGAGGCTCACAAGTTTTATCCTTATTCTACATGTAAGTATCTAAGCTCCAAACAAATTTTATGTTTAAACAAGACAATAAAGAAGCTCTAAATTGATTACTTGTTGAATAAGTCGGGAATAAAGCTTTACGTGATTTTCATTCATTTATTGAGAGTAACCCTAAATCCTAACAAGTCAATGACGAAGCTCACAAGTTTTATCCTTATTCTACATGTAAGTATCTAAGCTCCAAACAAATTTTATGTTTAAAAAAGACAATAAAGAAGCTCTAAATGGATTACTTGTTGAATAAGTCGGGAATAAAGCTCTAAGTGGTTTGGATTGAGAGGAAACCCTAAAATCTAAAAAGTTGGTAATGTGTATATGAAATTAATTGCTTATTCAATAAGTAAATATTTAAGGGTAAATCAAGTTCATTTTTATTTAAAAAGTCAATAATGAAGCTCTAAATGAATTTCTTGTAAAATAAGTCAAGAATAAAGCTTTACGTGATTTTCATTCATTTATTGAGAGTAACCCTAAATCCTAACAAGTCAATGACGAGGCTCACAAGTTTTATCCTTATTCTACATGTAAGTATCTAAGCTCCAAACAAATTTTATGTTTAAACAAGACAATAAAGAAGCTCTAAATTGATTACTTGTTGAATAAGTCGGGAATAAAGCTTTACGTGATTTTCATTCATTTATTGAGAGTAACCCTAAATCCTAACAAGTCAATGACGAAGCTCACAAGTTTTATCCTTATTCTACATGTAAGTATCTAAGCTCCAAACAAATTTTATGTTTAAAAAAGACAATAAAGAAGCTCTAAATGGATTACTTGTTGAATAAGTCGGGAATAAAGCTCTAAGTGGTTTGGATTGAGAGGAAACCCTAAAATCTAAAAAGTTGGTAATGTGTATATGAAATTAATTGCTTATTCAATAAGTAAATATCTAAGGGTAAATCAAGTTCATTTTTATTTAAAAAGTCAATAATGAAGCTCTAAATGAATTTCTTGTAAAATAAGTCAAGAATAAAGCTTTACGTGATTTTCATTCATTTATTGAGAGTAACCCTAAATCCTAACAAGTCAATGACGAGACTCACAAGTTTTATCCTTATTCTACATGTAAGTATCTAAGCTCCAAACAAATTTTATGTTTAAACAAGACAATAAAGAAGCTCTAAATGGATTACTTGTTGAATAAGTCGGGAATAAAGCTCTAAGTGGTTTGGATTGAGAGGAAACCCTAAAATCTAAAAAGTTGGTAATGTGTATATGAAATTAATTCCTTATTCAATAAGTAAATATCTAAGGGTAAATCAAGTTCATTTTTATTTAAAAAGTCAATAATGAAGCTCTAAATGAATTTCTTGTAAAATAAGTCAAGAATAAAGCTTTACGTGATTTTCATTCATTTATTGAGAGTAACCCTAAATCCTAAAAAGTCAATGACGAGGCTCACAAGTTTTATCCTTATTCTACATGTAAGTATCTAAGCTCCAAACAAATTTTATGTTTAAACAAGATAATAAAGAAGTTCTAAATTGATTACTTGTTCAATAAGTCGGGAATAAAGCTTTACGTGATTTTCATTCATTTATTGAGAGTAACCCTAAATCCTAACAAGTCAATGCCGAAGCTCACAAGTTTTATCCTTATTCTACATGTAAGTATCTAAGCTCCAAACAAATTTTATGTTTAAACAAGACAATAAAGAAGCTCTAAATTGATTACTTGTTGAATAAGTCGGGAATAAAGCTTTACGTGATTTTCATTCATTTATTGAGAGTAACCCTAAATCCTAACAAGTCAATGACGAGGCTCACAAGTTTTATCCTTATTCTACATGTAAGTATCTAAGCTCCAAACAAATTTTATGTTTAAACAAGATAATAAAGAAGTTCTAAATTGATTACTTGTTCAATAAGTCGGGAATAAAGCTTTACGTGATTTTCATTCATTTATTGAGAGTAACCCTAAATCCTAACAAGTCAATGCCGAAGCTCACAAGTTTTATCCTTATTCTACATGTAAGTATCTAAGCTCCAAACAAATTTTATGTTTAAACAAGACAATAAAGAAGCTCTAAATTGATTACTTGTTGAATAAGTCGGGAATAAAGCTTTACGTGATTTTCATTCATTTATTGAGAGTAACCCTAAATCCTAACTAGTCAATGACGAAGCTCACAAGTTTTATCCTTATTCTACATGTAAGTATCTAAGCTCCAAACAAATTTTATGTTTAAACAAGACAATAAAGAAGCTCTAAATGGATTACTTGTTGAATAAGTCGGGAATAAAGCTCTAAGTGGTTTGCATTGAGAGGAAACCCTAAAATCTAAAAAGTTGGTAATGTGTATATGAAATTAATTGCTTATTCAATAAGTAAATATCTAAGGGTAAATCAAGTTCATTTTTATTTAAAAAGTCAATAATGAAGCTCTAAATGAATTTCTTGTAAAATAAGTCAAGAATAAAGCTTTACGTGATTTTCATTCATTTATTGAGAGTAACCCTAAATCCTAAAAAGTCAATGACGAGGCTCACAAGTTTTATCCTTATTCTACATGTAAGTATCTAAGCTCCAAACAAATTTTATGTTTAAACAAGACAATAAAGAAGCTCTAAATTGATTACTTGTTGAATAAGTCGGGAATAAAGCTTTACGTGATTTTCATTCATTTATTGAGAGTAACCCTAAATCCTAACAAGTCAATGACGAAGCTCACAAGTTTTATCCTTATTCTACATGTAAGTATCTAAGCTCCAAACAAATTTTATGTTTAAAAAAGACAATAAAGAAGCTCTAAATGGATTACTTGTTGAATAAGTCGGGAATAAAGCTCTAAGTGGTTTGGATTGAGAGGAAACCCTAAAATCTAAAAAGTTGGTAATGTGTATATGAAATTAATTGCTTATTCAATAAGTAAATATCTAAGGGTAAATCAAGTTCATTTTTATTTAAAAAGTCAATAATGAAGCTCTAAATGAATTTCTTGTAAAATAAGTCAAGAATAAAGCTTTACGTGATTTTCATTCATTTATTGAGAGTAACCCTAAATCCTAACAAGTCAATGACGAAGCTCACAAGTTTTATCCTTATTCTACATGTAAGTATCTGAGCTCCAAACAAATTTTATGTTTAAACAAGACAATAAAGAAGCTCTAAATGGATTACTTGTTGAATAAGTCGGGAATAAAGCTCTAAGTGGTTTGCATTGAGAGGAAACCCTAAAATCTAAAAAGTTGGTAATGTGTATATGAAATTAATTGCTTATTCAATAAGTAAATATCTAAGGGTAAATCAAGTTCATTTTTATTTAAAAAGTCAATAATGAAGCTCTAAATGAATTTCTTGTAAAATAAGTCAAGAATAAAGCTTTACGTGATTTTCATTCATTTATTGAGAGTAACCCTAAATCCTAACAAGTCAATGACGAGGCTCACAAGTTTTATCCTTATTCTACATGTAAGTATCTAAGCTCCAAACAAATTTTATGTTTAAACAAGACAATAAAGAAGCTCTAAATGGATTACTTGTTGAATAAGTCGGGAATAAAGCTCTAAGTGGTTTGCATTGAGAGGAAACCCTAAAATCTAAAAAGTTGGTAATGTGTATATGAAATTAATTGCTTATTCAATAGGTAAATATCTAAGGGTAAATCAAGTTCATTTTTATTTAAAAAGTCAATAATGAAGCTCTAAATGAATTTCTTGTAAAATAAGTCAAGAATAAAGCTTTACGTGATTTTCATTCATTTATTGAGAGTAACCCTAAATCCTAAAAAGTCAATGACGAGGCTCACAAGTTTTATCCTTATTCTACATGTAAGTATCTAAGCTTCAAACAAATTTTATGTTTAAACAAGACAATAAAGAAGCTCTAAATTGATTACTTGTTGAATAAGTCGGGAATAAAGCTTTACGTGATTTTCATTCATTTATTGAGAGTAACCCTAAATCCTAACAAGTCAATGACGAAGCTCACAAGTTTTATCCTTATTCTACATGTAAGTATCTAAGCTCCAAACAAATTTTATGTTTAAAAAAGACAATAAAGAAGCTCTAAATGGATTACTTGTTGAATAAGTCGGGAATAAAGCTCTAAGTGGTTTGGATTGAGAGGAAACCCTAAAATCTAAAAAGTTGGTAATGTGTATATGAAATTAATTGCTTATTCAATAAGTAAATATTTAAGGGTAAATCAAGTTCATTTTTATTTAAAAAGTCAATAATGAAGCTCTAAATGAATTTCTTGTAAAATAAGTCAAGAATAAAGCTTTACGTGATTTTCATTCATTTATTGAGAGTAACCCTAAATCCTAACAAGTCAATGACGAGGCTCACAAGTTTTATCCTGATTCTACATGTAAGTATCTAAGCTCCAAACAAATTTTATGTTTAAACAAGACAATAAAGAAGCTCTAAATTGATTACTTGTTGAATAAGTCGGGAATAAAGCTTTACGTGATTTTCATTCATTTATTGAGAGTAACCCTAAATCCTAACAAGTCAATGACGAAGCTCACAAGTTTTATCCTTATTCTACATGTAAGTATCTAAGCTCCAAACAAATTTTATGTTTAAAAAAGACAATAAAGAAGCTCTAAATGGATTACTTGTTGAATAAGTCGGGAATAAAGCTCTAAGTGGTTTGGATTGAGAGGAAACCCTAAAATCTAAAAAGTTGGTAATGTGTATATGAAATTAATTGCTTATTCAATAAGTAAATATTTAAGGGTAAATCAAGTTCATTTTTATTTAAAAAGTCAATAATGAAGCTCTAAATGAATTTCTTGTAAAATAAGTCAAGAATAAAGCTTTACGTGATTTTCATTCATTTATTGAGAGTAACCCTAAATCCTAACAAGTCAATGACGAGGCTCACAAGTTTTATCCTTATTCTACATGTAAGTATCTAAGCTCCAAACAAATTTTATGTTTAAACAAGACAATAAAGAAGCTCTAAATTGATTACTTGTTGAATAAGTCGGGAATAAAGCTTTACGTGATTTTCATTCATTTATTGAGAGTAACCCTAAATCCTAACAAGTCAATGACGAAGCTCACAAGTTTTATCCTTATTCTACATGTAAGTATCTAAGCTCCAAACAAATTTTATGTTTAAAAAAGACAATAAAGAAGCTCTAAATGGATTACTTGTTGAATAAGTCGGGAATAAAGCTCTAAGTGGTTTGGATTGAGAGGAAACCCTAAAATCTAAAAAGTTGGTAATGTGTATATGAAATTAATTGCTTATTCAATAAGTAAATATCTAAGGGTAAATCAAGTTCATTTTTATTTAAAAAGTCAATAATGAAGCTCTAAATGAATTTCTTGTAAAATAAGTCAAGAATAAAGCTTTACGTGATTTTCATTCATTTATTGAGAGTAACCCTAAATCCTAACAAGTCAATGACGAGACTCACAAGTTTTATCCTTATTCTACATGTAAGTATCTAAGCTCCAAACAAATTTTATGTTTAAACAAGACAATAAAGAAGCTCTAAATGGATTACTTGTTGAATAAGTCGGGAATAAAGCTCTAAGTGGTTTGGATTGAGAGGAAACCCTAAAATCTAAAAAGTTGGTAATGTGTATATGAAATTAATTCCTTATTCAATAAGTAAATATCTAAGGGTAAATCAAGTTCATTTTTATTTAAAAAGTCAATAATGAAGCTCTAAATGAATTTCTTGTAAAATAAGTCAAGAATAAAGCTTTACGTGATTTTCATTCATTTATTGAGAGTAACCCTAAATCCTAAAAAGTCAATGACGAGGCTCACAAGTTTTATCCTTATTCTACATGTAAGTATCTAAGCTCCAAACAAATTTTATGTTTAAACAAGATAATAAAGAAGTTCTAAATTGATTACTTGTTCAATAAGTCGGGAATAAAGCTTTACGTGATTTTCATTCATTTATTGAGAGTAACCCTAAATCCTAACAAGTCAATGCCGAAGCTCACAAGTTTTATCCTTATTCTACATGTAAGTATCTAAGCTCCAAACAAATTTTATGTTTAAACAAGACAATAAAGAAGCTCTAAATTGATTACTTGTTGAATAAGTCGGGAATAAAGCTTTACGTGATTTTCATTCATTTATTGAGAGTAACCCTAAATCCTAACAAGTCAATGACGAAGCTCACAAGTTTTATCCTTATTCTACATGTAAGTATCTAAGCTCCAAACAAATTTTATGTTTAAACAAGACAATAAAGAAGCTCTAAATGGATTACTTGTTGAATAAGTCGGGAATAAAGCTCTAAGTGGTTTGGATTGAGAGGAAACCCTAAAATCTAAAAAGTTGGTAATGTGTATATGAAATTAATTGCTTATTCAATAAGTAAATATCTAAGGGTAAATCAAGTTCATTTTTATTTAAAAAGTCAATAATGAAGCTCTAAATGAATTTCTTGTAAAATAAGTCAAGAATAAAGCTTTACGTGATTTTCATTCATTTATTGAGAGTAACCCTAAATCCTAACAAGTCAATGACGAGGCTCACAAGTTTTATCCTTATTCTACATGTAAGTATCTAAGCTCCAAACAAATTTTATGTTTAAACAAGACAATAAAGAAGCTCTAAATTGATTACTTGTTGAATAAGTCGGGAATAAAGCTTTACGTGATTTTCATTCATTTATTGAGAGTAACCCTAAATCCTAACAAGTCAATGACGAAGCTCACAAGTTTTATCCTTATTCTACATGTAAGTATCTAAGCTCCAAACAAATTTTATGTTAAAACAAGACAATAAAGAAGCTCTAAATGGATTACTTGTTGAATAAGTCGGGAATAAAACTCTAAGTGGTTTGGATTGAGAGGAAACCCTAAAATCTAAAAAGTTGGTAATGTGTATATGAAATTAATTGCTTATTCAATAAGTAAATATTCAAGGGTAAATCAAGTTCATTTTTATTTAAAAAGTCAATAATGAAGCTCTAAATGAATTTCTTGTAAAATAAGTCAAGAATAAAGCTTTACGTGATTTTCATTCATTTATTGAGAGTAACCCTAAATCCTAACAAGTCAATGACGAGGCTCACAAGTTTTATCCTTATTCTACATGTAAGTATCTAAGCTCCAGGCAAATTTTATGTTTAAACAAGACAATAAAGAAGCTCTAAATTGATTACTTGTTGAATAAGTCGGGAATAAAGCTTCACCTGATTTTCATTAATTTATTGAGAGTAACCCTAAATCCTAACAAGTCAATGACGAAGCTCACAAGTTTTATCCTTATTCTACATGTAAGTATCTAAGCTCCAAACAAATTTTATGTTTAAACAAGACAATTAAGAAGCTCTAAATGGATTACTTGTTGAATAAGTCGGGAATAAAGCTCTAAGTGGTTTGGATTGAGAGGAAACCCTAAAATCTAAAAAGTTGGTAATGTGTATATGAAATTAATTGCTTATTCAATAAGTAAATATCTAAGGGTAAATCAAGTTCATTTTTATTTAAAAAGTCAATAATGAAGCTCTAAATGAATTTCTTGTAAAATAAGTCAAGAATAAAGCTTTACGTGATTTTCATTCATTTATTGAGAGTAACCCTAAATCCTAACAAGTCAATGACGAGGCTCACAAGTTTTATCCTTATTCTACATGTAAGTATCTAAGCTCCAAACAAATTTTATGTTTAAACAAGACAATAAAGAAGCTCTAAATTGATTACTTGTTGAATAAGTCGGGAATAAAGCTTTACGTGATTTTCATTCATTTATTGAGAGTAACCCTAAATCCTAAAAAGTCAATGACGAGGCTCACAAGTTTTATCCTTATTCTACATGTAAGTATCTAAGCTCCAAACAAATTTTATGTTTAAACAAGATAATAAAGAAGTTCTAAATTGATTACTTGTTCAATAAGTCGGGAATAAAGCTTTACGTGATTTTCATTCATTTATTGAGAGTAACCCTAAATCCTAACAAGTCAATGCCGAAGCTCACAAGTTTTATCCTTATTCTACATGTAAGTATCTAAGCTCCAAACAAATTTTATGTTTAAACAAGACAATAAAGAAGCTCTAAATTGATTACTTGTTGAATAAGTCGGGAATAAAGCTTTACGTGATTTTCATTCATTTATTGAGAGTAACCCTAAATCCTAACTAGTCAATGACGAAGCTCACAAGTTTTATCCTTATTCTACATGTAAGTATCTAAGCTCCAAACAAATTTTATGTTTAAACAAGACAATAAAGAAGCTCTAAATGGATTACTTGTTGAATAAGTCGGGAATAAAGCTCTAAGTGGTTTGCATTGAGAGGAAACCCTAAAATCTAAAAAGTTGGTAATGTGTATATGAAATTAATTGCTTATTCAATAAGTAAATATCTAAGGGTAAATCAAGTTCATTTTTATTTAAAAAGTCAATAATGAAGCTCTAAATGAATTTCTTGTAAAATAAGTCAAGAATAAAGCTTTACGTGATTTTCATTCATTTATTGAGAGTAACCCTAAATCCTAAAAAGTCAATGACGAGGCTCACAAGTTTTATCCTTATTCTACATGTAAGTATCTAAGCTCCAAACAAATTTTATGTTTAAACAAGACAATAAAGAAGCTCTAAATTGATTACTTGTTGAATAAGTCGGGAATAAAGCTTTACGTGATTTTCATTCATTTATTGAGAGTAACCCTAAATCCTAACAAGTCAATGACGAAGCTCACAAGTTTTATCCTTATTCTACATGTAAGTATCTAAGCTCCAAACAAATTTTATGTTTAAAAAAGACAATAAAGAAGCTCTAAATGGATTACTTGTTGAATAAGTCGGGAATAAAGCTCTAAGTGGTTTGGATTGAGAGGAAACCCTAAAATCTAAAAAGTTGGTAATGTGTATATGAAATTAATTGCTTATTCAATAAGTAAATATCTAAGGGTAAATCAAGTTCATTTTTATTTAAAAAGTCAATAATGAAGCTCTAAATGAATTTCTTGTAAAATAAGTCAAGAATAAAGCTTTACGTGATTTTCATTCATTTATTGAGAGTAACCCTAAATCCTAACAAGTCAATGACGAGGCTCACAAGTTTTATCCTTATTCTACATGTAAGTATCTAAGCTCCAAACAAATTTTATGTTTAAACAAGACAATAAAGAAGCTCTAAATTGATTACTTGTTGAATAAGTCGGGAATAAAGCTTTACGTGATTTTCATTCATTTATTGAGAGTAACCCTAAATCCTAACAAGTCAATGACGAAGCTCACAAGTTTTATCCTTATTCTACATGTAAGTATCTAAGCTCCAAACAAATTTTATGTTTAAAAAAGACAATAAAGAAGCTCTAAATGGATTACTTGTTGAATAAGTCGGGAATAAAGCTCTAAGTGGTTTGGATTGAGAGGAAACCCTAAAATCTAAAAAGTTGGTAATGTGTATATGAAATTAATTGCTTATTCAATAAGTAAATATCTAAGGGTAAATCAAGTTCATTTTTATTTAAAAAGTCAATAATGAAGCTCTAAATGAATTTCTTGTAAAATAAGTCAAGAATAAAGCTTTACGTGATTTTCATTCATTTATTGAGAGTAACCCTAAATCCTAACAAGTCAATGACGAGGCTCACAAGTTTTATCCTTATTCTACATGTAAGTATCTAAGCTCCAAACAAATTTTATGTTTAAACAAGACAATAAAGAAGCTCTAAATGGATTACTTGTTGAATAAGTCGGGAATAAAGCTCTAAGTGGTTTGGATTGAGAGGAAACCCTAAAATCTAAAAAGTTGGTAATGTGTATATGAAATTAATTCCTTATTCAATAAGTAAATATCTAAGGGTAAATCAAGTTCATTTTTATTTAAAAAGTCAATAATGAAGCTCTAAATGAATTTCTTGTAAAATAAGTCAAGAATAAAGCTTTACGTGATTTTCATTCATTTATTGAGAGTAACCCTAAATCCTAAAAAGTCAATGACGAGGCTCACAAGTTTTATCCTTATTCTACATGTAAGTATCTAAGCTCCAAACAAATTTTATGTTTAAACAAGATAATAAAGAAGTTCTAAATTGATTACTTGTTCAATAAGTCGGGAATAAAGCTTTACGTGATTTTCATTCATTTATTGAGAGTAACCCTAAATCCTAACAAGTCAATGCCGAAGCTCACAAGTTTTATCCTTATTCTACATGTAAGTATCTAAGCTCCAAACAAATTTTATGTTTAAACAAGACAATAAAGAAGCTCTAAATTGATTACTTGTTGAATAAGTCGGGAATAAAGCTTTACGTGATTTTCATTCATTTATTGAGAGTAACCCTAAATCCTAACAAGTCAATGACGAAGCTCACAAGTTTTATCCTTATTCTACATGTAAGTATCTGAGCTCCAAACAAATTTTATGTTTAAACAAGACAATAAAGAAGCTCTAAATGGATTACTTGTTGAATAAGTCGGGAATAAAGCTCTAAGTGGTTTGCATTGAGAGGAAACCCTAAAATCTAAAAAGTTGGTAATGTGTATATGAAATTAATTGCTTATTCAATAAGTAAATATCTAAGGGTAAATCAAGTTCATATTTATTTAAAAAGTCAATAATGAAGCTCTAAATGAATTTCTTGTAAAATAAGTCAAGAATAAAGCTTTACGTGATTTTCATTCATTTATTGAGAGTAACCCTAAATCCTAACAAGTCAATGACGAGGCTCACAAGTTTTATCCTTATTCTACATGTAAGTATCTAAGCTCCAAACAAATTTTATGTTTAAACAAGACAATAAAGAAGCTCTAAATGGATTACTTGTTGAATAAGTCGGGAATAAAGCTCTAAGTGGTTTGCATTGAGAGGAAACCCTAAAATCTAAAAAGTTGGTAATGTGTATATGAAATTAATTGCTTATTCAATAGGTAAATATCTAAGGGTAAATCAAGTTCATTTTTATTTAAAAAGTCAATAATGAAGCTCTAAATGAATTTCTTGTAAAATAAGTCAAGAATAAAGCTTTACGTGATTTTCATTCATTTATTGAGAGTAACCCTAAATCCTAAAAAGTCAATGACGAGGCTCACAAGTTTTATCCTTATTCTACATGTAAGTATCTAAGCTTCAAACAAATTTTATGTTTAAACAAGACAATAAAGAAGCTCTAAATTGATTACTTGTTGAATAAGTCGGGAATAAAGCTTTACGTGATTTTCATTCATTTATTGAGAGTAACCCTAAATCCTAACAAGTCAATGACGAAGCTCACAAGTTTTATCCTTATTCTACATGTAAGTATCTAAGCTCCAAACAAATTTTATGTTTAAAAAAGACAATAAAGAAGCTCTAAATGGATTACTTGTTGAATAAGTCGGGAATAAAGCTCTAAGTGGTTTGGATTGAGAGGAAACCCTAAAATCTAAAAAGTTGGTAATGTGTATATGAAATTAATTGCTTATTCAATAAGTAAATATTTAAGGGTAAATCAAGTTCATTTTTATTTAAAAAGTCAATAATGAAGCTCTAAATGAATTTCTTGTAAAATAAGTCAAGAATAAAGCTTTACGTGATTTTCATTCATTTATTGAGAGTAACCCTAAATCCTAACAAGTCAATGACGAGGCTCACAAGTTTTATCCTTATTCTACATGTAAGTATCTAAGCTCCAAACAAATTTTATGTTTAAACAAGACAATAAAGAAGCTCTAAATTGATTACTTGTTGAATAAGTCGGGAATAAAGCTTTACGTGATTTTCATTCATTTATTGAGAGTAACCCTAAATCCTAACAAGTCAATGACGAAGCTCACAAGTTTTATCCTTATTCTACATGTAAGTATCTAAGCTCCAAACAAATTTTATGTTTAAACAAGACAATAAAGAAGCTCTAAATGGATTACTTGTTGAATAAGTCGGGAATAAAGCTCTAAGTGGTTTGGATTGAGAGGAAACCCTAAAATCTAAAAAGTTGGTAATGTGTATATGAAATTAATTGCTTATTCAATAAGTAAATATCTAAGGGTAAATCAAGTTCATTTTTATTTAAAAAGTCAATAATGAAGCTCTAAATGAGTTTCTTGTAAAATAAGTCAAGAATAAAGCTTTACGTGATTTTCATTCATTTATTGAGAGTAACCCTAAATCCTAACAAGTCAATGACGAGACTCACAAGTTTTATCCTTATTCTACATGTAAGTATCTAAGCTCCAAACAAATTTTATGTTTAAACAAGACAATAAAGAAGCTCTAAATGGATTACTTGTTGAATAAGTCGGGAATAAAGCTCTAAGTGGTTTGGATTGAGAGGAAACCCTAAAATCTAAAAAGTTGGTAATGTGTATATGAAATTAATTCCTTATTCAATAAGTAAATATCTAAGGGTAAATCAAGTTCATTTTTATTTAAAAAGTCAATAATGAAGCTCTAAATGAATTTCTTGTAAAATAAGTCAAGAATAAAGCTTTACGTGATTTTCATTCATTTATTGAGAGTAACCCTAAATCCTAAAAAGTCAATGACGAGGCTCACAAGTTTTATCCTTATTCTACATGTAAGTATCTAAGCTCCAAACAAATTTTATGTTTAAACAAGATAATAAAGAAGTTCTAAATTGATTACTTGTTCAATAAGTCGGGAATAAAGCTTTACTTGATTTTCATTCATTTATTGAGAGTAACCCTAAATCCTAACAAGTCAATGCCGAAGCTCACAAGTTTTATCCTTATTCTACATGTAAGTATCTAAGCTCCAAACAAATTTTATGTTTAAACAAGACAATAAAGAAGCTCTAAATTGATTACTTGTTGAATAAGTCGGGAATAAAGCTTTACGTGATTTTCATTCATTTATTGAGAGTAACCCTAAATCCTAACAAGTCAATGACGAAGCTCACAAGTTTTATCCTTATTCTACATGTAAGTATCTAAGCTCCAAACAAATTTTATGTTTAAACAAGACAATAAAGAAGCTCTAAATGGATTACTTGTTGAATAAGTCGGGAATAAAGCTCTAAGTGGTTTGCATTGAGAGGAAACCCTAAAATCTAAAAAGTTGGTAATGTGTATATGAAATTAATTGCTTATTCAATAAGTAAATATCTAAGGGTAAATCAAGTTCATTTTTATTTAAAAAGTCAATAATGAAGCTCTAAATGAATTTCTTGTAAAATAAGTCAAGAATAAAGCTTTACGTGATTTTCATTCATTTATTGAGAGTAACCCTAAATCCTAAAAAGTCAATGACGAGGCTCACAAGTTTTATCCTTATTCTACATGTAAGTATCTAAGCTCCAAACAAATTTTATGTTTAAACAAGACAATAAAGAAGCTCTAAATTGATTACTTGTTGAATAAGTCGGGAATAAAGCTTTACGTGATTTTCATTCATTTATTGAGAGTAACCCTAAATCCTAACAAGTCAATGACGAAGCTCACAAGTTTTATCCTTATTCTACATGTAAGTATCTAAGCTCCAAACAAATTTTATGTTTAAACAAGACAATAAAGAAGCTCTAAATTGATTACTTGTTGAATAAGTCGGGAATAAAGCTTTACGTGATTTTCATTCATTTATTGAGAGTAACCCTAAATCCTAACAAGTCAATGACGAAGCTCACAAGTTTTATCCTTATTCTACATGTAAGTATCTAAGCTCCAAACAAATTTTATGTTAAAACAAGACAATAAAGAAGCTCTAAATGGATTACTTGTTGAATAAGTCGGGAATAAAACTCTAAGTGGTTTGGATTGAGAGGAAACCCTAAAATCTAAAAAGTTGGTAATGTGTATATGAAATTAATTGCTTATTCAATAAGTAAATATTCAAGGGTAAATCAAGTTCATTTTTATTTAAAAAGTCAATAATGAAGCTCTAAATGAATTTCTTGTAAAATAAGTCAAGAATAAAGCTTTACGTGATTTTCATTCATTTATTGAGAGTAACCCTAAATCCTAACAAGTCAATGACGAGGCTCACAAGTTTTATCCTTATTCTACATGTAAGTATCTAAGCTCCAGTCAAATTTTATGTTTAAACAAGACAATAAAGAAGCTCTAAATTGATTACTTGTTGAATAAGTCGGGAATAAAGCTTCACCTGATTTTCATTAATTTATTGAGAGTAACCCTAAATCCTAACAAGTCAATGACGAAGCTCACAAGTTTTATCCTTATTCTACATGTAAGTATCTAAGCTCCAAACAAATTTTATGTTTAAACAAGACAATTAAGAAGCTCTAAATGGATTACTTGTTGAATAAGTCGGGAATAAAGCTCTAAGTGGTTTGGATTGAGAGGAAACCCTAAAATCTAAAAAGTTGGTAATGTGTATATGAAATTAATTGCTTATTCAATAAGTAAATATCTAAGGGTAAATCAAGTTCATTTTTATTTAAAACGTCAATAATGAAGCTCTAAATGAATTTCTTGTAAAATAAGTCAAGAATAAAGCTTTACGTGATTTTCATTCATTTATTGAGAGTAATCCTAAATCCTAACAAGTCAATGACGAGGCTCACAAGTTTTATCCTTATTCTACATGTAAGTATCTAAGCTCCAAACAAATTTTATGTTTAAACAAGACAATAAAGAAGCTCTAAATTGATTACTTGTTGAATAAGTCGGGAATAAAGCTTTACGTGATTTTCATTCATTTATTGAGAGTAACCCCAAATCCTAAAAAGTCAATGACGAGGCTCACAAGTTTTATCCTTATTCTACATGTAAGTATCTAAGCTCCAAACAAATTTTATGTTTAAACAAGATAATAAAGAAGTTCTAAATTGATTACTTGTTCAATAAGTCGGGAATAAAGCTTTACGTGATTTTCATTCATTTATTGAGAGTAACCCTAAATCCTAACAAGTCAATGCCGAAGCTCACAAGTTTTATCCTTATTCTACATGTAAGTATCTAAGCTCCAAACAAATTTTATGTTTAAACAAGACAATAAAGAAGCTCTAAATTGATTACTTGTTGAATAAGTCGGGAATAAAGCTTTACGTGATTTTCATTCATTTATTGAGAGTAACCCTAAATCCTAACAAGTCAATGACGAAGCTCACAAGTTTTATCCTTATTCTACATGTAAGTATCTAAGCTCCAAACAAATTTTATGTTTAAAAAAGACAATAAAGAAGCTCTAAATGGATTACTTGTTGAATAAGTCGGAATAAAGCTCTAAGTGGTTTGGATTGAGAGGAAACCCTAAAATCTAAAAAGTTGGTAATGTGTATATGAAATTAATTGCTAATTCAATAAGTAAATATCTAAGGGTAAATCAAGTTCATTTTTATTTAAAAAGTCAATAATGAAGCTCTAAATGAATTTCTTGTAAAATAAGTCAAGAATAAAGCTTTACGTGATTTTTATTCATTTATTGAGAGTAACCCTAAATCCTAACAAGTCAATGACGAGGCTCACAAGTTTTATCCTTATTCTACATGTAAGTATCTAAGCTCCAAACAAATTTTATGTTTAAACAAGACAATAAAGAAGCTCTAAATTGATTACTTGTTGAATAAGTCGGGAATAAAGCTTTACGTGATTTTCATTCATTTATTGAGAGTAACCCTAAATCCTAACAAGTCAATGACGAAGCTCACAAGTTTTATCCTTATTCTACAGGTAAGTATCTAAGCTCCAAACAAATTTTATGTTAAAACAAGACAATAAAGAAGCTCTAAATGGATTACTTGTTGAATAAGTCGGGAATAAAGCTCTAAGTGGTTTGGATTGAGAGAAAACCCTAAAATCTAAAAAGTTGGTAATGTGTATATGAAATTAATTGCTTATTCAATAAGTAAATATCTAAGGGTAAATCAAGTTCATTTTTTATTTAAAAAGTCAATAATGAAGCTCTAAATGAATTTCTTGTAAAATAAGTCAAGAATAAAGATTTACGTGATTTTCAATCATTTATTGAGAGTAACCCTAAATCCTAACAAGTCAATGACGAGGCTCACGAGTTTTATCCTTATTCTACATGTAAGTATCTAAGCTCCAGGCAAATTTTATGTTTAAACAAGACAATAAAGAAGCTCTAAATTGATTACTTGTTGAATAAGTCGGGAATAAAGCTTCACCTGATTTTCATTAATTTATTGAGAGTAACCCTAAATCCTAACAAGTCAATGACGAAGCTCACAAGTTTTATCCTTATTCTACATGTAAGTATCTAAGCTCCAAACAAATTTTATGTTTAAACAAGACAATTAAGAAGCTCTAAATGGATTACTTGTTGAATAAGTCGGGAATAAAGCTCTAAGTGGTTTGGATTGAGAGGAAACCCTAAAATCTAAAAAGTTGGTAATGTGTATATGAAATTAATTGCTTATTCAATAAGTAAATATCTAAGGGTAAATCAAGTTCATTTTTATTTAAAACGTCAATAATGAAGCTCTAAATGAATTTCTTGTAAAATAAGTCAAGAATAAAGCTTTACGTGATTTTCATTCATTTATTGAGAGTAATCCTAAATCCTAACAAGTCAATGACGAGGCTCACAAGTTTTATCCTTATTCTACATGTAAGTATCTAAGCTCCAAACAAATTTTATGTTTAAACAAGACAATAAAGAAGCTCTAAATTGATTACTTGTTGAATAAGTCGGGAATAAAGCTTTACGTGATTTTCATTCATTTATTGAGAGTAACCCCAAATCCTAAAAAGTCAATGACGAGGCTCACAAGTTTTATCCTTATTCTACATGTAAGTATCTAAGCTCCAAACAAATTTTATGTTTAAACAAGATAATAAAGAAGTTCTAAATTGATTACTTGTTCAATAAGTCGGGAATAAAGCTTTACGTGATTTTCATTCATTTATTGAGAGTAACCCTAAATCCTAACAAGTCAATGCCGAAGCTCACAAGTTTTATCCTTATTCTACATGTAAGTATCTAAGCTCCAAACAAATTTTATGTTTAAACAAGACAATAAAGAAGCTCTAAATTGATTACTTGTTGAATAAGTCGGGAATAAAGCTTTACGTGATTTTCATTCATTTATTGAGAGTAACCCTAAATCCTAACTAGTCAATGACGAAGCTCACAAGTTTTATCCTTATTCTACATGTAAGTATCTAAGCTCCAAACAAATTTTATGTTTAAACAAGACAATAAAGAAGCTCTAAATGGATTACTTGTTGAATAAGTCGGGAATAAAGCTCTAAGTGGTTTGCATTGAGAGGAAACCCTAAAATCTAAAAAGTTGGTAATGTGTATATGAAATTAATTGCTTATTCAATAAGTAAATATCTAAGGGTAAATCAAGTTCATTTTTATTTAAAAAGTCAATAATGAAGCTCTAAATGAATTTCTTGTAAAATAAGTCAAGAATAAAGCTTTACGTGATTTTCATTCATTTATTGAGAGTAACCCTAAATCCTAAAAAGTCAATGACGAGGCTCACAAGTTTTATCCTTATTCTACATGTAAGTATCTAAGCTCCAAACAAATTTTATGTTTAAACAAGACAATAAAGAAGCTCTAAATTGATTACTTGTTGAATAAGTCGGGAATAAAGCTTTACGTGATTTTCATTCATTTATTGAGAGTAACCCTAAATCCTAACAAGTCAATGACGAAGCTCACAAGTTTTATCCTTATTCTACATGTAAGTATCTAAGCTCCAAACAAATTTTATGTTTAAAAAAGACAATAAAGAAGCTCTAAATGGATTACTTGTTGAATAAGTCGGAATAAAGCTCTAAGTGGTTTGGATTGAGAGGAAACCCTAAAATCTAAAAAGTTGGTAATGTGTATATGAAATTAATTGCTAATTCAATAAGTAAATATCTAAGGGTAAATCAAGTTCATTTTTATTTAAAAAGTCAATAATGAAGCTCTAAATGAATTTCTTGTAAAATAAGTCAAGAATAAAGCTTTACGTGATTTTTATTCATTTATTGAGAGTAACCCTAAATCCTAACAAGTCAATGACGAGGCTCACAAGTTTTATCCTTATTCTACATGTAAGTATCTAAGCTCCAAACAAATTTTATGTTTAAACAAGACAATAAAGAAGCTCTAAATTGATTACTTGTTGAATAAGTCGGGAATAAAGCTTTACGTGATTTTCATTCATTTATTGAGAGTAACCCTAAATCCTAACAAGTCAATGACGAAGCTCACAAGTTTTATCCTTATTCTACAGGTAAGTATCTAAGCTCCAAACAAATTTTATGTTAAAACAAGACAATAAAGAAGCTCTAAATGGATTACTTGTTGAATAAGTCGGGAATAAAGCTCTAAGTGGTTTGGATTGAGAGAAAACCCTAAAATCTAAAAAGTTGGTAATGTGTATATGAAATTAATTGCTTATTCAATAAGTAAATATGTAAGGGTAAATCAAGTTCATTTTTTATTTAAAAAGTCAATAATGAAGCTCTAAATGAATTTCTTGTAAAATAAGTCAAGAATAAAGATTTACGTGATTTTCAATCATTTATTGAGAGTAACCCTAAATCCTAACAAGTCAATGACGAGGCTCACGAGTTTTATCCTTATTCTACATGTAAGTATCTAAGCTCCAGGCAAATTTTATGTTTAAACAAGACAATAAAGAAGCTCTAAATTGATTACTTGTTGAATAAGTCGAGAATAAAGCTTGACCTGATTTTCATTCATTTATTGAGAGTAACCATAAATCCTAACAAGTCAATGACAAGGCTCACAAGTTTTATCCTTATTCTACATGTAAGTATCTAAGCTCCAAACAAATTTTATGTTTAAACAAGACAATAAAGAAGCTCTAAATTGATTACTTGTTGAATAAGTCGGGAATAAAGCTTTACGTGATTTTCATTCATTTATTGAGAGTAACCCTAAATCCTAACAAGTCAATGACGAAGCTCACAAGTTTTATCCTTATTCTACATGTAAGTATCTAAGCTCCAAACAAATTTTATGTTTAAACAAGACAATAAAGAAGCTCTAAATGGATTACTTGTTGAATAAGTCGGGAATAAAGCTCTAAGTGGTTTGCATTGAGAGGAAACCCTAAAATCTAAAAAGTTGGTAATGTGTATATGAAATTAATTGCTTATTCAATAAGTAAATATCTAAGGGTAAATCAAGTTCATTTTTATTTAAAAAGTCAATAATGAAGCTCTAAATGAATTTCTTGTAAAATAAGTCAAGAATAAAGCTTTACGTGATTTTCATTCATTTATTGAGAGTAACCCTAAATCCTAACAAGTCAATGACGAAGCTCACAAGTTTTATCCTTATTCTACATGTAAGTATCTAAGCTCCAAACAAATTTTATGTTTAAACAAGACAATAAAGAAGCTCTAAATTGATTACTTGTTGAATAAGTCGGGAATAAAGCTTTACGTGATTTTCATTCATTTATTGAGAGTAACCCTAAATCCTAACAAGTCAATGACGAAGCTCACAAGTTTTATCCTTATTCTACATGTAAGTATCTAAGCTCCAAACAAATTTTATGTTAAAACAAGACAATAAAGAAGCTCTAAATGGATTACTTGTTGAATAAGTCGGAAATAAAGCTCTAAGTGGTTTGGATTGAGAGGAAACCCTAAAATCTAAAAAGTTGGTAATGTGTATATGAAATTAATTGCTTATTCAATAAGTAAATATTCAAGGGTAAATGAAGTTCATTTTTATTTAAAAAGTCAATAATGAAGCTCTAAATGAATTTCTTGTAAAATAAGTCAAGAATAAAGATTTACGTGATTTTCATTCATTTATTGAGAGTAACCCTAAATCCTAACAAGTCAATGACGAGGCTCACGAGTTTTATCCTTATTCTACATGTAAGTATCTAAGCTCCAGGCAAATTTTATGTTTAAACAAGACAATAAAGAAGCTCTAAATTGATTACTTGTTGAATAAGTCGGGAATAAAGCTTCACCTGATTTTCATTCATTTATTGAGAGTAACCATAAATCCTAACAAGTCAATGACGAGGCTCACAAGTTTTATCCTTATTCTACATGTAAGTATCTAAGCTCCAGGCAAATTTTATGTTTAAACAAGACAATAAAGAAGCTCTAAATTGATTACTTGTTGAATAAGTCGGGAATAAAGCTTCACCTGATTTTCATTCATTTATTGAGAGTAACCATAAATCCTAACAAGTCAATGACAAGGCTCACAAGTTTTATCCTTATTCTACATGTAAGTATCTAAGCTCCAAACAAATTTTATGTTTAAACAAGACAATAAAGAAGCTCTAAATTGATTACTTGTTGAATAAGTCGGGAATAAAGCTTTACGTGATTTTCATTCATTTATTGAGAGTAACCCTAAATCCTAACAAGTCAATGACGAAGCTCACAAGTTTTATCCTTATTCTACATGTAAGTATCTAAGCTCCAAACAAATTTTATGTTTAAACAAGACAATAAAGAAGCTCTAAATGGATTACTTGTTGAATAAGTCGGGAATAAAGCTCTAAGTGGTTTGGATTGAGAGGAAACCCTAAAATCTAAAAAGTTGGTAATGTGTATATGAAATTAATTGCTTATTCAATAAGTAAATATCTAAGGGTAAATCAAGTTCATTTTTATTTAAAAAGTCAATAATGAAGCTCTAAATGAATTTCTTGTAAAATAAGTCAAGAATAAAGCTTTACGTGATTTTCATTCATTTATTCAGAGTAACCCTAAATCCTAACAAGTCAATGACGAGGCTCACGAGTTTTATCCTTATTCTACATGTAAGTATCTAAGCTCCAGGCAAATTTTATGTTTAAACAAGACAATAAAGAAGCTCTAAATTGATTACTTGTTGAATAAGTCGGGAATAAAGCTTCACCTGATTTTCATTCATTTATTGAGAGTAACCCTAAATCCTAACAAGTCAATGACGAGGCTCACAAGTTTTATCCTTATTCTACATGTAAGTATCTAAGCTCCAAACAAATTTTATGTTTAAACAAGACAATAAAGAAGCTCTAAATGGATTACTTGTTGAATAAGTCGGGAATAAAGCTCTAAGTGGTTTGGATTGAGAGGAAACCCTAAAATCTAAAAAGTTGGTAATGTGTATATGAAATTAATTGCTTATTCAATAAGTAAATATTCAAGGGTAAATCAAGTTCATTTTTATTTAAAAAGTCAATAATGAAGCTCTAAATGAATATCTTGTAAAATAAGTCAAGAATAAAGCTTTACGTGATTTTCATTCATTTATTGAGAGTAACCCTAAATCCTAACAAGTCAATGACGAGGCTCACAAGTTTTATCCTTATTCTACATGTAAGTATCTAAGCTCCAAGCAAATTTTATGTTTAAACAAGACAATAAAGAAGCTCTAAATTGATTACTTGTTGAATAAGTCGGGAATAAAGCTTCACCTGATTTTCATTCATTTATTGAGAGTAACCCTAAATCCTAACAAGTCAATGACGAGGCTCACAAGTTTTATCCTTATTCTACATGTAAGTATCTAAGCTCCAAACAAATTTTATGTTTAAACAAGACAATAAAGAAGCTCTAAATTGATTACTTGTTGAATAAGTCGGGAATAAAGCTTTACGTGATTTTCATTCATTTATTGAGAGTAACCCTAAATCCTAACAAGTCAATGACGAAGCTCACAAGTTTTATCCTTATTCTACATGTAAGTATCTAAGCTCCAAACAAATTTTATGTTAAAACAAGACAATAAAGAAGCTCTAAATGGATTACTTGTTGAATAAGTCGGGAATAAAGCTCTAAGTGGTTTGGATTGAGAGGAAACCCTAAAATCTAAAAAGTTGGTAATGTGTATATGAAATTAATTGCTTATTCGATAAGTAAATATTCAAGGGTAAATCAAGTTCATTTTTATTTAAAAAGTCAATAATGAAGCTCTAAATGAATATCTTGTAAAATAAGTCAAGAATAAAGCTTTACGTGATTTTCATTCATTTATTGAGAGTAACCCTAAATCCTAACAAGTCAATGACGAGGCTCACAAGTTTTATCCTTATTCTACATGTAAGTATCTAAGCTCCAAGCAAATTTTATGTTTAAACAAGACAATAAAGAAGCTCTAAATTGATTACTTGTTGAATAAGTCGGGAATAAAGCTTCACCTGATTTTCATTCATTTATTGAGAGTAACCCTAAATCCTAACAAGTCAATAACGAGGCTCACAAGTTTTATCCTTATTCTACATGTAAGTATCTAAGCTCCAAACAAATTTTATGTTTAAACAAGACAATAAAGAAGCTCTAAATTGATTACTTGTTGAATAAGTCGGGAATAAAGCTTTACGTGATTTTCATTCATTTATTGAGAGTAACCCTAAATCCTAACAAGTCAATGACGAAGCTCACAAGTTTTATCCTTATTCTACATGTAAGTATCTAAGCTCCAAACAAATTTTATGTTAAAACAAGACAATAAAGAAGCTCTAAATGGATTACTTGTTGAATAAGTCGGGAATAAAGCTCTAAGTGGTTTGGATTGAGAGGAAACCCTAAAATCTAAAAAGTTGGTAATGTGTATATGAAATTAATTGCTTATTCGATAAGTAAATATTCAAGGGTAAATCAAGTTCATTTTTATTTAAAAAGTCAATAATGAAGCTCTAAATGAATATCTTGTAAAATAAGTCAAGAATAAAGCTTTACGTGATTTTCATTCATTTATTGAGAGTAACCCTAAATCCTAACAAGTCAATGACGAGGCTCACAAGTTTTATCCTTATTCTACATGTAAGTATCTAAGCTCCAAGCAAATTTTATGTTTAAACAAGACAATAAAGAAGCTCTAAATTGATTACTTGTTGAATAAGTCGGGAATAAAGCTTCACCTGATTTTCATTCATTTATTGAGAGTAACCCTAAATCCTAACAAGTCAATAACGAGGCTCACAAGTTTTATCCTTATTCTACATGTAAGTATCTAAGCTCCAAACAAATTTTATGTTTAAACAAGACAATAAAGAAGCTCTAAATTGATTACTTGTTGAATAAGTCGGGAATAAAGCTTTACGTGATTTTCATTCATTTATTGAGAGTAACCCTAAATCCTAACAAGTCAATAACGAAGATCACAAGTTTTATCCTTATTCTACATGTAAGTATCTAAGCTCCAAACAAATTTTATGTTTAAACAAGACAATAAAGAAGCTCTAAATGGATTACTTGTTGAATAAGTCGGGAATAAAGCTCTAAGTGGTTTGGATTGAGAGGAAACCCTAAAATCTAAAAAGTTGGTAATGTGTATATGAAATTAATTGCTTATTCAATAAGTAAATATTCAAGGGTAAATCAAGTTCATTTTTATTTAAAGAGTCAATAATGAAGCTCTAAATGAATTTCTTGTAAAATAAGTCAAGAATAAAGCTTTACGTGATTTTCATTCACTTATTGAGAGTAACCCTAAATCCTAACAAGTCAATGACGAGGCTCACAAGTTTTATCCTTATTCTACATGTAAGTATCTAAGCTCCAAACAAATTTTATGTTTAAACAAGACAATAAAGAAGCTCTAAATTGATTACTTGTTGAATAAGTCGGGAATAAAGCTTTACGTGATTTTCATTCATTTATTGAGAGTAACCCTAAATCCTAACAAGTCAATGACGAAGATCACAAGTTTTATCCTTATTCTACATGTAAGTATCTAAGCTCCAAACAAATTTTATGTTTAAACAAGACAATAAAGAAGCTCTAAATGGATTACTTGTTGAATAAGTCGGGAATAAAGCTCTAAGTGGTTTGGATTGAGAGGAAACCCTAAAATCCAAAAAGTTGGTAATGTGTATATGAAATTAATTGCTTATTCAATAAGTAAATATCTAAGGGCAAATCAATTTCATTTTTATTTAAAAAGTCAATAATGAAGCTCTAAATGAATTTCCTGTAAAATAAGTCAAGAATAAAGCTTTACGTGATTTTCATTCATTTATTGAGAGTAACCCTAAATCCTAACAAGTCAATGACGAGGCTCACAAGTTTTATCGTTATTCTACATGTAAGTATCTAAGCTCCAAACAAATTTTATGTTTAAACAAGACAATAAAGAAGCTCTAAATTGATTACTTGTTGAATAAGTCGGGAATAAAGCTTTACGTGATTTTCATTCCTTTATTGAGAGTAACCCTAAATCCTAACAAAAGTCAATGACGAAGCTCACAAGTTTTATCCTTATTCTACATGTAAGTATCTAAGCTCCAAACAAATTTTATGTTAAAACAAGACAATAAAGAAGCTCTAAATGGATTACTTGTTGAATAAGTCGGGAATAAAGCTCTAAGTGGTTTGGATTGAGAGGAAACCCTAAAATCTAAAAAGTTGGTAATGTGTATATGAAATTAATTGCTTATTCAATAAGTAAATATTCAAGGGTAAATCAAGTTCATTTTTATTTAAAAAGTCAATAATGAAGCTCTAAATGAATTTCTTGTAAAATAAGTCAAGAATAAAGCTTTACGTGATTTTCATTCATTTATTGAGAGTAACCCTAAATCCTAACAAGTCAATGACGAGGCTCACAAGTTTTATCCTTATTCTACATGTAAGTATCTAAGCTCCAAGCAAATTTTATGTTTAAACAAGACAATAAAGAAGCTCTAAATTGATTACTTGTTGAATAAGTCGGGAATAAAGCTTCACCTGATTTTCATTCATTTATTGAGAGTAACCCTAAATCCTAACAAGTCAATAACGAGGCTCACAAGTTTTATCCTTATTCTACATGTAAGTATCTAAGCTCCAAACAAATTTTATGTTTAAACAAGACAATAAAGAAGCTCTAAATTGATTACTTGTTGAATAAGTCGGGAATAAAGCTCTAAGTGGTTTGGATTGAGAGGAAACCCTAAAATCTAAAAAGTTGGTAATGTGTATATGAAATTAATTGCTTATTCAATAAGTAAATATTCAAGGGTAAATCAAGTTCATTTTTATTTAAAGAGTCAATAATGAAGCTCTAAATGAATTTCTTGTAAAATAAGTCAAGAATAAAGCTTTACGTGATTTTCATTCACTTATTGAGAGTAACCCTAAATCCTAACAAGTCAATGACGAGGCTCACAAGTTTTATCCTTATTCTACATGTAAGTATCTAAGCTCCAAACAAATTTTATATTTAAACAAGACAATAAAGAAGCTCTAAATTGATTACTTGTTGAATAAGTCGGGAATAAAGCTTTACGTGATTTTCATTCATTTATTGAGAGTAACCCTAAATCCTAACTAGTCAATGACGAAGATCACAAGTTTTATCCTTATTCTACATGTAAGTATCTAAGCTCCAAACAAATTTTATGTTTAAACAAGACAATAAAGAAGCTCTAAATGGATTACTTGTTGAATAAGTTGGGAATAAAGCTCTAAGTGGTTTGGATTGAGAGGAAACCCTAAAATCTAAAAAGTTGGTAATGTGTATATGAAATTAATTGCTTATTCAATAAGTAAATATCTAAGGGCAAATCAAGTTCATTTTTATTTAAAAAGTCAATAATGAAGCTCTAAATGAATTTCCTGTAAAATAAGTCAAGAATAAAGCTTTACGTGATTTTCATTCATTTATTGAGAGTAACCCTAAATCCTAACAAGTCAATGACGAGGCTCACAAGTTTTATCGTTATTCTACATGTAAGTATCTAAGCTCCAAACAAATTTTATGTTTAAACAAGACAATAAAGAAGCTCTAAATTAATTACTTGTTGAATAAGTCGGGAATAAAGCTTTACGTGATTTTCATTCATTTATTGAGAGTAACCCTAAATCCTAACAAAAGTCAATGACGAAGCTCACAAGTTTTATCCTTATTCTACATGTAAGTATCTAAGCTCCAAACAAATTTTATGTTAAAACAAGACAATAAAGAAGCTCTAAATGGATTACTTGTTGAATAAGTCGGGAATAAAGCTCTAAGTGGTTTGGATTGAGAGGAAACCCTAAAATCTAAAAAGTTGGTAATGTGTATATGAAATTAATTGCTTATTCAATAAGTAAATATTCAAGGGTAAATCAAGTTCATTTTTATTTAAAAAGTCAATAATGAAGCTCTAAATGAATTTCTTGTAAAATAAGTCAAGAATAAAGCTTTACGTGATTTTCATTCATTTATTGAGAGTAACCCTAAATCCTAACAAGTCAATGACGAGGCTCACAAGTTTTATCCTTATTCTACATGTAAGTATCTAAGCTCCAAGCAAATTTTATGTTTAAACAAGACAATAAAGAAGCTCTAAATTGATTACTTGTTGAATAAGTCGGGAATAAAGCTTCACCTGATTTTCATTCATTTATTGAGAGTAACCCTAAATCCTAACAAGTCAATAACGAGGCTCACAAGTTTTATCCTTATTCTACATGTAAGTATCTAAGCTCCAAACAAATTTTATGTTTAAACAAGACAATAAAGAAGCTCTAAATTGATTACTTGTTGAATAAGTCGGGAATAAAGCTCTAAGTGGTTTGGATTGAGAGGAACCCCTAAAATCTAAAAAGTTGGTAATGTGTATATGAAATTAATTGCTTATTCAATAAGTAAATATTCAAGGGTAAATCAAGTTCATTTTTATTTAAAGAGTCAATAATGAAGCTCTAAATGAATTTCTTGTAAAATAAGTCAAGAATAAAGCTTTACGTGATTTTCATTCACTTATTGAGAGTAACCCTAAATCCTAACAAGTCAATGACGAGGCTCACAAGTTTTATCCTTATTCTACATGTAAGTATCTAAGCTCCAAACAAATTTTATATTTAAACAAGACAATAAAGAAGCTCTAAATTGATTACTTGTTGAATAAGTCGGGAATAAAGCTTTACGTGATTTTCATTCATTTATTGAGAGTAACCCTAAATCCTAACTAGTCAATGACGAAGATCACAAGTTTTATCCTTATTCTACATGTAAGTATCTAAGCTCCAAACAAATTTTATGTTTAAACAAGACAATAAAGAAGCTCTAAATGGATTACTTGTTGAATAAGTTGGGAATAAAGCTCTAAGTGGTTTGGATTGAGAGGAAACCCTAAAATCTAAAAAGTTGGTAATGTGTATATGAAATTAATTGCTTATTCAATAAGTAAATATCTAAGGGCAAATCAAGTTCATTTTTATTTAAAAAGTCAATAATGAAGCTCTAAATGAATTTCCTGTAAAATAAGTCAAGAATAAAGCTTTACGTGATTTTCATTCATTTATTGAGAGTAACCCTAAATCCTAACAAGTCAATGACGAGGCTCACAGGTTTTATCGTTATTCTACATGTAAGTATCTAAGCTCCAAACAAATTTTATGTTTAAACAAGACAATAAAGAAGCTCTAAATTAATTACTTGTTGAATAAGTCGGGAATAAAGCTTTACGTGATTTTCATTCATTTATTGAGAGTAACCCTAAATCCTAACAAAAGTCAATGACGAAGCTCACAAGTTTTATCCTTATTCTACATGTAAGTATCTAAGCTCCAAACAAATTTTATGTTAAAACAAGACAATAAAGAAGCTCTAAATGGATTACTTGTTGAATAAGTCGGGAATAAAGCTCTAAGTGGTTTGGATTGAGAGGAAACCCTAAAATCTAAAAAGTTGGTAATGTGTATATGAAATTAATTTCTTATTCAATAAGTAAATATTCAAGGGTAAATCAAGTTCATTTTTATTTAAAAAGTCAATAATGAAGCTCTAAATGAATTTCTTGTAAAATAAGTCAAGAATAAAGCTTTACGTGATTTTCATTCATTTATTGAGAGTAACCCTAAATCCTAACAAGTCAATGACGAGGCTCACAAGTTTTATCCTTATTCTACATGTAAGTATCTAAGCTCCAAGCAAATTTTATGTTTAAACAAGACAATAAAGAAGCTCTAAATTGATTACTTGTTGAATAAGTCGGGAATAAAGCTTCACATGATTTTCATTCATTTATTGAGAGTAACCCTAAATCCTAACAAGTCAATAACGAGGCTCACAAGTTTTATCCTTATTCTACATGTAAGTATCTAAGCTCCAAACAAATTTTATGTTTAAACAAGACAATAAAGAAGCTCTAAATTGATTACTTGTTGAATAAGTCGGGAATAAAGCTTTACGTGATTTTCATTCATTTATTGAGAGTAACCCTAAATCCTAACAAGTCAATAACGAAGATCACAAGTTTTATCCTTATTCTACATGTAAGTATCTAAGCTCCAAACAAATTTTATGTTTAAACAAGACAATAAAGAAGCTCTAAATGGATTACTTGTTGAATAAGTCGGGAATAAAGCTCTAAGTGGTTTGGATTGAGAGGAAACCCTAAAATCTAAAAAGTTGGTAATGTGTATATGAAATTAATTGCTTATTCAATAAGTAAATATCTAAGGGCAAATCAATTTCATTTTTATTTAAAAAGTCAATAATGAAGCTCTAAATGAATTTCCTGTAAAATAAGTCAAGAATAAAGCTTTACGTGATTTTCATTCATTTATTGAGAGTAACCCTAAATCCTAACAAGTCAATGACGAGGCTCACAAGTTTTATCGTTATTCTACATGTAAGTATCTAAGCTCCAAACAAATTTTATGTTTAAACAAGACAATAAAGAAGCTCTAAATTGATTACTTGTTGAATAAGTCGGGAATAAAGCTTTACGTGATTTTCATTCATTTATTGAGAGTAACCCTAAATCCTAACAAAAGTCAATGACGAAGCTCACAAGTTTTATCCTTATTCTACATGTAAGTATCTAAGCTCCAAACAAATTTTATGTTAAAACAAGACAATAAAGAAGCTCTAAATGGATTACTTGTTGAATAAGTCGGGAATAAAGCTCTAAGTGGTTTGGATTGAGAGGAAACCCTAAAATCTAAAAAGTTGGTAATGTGTATATGAAATTAATTGCTTATTCAATAAGTAAATATTCAAGGGTAAATCAAGTTCATTTTTATTTAAAAAGTCAATAATGAAGCTCTAAATGAATTTCTTGTAAAATAAGTCAAGAATAAAGCTTTACGTGATTTTCATTCATTTATTGAGAGTAACCCTAAATCCTAACAAGTCAATGACGAGGCTCACAAGTTTTATCCTTATTCTACATGTAAGTATCTAAGCTCCAAGCAAATTTTATGTTTAAACAAGACAATAAAGAAGCTCTAAATTGATTACTTGTTGAATAAGTCGGGAATAAAGCTTCACCTGATTTTCATTCATTTATTGAGAGTAACCCTAAATCCTAACAAGTCAATAACGAGGCTCACAAGTTTTATCCTTATTCTACATGTAAGTATCTAAGCTCCAAACAAATTTTATGTTTAAACAAGACAATAAAGAAGCTCTAAATTGATTACTTGTTGAATAAGTCGGGAATAAAGCTCTAAGTGGTTTGGATTGAGAGGAAACCCTAAAATCTAAAAAGTTGGTAATGTGTATATGAAATTAATTGCTTATTCAATAAGTAAATATTCAAGGGTAAATCAAGTTCATTTTTATTTAAAGAGTCAATAATGAAGCTCTAAATGAATTTCTTGTAAAATAAGTCAAGAATAAAGCTTTACGTGATTTTCATTCACTTATTGAGAGTAACCCTAAATCCTAACAAGTCAATGACGAGGCTCACAAGTTTTATCCTTATTCTACATGTAAGTATCTAAGCTCCAAACAAATTTTATATTTAAACAAGACAATAAAGAAGCTCTAAATTGATTACTTGTTGAATAAGTCGGGAATAAAGCTTTACGTGATTTTCATTCATTTATTGAGAGTAACCCTAAATCCTAACTAGTCAATGACGAAGATCACAAGTTTTATCCTTATTCTACATGTAAGTATCTAAGCTCCAAACAAATTTTATGTTTAAACAAGACAATAAAGAAGCTCTAAATGGATTACTTGTTGAATAAGTTGGGAATAAAGCTCTAAGTGGTTTGGATTGAGAGGAAACCCTAAAATCTAAAAAGTTGGTAATGTGTATATGAAATTAATTGCTTATTCAATAAGTAAATATCTAAGGGCAAATCAAGTTCATTTTTATTTAAAAAGTCAATAAAGAAGCTCTAAATGAATTTCCTGTAAAATAAGTCAAGAATAAAGCTTTACGTGATTTTCATTCATTTATTGAGAGTAACCCTAAATCCTAACAAGTCAATGACGAGGCTCACAAGTTTTATCGTTATTCTACATGTAAGTATCTAAGCTCCAAACAAATTTTATGTTTAAACAAGACAATAAAGAAGCTCTAAATTGATTACTTGTTGAATAAGTCGGGAATAAAGCTTTACGTGATTTTCATTCATTTATTGAGAGTAACCCTAAATCCTAACAAAAGTCAATGACGAAGCTCACAAGTTTTATCCTTATTCTACATGTAAGTATCTAAGCTCCAAACAAATTTTATGTTAAAACAAGACAATAAAGAAGCTCTAAATGGATTACTTGTTGAATAAGTCGGGAATAAAGCTCTAAGTGGTTTGGATTGAGAGGAAACCCTAAAATCTAAAAAGTTGGTAATGTGTATATGAAATTAATTTCTTATTCAATAAGTAAATATTCAAGGGTAAATCAAGTTCATTTTTATTTAAAAAGTCAATAATGAAGCTCTAAATGAATTTCTTGTAAAATAAGTCAAGAATAAAGCTTTACGTGATTTTCATTCATTTATTGAGAGTAACCCTAAATCCTAACAAGTCAATGACGAGGCTCACAAGTTTTATCCTTATTCTACATGTAAGTATCTAAGCTCCAAGCAAATTTTATGTTTAAACAAGACAATAAAGAAGCTCTAAATTGATTACTTGTTGAATAAGTCAGGAATAAAGCTTCACCTGATTTTCATTCATTTATTGAGAGTAACCCTAAATCCTAACAAGTCAATAACGAGGCTCACAAGTTTTATCCTTATTCTACATGTAAGTATCTAAGCTCCAAACAAATTTTATGTTTAAACAAGACAATAAAGAAGCTCTAAATTGATTACTTGTTGAATAAGTCGGGAATAAAGCTTTACGTGATTTTCATTCATTTATTGAGAGTAACCCTAAATCCTAACAAGTCAATAACGAAGATCACAAGTTTTATCCTTATTCTACATGTAAGTATCTAAGCTCCAAACAAATTTTATGTTTAAACAAGACAATAAAGAAGCTCTAAATGGATTACTTGTTGAATAAGTCGGGAATAAAGCTCTAAGTGGTTTGAATTGAGAGGAAACCCTAAAATCTAAAAAGTTGGTAATGTGTATATGAAATTAATTGCTTATTCAATAAGTAAATATTCAAGGGTAAATCAAGTTCATTTTTATTTAAAGAGTCAATAATGAAGCTCTAAATGAATTTCTTGTAAAATAAGTCAAGAATAAAGCTTTACGTGATTTTCATTCATTTATTGAGAGTAACCCTAAATCCTAACAAGTCAATGACGAGGCTCACAAGTTTTATCCTTATTCTACATGTAAGTATCTAAGCTCCAAACAAATTTTATGTTTAAACAAGACAATAAAGAAGCTCTAAATTGATTACTTGTTGAATAAGTCGGGAATAAAGCTTTACGTGATTTTCATTCATTTATTGAGAGTAACCCTAAATCCTAACAAGTCAATGACGAAGATCACAAGTTTTATCCTTATTCTACATGTAAGTATCTAAGCTCCAAACAAATTTTATGTTTAAACAAGACAATAAAGAAGCTCTAAATGGATTACTTGTTGAATAAGTCGGGAATAAAGCTCTAAGTGGTTTGGATTGAGAGGAAACCCTAAAATCTAAAAAGTTGGTAATGTGTATATGAAATTAATTGCTTATTCAATAAGTAAATATCTAAGGGCAAATCAAGTTCATTTTTATTTAAAAAGTCAATAATGAAGCTCTAAATGAATTTCCTGTAAAATAAGTCAAGAATAAAGCTTTACGTGATTTTCATTCATTTATTGAGAGTAACCCTAAATCCTAACAAGTCAATGACGAGGCTCACAAGTTTTATCGTTATTCTACATGTAAGTATCTAAGCTCCAAACAAATTTTATGTTTAAACAAGACAATAAAGAAGCTCTAAATTGATTACTTGTTGAATAAGTCGGGAATAAAGCTTTACGTGATTTTCATTCATTTATTGAGAGTAACCCTAAATCCTAACAAAAGTCAATGACGAAGCTCACAAGTTTTATCCTTATTCTACATGTAAGTATCTAAGCTCCAAACAAATTTTATGTTAAAACAAGACAATAAAGAAGCTCCAAATGGATTACTTGTTGAATAAGTCGGGAATAAAGCTCTAAGTGGTTTGGATTGAGAGGAAACCCTAAAATCTAAAAAGTTGGTAATGTGTATATGAAATTAATTTCTTATTCAATAAGTAAATATTCAAGGGTAAATCAAGTTCATTTTTATTTAAAAAGTCAATAATGAAGCTCTAAATGAATTTCTTGTAAAATAAGTCAAGAATAAAGCTTTACGTGATTTTCATTCATTTATTGAGAGTAACCCTAAATCCTAACAAGTCAATGACGAGGCTCACAAGTTTTATCCTTATTCTACATGTAAGTATCTAAGCTCCAAGCAAATTTTATGTTTAAACAAGACAATAAAGAAACTCTAAATTGATTACTTGTTGAATAAGTCGGGAATAAAGCTTCACCTGATTTTCATTCATTTATTGAGAGTAACCCTAAATCCTAGCAAGTCAATAACGAGGCTCACAAGTTTTATCCTTATTCTACATGTAAGTATCTAAGCTCCAAACAAATTTTATGTTTAAACAAGACAATAAAGAAGCTCTAAATTGATTACTTGTTGAATAAGTCGGGAATAAAGCTCTAAGTGGTTTGGATTGAGAGGAAACCCTAAAATCTAAAAAGTTGGTAATGTGTATATGAAATTAATTGCTTATTCAATAAGTAAATATTCAAGGGTAAATCAAGTTCATTTTTATTTAAAAAGTCAATAATGAAGCTCTAAATGAATTTCTTGTAAAATAAGTCAAGAATAAAGCTTTACGTGATTTTCATTCATTTATTGAGAGTAACCCTAAATCCTAACAAGTCAATGACGAGGCTCACAAGTTTTATCCTTATTCTACATGTAAGTATCTAAGCTCCAAGCAAATTTTATGTTTAAACAAGACAATAAAGAAGCTCTAAATTGATTACTTGTTGAATAAGTCGGGAATAAAGCTTCACCTGATTTTCATTCATTTATTGAGAGTAACCCTAAATCCTAACAAGTCAATAACGAGGCTCACAAGTTTTATCCTTATTCTACATGTAAGTATCTAAGCTCCAAACAAATTTTATGTTTAAACAAGACAATAAAGAAGCTCTAAATTGATTACTTGTTGAATAAGTCGGGAATAAAGCTTTACGTGATTTTCATTCATTTATTGAGAGTAACCCTAAATCCTAACAAGTCAATGACGAAGATCACAAGTTTTATCCTTATTCTACATGTAAGTATCTAAGCTCCAAACAAATTTTATGTTTAAACAAGACAATAAAGAAGCTGTAAATGGATTACTTGTTGAATAAGTCGGGAATAAAGCTCTAAGTGGTTTGGATTGAGAGGAAACCCTAAAATCTAAAAAGTTGGTAATGTGTATATGAAATTAATTGCTTATTCAATAAGTAAATATCTAAGGGTAAATCAAGTTCATTTTTATTTAAAAAGTCAATAATGAAGCTCTAAATGAATTTCTTGTAAAATAAGTCAAGAATAAAGCTTTACGTGATTTTCATTCATTTATTGAGAGTAACCCTAAATCCTAACAAGTCAATGACGAGGCTCACAAGTTTTATCCTTATTCTACATGTAAGTATCTAAGCTCCAAACAAATTTTATGTTTAAACAAGACAATAAAGAAGCTCTAAATTGATTACTTGTTGAATAAGTCGGGAATAAAGCTTTACGTGATTTTCATTCATTTATTGAGAGTAACCCTAAATCCTAACAAGTCAATGACGAAGATCACAAGTTTTATCCTTATTCTACATGTAAGTATCTAAGCTCCAAACAAATTTTATGTTTAAACAAGACAATAAAGAAGCTCTAAATGGATTACTTGTTGAATAAGTCGGGAATAAAGCTCTAAGTGGTTTGGATTGAGAGGAAACCCTAAAATCTAAAAAGTTGGTAATGTGTATATGAAATTAATTGCTTATTCAATAAGTAAATATCTAAGGGTAAATCAAGTTCATTTTTATTTAAAAAGTCAATAATGAAGCTCTAAATGAATTTCTTGTAAAATAAGTCAAGAATAAAGCTTTACGTGATTTTCATTCATTTATTGAGAGTAACCCTAAATCCTAACAAGTCAATGACGAGGCTCACAAGTTTTATCCTTATTCTACATGTAAGTATCTAAGCTCCAAACAAATTTTATGTTTAAACAAGACAATAAAGAAGCTCTAAATGGATTACTTGTTGAATAAGTCGGGAATAAAGCTCTAAGTGGTTTGGATTGAGAGGAAACCCTAAAATCTAAAAAGTTGGTAATGTGTATATGAAATTAATTGCTTATTCAATAAGTAAATATCTAAGGGTAAATCAAGTTCATTTTTATTTAAAAAGTCAATAATGAAGCTCTAAATGAATTTCTTGTAAAATAAGTCAAGAATAAAGCTTTACGTGATTTTCATTCATTTATTGAGAGTAACCCTAAATCCTAACAAGTCAATGACGAGGCTCACAAGTTTTATCCTTATTCTACATGTAAGTATCTAAGCTCCAAGCAAATTTTATGTTTAAACAAGACAATAAAGAAGCTCTAAATTGATTACTTGTTGAATAAGTCGGGAATAAAGCTTCACCTGATTTTCATTCATTTATTGAGAGTAACCCTAAATCCTAACAAGTCAATAACGAGGCTCACAAGTTTTATCCTTATTCTACATGTAAGTATCTAAGCTCCAAACAAATTTTATGTTTAAACAAGACAATAAAGAAGCTCTAAATTGATTACTTGTTGAATAAGTCGGGAATAAAGCTCTAAGTGGTTTGGATTGAGAGGAAACCCTAAAATCTAAAAAGTTGGTAATGTGTATATGAAATTAATTGCTTATTCAATAAGTAAATATTCAAGGGTAAATCAAGTTCATTTTTATTTAAAGAGTCAATAATGAAGCTCTAAATGAATTTCTTGTAAAATAAGTCAAGAATAAAGCTTTACGTGATTTTCATTCACTTATTGAGAGTAACCCTAAATCCTAACAAGTCAATGACGAGGCTCACAAGTTTTATCCTTATTCTACATGTAAGTATCTAAGCTCCAAACAAATTTTATATTTAAACAAGACAATAAAGAAGCTCTAAATTGATTACTTGTTGAATAAGTCGGGAATAAAGCTTTACGTGATTTTCATTCATTTATTGAGAGTAACCCTAAATCCTAACTAGTCAATGACGAAGATCACAAGTTTTATCCTTATTCTACATGTAAGTATCTAAGCTCCAAACAAATTTTATGTTTAAACAAGACAATAAAGAAGCTCTAAATGGATTACTTGTTGAATAAGTTGGGAATAAAGCTCTAAGTGGTTTGGATTGAGAGGAAACCCTAAAATCTAAAAAGTTGGTAATGTGTATATGAAATTAATTGCTTATTCAATAAGTAAATATCTAAGGGCAAATCAAGTTCATTTTTATTTAAAAAGTCAATAATGAAGCTCTAAATGAATTTCCTGTAAAATAAGTCAAGAATAAAGCTTTACGTGATTTTCATTCATTTATTGAGAGTAACCCTAAATCCTAACAAGTCAATGACGAGGCTCACAAGTTTTATCGTTATTCTACATGTAAGTATCTAAGCTCCAAACAAATTTTATGTTTAAACAAGACAATAAAGAAGCTCTAAATTGATTACTTGTTGAATAAGTCGGGAATAAAGCTTTACGTGATTTTCATTCATTTATTGAGAGTAACCCTAAATCCTAACAAAAGTCAATGACGAAGCTCACAAGTTTTATCCTTATTCTACATGTAAGTATCTAAGCTCCAAACAAATTTTATGTTAAAACAAGACAATAAAGAAGCTCTAAATGGATTACTTGTTGAATAAGTCGGGAATAGAGCTCTAAGTGGTTTGGATTGAGAGGAAACCCTAAAATCTAAAAAGTTGGTAATGTGTATATGAAATTAATTTCTTATTCAATAAGTAAATATTCAAGGGTAAATCAAGTTCATTTTTATTTAAAAAGTCAATAATGAAGCTCTAAATGAATTTCTTGTAAAATAAGTCAAGAATAAAGCTTTACGTGATTTTCATTCATTTATTGAGAGTAACCCTAAATCCTAACAAGTCAATGACGAGGCTCACAAGTTTTATCCTTATTCTACATGTATGTATCTAAGCTCCAAGCAAATTTTATGTTTAAACAAGACAATAAAGAAGCTCTAAATTGATTACTTGTTGAATAAGTCAGGAATAAAGCTTCACCTGATTTTCATTCATTTATTGAGAGTAACCCTAAATCCTAACAAGTCAATAACGAGGCTCACAAGTTTTATCCTTATTCTACATGTAAGTATCTAAGCTCCAAACAAATTTTATGTTTAAACAAGACAATAAAGAAGCTCTAAATTGATTACTTGTTGAATAAGTCGGGAATAAAGCTTTACGTGATTTTCATTCATTTATTGAGAGTAACCCTAAATCCTAACAAGTCAATAACGAAGATCACAAGTTTTATCCTTATTCTACATGTAAGTATCTAAGCTCCAAACAAATTTTATGTTTAAACAAGACAATAAAGAAGCTCTAAATGGATTACTTGTTGAATAAGTCGGGAATAAAGCTCTAAGTGGTTTGGATTGAGAGGAAACCCTAAAATCTAAAAAGTTGGTAATGTGTATATGAAATTAATTGCTTATTCAATAAGTAAATATTCAAGGGTAAATCAAGTTCATTTTTATTTAAAGAGTCAATAATGAAGCTCTAAATGAATTTCTTGTAAAATAAGTCAAGAATAAAGCTTTACGTGATTTTCATTCATTTATTGAGAGTAACCCTAAATCCTAACAAGTCAATGACGAGGCTCACAAGTTTTATCCTTATTCTACATGTAAGTATCTAAGCTCCAAACAAATTTTATGTTTAAACAAGACAATAAAGAAGCTCTAAATTGATTACTTGTTGAATAAGTCGGGAATAAAGCTTTACGTGATTTTCATTCATTTATTGAGAGTAACCCTAAATCCTAACAAGTCAATGACGAAGATCACAAGTTTTATCCTTATTCTACATGTAAGTATCTAAGCTCCAAACAAATTTTATGTTTAAACAAGACAATAAAGAAGCCCTAAATGGATTACTTGTTGAATAAGTCGGGAATAAAGCTCTAAGTGGTTTGGATTGAGAGGAAACCCTAAAATCTAAAAAGTTGGTAATGTGTATATGAAATTAATTGCTTATTCAATAAGTAAATATCTAAGGGCAAATCAAGTTCATTTTTATTTAAAAAGTCAATAATGAAGCTCTAAATGAATTTCCTGTAAAATAAGTCAAGAATAAAGCTTTACGTGATTTTCATTCATTTATTGAGAGTAACCCTAAATCCTAACAAGTCAATGACGAGGCTCACAAGTTTTATCGTTATTCTACATGTAAGTATCTAAGCTCCAAACAAATTTTATGTTTAAACAAGACAATAAAGAAGCTCTAAATTGATTACTTGTTGAATAAGTCGGGAATAAAGCTTTACGTGATTTTCATTCATTTATTGAGAGTAACCCTAAATCCTAACAAAAGTCAATGACGAAGCTCACAAGTTTTATCCTTATTCTACATGTAAGTATCTAAGCTCCAAACAAATTTTATGTTAAAACAAGACAATAAAGAAGCTCTAAATGGATTACTTGTTGAATAAGTCGGGAATAAAGCTCTAAGTGGTTTGGATTGAGAGGAAACCCTAAAATCTAAAAAGTTGGTAATGTGTATATGAAATTAATTTCTTATTCAATAAGTAAATATTCAAGGGTAAATCAAGTTCATTTTTATTTAAAAAGTCAATAATGAAGCTCTAAATGAATTTCTTGTAAAATAAGTCAAGAATAAAGCTTTACGTGATTTTCATTCATTTATTGAGAGTAACCCTAAATCCTAACAAGTCAATGACGAGGCTCACAAGTTTTATCCTTATTCTACATGTAAGTATCTAAGCTCCAAGCAAATTTTATGTTTAAACAAGACAATAAAGAAACTCTAAATTGATTACTTGTTGAATAAGTCGGGAATAAAGCTTCACCTGATTTTCATTCATTTATTGAGAGTAACCCTAAATCCTAGCAAGTCAATAACGAGGCTCACAAGTTTTATCCTTATTCTACATGTAAGTATCTAAGCTCCAAACAAATTTTATGTTTAAACAAGACAATAAAGAAGCTCTAAATTGATTACTTGTTGAATAAGTCGGGAATAAAGCTCTAAGTGGTTTGGATTGAGAGGAAACCCTAAAATCTAAAAAGTTGGTAATGTGTATATGAAATTAATTGCTTATTCAATAAGTAAATATTCAAGGGTAAATCAAGTTCATTTTTATTTAAAAAGTCAATAATGAAGCTCTAAATGAATTTCTTGTAAAATAAGTCAAGAATAAAGCTTTACGTGATTTTCATTCATTTATTGACAGTAACCCTAAATCCTAACAAGTCAATGACGAGGCTCACAAGTTTTATCCTTATTCTACATGTAAGTATCTAAGCTCCAAGCAAATTTTATGTTTAAACAAGACAATAAAGAAGCTCTAAATTGATTACTTGTTGAATAAGTCGGGAATAAAGCTTCACCTGATTTTCATTCATTTATTGAGAGTAACCCTAAATCCTAACAAGTCAATAACGAGGCTCACAAGTTTTATCCTTATTCTACATGTAAGTATCTAAGCTCCAAACAAATTTTATGTTTAAACAAGACAATAAAGAAGCTCTAAATTGATTACTTGTTGAATAAGTCGGGAATAAAGCTTTACGTGATTTTCATTCATTTATTGAGAGTAACCCTAAATCCTAACAAGTCAATGACGAAGATCACAAGTTTTATCCTTATTCTACATGTAAGTATCTAAGCTCCAAACAAATTTTATGTTTAAACAAGACAATAAAGAAGCTGTAAATGGATTACTTGTTGAATAAGTCGGGAATAAAGCTCTAAGTGGTTTGGATTGAGAGGAAACCCTAAAATCTAAAAAGTTGGTAATGTGTATATGAAATTAATTGCTTATTCAATAAGTAAATATCTAAGGGTAAATCAAGTTCATTTTTATTTAAAAAGTCAATAATGAAGCTCTAAATGAATTTCTTGTAAAATAAGTCAAGAATAAAGCTTTACGTGATTTTCATTCATTTATTGAGAGTAACCCTAAATCCTAACAAGTCAATGACGAGGCTCACAAGTTTTATCCTTATTCTACATGTAAGTATCTAAGCTCCAAACAAATTTTATGTTTAAACAAGACAATAAAGAAGCTCTAAATTGATTACTTGTTGAATAAGTCGGGAATAAAGCTTTACGTGATTTTCATTCATTTATTGAGAGTAACCCTAAATCCTAACAAGTCAATGACGAAGATCACAAGTTTTATCCTTATTCTACATGTAAGTATCTAAGCTCCAAACAAATTTTATGTTTAAACAAGACAATAAAGAAGCTCTAAATGGATTACTTGTTGAATAAGTCGGGAATAAAGCTCTAAGTGGTTTGGATTGAGAGGAAACCCTAAAATCTAAAAAGTTGGTAATGTGTATATGAAATTAATTGCTTATTCAATAAGTAAATATCTAAGGGTAAATCAAGTTCATTTTTATTTAAAAAGTCAATAATGAAGCTCTAAATGAATTTCTTGTAAAATAAGTCAAGAATAAAGCTTTACGTGATTTTCATTCATTTATTGAGAGTAACCCTAAATCCTAACAAGTCAATGACGAGGCTCACAAGTTTTATCCTTATTCTACATGTAAGTATCTAAGCTCCAAACAAATTTTATGTTTAAACAAGACAATAAAGAAGCTCTAAATGGATTACTTGTTGAATAAGTCGGGAATAAAGCTCTAAGTGGTTTGGATTGAGAGGAAACCCTAAAATCTAAAAAGTTGGTAATGTGTATATGAAATTAATTGCTTATTCAATAAGTAAATATCTAAGGGTAAATCAAGTTCATTTTTATTTAAAAAGTCAATAATGAAGCTCTAAATGAATTTCTTGTAAAATAAGTCAAGAATAAAGCTTTACGTGATTTTCATTCATTTATTGAGAGTAACCCTAAATCCTAACAAGTCAATGACGAGGCTCACAAGTTTTATCCTTATTCTACATGTAAGTATCTAAGCTCCAAACAAATTTTATGTTTAAACAAGACAATAAAGAAGCTCTAAATTGATTACTTGTTGAATAAGTCGGGAATAAAGCTTTACGTGATTTTCATTCATTTATTGAGAGTAACCCTAAATCCTAACAAGTCAATGACGAAGCTCACAAGTTTTATCCTTATTCTACATGTAAGTATCTAAGCTCCAAACAAATTTTATGTTAAAACAAGACAATAAAGAAGCTCTAAATGGATTACTTGTTGAATAAGTCGGGAATAAAGCTCTAAGTGGTTTGGATTGAGAGGAAACCCTAAAATCTAAAAAGTTGGTAATGTGTATATGAAATTAATTGCTTATTCAATAAGTAAATATTCAAGGGTAAATCAAGTTCATTTTTATTTAAAAAGTCAATAATGATGCTCTAAATGAATTTTTTGTAAAATAAGTCAAGAATAAAGCTTTACGTGATTTTCATTCATTTATTGAGAGTAACCCTAAATCCTAACAAGTCAATGACGAGGCTCACAAGTTTTATCCTTATTCTACATGTAAGTATCTAAGCTCCAAGCAAATTTTATGTTTAAACAAGACAATAAAGAAGCTCTAAATTGATTACTTGTTGAATAAGTCGGGAATAAAGCTTCACCTGATTTTCATTCATTTATTGAGAGTAACCCTAAATCCTAACAAGTCAATAACGAGGCTCACAAGTTTTATCCTTATTCTACATGTAAGTATCTAAGCTCCAAACAAATTTTATGTTTAAACAAGACAATAAAGAAGCTCTAAATTGATTACTTGTTGAATAAGTCGGGAATAAAGCTTTACGTGATTTTCATTCATTTATTGAGAGTAACTCTAAATCCTAACAAGTCAATAACGAAGATCACAAGTTTTATCCTTATTCTACATGTAAGTATCTAAGCTCCAAACAAATTTTATGTTTAAACAAGACAATAAAGAAGCTCTAAATGGATTACTTGTTGAATAAGTCGGGAATAAAGCTCTAAGTGGTTTGGATTGAGAGGAAACCCTAAAATCTAAAAAGTTGGTAATGTGTATATGAAATTAATTGCTTATTCAATAAGTAAATATTCAAGGGTAAATCAAGTTCATTTTTATTTAAAGAGTCAATAATGAAGCTCTAAATGAATTTCTTGTAAAATAAGTCAAGAATAAAGCTTTACGTGATTTTCATTCATTTATTGAGAGTAACCCTAAATCCTAACAAGTCAATGACGAGGCTCACAAGTTTTATCCTTATTCTACATGTAAGTATCTAAGCTCCAAACAAATTTTATGTTTAAACAAGACAATAAAGAAGCTCTAAATTGATTACTTGTTGAATAAGTCGGGAATAAAGCTTTACGTGATTTTCATTCATTTATTGAGAGTAACCCTAAATCCTAACAAGTCAATGACGAAGATCACAAGTTTTATCCTTATTCTACATGTAAGTATCTAAGCTCCAAACAAATTTTATGTTTAAACAAGACAATAAAGAAGCTCTAAATGGATTACTTGTTGAATAAGTCGGGAATAAAGCTCTAAGTGGTTTGGATTGAGAGGAAACCCTAAAATCTAAAAAGTTGGTAATGTGTATATGAAATTAATTGCTTATTCAATAAGTAAATATTCAAGGGTAAATCAAGTTCATTTTTATTTAAAGAGTCAATAATGAAGCTCTAAATGAATTTCTTGTAAAATAAGTCAAGAATAAAGCTTTACGTGATTTTCATTCATTTATTGAGAGTAACCCTAAATCCTAACAAGTCAATGACGAGGCTCACAAGTTTTATCCTTATTCTACATGTAAGTATCTAAGCTCCAAACAAATTTTATGTTTAAACAAGACAATAAAGAAGCTCTAAATTGATTACTTGTTGAATAAGTCGGGAATAAAGCTTTACGTGATTTTCATTCATTTATTGAGAGTAACCCTAAATCCTAACAAGTCAATGACGAAGATCACAAGTTTTATCCTTATTCTACATGTAAGTATCTAAGCTCCAAACAAAGTTTATGTTTAAACAAGACAATAAAGAAGCTCTAAATGGATTACTTGTTGAATAAGTCGGGAATAAAGCTCTAAGTGGTTTGGATTGAGAGGAAACCCTAAAATCTAAAAAGTTGGTAATGTGTATATGAAATTAATTGCTTATTCAATAAGTAAATATCTAAGGGCAAATCAAGTTCATTTTTATTTAAAAAGTCAATAATGAAGCTCTAAATGAATTTCCTGTAAAATAAGTCAAGAATAAAGCTTTACGTGATTTTCATTCATTTATTGAGAGTAACCCTAAATCCTAACAAGTCAATGACGAGGCTCACAAGTTTTATCGTTATTCTACATGTAAGTATCTAAGCTCCAAACAAATTTTATGTTTAAACAAGACAATAAAGAAGCTCTAAATTGATTACTTGTTGAATAAGTCGGGAATAAAGCTTCACCTGATTTTCATTCATTTATTGAGAGTAACCCTAAATCCTAACAAGTCAATAACGAGGCTCACAAGTTTTATCCTTATTCTACATGTAAGTATCTAAGCTCCAAACAAATTTTATGTTTAAACAAGACAATAAAGAAGCTCTAAATTGATTACTTGTTGAATAAGTCGGGAATAAAGCTTTACGTGATTTTCATTCATTTATTGAGAGTAACCCTAAATCCTAACAAAAGTCAATGACGAAGCTCACAAGTTTTATCCTTATTCTACATGTAAGTATCTAAGCTCCAAACAAATTTTATGTTAAAACAAGACAATAAAGAAGCTCTAAATGGATTACTTGTTGAATAAGTCGGGAATAAAGCTCTAAGTGGTTTGGATTGAGAGGAAACCCTAAAATCTAAAAAGTTGGTAATGTGTATATGAAATTAATTGCTTATTCAATAAGTAAATATTCAAGGGTAAATCAAGTTCATTTTTATTTAAAAAGTCAATAATGAAGCTCTAAATGAATTTCTTGTAAAATAAGTCAAGAATAAAGCTTTACGTGAATTTCATTCATTTATTGAGAGTAACCCTAAATCCTAACAAGTCAATGACGAGGCTCACAAGTTTTATCCTTATTCTACATGTAAGTATCTAAGCTCCAAGCAAATTTTATGTTTAAACAAGACAATAAAGAAGCTCTAAATTGATTACTTGTTGAATAAGTCGGGAATAAAGCTTCACCTGATTTTCATTCATTTATTGAGAGTAACCCTAAATCCTAACAAGTCAATAACGAGGCTCACAAGTTTTATCCTTATTCTACATGTAAGTATCTAAGCTCCAAACAAATTTTATGTTTAAACAAGACAATAAAGAAGCTCTAAATTGATTACTTGTTGAATAAGTCGGGAATAAAGCTTTACGTGATTTTCATTCATTTATTGAGAGTAACCCTAAATCCTAACAAGTCAATGACGAAGATCACAAGTTTTATCCTTATTCTACATGTAAGTATCTAAGCTCCAAACAAATTTTATGTTTAAACAAGACAATAAAGAAGCTCTAAATGGATTACTTGTTGAATAAGTCGGGAATAAAGCTCTAAGTGGTTTGGATTGAGAGGAAACCCTAAAATCTAAAAAGTTGGTAATGTGTATATGAAATTAATTGCTTATTCAATAAGTAAATATCTAAGGGTAAATCAAGTTCATTTTTATTTAAAAGTCAATAATGAAGCTCTAAATGAATTTCTTGTAAAATAAGTCAAGAATAAAGCTTTACGTGATTTTCATTCATTTATTGAGAGTAACCCTAAATCCTAACAAGTCAATGACGAGGCTCACAAGTTTTATGCTTATTCTACATGTAAGTATCTAAGCTCCAAACAAATTTTATGTTTAAACAAGACAATAAAGAAGCTCTAAATTGATTACTTGTTGAATAAGTCGGGAATAAAGCTTTACGTGATTTTCATTCATTTATTGAGAGTAACCCTAAATCCTAACAAGTCAATGACGAAGCTCACAAGTTTTATCCTTATTCTACATGTAAGTATCTAAGCTCCAAACAAATTTTATGTTAAAACAAGACAATAAAGAAGCTCTAAATGGATTACTTGTTGAATAAGTCGGGAATAAAGCTCTAAGTGGTTTGGATTGAGAGGAAACCCTAAAATCTAAAAAGTTGGTAATGTGTATATGAAATTAATTGCTTATTCAATAAGTAAATATTCAAGGGTAAATCAAGTTCATTTTTATTTAAAAAGTCAATAATGAAGCTCTAAATGAATTTCTTGTAAAATAAGTCAAGAATAAAGCTTTACGTGATTTTCATTCATTTATTGAGAGTAACCCTAAATCCTAACAAGTCAATGACGAGGCTCACAAGTTTTATCCTTATTCTACATGTAAGTATCTAAGCTCCAAGCAAATTTTATGTTTAAACAAGACAATAAAGAAGCTCTAAATTGATTACTTGTTGAATAAGTCGGGAATAAAGCTTTACATGATTTTCATTCATTTATTGAGAGTAACCCTAAATCCTAACAAGTCAATAACGAAGATCACAAGTTTTATCCTTATTCTACATGTAAGTATCTAAGCTCCAAACAAATTTTATGTTTAAACAAGACAATAAAGAAGCTCTAAATGGATTACTTGTTGAATAAGTCGGGAATAAAGCTCTAAGTGGTTTGGATTGAGAGGAAACCCTAAAATCTAAAAAGTTGGTAATGTGTATATGAAATTAATTGCTTATTCAATAAGTAAATATTCAAGGGTAAATCAAGTTCATTTTTATTTAAAGAGTCAATAATGAAGCTCTAAATGAATTTCATGTAAAATAAGTCAAGAATAAAGCTTTACGTGATTTTCATTCATTTATTGAGAGTAACCCTAAATCCTAACAAGTCAATGACGAGGCTCACAAGTTTTATCCTTATTCTACATGTAAGTATCTAAGCTCCAAACAAATTTTATGTTTAAACAAGACAATAAAGAAGCTCTAAATTGATTACTTGTTGAATAAGTCGGGAATAAAGCTTTACGTGATTTTCATTCATTTATTGAGAGTAACCCTAAATCCTAACAAGTCAATGACGAAGATCACAAGTTTTATCCTTATTCTACATGTAAGTATCTAAGCTCCAAACAAATTTTATGTTTAAACAAGACAATAAAGAAGCTCTAAATGGATTACTTGTTGAATAAGTCGGGAATAAAGCTCTAAGTGGTTTGGATTGAGAGGAAACCCTAAAATCTAAAAAGTTGGTAATGTGTATATGAAATTAATTGCTTATTCAATAAGTAAATATCTAAGTGCAAATCAAGTTCATTTTTATTTAAAAAGTCAATAATGAAGCTCTAAATGAATTTCCTGTAAAATAAGTCAAGAATAAAGCTTTACGTGATTTTCATTCATTTATTGAGAGTAACCCTAAATCCTAACAAGTCAATGACGAGGCTCACAAGTTTTATCGTTATTCTACATGTAAGTATCTAAGCTCCAAACAAATTTTATGTTTAAACAAGACAATAAAGAAGCTCTAAATTGATTACTTGTTGAATAAGTCGGGAATAAAGCTTTACGTGATTTTCATTCATTTATTGAGAGTAACCCTAAATCCTAACAAAAGTCAATGACGAAGCTCACAAGTTTTATCCTTATTCTACATGTAAGTATCTAAGCTCCAAACAAATTTTATGTTAAAATAAGACAATAAAGAAGCTCTAAATGGATTACTTGTTGAATAAGTCGGGAATAAAGCTCTAAGTGCTTTGGATTGAGAGGAAACCCTAAAATCTAAAAAGTTGGTAATGTGTATATGAAATTAATTGCTTATTCAATAAGTAAATATTCAAGGGTAAATCAAGTTCATTTTTATTTAAAAAGTCAATAATGAAGCTCTAAATGAATTTCTTGTAAAATAAGTCAAGAATAAAGCTTTACGTGATTTTCATTCATTTATTGAGAGTAACCCTAAATCCTAACAAGTCAATGACGAGGCTCACAAGTTTTATCCTTATTCTACATGTAAGTATCTAAGCTCCAAGCAAATTTTATGTTTAAACAAGACAATAAAGAAGCTCTAAATTGATTACTTGTTGAATAAGTCGGGAATAAAGCTTTACATGATTTTCATTCATTTATTGAGAGTAACCCTAAATCCTAACAAGTCAATAACGAAGATCACAAGTTTTATCCTTATTCTACATGTAAGTATCTAAGCTCCAAACAAATTTTATGTTTAAACAAGACAATAAAGAAGCTCTAAATGGATTACTTGTTGAATAAGTCGGGAATAAAGCTCTAAGTGGTTTGGATTGAGAGGAAACCCTAAAATCTAAAAAGTTGGTAATGTGTATATGAAATTAATTGCTTATTCAATAAGTAAATATTCAAGGGTAAATCAAGTTCATTTTTATTTAAAGAGTCAATAATGAAGCTCTAAATGAATTTCATGTAAAATAAGTCAAGAATAAAGCTTTACGTGATTTTCATTCATTTATTGAGAGTAACCCTAAATCCTAACAAGTCAATGACGAGGCTCACAAGTTTTATCCTTATTCTACATGTAAGTATCTAAGCTCCAAACAAATTTTATGTTTAAACAAGACAATAAAGAAGCTCTAAATTGATTACTTGTTGAATAAGTCGGGAATAAAGCTTTACGTGATTTTCATTCATTTATTGAGAGTAACCCTAAATCCTAACAAGTCAATGACGAAGATCACAAGTTTTATCCTTATTCTACATGTAAGTATCTAAGCTCCAAACAAATTTTATGTTTAAACAAGACAATAAAGAAGCTCTAAATGGATTACTTGTTGAATAAGTCGGGAATAAAGCTCTAAGTGGTTTGGATTGAGAGGAAACCCTAAAATCTAAAAAGTTGGTAATGTGTATATGAAATTAATTGCTTATTCAATAAGTAAATATCTAAGTGCAAATCAAGTTCATTTTTATTTAAAAAGTCAATAATGAAGCTCTAAATGAATTTCCTGTAAAATAAGTCAAGAATAAAGCTTTACGTGATTTTCATTCATTTATTGAGAGTAACCCTAAATCCTAACAAGTCAATGACGAGGCTCACAAGTTTTATCGTTATTCTACATGTAAGTATCTAAGCTCCAAACAAATTTTATGTTTAAACAAGACAATAAAGAAGCTCTAAATTGATTACTTGTTGAATAAGTCGGGAATAAAGCTTTACGTGATTTTCATTCATTTATTGAGAGTAACCCTAAATCCTAACAAAAGTCAATGACGAAGCTCACAAGTTTTATCCTTATTCTACATGTAAGTATCTAAGCTCCAAACAAATTTTATGTTAAAATAAGACAATAAAGAAGCTCTAAATGGATTACTTGTTGAATAAGTCGGGAATAAAGCTCTAAGTGGTTTGGATTGAGAGGAAACCCTAAAATCTAAAAAGTTGGTAATGTGTATATGAAATTAATTGCTTATTCAATAAGTAAATATTCAAGGGTAAATCAAGTTCATTTTTATTTAAAAAGTCAATAATGAAGCTCTAAATGAATTTCTTGTAAAATAAGTGAAGAATAAAGCTTTACGTGATTTTCATTCATTTATTGAGAGTAACCCTAAATCCTAACAAGTCAATGACGAAGCTCACAAGTTTTATCCTTATTCTACATGTAAGTATCTAAGCTCCAAACAAATTTTATGTTAAAACAAGACAATAAAGAAGCTCTAAATGGATTACTTGTTGAATAAGTCGAGAATAAAGCTTCACCTGATTTTCATTCATTTATTGAGAGTAACCCTAAATCCTAACAAGTCAATAACGAGGCTCACAAGTTTTATCCTTATTCTACATGTAAGTATCTAAGCTCCAAACAAATTTTATGTTTAAACAAGACAATAAAGAAGCTCTAAATTGATTACTTGTTGAATAAGTCGGGAATAAAGCTCTAAGTGGTTTGGATTGAGAGGAAACCCTAAAATCTAAAAAGTTGGTAATGTGTATATGAAATTAATTGCTTATTCAATAAGTAAATATTCAAGGGTAAATCAAGTTCATTTTTATTTAAAAAGTCAATAATGAAGCTCTAAATGAATTTCTTGTAAAATAAGTCAAGAATAAAGCTTTACGTGATTTTCATTCATTTATTGAGAGTAACCCTAAATCCTAACAAGTCAATGACGAGGCTCACAAGTTTTATCCTTATTCTACATGTAAGTATCTAAGCTCCAAGCAAATTTTATGTTTAAACAAGACAATAAAGAAGCTCTAAATTGATTACTTGTTGAATAAGTCGGGAATAAAGCTTCACCTGATTTTCATTCATTTATTGAGAGTAACCCTAAATCCTAACAAGTCAATAACGAGGCTCACAAGTTTTATCCTTATTCTACATGTAAGTATCTAAGCTCCAAACAAATTTTATGTTTAAACAAGACAATAAAGAAGCTCTAAATTGATTACTTGTTGAATAAGTCGGGAATAAAGCTTTACGTGATTTTCATTCATTTATTGAGAGTAACCCTAAATCCTAACAAAAGTCAATGACGAAGCTCACAAGTTTTATCCTTATTCTACATGTAAGTATCTAAGCTCCAAACAAATTTTATGTTAAAACAAGACAATAAAGAAGCTCTAAATGGATTACTTGTTGAATAAGTCGGGAATAAAGCTCTAAGTGGTTTGGATTGAGAGGAAACCCTAAAATCTAAAAAGTTGGTAATGTGTATATGAAATTAATTGCTTATTCAATAAGTAAATATTCAAGGGTAAATCAAGTTCATTTTTATTTAAAAAGTCAATAATGAAGCTCTAAATGAATTTCTTGTAAAATAAGTCAAGAATAAAGCTTTACGTGAATTTCATTCATTTATTGAGAGTAACCCTAAATCCTAACAAGTCAATGACGAGGCTCACAAGTTTTATCCTTATTCTACATGTAAGTATCTAAGCTCCAAGCAAATTTTATGTTTAAACAAGACAATAAAGAAGCTCTAAATTGATTACTTGTTGAATAAGTCGGGAATAAAGCTTCACCTGATTTTCATTCATTTATTGAGAGTAACCCTAAATCCTAACAAGTCAATAACGAGGCTCACAAGTTTTATCCTTATTCTACATGTAAGTATCTAAGCTCCAAACAAATTTTATGTTTAAACAAGACAATAAAGAAGCTCTAAATTGATTACTTGTTGAATAAGTCGGGAATAAAGCTTTACGTGATTTTCATTCATTTATTGAGAGTAACCCTAAATCCTAACAAGTCAATGACGAAGATCACAAGTTTTATCCTTATTCTACATGTAAGTATCTAAGCTCCAAACAAATTTTATGTTTAAACAAGACAATAAAGAAGCTCTAAATGGATTACTTGTTGAATAAGTCGGGAATAAAGCTCTAAGTGGTTTGGATTGAGAGGAAACCCTAAAATCTAAAAAGTTGGTAATGTGTATATGAAATTAATTGCTTATTCAATAAGTAAATATCTAAGGGTAAATCAAGTTCATTTTTATTTAAAAGTCAATAATGAAGCTCTAAATGAATTTCTTGTAAAATAAGTCAAGAATAAAGCTTTACGTGATTTTCATTCATTTATTGAGAGTAACCCTAAATCCTAACAAGTCAATGACGAGGCTCACAAGTTTTATGCTTATTCTACATGTAAGTATCTAAGCTCCAAACAAATTTTATGTTTAAACAAGACAATAAAGAAGCTCTAAATTGATTACTTGTTGAATAAGTCGGGAATAAAGCTTTACGTGATTTTCATTCATTTATTGAGAGTAACCCTAAATCCTAACAAGTCAATGACGAAGCTCACAAGTTTTATCCTTATTCTACATGTAAGTATCTAAGCTCCAAACAAATTTTATGTTAAAACAAGACAATAAAGAAGCTCTAAATGGATTACTTGTTGAATAAGTCGGGAATAAAGCTCTAAGTGGTTTGGATAGAGAGGAAACCCTAAAATCTAAAAAGTTGGTAATGTGTATATGAAATTAATTGCTTATTCAATAAGTAAATATTCAAGGGTAAATCAAGTTCATTTTTATTTAAAAAGTCAATAATGAAGCTCTAAATGAATTTCTTGTAAAATAAGTCAAGAATAAAGCTTTACGTGATTTTCATTCATTTATTGAGAGTAACCCTAAATCCTAACAAGTCAATGACGAGGCTCACAAGTTTTATCCTTATTCTACATGTAAGTATCTAAGCTCCAAGCAAATTTTATGTTTAAACAAGACAATAAAGAAGCTCTAAATTGATTACTTGTTGAATAAGTCGGGAATAAAGCTTCACCTGATTTTCATTCATTTATTGAGAGTAACCCTAAATCCTAACAAGTCAATAACGAGGCTCACAAGTTTTATCCTTATTCTACATGTAAGTATCTAAGCTCCAAACAAATTTTATGTTTAAACAAGACAATAAAGAAGCTCTAAATTGATTACTTGTTGAATAAGTCGGGAATAAAGCTTTACATGATTTTCATTCATTTATTGAGAGTAACCCTAAATCCTAACAAGTCAATAACGAAGATCACAAGTTTTATCCTTATTCTACATGTAAGTATCTAAGCTCCAAACAAATTTTATGTTTAAACAAGACAATAAAGAAGCTCTAAATGGATTACTTGTTGAATAAGTCGGGAATAAAGCTCTAAGTGGTTTGGATTGAGAGGAAACCCTAAAATCTAAAAAGTTGGTAATGTGTATATGAAATTAATTGCTTATTCAATAAGTAAATATTCAAGGGTAAATCAAGTTCATTTTTATTTAAAGAGTCAATAATGAAGCTCTAAATGAATTTCATGTAAAATAAGTCAAGAATAAAGCTTTACGTGATTTTCATTCATTTATTGAGAGTAACCCTAAATCCTAACAAGTCAATGACGAGGCTCACAAGTTTTATCCTTATTCTACATGTAAGTATCTAAGCTCCAAACAAATTTTATGTTTAAACAAGACAATAAAGAAGCTCTAAATTGATTACTTGTTGAATAAGTCGGGAATAAAGCTTTACGTGATTTTCATTCATTTATTGAGAGTAACCCTAAATCCTAACAAGTCAATGACGAAGATCACAAGTTTTATCCTTATTCTACATGTAAGTATCTAAGCTCCAAACAAATTTTATGTTAAAACAAGACAATAAAGAAGCTCTAAATGGATTACTTGTTGAATAAGTCGGGAATAAAGCTCTAAGTGGTTTGGATAGAGAGGAAATCCTAAAATCTAAAAAGTTGGTAATGTGTATATGAAATTAATTGCTTATTCAATAAGTAAATATTCAAGGGTAAATCAAGTTCATTTTTATTTAAAAAGTCAATAATGAAGCTCTAAATGAATTTCTTGTAAAATAAGTCAAGAATAAAGCTTTACGTGATTTTCATTCATTTATTGAGAGTAACCCTAAATCCTAACAAGTCAATGACGAGGCTCACAAGTTTTATCCTTATTCTACATGTAAGTATCTAAGCTCCAAGCAAATTTTATGTTTAAACAAGACAATAAAGAAGCTCTAAATTGATTACTTGTTGAATAAGTCGGGAATAAAGCTTCACCTGATTTTCATTCATTTATTGAGAGTAACCCTAAATCCTAACAAGTCAATAACGAGGCTCACAAGTTTTATCCTTATTCTACATGTAAGTATCTAAGCTCCAAACAAATTTTATGTTTAAACAAGACAATAAAGAAGCTCTAAATTGATTACTTGTTGAATAAGTCGGGAATAAAGCTTTACATGATTTTCATTCATTTATTGAGAGTAACCCTAAATCCTAACAAGTCAATAACGAAGATCACAAGTTTTATCCTTATTCTACATGTAAGTATCTAAGCTCCAAACAAATTTTATGTTTAAACAAGACAATAAAGAAGCTCTAAATGGATTACTTGTTGAATAAGTCGGGAATAAAGCTCTAAGTGGTTTGGATTGAGAGGAAACCCTAAAATCTAAAAAGTTGGTAATGTGTATATGAAATTAATTGCTTATTCAATAAGTAAATATTCAAGGGTAAATCAAGTTCATTTTTATTTAAAGAGTCAATAATGAAGCTCTAAATGAATTTCATGTAAAATAAGTCAAGAATAAAGCTTTACGTGATTTTCATTCATTTATTGAGAGTAACCCTAAATCCTAACAAGTCAATGACGAGGCTCACAAGTTTTATCCTTATTCTACATGTAAGTATCTAAGCTCCAAACAAATTTTATGTTTAAACAAGACAATAAAGAAGCTCTAAATTGATTACTTGTTGAATAAGTCGGGAATAAAGCTTTACGTGATTTTCATTCATTTATTGAGAGTAACCCTAAATCCTAACAAGTCAATGACGAAGATCACAAGTTTTATCCTTATTCTACATGTAAGTATCTAAGCTCCAAACAAATTTTATGTTAAAACAAGACAATAAAGAAGCTCTAAATGGATTACTTGTTGAATAAGTCGGGAATAAAGCTCTAAGTGGTTTGGATAGAGAGGAAACCCTAAAATCTAAAAAGTTGGTAATGTGTATATGAAATTAATTGCTTATTCAATAAGTAAATATTCAAGGGTAAATCAAGTTCATTTTTATTTAAAAAGTCAATAATGAAGCTCTAAATGAATTTCTTGTAAAATAAGTCAAGAATAAAGCTTTACGTGATTTTCATTCATTTATTGAGAGTAACCCTAAATCCTAACAAGTCAATGACGAGGCTCACAAGTTTTATCCTTATTCTACATGTAAGTATCTAAGCTCCAAGCAAATTTTATGTTTAAACAAGACAATAAAGAAGCTCTAAATTGATTACTTGTTGAATAAGTCGGGAATAAAGCTTCACCTGATTTTCATTCATTTATTGAGAGTAACCCTAAATCCTAACAAGTCAATAACGAGGCTCACAAGTTTTATCCTTATTCTACATGTAAGTATCTAAGCTCCAAACAAATTTTATGTTTAAACAAGACAATAAAGAAGCTCTAAATTGATTACTTGTTGAATAAGTCGGGAATAAAGCTTTACATGATTTTCATTCATTTATTGAGAGTAACCCTAAATCCTAACAAGTCAATAACGAAGATCACAAGTTTTATCCTTATTCTACATGTAAGTATCTATGCTCCAAACAAATTTTATGTTTAAACAAGACAATAAAGAAGCTCTAAATGGATTACTTGTTGAATAAGTCGGGAATAAAGCTCTAAGTGGTTTGGATTGAGAGGAAACCCTAAAATCTAAAAAGTTGGTAATGTGTATATGAAATTAATTGCTTATTCAATAAGTAAATATTCAAGGGTAAATCAAGTTCATTTTTATTTAAAGAGTCAATAATGAAGCTCTAAATGAATTTCATGTAAAATAAGTCAAGAATAAAGCTTTACGTGATTTTCATTCATTTATTGAGAGTAACCCTAAATCCTAACAAGTCAATGACGAGGCTCACAAGTTTTATCCTTATTCTACATGTAAGTATCTAAGCTCCAAACAAATTTTATGTTTAAACAAGACAATAAAGAAGCTCTAAATTGATTACTTGTTGAATAAGTCGGGAATAAAGCTTTACGTGATTTTCATTCATTTATTGAGAGTAACCCTAAATCCTAACAAGTCAATGACGAAGATCACAAGTTTTATCCTTATTCTACATGTAAGTATCTAAGCTCCAAACAAATTTTATGTTTAAACAAGACAATAAAGAAGCTCTAAATGGATTACTTGTTGAATAAGTCGGGAATAAAGCTCTAAGTGGTTTGGATTGAGAGGAAACCCTAAAATCTAAAAAGTTGGTAATGTGTATATGAAATTAATTGCTTATTCAATAAGTAAATATCTAAGTGCAAATCAAGTTCATTTTTATTTAAAAAGTCAATAATGAAGCTCTAAATGAATTTCCTGTAAAATAAGTCAAGAATAAAGCTTTACGTGATTTTCATTCATTTATTGAGAGTAACCCTAAATCCTAACAAGTCAATGACGAGGCTCACAAGTTTTATCGTTATTCTACATGTAAGTATCTAAGCTCCAAACAAATTTTATGTTTAAACAAGACAATAAAGAAGCTCTAAATTGATTACTTGTTGAATAAGTCGGGAATAAAGCTTTACGTGATTTTCATTCATTTATTGAGAGTAACCCTAAATCCTAACAAAAGTCAATGACGAAGCTCACAAGTTTTATCCTTATTCTACATGTAAGTATCTAAGCTCCAAACAAATTTTATGTTAAAACAAGACAATAAAGAAGCTCTAAATGGATTACTTGTTGAATAAGTCGGGAATAAAGCTCTAAGTGGTTTGGATTGAGAGGAAACCCTAAAATCTAAAAAGTTGGTAATGTGTATATGAAATTAATTGCTTATTCAATAAGTAAATATCTAAGTGCAAATCAAGTTCATTTTTATTTAAAAAGTCAATAATGAAGCTCTAAATGAATTTCCTGTAAAATAAGTCAAGAATAAACCTTTACGTGATTTTCATTCATTTATTGAGAGTAACCCTAAATCCTAACAAGTCAATGACGAGGCTCACAAGTTTTATCGTTATTCTACATGTAAGTATCTAAGCTCCAAACAAATTTTATGTTTAAACAAGACAATAAAGAAGCTCTAAATTGATTACTTGTTGAATAAGTCGGGAATAAAGCTTTACGTGATTTTCATTCATTTATTGAGAGTAACCCTAAATCCTAACAAAAGTCAATGACGAAGCTCACAAGTTTTATCCTTATTCTACATGTAAGTATCTAAGCTCCAAACAAATTTTATGTTAAAACAAGACAATAAAGAAGCTCTAAATGGATTACTTGTTGAATAAGTCGGGAATAAAGCTCTAAGTGGTTTGGATTGAGAGGAAACCCTAAAATCTAAAAAGTTGGTAATGTGTATATGAAATTAATTGCTTATTCAATAAGTAAATATTCAAGGGTAAATCAAGTTCATTTTTATTTAAAAAGTCAATAATGAAGCTCTAAATGAATTTCTTGTAAAATAAGTGAAGAATAAAGCTTTACGTGATTTTCATTCATTTATTGAGAGTAACCCTAAATCCTAACAAGTCAATGACGAAGCTCACAAGTTTTATCCTTATTCTACATGTAAGTATCTAAGCTCCAAACAAATTTTATGTTAAAACAAGACAATAAAGAAGCTCTAAATGGATTACTTGTTGAATAAGTCGAGAATAAAGCTTCACCTGATTTTCATTCATTTATTGAGAGTAACCCTAAATCCTAACAAGTCAATAACGAGGCTCACAAGTTTTATCCTTATTCTACATGTAAGTATCTAAGCTCCAAACAAATTTTATGTTTAAACAAGACAATAAAGAAGCTCTAAATTGATTACTTGTTGAATAAGTCGGGAATAAAGCTCTAAGTGGTTTGGATTGAGAGGAAACCCTAAAATCTAAAAAGTTGGTAATGTGTATATGAAATTAATTGCTTATTCAATAAGTAAATATTCAAGGGTAAATCAAGTTCATTTTTATTTAAAAAGTCAATAATGAAGCTCTAAATGAATTTCTTGTAAAATAAGTCAAGAATAAAGCTTTACGTGATTTTCATTCATTTATTGAGAGTAACCCTAAATCCTAACAAGTCAATGACGAGGCTCACAAGTTTTATCCTTATTCTACATGTAAGTATCTAAGCTCCAAGCAAATTTTATGTTTAAACAAGACAATAAAGAAGCTCTAAATTGATTACTTGTTGAATAAGTCGGGAATAAAGTTTCACCTGATTTTCATTCATTTATTGAGAGTAACCCTAAATCCTAACAAGTCAATAACGAGGCTCACAAGTTTTATCCTTATTCTACATGTAAGTATCTAAGCTCCAAACAAATTTTATGTTTAAACAAGACAATAAAGAAGCTCTAAATTGATTACTTGTTGAATAAGTCGGGAATAAAGCTTTACGTGATTTTCATTCATTTATTGAGAGTAACCCTAAATCCTAACAAAAGTCAATGACGAAGCTCACAAGTTTTATCCTTATTCTACATGTAAGTATCTAAGCTCCAAACAAATTTTATGTTAAAACAAGACAATAAAGAAGCTCTAAATGGATTACTTGTTGAATAAGTCGGGAATAAAGCTCTAAGTGGTTTGGATTGAGAGGAAACCCTAAAATCTAAAAAGTTGGTAATGTGTATATGAAATTAATTGCTTATTCAATAAGTAAATATTCAAGGGTAAATCAAGTTCATTTTTATTTAAAAAGTCAATAATGAAGCTCTAAATGAATTTCTTGTAAAATAAGTCAAGAATAAAGCTTTACGTGATTTTCATTCATTTATTGAGAGTAACCCTAAATCCTAAAAAGTCAATGACGAGGCTCACAAGTTTTATCCTTATTCTACATGTAAGTATCTAAGCTCCAAGCAAATTTTATGTTTAAACAAGACAATAAAGAAGCTCTAAATTGATTACTTGTTGAATAAGTCGGGAATAAAGCTTCACCTGATTTTCATTCATTTATTGAGAGTAACCCTAAATCCTAACAAGTCAATAACGAGGCTCACAAGTTTTATCCTTATTCTACATGTAAGTATCTAAGCTCCAAACAAATTTTATGTTTAAACAAGACAATAAAGAAGCTCTAAATTGATTACTTGTTGAATAAGTCGGGAATAAAGCTCTAAGTGGTTTGGATTGAGAGGAAACCCTAAAATCTAAAAAGTTGGTAATGTGTATATGAAATTAATTGCTTATTCAATAAGTAAATATTCAAGGGTAAATCAAGTTCATTTTTATTTAAAAAGTCAATAATGAAGCTCTAAATGAATTTCTTGTAAAATAAGTCAAGAATAAAGCTTTACGTGATTTTCATTCATTTATTGAGAGTAACCTAAATCCTAACAAGTCAATGACGAGGCTCACAAGTTTTATCCTTATTCTACATGTAAGTATCTAAGCTCCAAGCAAATTTTATGTTTAAACAAGACAATAAAGAAGCTCTAAATTGATTACTTGTTGAATAAGTCGGGAATAAAGCTTCACCTGATTTTCATTCATTTATTGAGAGTAACCCTAAATCCTAACAAGTCAATAACGAGGCTCACAAGTTTTATCCTTATTCTACATGTAAGTATCTAAGCTCCAAACAAATTTTATGTTTAAACAAGACAATAAAGAAGCTCTAAATTGATTACTTGTTGAATAAGTCGGGAATAAAGCTTTACGTGATTTTCATTCATTTATTGAGAGTAACCCTAATTCCTAACAAAAGTCAATGACGAAGCTCACAAGTTTTATCCTTATTCTACATGTAAGTATCTAAGCTCCAAACAAATTTTATGTTAAAACAAGACAATAAAGAAGCTCTAAATGGATTACTTGTTGAATAAGTCGGGAATAAAGCTCTAAGTGGTTTGGATTGAGAGGAAACCCTAAAATCTAAAAAGTTGGTAATGTGTATATGAAATTAATTGCTTATTCAATAAGTAAATATTCAAGGGTAAATCAAGTTCATTTTTATTTAAAAAGTCAATAATGAAGCTCTAAATGACTTTCTTGTAAAATAAGTGAAGAATAAAGCTTTACGTGATTTTCATTCATTTATTGAGAGTAACCCTAAATCCTAACAAGTCAATGACGAGGCTCACAAGTTTTATCCTTATTCTACATGTAAGTATCTAAGCTCCAAGCAAATTTTATGTTTAAACAAGACAATAAAGAAGCTCTAAATTGATTACTTGTTGAATAAGTCGGGAATAAAGCTTCACCTGATTTTCATTCATTTATTGAGAGTAACCCTAAATCCTAACAAGTCAATAACGAGGCTCACAAGTTTTATCCTTATTCTACATGTAAGTATCTAAGCTCCAAACAAATTTTATGTTTAAACAAGACAATAAAGAAGCTCTAAATTGATTACTTGTTGAATAAGTCGGGAATAAAGCTCTAAGTGGTTTGGATTGAGAGGAAACCCTAAAATCTAAAAAGTTGGTAATGTGTATATGAAATTAATTGCTTATTCAATAAGTAAATATTCAAGGGTAAATCAAGTTCATTTTTATTTAAAAAGTCAATAATGAAGCTCTAAATGAATTTCTTGTAAAATAAGTCAAGAATAAAGCTTTACGTGATTTTCATTCATTTATTGAGAGTAACCCTAAATCCTAACAAGTCAATGACGAGGCTCACAAGTTTTATCCTTATTCTACATGTAAGTATCTAAGCTCCAAGCAAATTTTATGTTTAAACAAGACAATAAAGAAGCTCTAAATTGATTACTTGTTGAATAAGTCGGGAATAAAGCTTCACCTGATTTTCATTCATTTATTGAGAGTAACCCTAAATCCTAACAAGTCAATAACGAGGCTCACAAGTTTTATCCTTATTCTACATGTAAGTATCTAAGCTCCAAACAAATTTTATGTTTAAACAAGACAATAAAGAAGCTCTAAATTGATTACTTGTTGAATAAGTCGGGAATAAAGCTTTACGTGATTTTCATTCATTTATTGAGAGTAACCCTAAATCCTAACAAAAGTCAATGACGAAGCTCACAAGTTTTATCCTTATTCTACATGTAAGTATCTAAGCTCCAAACAAAGTTTATGTTAAAACAAGACAATAAAGAAGCTCTAAATGGATTACTTGTTGAATAAGTCGGGAATAAAGCTCTAAGTGGTTTGGATTGAGAGGAAACCCTAAAATCTAAAAAGTTGGTAATGTGTATATGAAATTAATTGCTTATTCAATAAGTAAATATTCAAGGGTAAATCAAGTTCATTTTTATTTAAAAAGTCAATAATGAAGCTCTAAATGAATTTCTTGTAAAATAAGTCAAGAATAAAGCTTTACGTGATTTTCATTCATTTATTGAGAGTAACCCTAAATCCTAACAAGTCAATGACGAGGCTCACAAGTTTTATCCTTATTCTACATGTAAGTATCTAAGCTCCAAGCAAATTTTATGTTTAAACAAGACAATAAAGAAGCTCTAAATTGATTACTTGTTGAATAAGTCGGGAATAAAGCTTCACCTGATTTTCATTCATTTATTGAGAGTAACCCTAAATCCTAACAAGTCAATAACGAGGCTCACAAGTTTTATCCTTATTCTACATGTAAGTATCTAAGCTCCAAACAAATTTTATGTTTAAACAAGACAATAAAGAAGCTCTAAATTGATTACTTGTTGAATAAGTCGGGAATAAAGCTCTAAGTGGTTTGGATTGAGAGGAAACCCTAAAATCTAAAAAGTTGGTAATGTGTATATGAAATTAATTGCTTATTCAATAAGTAAATATTCAAGGGTAAATCAAGTTCATTTTTATTTAAAAAGTCAATAATGAAGCTCGAAATGAATTTCTTGTAAAATAAGTCAAGAATAAAGCTTTACGTGATTTTCATTCATTTATTGAGAGTAACCCTAAATCCTAACAAGTCAATGACGAGGCTCACAAGTTTTATCCTTATTCTACATGTAAGTATCTAAGCTCCAAGCAAATTTTATGTTTAAACAAGACAATAAAGAAGCTCTAAATTGATTACTTGTTGAATAAGTCGGGAATAAAGCTTCACCTGATTTTCATTCATTTATTGAGAGTAACCCTAAATCCTAACAAGTCAATAACGAGGCTCACAAGTTTTATCCTTATTCTACATGTAAGTATCTAAGCTCCAAACAAATTTTATGTTTAAACAAGACAATAAAGAAGCTCTAAATTGATTACTTGTTGAATAAGTCGGGAATAAAGCTCTAAGTGGTTTGGATTGAGAGGAAACCCTAAAATCTAAAAAGTTGGTAATGTGTATATGAAATTAATTGCTTATTCAATAAGTAAATATTCAAGGGTAAATCAAGTTCATTTTTATTTAAAAAGTCAATAATGAAGCTCTAAATGAATTTCTTGTAAAATAAGTCAAGAATAAAGCTTTACGTGATTTTCATTCATTTATTGAGAGTAACCCTAAATCCTAACAAGTCAATGACGAGGCTCAGAAGTTTTATCCTTATTCTACATGTAAGTATCTAAGCTCCAAGCAAATTTTATGTTTAAACAAGACAATAAAGAAGCTCTAAATTGATTACTTGTTGAATAAGTCGGGAATAAAGCTTCACCTGATTTTCATTCATTTATTGAGAGTAACCCTAAATCCTAACAAGTCAATAACGAGGCTCACAAGTTTTATCCTTATTCTACATGTAAGTATCTAAGCTCCAAACAAATTTTATGTTTAAACAAGACAATAAAGAAGCTCTAAATTGATTACTTGTTGAATAAGTCGGGAATAAAGCTTCACCTGATTTTCATTCATTTATTGAGAGTAACCCTAAATCCTAACAAGTCAATGACGAGGCTCACAAGTTTTATCCTTATTCTACATGTAAGTATCTAAGCTCCAAACAAATTTTATGTTAAAACAAGACAATAAAGAAGCTCTAAATGGATTACTTGTTGAATAAGTCGGGAATAAAGCTCTAAGTGGTTTGGATTGAGAGGAAACCCTAAAATCTAAAAAGTTGGTAATGTGTATATGAAATTAATTGCTTATTCAATAAGTAAATATTCAAGGGTAAATCAAGTTCATTTTTATTTAAAAAGTCAATAATGAAGCTCGAAATGAATTTCTTGTAAAATAAGTCAAGAATAAAGCTTTACGTGATTTTCATTCATTTATTGAGAGTAACCCTAAATCCTAACAAGTCAATGACGAGGCTCACAAGTTTTATCCTTATTCTACATGTAAGTATCTAAGCTCCAAGCAAATTTTATGTTTAAACAAGACAATAAAGAAGCTCTAAATTGATTACTTGTTGAATAAGTCGGGAATAAAGCTTCACCTGATTTTCATTCATTTATTGAGAGTAACCCTAAATCCTAACAAGTCAATAACGAGGCTCACAAGTTTTATCCTTATTCTACATGTAAGTATATAAGCTCCAAACAAATTTTATGTTTAAACAAGACAATAAAGAAGCTCTAAATTGATTACTTGTTGAATAAGTCGGGAATAAAGCTCTAAGTGGTTTGGATTGAGAGGAAACCCTAAAATCTAAAAAGTTGGTAATGTGTATATGAAATTAATTGCTTATTCAATAAGTAAATATTCAAGGGTAAATCAAGTTCATTTTTATTTAAAAAGTCAATAATGAAGCTCTAAATGAATTTCTTGTAAAATAAGTCAAGAATAAAGCTTTACGTGATTTTCATTCATTTATTGAGAGTAACCCTAAATCCTAACAAGTCAATGACGAGGCTCAGAAGTTTTATCCTTATTCTACATGTAAGTATCTAAGCTCCAAGCAAATTTTATGTTTAAACAAGACAATAAAGAAGCTCTAAATTGATTACTTGTTGAATAAGTCGGGAATAAAGCTTCACCTGATTTTCATTCATTTATTGAGAGTAACCCTAAATCCTAACAAGTCAATAACGAGGCTCACAAGTTTTATCCTTATTCTACATGTAAGTATCTAAGCTCCAAACAAATTTTATGTTTAAACAAGACAATAAAGAAGCTCTAAATTGATTACTTGTTGAATAAGTCGGGAATAAAGCTTTACGTGATTTTCATTCATTTATTGAGAGTAACCCTAAATCCTAACAAAAGTCAATGACGAAGCTCACAAGTTTTATCCTTATTCTACATGTAAGTATCTAAGCTCCAAACAAATTTTATGTTAAAACAAGACAATAAAGAAGCTCTAAATGGATTACTTGTTGAATAAGTCGGGAATAAAGCTCTAAGTGGTTTGGATTGAGAGGAAACCCTAAAATCTAAAAAGTTGGTAATGTGTATATGAAATTAATTGCTTATTCAATAAGTAAATATTCAAGGGTAAATCAAGTTCATTTTTATTTAAAAAGTCAATAATGAAGCTCTAAATGAATTTCTTGTAAAATAAGTGAAGAATAAAGCTTTACGTGATTTTCATTCATTTATTGAGAGTAACCCTAAATCCTAACAAGTCAATGACGAGGCTCACAAGTTTTATCCTTATTCTACATGTAAGTATCTAAGCTCCAAGCAAATTTTATGTTTAAACAAGACAATAAAGAAGCTCTAAATTGATTACTTGTTGAATAAGTCGGGAATAAAGCTTCACCTGATTTTCATTCATTTATTGAGAGTAACCCTAAATCCTAACAAGTCAATAACGAGGCTCACAAGTTTTATCCTTATTCTACATGTAAGTATATAAGCTCCAAACAAATTTTATGTTTAAACAAGACAATAAAGAAGCTCTAAATTGATTACTTGTTGAATAAGTCGGGAATAAAGCTCTAAGTGGTTTGGATTGAGAGGAAACCCTAAAATCTAAAAAGTTGGTAATGTGTATATGAAATTAATTGCTTATTCAATAAGTAAATATTCAAGGGTAAATCAAGTTCATTTTTATTTAAAAAGTCAATAATGAAGCTCTAAATGAATTTCTTGTAAAATAAGTCAAGAATAAAGCTTTACGTGATTTTCATTCATTTATTGAGAGTAACCCTAAATCCTAACAAGTCAATGACGAGGCTCACAAGTTTTATCCTTATTCTACATGTAAGTATCTAAGCTCCAAGCAAATTTTATGTTTAAACAAGACAATAAAGAAGCTCTAAATTGATTACTTGTTGAATAAGTCGGGAATAAAGCTTCACCTGATTTTCATTCATTTATTGAGAGTAACCCTAAATCCTAACAAGTCAATAACGAGGCTCACAAGTTTTATCCTTATTCTACATGTAAGTATCTAAGCTCCAAACAAATTTTATGTTTAAACAAGACAATAAAGAAGCTCTAAATTGATTACTTGTTGAATAAGTCGGGAATAAAGCTCTAAGTGGTTTGGATTGAGAGGAAACCCTAAAATCTAAAAAGTTGGTAATGTGTATATGAAATTAATTGCTTATTCAATAAGTAAATATTCAAGGGTAAATCAAGTTCATTTTTATTTAAAAAGTCAATAATGAAGCTCTAAATGAATTTCTTGTAAAATAAGTCAAGAATAAAGCTTTACGTGATTTTCATTCATTTATTGAGAGTAACCCTAAATCCTAACAAGTCAATGACGAGGCTCAGAAGTTTTATCCTTATTCTACATGTAAGTATCTAAGCTCCAAGCAAATTTTATGTTTAAACAAGACAATAAAGAAGCTCTAAATTGATTACTTGTTGAATAAGTCGGGAATAAAGCTTCACCTGATTTTCATTCATTTATTGAGAGTAACCCTAAATCCTAACAAGTCAATAACGAGGCTCACAAGTTTTATCCTTATTCTACATGTAAGTATCTAAGCTCCAAACAAATTTTATGTTTAAACAAGACAATAAAGAAGCTCTAAATTGATTACTTGTTGAATAAGTCGGGAATAAAGCTTTAGGTGATTTTCATTCATTTATTGAGAGTAACCCTAAATCCTAACAAAAGTCAATGACGAAGCTCACAAGTTTTATCCTTATTCTACATGTAAGTATCTAAGCTCCAAACAAATTTTATGTTAAAACAAGACAATAAAGAAGCTCTAAATGGATTACTTGTTGAATAAGTCGGGAATAAAGCTCTAAGTGGTTTGGATTGAGAGGAAACCCTAAAATCTAAAAAGTTGGTAATGTGTATATGAAATTAATTGCTTATTCAATAAGTAAATATTCAAGGGTAAATCAAGTTCATTTTTATTTAAAAAGTCAATAATGAAGCTCTAAATTAATTTCTTGTAAAATAAGTGAAGAATAAAGCTTTACGTGATTTTCATTCATTTATTGAGAGTAACCCTAAATCCTAACAAGTCAATGACGAGGCTCACAAGTTTTATCCTTATTCTACATGTAAGTATCTAAGCTCCAAGCAAATTTTATGTTTAAACAAGACAATAAAGAAGCTCTAAATTGATTACTTGTTGAATAAGTCGGGAATAAAGCTTCACCTGATTTTCATTCATTTATTGAGAGTAACCCTAAATCCTAACAAGTCAATAACGAGGCTCACAAGTTTTATCCTTATTCTACATGTAAGTATCTAAGCTCCAAACAAATTTTATGTTTAAACAAGACAATAAAGAAGCTCTAAATTGATTACTTGTTGAATAAGTCGGGAATAAAGCTCTAAGTGGTTTGGATTGAGAGGAAACCCTAAAATCTAAAAAGTTGGTAATGTGTATATGAAATTAATTGCTTATTCAATAAGTAAATATTCAAGGGTAAATCAAGTTCATTTTTATTTAAAAAGTCAATAATGAAGCTCTAAATGAATTTCTTGTAAAATAAGTCAAGAATAAAGCTTTACCTGATTTTCATTCATTTATTGAGAGTAACCCTAAATCCTAACAAGTCAATTAGGAGGCTCACAAGTTTTATCCTTATTCTACATGTAAGTATCTAAGCTCCAAACAAATTTTATGTTTAAACAAGACAATAAAGAAACTCTAAATTGATTACTTGTTGAATAAGTCGGGAATAAAGCTCTAAGTGGTTTGGATTGAGAGGAAACCCTAAAATCTAAAAAGTTGGTAATGTGTATATGAAATTAATTGCTTATTCAATAAGTAAATATTCAAGGGTAAATCAAGTTCATTTTTATTTAAAAAGTCAATAATGAAGCTCTAAATGAATTTCTTGTAAAATAAGTCAAGAATAAAGCTTTACGTGATTTTCATTCATTTATTGAGAGTAACCCTAAATCCTAACAAGTCAATGACGAGGCTCACAAGTTTTATCCTTATTCTACATGTAAGTATCTAAGCTCCAAGCAAATTTTATGTTTAAACAAGACAATAAAGAAGCTCTAAATTGATTATTTGTTGAATAAGTCGGGAATAAAACTTCACCTGATTTTCATTCATTTATTGAGAGTAACCCTAAATCCTAACAAGTCAATAACGAGGCTCACAAGTTTTATCCTTATTCTACATGTAAGTATCTAAGCTCCAAACAAATTTTATGTTTAAACAAGACAATAAAGAAGCTCTAAATTGATTACTTGTTGAATAAGTCGGGAATAAAGCTTTAGGTGATTTTCATTCATTTATTGAGAGTAACCCTAAATCCTAACAAAAGTCAATGACGAAGCTCACAAGTTTTATCCTTATTCTACATGTAAGTATCTAAGCTCCAAACAAATTTTATGTTAAAACAAGACAATAAAGAAGCTCTAAATGGATTACTTGTTGAATAAGTCGGGAATAAAGCTCTAAGTGGTTTGGATTGAGAGGAAACCCTAAAATCTAAAAAGTTGGTAATGTGTATATGAAATTAATTGCTTATTCAATAAGTAAATATTCAAGGGTAAATCAAGTTCATTTTTATTTAAAAAGTCAATAATGAAGCTCTAAATTAATTTCTTGTAAAATAAGTGAAGAATAAAGCTTTACGTGATTTTCATTCATTTATTGAGAGTAACCCTAAATCCTAACAAGTCAATGACGAGGCTCACAAGTTTTATCCTTATTCTACATGTAAGTATCTAAGCTCCAAGCAAATTTTATGTTTAAACAAGACAATAAAGAAGCTCTAAATTGATTACTTGTTGAATAAGTCGGGAATAAAGCTTCACCTGATTTTCATTCATTTATTGAGAGTAACCCTAAATCCTAACAAGTCAATAACGAGGCTCACAAGTTTTATCCTTATTCTACATGTAAGTATCTAAGCTCCAAACAAATTTTATGTTTAAACAAGACAATAAAGAAGCTCTAAATTGATTACTTGTTGAATAAGTCGGGAATAAAGCTCTAAGTGGTTTGGATTGAGAGGAAACCCTAAAATCTAAAAAGTTGGTAATGTGTATATGAAATTAATTGCTTATTCAATAAGTAAATATTCAAGGGTAAATCAAGTTCATTTTTATTTAAAAAGTCAATAATGAAGCTCTAAATGAATTTCTTGTAAAATAAGTCAAGAATAAAGCTTTACGTGATTTTCATTCATTTATTGAGAGTAACCCTAAATCCTAACAAGTCAATGACGAGGCTCACAAGTTTTATCCTTATTCTACATGTAAGTATCTAAGCTCCAAGCAAATTTTATGTTTAAACAAGACAATAAAGAAGCTCTAAATTGATTACTTGTTGAATAAGTCGGGAATAAAGCTTCACCTGATTTTCATTCATTTATTGAGAGTAACCCTAAATCCTAACAAGTCAATAACGAGGCTCACAAGTTTTATCCTTATTCTACATGTAAGTATCTAAGCTCCAAACAAATTTTATGTTTAAACAAGACAATAAAGAAGCTCTAAATTGATTACTTGTTGAATAAGTCGGGAATAAAGCTTTACGTGATTTTCATTCATTTATTGAGAGTAACCCTAAATCCTAACAAAAGTCAATGACGAAGCTCACAAGTTTTATCCTTATTCTACATGTAAGTATCTAAGCTCCAAACAGATTTTATGTTAAAACAAGACAATAAAGAAGCTCTAAATGGATTACTTGTTGAATAAGTCGGGAATAAAGCTCTAAGTGGTTTGGATTGAGAGGAAACCCTAAAATCTAAAAAGTTGGTAATGTGTATATGAAATTAATTGCTTATTCAATAAGTAAATATCTAAGGGTAAATCAAGTTCATTTTTATTTAAAAAGTCAATAATGAAGCTCTAAATGAATTTCTTGTAAAATAAGTCAAGAATAAAGCTTTACGTGATTTTCATTCATTTATTGAGAGTAACCCTAAATCCTAACAAGTCAATGACGAGGCTCACAAGTTTTATCCTTATTCTACATGTAAGTATCTAAGCTCCAAGCAAATTTTATGTTTAAACAAGACAATAAAGAAGCTCTAAATTGATTACTTGTTGAACAAGTCGGGAATAAAGCTTCACCTGATTTTCATTCATTTATTGAGAGTAACCCTAAATCCTAACAAGTCAATAACGAGGCTCACAAGTTTTATCCTTATTCTACATGTAAGTATCTAAGCTCCAAACAAATTTTATGTTTAAACAAGACAATAAAGAAGCTCTAAATTGATTACTTGTTGAATAAGTCGGGAATAAAGCTCTAAGTGGTTTGGATTGAGAGGAAACCCTAAAATCTAAAAAGTTGGTAATGTGTATATGAAATTAATTGCTTATTCAATAAGTAAATATTCAAGGGTAAATCAAGTTCATTTTTATTTAAAAAGTCAATAATGAAGCTCTAAATGAATTTCTTGTAAAATAAGTCAAGAATAAAGCTTTATGTGATTTTCATTCATTTATTGAGAGTAACCCTAAATCCTAACAAGTCAATGACGAGGCTCACAAGTTTTAACCTTATTCTACATGTAAGTATCTAAGCTCCAAGCAAATTTTATGTTTAAACAAGACAATAAAGAAGCTCTAAATTGATTACTTGTTGAATAAGTCGGGAATAAAGCTTCACCTGATTTTCATTCATTTATTGAGAGTAACCCTAAATCCTAACAAGTCAATAACGAGGCTCACAAGTTTTATCCTTATTCTACATGTAAGTATCTAAGCTCCAAACAAATTTTATGTTTAAACAAGACAATAAAGAAGCTCTAAATTGATTACTTGTTGAATAAGTCGGGAATAAAGCTTTACGTGATTTTCATTCATTTATTGAGAGTAACCCTAAATCCTAACAAAAGTCAATGACGAAGCTCACAAGTTTTATCCTTATTCTACATGTAAGTATCTAAGCTCCAAACAAATTTTATGTTAAAACAAGACAATAAAGAAGCTCTAAATGGATTACTTGTTGAATAAGTCGGGAATAAAGCTCTAAGTGGTTTGGATTGAGAGGAAACCCTAAAATCTAAAAAGTTGGTAATGTGTATATGAAATTAATTGCTTATTCAATAAGTAAATATCTAAGGGTAAATCAAGTTCATTTTTATTTAAAAAGTCAATAATGAAGCTCTAAATGAATTTCTTGTAAAATAAGTCAAGAATAAAGCTTTACGTGATTTTCATTCATTTATTGAGAGTAACCCTAAATCCTAACAAGTCAATGACGAGGCTCACAAGTTTTATCCTTATTCTACATGTAAGTATCTAAGCTCCAAGCAAATTTTATGTTTAAACAAGACAATAAAGAAGCTCTAAATTGATTACTTGTTGAATAAGTCGGGAATAAAGCTTCACCTGATTTTCATTCATTTATTGAGAGTAACCCTAAATCCTAACAAGTCAATAACGAGGCTCACAAGTTTTATCCTTATTCTACATGTAAGTATCTAAGCTCCAAACAAATTTTATGTTTAAACAAGACAATAAAGAAGCTCTAAATTGATTACTTGTTGAATAAGTCGGGAATAAAGCTCTAAGTGGTTTGGATTGAGAGGAAACCCTAAAATCTAAAAAGTTGGTAATGTGTATATGAAATTAATTGCTTATTCAATAAGTAAATATTCAAGGGTAAATCAAGTTCATTTTTATTTAAAAAGTCAATAATGAAGCTCTAAATGAATTTCTTGTAAAATAAGTCAAGAATAAAGCTTTATGTGATTTTCATTCATTTATTGAGAGTAACCCTAAATCCTAACAAGTCAATGACGAGGCTCACAAGTTTTAACCTTATTCTACATGTAAGTATCTAAGCTCCAAGCAAATTTTATGTTTAAACAAGACAATAAAGAAGCTCTAAATTGATTACTTGTTGAATAAGTCGGGAATAAAGCTTCACCTGATTTTCATTCATTTATTGAGAGTAACCCTAAATCCTAACAAGTCAATAACGAGGCTCACAAGTTTTATCCTTATTCTACATGTAAGTATCTAAGCTCCAAACAAATTTTATGTTTAAACAAGACAATAAAGAAGCTCTAAATTGATTACTTGTTGAATAAGTCGGGAATAAAGCTTTACGTGATTTTCATTCATTTATTGAGAGTAACCCTAAATCCTAACAAAAGTCAATGACGAAGCTCACAAGTTTTATCCTTATTCTACATGTAAGTATCTAAGCTCCAAACAGATTTTATGTTAAAACAAGACAATAAAGAAGCTCTAAATGGATTACTTGTTGAATAAGTCGGGAATAAAGCTCTAAGTGGTTTGGATTGAGAGGAAACCCTAAAATCTAAAAAGTTGGTAATGTGTATATGAAATTAATTGCTTATTCAATAAGTAAATATCTAAGGGTAAATCAAGTTCATTTTTATTTAAAAAGTCAATAATGAAGCTCTAAATGAATTTCTTGTAAAATAAGTCAAGAATAAAGCTTTACGTGATTTTCATTCATTTATTGAGAGTAACCCTAAATCCTAACAAGTCAATGACGAGGCTCACAAGTTTTATCCTTATTCTACATGTAAGTATCTAAGCTCCAAGCAAATTTTATGTTTAAACAAGACAATAAAGAAGCTCTAAATTGATTACTTGTTGAATAAGTCGGGAATAAAGCTTCACCTGATTTTAATTCATTTATTGAGAGTAACCCTAAATCCTAACAAGTCAATAACGAGGCTCACAAGTTTTATCCTTATTCTACATGTAAGTATCTAAGCTCCAAACAAATTTTATGTTTAAACAAGACAATAAAGAAGCTCTAAATTGATTACTTGTTGAATAAGTCGGGAATAAAGCTCTAAGTGGTTTGGATTGAGAGGAAACCCTAAAATCTAAAAAGTTGGTAATGTGTATATGAAATTAATTGCTTATTCAATAAGTAAATATTCAAGGGTAAATCAAGTTCATTTTTATTTAAAAAGTCAATAATGAAGCTCTAAATGAATTTCTTATAAAATAAGTCAAGAATAAAGCTTTACGTGATTTTCATTCATTTATTGAGAGTAACCCTAAATCCTAACAAGTCAATGACGAGGCTCACAAGTTTTATCCTTATTCTACATGTAAGTATCTAAGCTCCAAGCAAATTTTATGTTTAAACAAGACAATAAAGAAGCTCTAAATTGATTACTTGTTGAATAAGTCGGGAATAAAGCTTCACCTGATTTTCATTCATTTATTGAGAGTAACCCTAAATCCTAACAAGTCAATAACGAGGCTCACAAGTTTTATCCTTATTCTACATGTAAGTATCTAAGCTCCAAACAAATTTTATGTTTAAACAAGACAATAAAGAAGCTCTAAATTGATTACTTGTTGAATAAGTCGGGAATAAAGCTTTACGTGATTTTCATTCATTTATTGAGAGTAACCCTAAATCCTAACAAGTCAATGACGAAGATCACAAGTTTTATCCTTATTCTACATGTAAGTATCTAAGCTCCAAACAAATTTTATGTTTAAACAAGACAATAAAGAAGCTCTAAATGGATTACTTGTTGAATAAGTCGGGAATAAAGCTCTAAGTGGTTTGGATTGAGAGGAAACCCTAAAATCTAAAAAGTTGGTAATGTGTATATGAAATTAATTGCTTATTCAATAAGTAAATATCTAAGGGTAAATCAAGTTCATTTTTATTGAAAAAGTCAATAATGAAGCTCTAAATGAATTTCTTGTAAAATAAGTCAAGAATAAAGCTTTACGTGATTTTCATTCATTTATTGAGAGTAACCCTAAATCCTAACAAGTCAATGACGAGGCTCACAAGTTTTATCCTTATTCTACATGTAAGTATCTAAGCTCCAAGCAAATTTTATGTTTAAACAAGACAATAAAGAAGCTCTAAATTGATTACTTGTTGAATAAGTCGGGAATAAAGCTTCACCTGATTTTCATTCATTTATTGAGAGTAACCCTAAATCCTAACAAGTCAATAACGAGGCTCACAAGTTTTATCCTTATTCTACATGTAAGTATCTAAGCTCCAAACAAATTTTATGTTTAAACAAGACAATAAAGAAGCTCTAAATGGATTACTTGTTGAATAAGTCGGGAATAAAGCTCTAAGTGGTTTGGATTGAGAGGAAACCCTAAAATCTAAAAAGTTGGTAATGTGTATATGAAATTAATTGCTTATTCAATAAGTAAATATTCAAGGGTAAATCAAGTTCATTTTTATTTAAAAAGTCAATAATGAAGCTCTAAATGAATTTCTTGTAAAATAAGTCAAGAATAAAGCTTTACGTGATTTTCATTCATTTATTGAGAGTAACCCTAAATCCTAACAAGTCAATGACGAGGCTCACAAGTTTTATCCTTATTCTACATGTAAGTATCTAAGCTCCAAGCAAATTTTATGTTTAAACAAGACAATAAAGAAGCTCTAAATTGATTACTTGTTGAATAAGTCGGGAATAAAGCTTCACCTGATTTTCATTCATTTATTGAGAGTAACCCTAAATCCTAACAAGTCAATAACGAGGCTCACAAGTTTTATCCTTATTCTACATGTAAGTATCTAAGCTCCAAACAAATTTTATGTTTAAACAAGACAATAAAGAAGCTCTAAATTGATTACTTGTTGAATAAGTCGGGAATAAAGCTTTACGTGATTTTCATTCATTTATTGAGAGTAACCCTAAATCCTAACAAGTCAATAACGAAGATCACAAGTTTTATCCTTATTCTACATGTAAGTATCTAAGCTCCAAACAAATTTTATGTTTAAACAAGACAATAAAGAAGCTCTAAATGGATTACTTGTTGAATAAGTCGGGAATAAAGCTCTAAGTGGTTTGGATTGAGAGGAAACCCTAAAATCTAAAAAGTTGGTAATGTGTATATGAAATTAATTGCTTATTCAATAAGTAAATATTCAAGGGTAAATCAAGTTCATTTTTATTTAAAAAGTCAATAATGAAGCTCTAAATGAATTTCTTGTAAAATAAGTGAAGAATAAAGCTTTACGTGATTTTCATTCATTTATTGAGAGTAACCCTAAATCCTAACAAGTCAATGACGAGGCTCACAAGTTTTATCCTTATTCTACATGTAAGTATCTAAGCTCCAAGCAAATTTTATGTTTAAACAAGACAATAAAGAAGCTCTAAATTGATTACTTGTTGAATAAGTCGGGAATAAAGCTTCACCTGATTTTCATTCATTTATTGAGAGTAACCCTAAATCCTAACAAGTCAATAACGAGGCTCACAAGTTTTATCCTTATTCTACATGTAAGTATATAAGCTCCAAACAAATTTTATGTTTAAACAAGACAATAAAGAAGCTCTAAATTGATTACTTGTTGAATAAGTCGGGAATAAAGCTCTAAGTGGTTTGGATTGAGAGGAAACCCTAAAATCTAAAAAGTTGGTAATGTGTATATGAAATTAATTGCTTATTCAATAAGTAAATATTCAAGGGTAAATCAAGTTCATTTTTATTTAAAAAGTCAATAATGAAGCTCTAAATGAATTTCTTGTAAAATAAGTCAAGAATAAAGCTTTACGTGATTTTCATTCATTTATTGAGAGTAACCCTAAATCCTAACAAGTCAATGACGAGGCTCACAAGTTTTATCCTTATTCTACATGTAAGTATCTAAGCTCCAAGCAAATTTTATGTTTAAACAAGACAATAAAGAAGCTCTAAATTGATTACTTGTTGAATAAGTCGGGAATAAAGCTTCACCTGATTTTCATTCATTTATTGAGAGTAACCCTAAATCCTAACAAGTCAATAACGAGGCTCACAAGTTTTATCCTTATTCTACATGTAAGTATCTAAGCTCCAAACAAATTTTATGTTTAAACAAGACAATAAAGAAGCTCTAAATTGATTACTTGTTGAATAAGTCGGGAATAAAGCTCTAAGTGGTTTGGATTGAGAGGAAACCCTAAAATCTAAAAAGTTGGTAATGTGTATATGAAATTAATTGCTTATTCAATAAGTAAATATTCAAGGGTAAATCAAGTTCATTTTTATTTAAAAAGTCAATAATGAAGCTCTAAATGAATTTCTTGTAAAATAAGTCAAGAATAAAGCTTTACCTGATTTTCATTCATTTATTGAGAGTAACCCTAAATCCTAACAAGTCAATAACGAGGCTCACAAGTTTTATCCTTATTCTACATGTAAGTATCTAAGCTCCAAACAAATTTTATGTTTAAACAAGACAATAAAGAAACTCTAAATTGATTACTTGTTGAATAAGTCGGGAATAAAGCTCTAAGTGGTTTGGATTGAGAGGAAACCCTAAAATCTAAAAAGTTGGTAATGTGTATATGAAATTAATTGCTTATTCAATAAGTAAATATTCAAGGGTAAATCAAGTTCATTTTTATTTAAAAAGTCAATAATGAAGCTCTAAATGAATTTCTTGTAAAATAAGTCAAGAATAAAGCTTTACGTGATTTTCATTCATTTATTGAGAGTAACCCTAAATCCTAACAAGTCAATGACGAGGCTCAGAAGTTTTATCCTTATTCTACATGTAAGTATCTAATCTCCAAGCAAATTTTATGTTTAAACAAGACAATAAAGAAGCTCTAAATTGATTACTTGTTGAATAAGTCGGGAATAAAGCTTCACCTGATTTTCATTCATTTATTGAGAGTAACCCTAAATCCTAACAAGTCAATAACGAGGCTCACAAGTTTTATCCTTATTCTACATGTAAGTATCTAAGCTCCAAACAAATTTTATGTTTAAACAAGACAATAAAGAAGCTCTAAATTGATTACTTGTTGAATAAGTCGGGAATAAAGCTTTAGGTGATTTTCATTCATTTATTGAGAGTAACCCTAAATCCTAACAAAAGTCAATGACGAAGCTCACAAGTTTTATCCTTATTCTACATGTAAGTATATAAGCTCCAAACAAATTTTATGTTTAAACAAGACAATAAAGAAGCTCTAAATTGATTACTTGTTGAATAAGTCGGGAATAAAGCTCTAAGTGGTTTGGATTGAGAGGAAACCCTAAAATCTAAAAAGTTGGTAATGTGTATATGAAATTAATTGCTTATTCAATAAGTAAATATTCAAGGGTAAATCAAGTTCATTTTTATTTAAAAAGTCAATAATGAAGCTCTAAATGAATTTCTTGTAAAATAAGTCAAGAATAAAGCTTTACGTGATTTTCATTCATTTATTGAGAGTAACCCTAAATCCTAACAAGTCAATGACGAGGCTCACAAGTTTTATCCTTATTCTACATGTAAGTATCTAAGCTCCAAGCAAATTTTATGTTTAAACAAGACAATAAAGAAGCTCTAAATTGATTACTTGTTGAATAAGTCGGGAATAAAGCTTCACCTGATTTTCATTCATTTATTGAGAGTAACCCTAAATCCTAACAAGTCAATAACGAGGCTCACAAGTTTTATCCTTATTCTACATGTAAGTATCTAAGCTCCAAACAAATTTTATGTTTAAACAAGACAATAAAGAAGCTCTAAATTGATTACTTGTTGAATAAGTCGGGAATAAAGCTCTAAGTGGTTTGGATTGAGAGGAAACCCTAAAATCTAAAAAGTTGGTAATGTGTATATGAAATTAATTGCTTATTCAATAAGTAAATATTCAAGGGTAAATCAAGTTCATTTTTATTTAAAAAGTCAATAATGAAGCTCTAAATGAATTTCTTGTAAAATAAGTCAAGAATAAAGCTTTACCTGATTTTCATTCATTTATTGAGAGTAACCCTAAATCCTAACAAGTCAATAACGAGGCTCACAAGTTTTATCCTTATTCTACATGTAAGTATCTAAGCTCCAAACAAATTTTATGTTTAAACAAGACAATAAAGAAACTCTAAATTGATTACTTGTTGAATAAGTCGGGAATAAAGCTCTAAGTGGTTTGGATTGAGAGGAAACCCTAAAATCTAAAAAGTTGGTAATGTGTATATGAAATTAATTGCTTATTCAATAAGTAAATATTCAAGGGTAAATCAAGTTCATTTTTATTTAAAAAGTCAATAATGAAGCTCTAAATGAATTTCTTGTAAAATAAGTCAAGAATAAAGCTTTACGTGATTTTCATTCATTTATTGAGAGTAACCCTAAATCCTAACAAGTCAATGACGAGGCTCAGAAGTTTTATCCTTATTCTACATGTAAGTATCTAAGCTCCAAGCAAATTTTATGTTTAAACAAGACAATAAAGAAGCTCTAAATTGATTACTTGTTGAATAAGTCGGGAATAAAGCTTCACCTGATTTTCATTCATTTATTGAGAGTAACCCTAAATCCTAACAAGTCAATAACGAGGCTCACAAGTTTTATCCTTATTCTACATGTAAGTATCTAAGCTCCAAACAAATTTTATGTTTAAACAAGACAATAAAGAAGCTCTAAATTGATTACTTGTTGAATAAGTCGGGAATAAAGCTTTAGGTGATTTTCATTCATTTATTGAGAGTAACCCTAAATCCTAACAAAAGTCAATGACGAAGCTCACAAGTTTTATCCTTATTCTACATGTAAGTATCTAAGCTCCAAACAAATTTTATGTTAAAACAAGACAATAAAGAAGCTCTAAATGGATTACTTGTTGAATAAGTCGGGAATAAAGCTCTAAGTGGTTTGGATTGAGAGGAAACCCTAAAATCTAAAAAGTTGGTAATGTGTATATGAAATTAATTGCTTATTCAATAAGTAAATATTCAAGGGTAAATCAAGTTCATTTTTATTTAAAAAGTCAATAATGAAGCTCTAAATTAATTTCTTGTAAAATAAGTGAAGAATAAAGCTTTACGTGATTTTCATTCATTTATTGAGAGTAACCCTAAATCCTAACAAGTCAATGACGAGGCTCACAAGTTTTATCCTTATTCTACATGTAAGTATCTAAGCTCCAAGCAAATTTTATGTTTAAACAAGACAATAAAGAAGCTCTAAATTGATTACTTGTTGAATAAGTCGGGAATAAAGCTTCACCTGATTTTCATTCATTTATTGAGAGTAACCCTAAATCCTAACAAGTCAATAACGAGGCTCACAAGTTTTATCCTTATTCTACATGTAAGTATCTAAGCTCCAAACAAATTTTATGTTTAAACAAGACAATAAAGAAGCTCTAAATTGATTACTTGTTGAATAAGTCGGGAATAAAGCTCTAAGTGGTTTGGATTGAGAGGAAACCCTAAAATCTAAAAAGTTGGTAATGTGTATATGAAATTAATTGCTTATTCAATAAGTAAATATTCAAGGGTAAATCAAGTTCATTTTTATTTAAAAAGTCAATAATGAAGCTCTAAATGAATTTCTTGTAAAATAAGTCAAGAATAAAGCTTTACCTGATTTTCATTCATTTATTGAGAGTAACCCTAAATCCTAACAAGTCAATTAGGAGGCTCACAAGTTTTATCCTTATTCTACATGTAAGTATCTAAGCTCCAAACAAATTTTATGTTTAAACAAGACAATAAAGAAACTCTAAATTGATTACTTGTTGAATAAGTCGGGAATAAAGCTCTAAGTGGTTTGGATTGAGAGGAAACCCTAAAATCTAAAAAGTTGGTAATGTGTATATGAAATTAATTGCTTATTCAATAAGTAAATATTCAAGGGTAAATCAAGTTCATTTTTATTTAAAAAGTCAATAATGAAGCTCTAAATGAATTTCTTGTAAAATAAGTCAAGAATAAAGCTTTACGTGATTTTCATTCATTTATTGAGAGTAACCCTAAATCCTAACAAGTCAATGACGAGGCTCACAAGTTTTATCCTTATTCTACATGTAAGTATCTAAGCTCCAAGCAAATTTTATGTTTAAACAAGACAATAAAGAAGCTCTAAATTGATTATTTGTTGAATAAGTCGGGAATAAAGCTTCACCTGATTTTCATTCATTTATTGAGAGTAACCCTAAATCCTAACAAGTCAATAACGAGGCTCACAAGTTTTATCCTTATTCTACATGTAAGTATCTAAGCTCCAAACAAATTTTATGTTTAAACAAGACAATAAAGAAGCTCTAAATTGATTACTTGTTGAATAAGTCGGGAATAAAGCTTTAGGTGATTTTCATTCATTTATTGAGAGTAACCCTAAATCCTAACAAAAGTCAATGACGAAGCTCACAAGTTTTATCCTTATTCTACATGTAAGTATCTAAGCTCCAAACAAATTTTATGTTAAAACAAGACAATAAAGAAGCTCTAAATGGATTACTTGTTGAATAAGTCGGGAATAAAGCTCTAAGTGGTTTGGATTGAGAGGAAACCCTAAAATCTAAAAAGTTGGTAATGTGTATATGAAATTAATTGCTTATTCAATAAGTAAATATTCAAGGGTAAATCAAGTTCATTTTTATTTAAAAAGTCAATAATGAAGCTCTAAATTAATTTCTTGTAAAATAAGTGAAGAATAAAGCTTTACGTGATTTTCATTCATTTATTGAGAGTAACCCTAAATCCTAACAAGTCAATGACGAGGCTCACAAGTTTTATCCTTATTCTACATGTAAGTATCTAAGCTCCAAGCAAATTTTATGTTTAAACAAGACAATAAAGAAGCTCTAAATTGATTACTTGTTGAATAAGTCGGGAATAAAGCTTCACCTGATTTTCATTCATTTATTGAGAGTAACCCTAAATCCTAACAAGTCAATAACGAGGCTCACAAGTTTTATCCTTATTCTACATGTAAGTATCTAAGCTCCAAACAAATTTTATGTTTAAACAAGACAATAAAGAAGCTCTAAATTGATTACTTGTTGAATAAGTCGGGAATAAAGCTCTAAGTGGTTTGGATTGAGAGGAAACCCTAAAATCTAAAAAGTTGGTAATGTGTATATGAAATTAATTGCTTATTCAATAAGTAAATATTCAAGGGTAAATCAAGTTCATTTTTATTTAAAAAGTCAATAATGAAGCTCTAAATGAATTTCTTGTAAAATAAGTCAAGAATAAAGCTTTACGTGATTTTCATTCATTTATTGAGAGTAACCCTAAATCCTAACAAGTCAATGACGAGGCTCACAAGTTTTATCCTTATTCTACATGTAAGTATCTAAGCTCCAAGCAAATTTTATGTTTAAACAAGACAATAAAGAAGCTCTAAATTGATTACTTGTTGAATAAGTCGGGAATAAAGCTTCACCTGATTTTCATTCATTTATTGAGAGTAACCCTAAATCCTAACAAGTCAATAACGAGGCTCACAAGTTTTATCCTTATTCTACATGTAAGTATCTAAGCTCCAAACAAATTTTATGTTTAAACAAGACAATAAAGAAGCTCTAAATTGATTACTTGTTGAATAAGTCGGGAATAAAGCTTTACGTGATTTTCATTCATTTATTGAGAGTAACCCTAAATCCTAACAAAAGTCAATGACGAAGCTCACAAGTTTTATCCTTATTCTACATGTAAGTATCTAAGCTCCAAACAGATTTTATGTTAAAACAAGACAATAAAGAAGCTCTAAATGGATTACTTGTTGAATAAGTCGGGAATAAAGCTCTAAGTGGTTTGGATTGAGAGGAAACCCTAAAATCTAAAAAGTTGGTAATGTGTATATGAAATTAATTGCTTATTCAATAAGTAAATATCTAAGGGTAAATCAAGTTCATTTTTATTTAAAAAGTCAATAATGAAGCTCTAAATGAATTTCTTGTAAAATAAGTCAAGAATAAAGCTTTACGTGATTTTCATTCATTTATTGAGAGTAACCCTAAATCCTAACAAGTCAATGACGAGGCTCACAAGTTTTATCCTTATTCTACATGTAAGTATCTAAGCTCCAAGCAAATTTTATGTTTAAACAAGACAATAAAGAAGCTCTAAATTGATTACTTGTTGAACAAGTCGGGAATAAAGCTTCACCTGATTTTCATTCATTTATTGAGAGTAACCCTAAATCCTAACAAGTCAATAACGAGGCTCACAAGTTTTATCCTTATTCTACATGTAAGTATCTAAGCTCCAAACAAATTTTATGTTTAAACAAGACAATAAAGAAGCTCTAAATTGATTACTTGTTGAATAAGTCGGGAATAAAGCTCTAAGTGGTTTGGATTGAGAGGAAACCCTAAAATCTAAAAAGTTGGTAATGTGTATATGAAATTAATTGCTTATTCAATAAGTAAATATTCAAGGGTAAATCAAGTTCATTTTTATTTAAAAAGTCAATAATGAAGCTCTAAATGAATTTCTTGTAAAATAAGTCAAGAATAAAGCTTTATGTGATTTTCATTCATTTATTGAGAGTAACCCTAAATCCTAACAAGTCAATGACGAGGCTCACAAGTTTTAACCTTATTCTACATGTAAGTATCTAAGCTCCAAGCAAATTTTATGTTTAAACAAGACAATAAAGAAGCTCTAAATTGATTACTTGTTGAATAAGTCGGGAATAAAGCTTCACCTGATTTTCATTCATTTATTGAGAGTAACCCTAAATCCTAACAAGTCAATAACGAGGCTCACAAGTTTTATCCTTATTCTACATGTAAGTATCTAAGCTCCAAACAAATTTTATGTTTAAACAAGACAATAAAGAAGCTCTAAATTGATTACTTGTTGAATAAGTCGGGAATAAAGCTTTACGTGATTTTCATTCATTTATTGAGAGTAACCCTAAATCCTAACAAAAGTCAATGACGAAGCTCACAAGTTTTATCCTTATTCTACATGTAAGTATCTAAGCTCCAAACAAATTTTATGTTAAAACAAGACAATAAAGAAGCTCTAAATGGATTACTTGTTGAATAAGTCGGGAATAAAGCTCTAAGTGGTTTGGATTGAGAGGAAACCCTAAAATCTAAAAAGTTGGTAATGTGTATATGAAATTAATTGCTTATTCAATAAGTAAATATCTAAGGGTAAATCAAGTTCATTTTTATTTAAAAAGTCAATAATGAAGCTCTAAATGAATTTCTTGTAAAATAAGTCAAGAATAAAGCTTTACGTGATTTTCATTCATTTATTGAGAGTAACCCTAAATCCTAACAAGTCAATGACGAGGCTCACAAGTTTTATCCTTATTCTACATGTAAGTATCTAAGCTCCAAGCAAATTTTATGTTTAAACAAGACAATAAAGAAGCTCTAAATTGATTACTTGTTGAATAAGTCGGGAATAAAGCTTCACCTGATTTTCATTCATTTATTGAGAGTAACCCTAAATCCTAACAAGTCAATAACGAGGCTCACAAGTTTTATCCTTATTCTACATGTAAGTATCTAAGCTCCAAACAAATTTTATGTTTAAACAAGACAATAAAGAAGCTCTAAATTGATTACTTGTTGAATAAGTCGGGAATAAAGCTCTAAGTGGTTTGGATTGAGAGGAAACCCTAAAATCTAAAAAGTTGGTAATGTGTATATGAAATTAATTGCTTATTCAATAAGTAAATATTCAAGGGTAAATCAAGTTCATTTTTATTTAAAAAGTCAATAATGAAGCTCTAAATGAATTTCTTGTAAAATAAGTCAAGAATAAAGCTTTATGTGATTTTCATTCATTTATTGAGAGTAACCCTAAATCCTAACAAGTCAATGACGAGGCTCACAAGTTTTAACCTTATTCTACATGTAAGTATCTAAGCTCCAAGCAAATTTTATGTTTAAACAAGACAATAAAGAAGCTCTAAATTGATTACTTGTTGAATAAGTCGGGAATAAAGCTTCACCTGATTTTCATTCATTTATTGAGAGTAACCCTAAATCCTAACAAGTCAATAACGAGGCTCACAAGTTTTATCCTTATTCTACATGTAAGTATCTAAGCTCCAAACAAATTTTATGTTTAAACAAGACAATAAAGAAGCTCTAAATTGATTACTTGTTGAATAAGTCGGGAATAAAGCTTTACGTGATTTTCATTCATTTATTGAGAGTAACCCTAAATCCTAACAAAAGTCAATGACGAAGCGCACAAGTTTTATCCTTATTCTACATGTAAGTATCTAAGCTCCAAACAGATTTTATGTTAAAACAAGACAATAAAGAAGCTCTAAATGGATTACTTGTTGAATAAGTCGGGAATAAAGCTCTAAGTGGTTTGGATTGAGAGGAAACCCTAAAATCTAAAAAGTTGGTAATGTGTATATGAAATTAATTGCTTATTCAATAAGTAAATATCTAAGGGTAAATCAAGTTCATTTTTATTTAAAAAGTCAATAATGAAGCTCTAAATGAATTTCTTGTAAAATAAGTCAAGAATAAAGCTTTACGTGATTTTCATTCATTTATTGAGAGTAACCCTAAATCCTAACAAGTCAATGACGAGGCTCACAAGTTTTATCCTTATTCTACATGTAAGTATCTAAGCTCCAAGCAAATTTTATGTTTAAACAAGACAATAAAGAAGCTCTAAATTGATTACTTGTTGAATAAGTCGGGAATAAAGCTTCACCTGATTTTCATTCATTTATTGAGAGTAACCCTAAATCCTAACAAGTCAATAACGAGGCTCACAAGTTTTATCCTTATTCTACATGTAAGTATCTAAGCTCCAAACAAATTTTATGTTTAAACAAGACAATAAAGAAGCTCTAAATTGATTACTTGTTGAATAAGTCGGGAATAAAGCTCTGAGTGGTTTGGATTGAGAGGAAACCCTAAAATCTAAAAAGTTGGTAATGTGTATATGAAATTAATTGCTTATTCAATAAGTAAATATTCAAGGGTAAATCAAGTTCATTTTTATTTAAAAAGTCAATAATGAAGCTCTAAATGAATTTCTTATAAAATAAGTCAAGAATAAAGCTTTACGTGATTTTCATTCATTTATTGAGAGTAACCCTAAATCCTAACAAGTCAATGACGAGGCTCACAAGTTTTATCCTTATTCTACATGTAAGTATCTAAGCTCCAAGCAAATTTTATGTTTAAACAAGACAATAAAGAAGCTCTAAATTGATTACTTGTTGAATAAGTCGGGAATAAAGCTTCACCTGATTTTCATTCATTTATTGAGAGTAACCCTAAATCCTAACAAGTCAATAACGAGGCTCACAAGTTTTATCCTTATTCTACATGTAAGTATCTAAGCTCCAAACAAATTTTATGTTTAAACAAGACAATAAAGAAGCTCTAAATTGATTACTTGTTGAATAAGTCGGGAATAAAGCTTTACGTGATTTTCATTCATTTATTGAGAGTAACCCTAAATCCTAACAAGTCAATGACGAAGATCACAAGTTTTATCCTTATTCTACATGTAAGTATCTAAGCTCCAAACAAATTTTATGTTTAAACAAGACAATAAAGAAGCTCTAAATGGATTACTTGTTGAATAAGTCGGGAATAAAGCTCTAAGTGGTTTGGATTGAGAGGAAACCCTAAAATCTAAAAAGTTGGTAATGTGTATATGAAATTAATTGCTTATTCAATAAGTAAATATCTAAGGGTAAATCAAGTTCATTTTTATTGAAAAAGTCAATAATGAAGCTCTAAATGAATTTCTTGTAAAATAAGTCAAGAATAAAGCTTTACGTGATTTTCATTCATTTATTGAGAGTAACCCTAAATCCTAACAAGTCAATGACGAGGCTCACAAGTTTTATCCTTATTCTACATGTAAGTATCTAAGCTCCAAGCAAATTTTATGTTTAAACAAGACAATAAAGAAGCTCTAAATTGATTACTTGTTGAATAAGTCGGGAATAAAGCTTCACCTGATTTTCATTCATTTATTGAGAGTAACCCTAAATCCTAACAAGTCAATAACGAGGCTCACAAGTTTTATCCTTATTCTACATGTAAGTATCTAAGCTCCAAACAAATTTTATGTTTAAACAAGACAATAAAGAAGCTCTAAATGGATTACTTGTTGAATAAGTCGGGAATAAAGCTCTAAGTGGTTTGGATTGAGAGGAAACCCTAAAATCTAAAAAGTTGGTAATGTGTATATGAAATTAATTGCTTATTCAATAAGTAAATATTCAAGGGTAAATCAAGTTCATTTTTATTTAAAAAGTCAATAATGAAGCTCTAAATGAATTTCTTGTAAAATAAGTCAAGAATAAAGCTTTACGTGATTTTCATTCATTTATTGAGAGTAACCCTAAATCCTAACAAGTCAATGACGAGGCTCACAAGTTTTATCCTTATTCTACATGTAAGTATCTAAGCTCCAAGCAAATTTTATGTTTAAACAAGACAATAAAGAAGCTCTAAATTGATTACTTGTTGAATAAGTCGGGAATAAAGCTTCACCTGATTTTCATTCATTTATTGAGAGTAACCCTAAATCCTAACAAGTCAATAACGAGGCTCACAAGTTTTATCCTTATTCTACATGTAAGTATCTAAGCTCCAAACAAATTTTATGTTTAAACAAGACAATAAAGAAGCTCTAAATTGATTACTTGTTGAATAAGTCGGGAATAAAGCTTTACGTGATTTTCATTCATTTATTGAGAGTAACCCTAAATCCTAACAAGTCAATAACGAAGATCACAAGTTTTATCCTTATTCTACATGTAAGTATCTAAGCTCCAAACAAATTTTATGTTTAAACAAGACAATAAAGAAGCTCTAAATGGATTACTTGTTGAATAAGTCGGGAATAAAGCTCTAAGTGGTTTGGATTGAGAGGAAACCCTAAAATCTAAAAAGTTGGTAATGTGTATATGAAATTAATTGCTTATTCAATAAGTAAATATTCAAGGGTAAATCAAGTTCATTTTTATTTAAAGAGTCAATAATGAAGCTCTAAATGAATTTCTTGTAAAATAAGTCAAGAATAAAGCTTTACGTGATTTTCATTCATTTATTGAGAGTAACCCTAAATCCTAACAAGTCAATGACGAGGCTCACAAGTTTTATCCTTATTCTACATGTAAGTATCTAAGCTCCAAACAAATTTTATGTTTAAACAAGACAATAAAGAAGCTCTAAATTGATTACTTGTTGAATAAGTCGGGAATAAAGCTTTACGTGATTTTCATTCATTTATTGAGAGTAACCCTAAATCCTAACAAAAGTCAATGACGAAGCTCACAAGTTTTATCCTTATTCTACATGTAAGTATCTAAGCTCCAAACAAATTTTATGTTTAAACAAGACAATAAAGAAGCTCTAAATGGATTACTTGTTGAATAAGTCGGGAATAAAGCTCTAAGTGGTTTGGATTGAGAGGAAACCCTAAAATCTAAAAAGTTGGTAATGTGTATATGAAATTAATTGCTTATTCAATAAGTAAATATTCAAGGGTAAATCAAGTTCATTTTTATTTAAAAAGTCAATAATGAAGCTCTAAATGAATTTCTTGTAAAATAAGTCAAGAATAAAGCTTTACGTGATTTTCATTCATTTATTGAGAGTAACCCTAAATCCTAACAAGTCAATGACGAGGCTCACAAGTTTTATCCTTATTCTACATGTAAGTATCTAAGCTCCAAGCAAATTTTATGTTTAAACAAGACAATAAAGAAGCTCTAAATTGATTACTTGTTGAATAAGTCGGGAATAAAGCTTCACCTGATTTTCATTCATTTATTGAGAGTAACCCTAAATCCTAACAAGTCAATAACGAGGCTCACAAGTTTTATCCTTATTCTACATGTAAGTATCTAAGCTCCAAACAAATTTTATGTTTAAACAAGACAATAAAGAAGCTCTAAATTGATTACTTGTTGAATAAGTCGGGAATAAAGCTCTAAGTGGTTTGGATTGAGAGGAAACCCTAAAATCTAAAAAGTTGGTAATGTGTATATGAAATTAATTGCTTATTCAATAAGTAAATATTCAAGGGTAAATCAAGTTCATTTTTATTTAAAGAGTCAATAATGAAGCTCTAAATGAATTTCTTGTAAAATAAGTCAAGAATAAAGCTTTACGTGATTTTCATTCATTTATTGAGAGTAACCCTAAATCCTAACAAGTCAATGACGAGGCTCACAAGTTTTATCCTTATTCTACATGTAAGTATCTAAGCTCCAAGCAAATTTTATGTTTAAACAAGACAATAAAGAAGCTATTAATTGATTACTTGTTGAATAAGTCGGGAATAAAGCTTTACGTGATTGTCATTCATTTATTGAGAGTAACCCTAAATCCTAACAAGTCAATGACGAAGATCACAAGTTTTATCCTTATTCTACATGTAAGTATCTAAGCTCCAAACAAATTTTATGTTTAAACAAGACAATAAAGAAGCTCTAAATTGATTACTTGTTGAATAAGTCAGGAATAAAGCTTTACGTGATTTTCATTCATTTATTGAGAGTAACCCTAAATCCTAACAAGTCAATGACGAAGCTCACAAGTTTTATCCTTATTCTACATGTAAGTATCTAAGCTCCAAATAAATTTTATGTTTAAACAAGACAATAAAGAAACTCTAAATTGATTACTTGTTGAATAAGTCAGGAATAAAGCTTTACGTGATTTTCATTCATTTATTGAGAGTAACCCTAAATCCTAACAAGTCAATGACGAAGCTCACAAGTTTTATCCTTATTCTACATGTAAGTATCTAAGCTCCAAACAAATTTTATGTTAAAACAAGACAATAAAGAAGCTCTAAATGGATTACTTGTTGAATAAGTCGGGAATAAAGCTCTAAGTGGTTTGGATTGAGAGGAAACCCTAAAATCTAAAAAGTTGGTAATGTGTATATGAAATTAATTGCTTATTCAATAAGTAAATATTCAAGGGTAAATCAAGTTCATTTTTATTTAAAAAGTCAATAATGAAGCTCTAAATGAATTTCTTGTAAAATAAGTCAAGAATAAAGCTTTACGTGATTTTCATTCATTTATTGAGAGTAACCCTAAATCCTAACAAGTCAATGACGAGGCTCACAAGTTTTATCCTTATTCTACATGTAAGTATCTAAGCTCCAAGCAAATTTTATGTTTAAACAAGACAATAAAGAAGCTCTAAATTGATTACTTGTTGAACAAGTCGGGAATAAAGCTTCACCTGAATTTCTTTCATTTATTGAGAGTAACCCTAAATCCTAACAAGTCAATAACGAGGCTCACAAGTTTTATCCTTATTCTACATGTAAGTATCTAAGCTCCAAACAAATTTTATGTTTAAACAAGACAATAAAGAAGCTCTAAATTGATTACTTGTTGAATAAGTCGGGAATAAAGCTTTACGTGATTTTCATTCATTTATTGAGAGTAACCCTAAATCCTAACAAGTCAATGACGAGGCTCACAAGTTTTATCGTTATTCTACATGTAAGTATCTAAGCTCCAAACAAATTTTATGTTTAAACAAGACAATAAAGAGGCTCTAAATTGATTACTTGTTGAATAAGTCGGGAATAAAGCTTTACGTGATTTTCATTCATTTATTGAGAGTAACCCTAAATCCTAACAAAAGTCAATGACGAAGCTCACAAGTTTTATCCTTATTCTACATGTAAGTATCTAAGCTCCAAACAAATTTTATGTTAAAACAAGACAATAAAGAAGCTCTAAATGGATTACTTGTTGAATAAGTCGGGAATAAAGCTCTAAGTGGTTTGGATTGAGAGGAAACCCTAAAATCTAAAAAGTTGGTAATGTGTATATGAAATTAATTGCTTATTCAATAAGTAAATATTCAAGGGTAAATCAAGTTCATTTTTATTTAAAAAGTCAATAATGAAGCTCTAAATGAATTTCTTGTAAAATAAGTCAAGAATAAAGCTTTACGTGATTTTCATTCATTTATTGAGAGTAACCCTAAATCCTAACAAGTCAATGACGAGGCTCACAAGTTTTATCCTTATTCTACATGTAAGTATCTAAGCTCCAAGCAAATTTTATGTTTAAACAAGACAATAAAGAAGCTCTAAATTGATTACTTGTTGAATAAGTCGGGAATAAAGCTTCACCTGATTTTCATTCATTTATTGAGAGTAACCCTAAATCCTAACAAGTCAATAACGAGGCTCACAAGTTTTATCCTTATTCTACATGTAAGTATCTAAGCTCCAAACAAATTTTATGTTTAAACAAGACAATAAAGAAGCTCTAAATTGATTACTTGTTGAATAAGTCGGGAATAAAGCTCTAAGTGGTTTGGATTGAGAGGAAACCCTAAAATCTAAAAAGTTGGTAATGTGTATATGAAATTAATTGCTTATTCAATAAGTAAATATTCAAGGGTAAATCAAGTTCATTTTTATTTAAAGAGTCAATAATGAAGCTCTAAATGATTTTCTTGTAAAATAAGTCAAGAATAAAGCTTTACGTGATTTTCATTCATTTATTGAGAGTAACCCTAAATCCTAACAAGTCAATGACGAGGCTCACAAGTTTTATCCTTATTCTACATGTAAGTATCTAAGCTCCAAGCAAATTTTATGTTTAAACAAGACAATAAAGAAGCTATTAATTGATTACTTGTTGAATAAGTCGGGAATAAAGCTTTACGTGATTGTCATTCATTTATTGAGAGTAACCCTAAATCCTAACAAGTCAATGACGAAGATCACAAGTTTTATCCTTATTCTACATGTAAGTATCTAAGCTCCAAACAAATTTTATGTTTAAACAAGACAATAAAGAAGCTCTAAATTGATTACTTGGTGAATAAGTCAGGAATAAAGCTTTACGTGATTTTCATTCATTTATTGAGAGTAACCCTAAATCCTAACAAGTCAATGACGAAGCTCACAAGTTTTATCCTTATTCTACATGTAAGTATCTAAGCTCCAAACAAATTTTATGTTTAAACAAGACAATAAAGAAGCTCTAAATTGATTACTTGTTGAATAAGTCGGGAATAAAGCTTTACGTGATTTTCATTCATTTATTGAGAGTAACCCTAAATCCTAACAAGTCAATAACGAAGATCACAAGTTTTATCCTTATTCTACATGTAAGTATCTAAGCTCCAAACAAATTTTATGTTTAAACAAGACAATAAAGAAGCTCTAAATGGATTACTTGTTGAATAAGTCGGGAATAAAGCTCTAAGTGGTTTGGATTGAGAGGAAACCCTAAAATCTAAAAAGTTGGTAATGTGTATATGAAATTAATTGCTTATTCAATAAGTAAATATTCAAGGGTAAATCAAGTTCATTTTTATTTAAAAAGTCAATAATGAAGCTCTAAATGAATTTCTTGTAAAATAAGTCAAGAATAAAGCTTTACGTGATTTTCATTCATTTATTGAGAGTAACCCTAAATCCTAACAAGTCAATGACGAGGCTCACAAGTTTTATCCTTATTCTACATGTAAGTATCTAAGCTCCAAGCAAATTTTATGTTTAAACAAGACAATAAAGAAGCTCTAAATTGATTACTTGTTGAACAAGTCGGGAATAAAGCTTCACCTGAATTTCTTTCATTTATTGAGAGTAACCCTAAATCCTAACAAGTCAATAACGAGGCTCACAAGTTTTATCCTTATTCTACATGTAAGTATCTAAGCTCCAAACAAATTTTATGTTTAAACAAGACAATAAAGAAGCTCTAAATTGATTACTTGTTGAATAAGTCGGGAATAAAGCTTTACGTGATTTTCATTCATTTATTGAGAGTAACCCTAAATCCTAACAAGTCAATGACGAGGCTCACAAGTTTTATCGTTATTCTACATGTAAGTATCTAAGCTCCAAACAAATTTTATGTTTAAACAAGACAATAAAGAGGCTCTAAATTGATTACTTGTTGAATAAGTCGGGAATAAAGCTTTACGTGATTTTCATTCATTTATTGAGAGTAACCCTAAATCCTAACAAAAGTCAATGACGAAGCTCACAAGTTTTATCCTTATTCTACATGTAAGTATCTAAGCTCCAAACAAATTTTATGTTAAAACAAGACAATAAAGAAGCTCTAAATGGATTACTTGTTGAATAAGTCGGGAATAAAGCTCTAAGTGGTTTGGATTGAGAGGAAACCCTAAAATCTAAAAAGTTGGTAATGTGTATATGAAATTAATTGCTTATTCAATAAGTAAATATTCAAGGGTAAATCAAGTTCATTTTTATTTAAAAAGTCAATAATGAAGCTCTAAATGAATTTCTTGTAAAATAAGTCAAGAATAAAGCTTTACGTGATTTTCATTCATTTATTGAGAGTAACCCTAAATCCTAACAAGTCAATGACGAGGCTCACAAGTTTTATCCTTATTCTACATGTAAGTATCTAAGCTCCAAGCAAATTTTATGTTTAAACAAGACAATAAAGAAGCTCTAAATTGATTACTTGTTGAATAAGTCGGGAATAAAGCTTCACCTGATTTTCATTCATTTATTGAGAGTAACCCTAAATCCTAACAAGTCAATAACGAGGCTCACAAGTTTTATCCTTATTCTACATGTAAGTATCTAAGCTCCAAACAAATTTTATGTTTAAACAAGACAATAAAGAAGCTCTAAATTGATTACTTGTTGAATAAGTCGGGAATAAAGCTCTAAGTGGTTTGGATTGAGAGGAAACCCTAAAATCTAAAAAGTTGGTAATGTGTATATGAAATTAATTGCTTATTCAATAAGTAAATATTCAAGGGTAAATCAAGTTCATTTTTATTTAAAGAGTCAATAATGAAGCTCTAAATGATTTTCTTGTAAAATAAGTCAAGAATAAAGCTTTACGTGATTTTCATTCATTTATTGAGAGTAACCCTAAATCCTAACAAGTCAATGACGAGGCTCACAAGTTTTATCCTTATTCTACATGTAAGTATCTAAGCTCCAAGCAAATTTTATGTTTAAACAAGACAATAAAGAAGCTATTAATTGATTACTTGTTGAATAAGTCGGGAATAAAGCTTTACGTGATTGTCATTCATTTATTGAGAGTAACCCTAAATCCTAACAAGTCAATGACGAAGATCACAAGTTTTATCCTTATTCTACATGTAAGTATCTAAGCTCCAAACAAATTTTATGTTTAAACAAGACAATAAAGAAGCTCTAAATTGATTACTTGGTGAATAAGTCAGGAATAAAGCTTTACGTGATTTTCATTCATTTATTGAGAGTAACCCTAAATCCTAACAAGTCAATGACGAAGCTCACAAGTTTTATCCTTATTCTACATGTAAGTATCTAAGCTCCAAACAAATTTTATGTTTAAACAAGACAATAAAGAAGCTCTAAATTGATTACTTGTTGAATAAGTCGGGAATAAAGCTTTACGTGATTTTCATTCATTTATTGAGAGTAACCCTAAATCCTAACAAGTCAATAACGAAGATCACAAGTTTTATCCTTATTCTACATGTAAGTATCTAAGCTCCAAACAAATTTTATGTTTAAACAAGACAATAAAGAAGCTCTAAATGGATTACTTGTTGAATAAGTCGGGAATAAAGCTCTAAGTGGTTTGGATTGAGAGGAAACCCTAAAATCTAAAAAGTTGGTAATGTGTATATGAAATTAATTGCTTATTCAATAAGTAAATATTCAAGGGTAAATCAAGTTCATTTTTATTTAAAAAGTCAATAATGAAGCTCTAAATGAATTTCTTGTAAAATAAGTCAAGAATAAAGCTTTACGTGATTTTCATTCATTTATTGAGAGTAACCCTAAATCCTAACAAGTCAATGACGAGGCTCAGAAGTTTTATCCTTATTCTACATGTAAGTATCTAAGCTCCAAGCAAATTTTATGTTTAAACAAGACAATAAAGAAGCTCTAAATTGATTACTTGTTGAATAAGTCGGGAATAAAGCTTCACCTGATTTTCATTCATTTATTGAGAGTAACCCTAAATCCTAACAAGTCAATAACGAGGCTCACAAGTTTTATCCTTATTCTACATGTAAGTATCTAAGCTCCAAACAAATTTTATGTTTAAACAAGACAATAAAGAAGCTCTAAATTGATTACTTGTTGAATAAGTCGGGAATAAAGCTTTAGGTGATTTTCATTCATTTATTGAGAGTAACCCTAAATCCTAACAAAAGTCAATGACGAAGCTCACAAGTTTTATCCTTATTCTACATGTAAGTATCTAAGCTCCAAACAAATTTTATGTTAAAACAAGACAATAAAGAAGCTCTAAATGGATTACTTGTTGAATAAGTCGGGAATAAAGCTCTAAGTGGTTTGGATTGAGAGGAAACCCTAAAATCTAAAAAGTTGGTAATGTGTATATGAAATTAATTGCTTATTCAATAAGTAAATATTCAAGGGTAAATCAAGTTCATTTTTATTTAAAAAGTCAATAATGAAGCTCTAAATTAATTTCTTGTAAAATAAGTGAAGAATAAAGCTTTACGTGATTTTCATTCATTTATTGAGAGTAACCCTAAATCCTAACAAGTCAATGACGAGGCTCACAAGTTTTATCCTTATTCTACATGTAAGTATCTAAGCTCCAAGCAAATTTTATGTTTAAACAAGACAATAAAGAAGCTCTAAATTGATTACTTGTTGAATAAGTCGGGAATAAAGCTTCACCTGATTTTCATTCATTTATTGAGAGTAACCCTAAATCCTAACAAGTCAATAACGAGGCTCACAAGTTTTATCCTTATTCTACATGTAAGTATCTAAGCTCCAAACAAATTTTATGTTTAAACAAGACAATAAAGAAGCTCTAAATTGATTACTTGTTGAATAAGTCGGGAATAAAGCTCTAAGTGGTTTGGATTGAGAGGAAACCCTAAAATCTAAAAAGTTGGTAATGTGTATATGAAATTAATTGCTTATTCAATAAGTAAATATTCAAGGGTAAATCAAGTTCATTTTTATTTAAAAAGTCAATAATGAAGCTCTAAATGAATTTCTTGTAAAATAAGTCAAGAATAAAGCTTTACCTGATTTTCATTCATTTATTGAGAGTAACCCTAAATCCTAACAAGTCAATTAGGAGGCTCACAAGTTTTATCCTTATTCTACATGTAAGTATCTAAGCTCCAAACAAATTTTATGTTTAAACAAGACAATAAAGAAACTCTAAATTGATTACTTGTTGAATAAGTCGGGAATAAAGCTCTAAGTGGTTTGGATTGAGAGGAAACCCTAAAATCTAAAAAGTTGGTAATGTGTATATGAAATTAATTGCTTATTCAATAAGTAAATATTCAAGGGTAAATCAAGTTCATTTTTATTTAAAAAGTCAATAATGAAGCTCTAAATGAATTTCTTGTAAAATAAGTCAAGAATAAAGCTTTACGTGATTTTCATTCATTTATTGAGAGTAACCCTAAATCTTAACAAGTCAATGACGAGGCTCACAAGTTTTATCCTTATTCTACATGTAAGTATCTAAGCTCCAAGCAAATTTTATGTTTAAACAAGACAATAAAGAAGCTCTAAATTGATTACTTGTTGAATAAGTCGGGAATAAAGCTTCACCTGATTTTCATTCATTTATTGAGAGTAACCCTAAATCCTAACAAGTCAATAACGAGACTCACAAGTTTTATCCTTATTCTACATGTAAGTATCTAAGCTCCAAACAAATTTTATGTTTAAACAAGACAATAAAGAAGCTCTAAATTGATTACTTGTTGAATAAGTCGGGAATAAAGCTTTAGGTGATTTTCATTCATTTATTGAGAGTAACCCTAAATCCTAACAAAAGTCAATGACGAAGCTCACAAGTTTTATCCTTATTCTACATGTAAGTATCTAAGCTCCAAACAAATTTTATGTTAAAACAAGACAATAAAGAAGCTCTAAATGGATTACTTGTTGAATAAGTCGGGAATAAAGCTCTAAGTGGTTTGGATTGAGAGGAAACCCTAAAATCTAAAAAGTTGGTAATGTGTATATGAAATTAATTGCTTATTCAATAAGTAAATATTCAAGGGTAAATCAAGTTCATTTTTATTTAAAAAGTCAATAATGAAGCTCTAAATTAATTTCTTGTAAAATAAGTGAAGAATAAAGCTTTACGTGATTTTCATTCATTTATTGAGAGTAACCCTAAATCCTAACAAGTCAATGACGAGGCTCACAAGTTTTATCCTTATTCTACATGTAAGTATCTAAGCTCCAAGCAAATTTTATGTTTAAACAAGACAATAAAGAAGCTCTAAATTGATTACTTGTTGAATAAGTCGGGAATAAAGCTTCACCTGATTTTCATTCATTTATTGAGAGTAACCCTAAATCCTAACAAGTCAATAACGAGGCTCACAAGTTTTATCCTTATTCTACATGTAAGTATCTAAGCTCCAAACAAATTTTATGTTTAAACAAGACAATAAAGAAGCTCTAAATTGATTACTTGTTGAATAAGTCGGGAATAAAGCTCTAAGTGGTTTGGATTGAGAGGAAACCCTAAAATCTAAAAAGTTGGTAATGTGTATATGAAATTAATTGCTTATTCAATAAGTAAATATTCAAGGGTAAATCAAGTTCATTTTTATTTAAAAAGTCAATAATGAAGCTCTAAATGAATTTCTTGTAAAATAAGTCAAGAATAAAGCTTTACGTGATTTTCATTCATTTATTGAGAGTAACCCTAAATCCTAACAAGTCAATGACGAGGCTCACAAGTTTTATCCTTATTCTACATGTAAGTATCTAAGCTCCAAGCAAATTTTATGTTTAAACAAGACAATAAAGAAGCTCTAAATTGATTACTTGTTGAATAAGTCGGGAATAAAGCTTCACCTGATTTTCATTCATTTATTGAGAGTAACCCTAAATCCTAACAAGTCAATAACGAGGCTCACAAGTTTTATCCTTATTCTACATGTAAGTATCTAAGCTCCAAACAAATTTTATGTTTAAACAAGACAATAAAGAAGCTCTAAATTGATTACTTGTTGAATAAGTCGGGAATAAAGCTTTACGTGATTTTCATTCATTTATTGAGAGTAACCCTAAATCCTAACAAAAGTCAATGACGAAGCTCACAAGTTTTATCCTTATTCTACATGTAAGTATCTAAGCTCCAAACAGATTTTATGTTAAAACAAGACAATAAAGAAGCTCTAAATGGATTACTTGTTGAATAAGTCGGGAATAAAGCTCTAAGTGGTTTGGATTGAGAGGAAACCCTAAAATCTAAAAAGTTGGTAATGTGTATATGAAATTAATTGCTTATTCAATAAGTAAATATCTAAGGGTAAATCAAGTTCATTTTTATTTAAAAAGTCAATAATGAAGCTCTAAATGAATTTCTTGTAAAATAAGTCAAGAATAAAGCTTTACGTGATTTTCATTCATTTATTGAGAGTAACCCTAAATCCTAACAAGTCAATGACGAGGCTCACAAGTTTTATCCTTATTCTACATGTAAGTATCTAAGCTCCAAGCAAATTTTATGTTTAAACAAGACAATAAAGAAGCTCTAAATTGATTACTTGTTGAACAAGTCGGGAATAAAGCTTCACCTGATTTTCATTCATTTATTGAGAGTAACCCTAAATCCTAACAAGTCAATAACGAGGCTCACAAGTTTTATCCTTATTCTACATGTAAGTATCTAAGCTCCAAACAAATTTTATGTTTAAACAAGACAATAAAGAAGCTCTAAATTGATTACTTGTTGAATAAGTCGGGAATAAAGCTCTAAGTGGTTTGGATTGAGAGGAAACCCTAAAATCTAAAAAGTTGGTAATGTGTATATGAAATTAATTGCTTATTCAATAAGTAAATATTCAAGGGTAAATCAAGTTCATTTTTATTTAAAAAGTCAATAATGAAGCTCTAAATTAATTTCTTGTAAAATAAGTGAAGAATAAAGCTTTACGTGATTTTCATTCATTTATTGAGAGTAACCCTAAATCCTAACAAGTCAATGACGAGGCTCACAAGTTTTATCCTTATTCTACATGTAAGTATCTAAGCTCCAAGCAAATTTTATGTTTAAACAAGACAATAAAGAAGCTCTAAATTGATTACTTGTTGAATAAGTCGGGAATAAAGCTTCACCTGATTTTCATTCATTTATTGAGAGTAACCCTAAATCCTAACAAGTCAATAACGAGGCTCACAAGTTTTATCCTTATTCTACATGTAAGTATCTAAGCTCCAAACAAATTTTATGTTTAAACAAGACAATAAAGAAGCTCTAAATTGATTACTTGTTGAATAAGTCGGGAATAAAGCTCTAAGTGGTTTGGATTGAGAGGAAACCCTAAAATCTAAAAAGTTGGTAATGTGTATATGAAATTAATTGCTTATTCAATAAGTAAATATTCAAGGGTAAATCAAGTTCATTTTTATTTAAAAAGTCAATAATGAAGCTCTAAATGAATTTCTTGTAAAATAAGTCAAGAATAAAGCTTTACGTGATTTTCATTCATTTATTGAGAGTAACCCTAAATCCTAACAAGTCAATGACGAGGCTCACAAGTTTTATCCTTATTCTACATGTAAGTATCTAAGCTCCAAGCAAATTTTATGTTTAAACAAGACAATAAAGAAGCTCTAAATTGATTACTTGTTGAATAAGTCGGGAATAAAGCTTCACCTGATTTTCATTCATTTATTGAGAGTAACCCTAAATCCTAACAAGTCAATAACGAGGCTCACAAGTTTTATCCTTATTCTACATGTAAGTATCTAAGCTCCAAACAAATTTTATGTTTAAACAAGACAATAAAGAAGCTCTAAATTGATTACTTGTTGAATAAGTCGGGAATAAAGCTTTACGTGATTTTCATTCATTTATTGAGAGTAACCCTAAATCCTAACAAAAGTCAATGACGAAGCTCACAAGTTTTATCCTTATTCTACATGTAAGTATCTAAGCTCCAAACAGATTTTATGTTAAAACAAGACAATAAAGAAGCTCTAAATGGATTACTTGTTGAATAAGTCGGGAATAAAGCTCTAAGTGGTTTGGATTGAGAGGAAACCCTAAAATCTAAAAAGTTGGTAATGTGTATATGAAATTAATTGCTTATTCAATAAGTAAATATCTAAGGGTAAATCAAGTTCATTTTTATTTAAAAAGTCAATAATGAAGCTCTAAATGAATTTCTTGTAAAATAAGTCAAGAATAAAGCTTTACGTGATTTTCATTCATTTATTGAGAGTAACCCTAAATCCTAACAAGTCAATGACGAGGCTCACAAGTTTTATCCTTATTCTACATGTAAGTATCTAAGCTCCAAGCAAATTTTATGTTTAAACAAGACAATAAAGAAGCTCTAAATTGATTACTTGTTGAACAAGTCGGGAATAAAGCTTCACCTGATTTTCATTCATTTATTGAGAGTAACCCTAAATCCTAACAAGTCAATAACGAGGCTCACAAGTTTTATCCTTATTCTACATGTAAGTATCTAAGCTCCAAACAAATTTTATGTTTAAACAAGACAATAAAGAAGCTCTAAATTGATTACTTGTTGAATAAGTCGGGAATAAAGCTCTAAGTGGTTTGGATTGAGAGGAAACCCTAAAATCTAAAAAGTTGGTAATGTGTATATGAAATTAATTGCTTATTCAATAAGTAAATATTCAAGGGTAAATCAAGTTCATTTTTATTTAAAAAGTCAATAATGAAGCTCTAAATGAATTTCTTGTAAAATAAGTCAAGAATAAAGCTTTATGTGATTTTCATTCATTTATTGAGAGTAACCCTAAATCCTAACAAGTCAATGACGAGGCTCACAAGTTTTAACCTTATTCTACATGTAAGTATCTAAGCTCCAAGCAAATTTTATGTTTAAACAAGACAATAAAGAAGCTCTAAATTGATTACTTGTTGAATAAGTCGGGAATAAAGCTTCACCTGATTTTCATTCATTTATTGAGAGTAACCCTAAATCCTAACAAGTCAATAACGAGGCTCACAAGTTTTATCCTTATTCTACATGTAAGTATCTAAGCTCCAAACAAATTCTATGTTTAAACAAGACAATAAAGAAGCTCTAAATTGATTACTTGTTGAATAAGTCGGGAATAAAGCTTTACGTGATTTTCATTCATTTATTGAGAGTAACCCTAAATCCTAACAAAAGTCAATGACGAAGCTCACAAGTTTTATCCTTATTCTACATGTAAGTATCTAAGCTCCAAACAAATTTTATGTTAAAACAAGACAATAAAGAAGCTCTAAATGGATTACTTGTTGAATAAGTCGGGAATAAAGCTCTAAGTGGTTTGGATTGAGAGGAAACCCTAAAATCTAAAAAGTTGGTAATGTGTATATGAAATTAATTGCTTATTCAATAAGTAAATATCTAAGGGTAAATCAAGTTCATTTTTATTTAAAAAGTCAATAATGAAGCTCTAAATGAATTTCTTGTAAAATAAGTCAAGAATAAAGCTTTACGTGATTTTCATTCATTTATTGAGAGTAACCCTAAATCCTAACAAGTCAATGACGAGGCTCACAAGTTTTATCCTTATTCTACATGTAAGTATCTAAGCTCCAAGCAAATTTTATGTTTAAACAAGACAATAAAGAAGCTCTAAATTGATTACTTGTTGAATAAGTCGGGAATAAAGCTTCACCTGATTTTCATTCATTTATTGAGAGTAACCCTAAATCCTAACAAGTCAATAACGAGGCTCACAAGTTTTATCCTTATTCTACATGTAAGTATCTAAGCTCCAAACAAATTTTATGTTTAAACAAGACAATAAAGAAGCTCTAAATTGATTACTTGTTGAATAAGTCGGGAATAAAGCTCTAAGTGGTTTGGATTGAGAGGAAACCCTAAAATCTAAAAAGTTGGTAATGTGTATATGAAATTAATTGCTTATTCAATAAGTAAATATTCAAGGGTAAATCAAGTTCATTTTTATTTAAAAAGTCAATAATGAAGCTCTAAATGAATTTCTTGTAAAATAAGTCAAGAATAAAGCTTTATGTGATTTTCATTCATTTATTGAGAGTAACCCTAAATCCTAACAAGTCAATGACGAGGCTCACAAGTTTTAACCTTATTCTACATGTAAGTATCTAAGCTCCAAGCAAATTTTATGTTTAAACAAGACAATAAAGAAGCTCTAAATTGATTACTTGTTGAATAAGTCGGGAATAAAGCTTCACCTGATTTTCATTCATTTATTGAGAGTAACCCTAAATCCTAACAAGTCAATAACGAGGCTCACAAGTTTTATCCTTATTCTACATGTAAGTATCTAAGCTCCAAACAAATTTTATGTTTAAACAAGACAATAAAGAAGCTCTAAATTGATTACTTGTTGAATAAGTCGGGAATAAAGCTTTACGTGATTTTCATTCATTTATTGAGAGTAACCCTAAATCCTAACAAAAGTCAATGACGAAGCTCACAAGTTTTATCCTTATTCTACATGTAAGTATCTAAGCTCCAAACAGATTTTATGTTAAAACAAGACAATAAAGAAGCTCTAAATGGATTACTTGTTGAATAAGTCAGGAATAAAGCTCTAAGTGGTTTGGATTGAGAGGAAACCCTAAAATCTAAAAAGTTGGTAATGTGTATATGAAATTAATTGCTTATTCAATAAGTAAATATCTAAGGGTAAATCAAGTTCATTTTTATTTAAAAAGTCAATAATGAAGCTCTAAATGAATTTCTTGTAAAATAAGTCAAGAATAAAGCTTTACGTGATTTTCATTCATTTATTGAGAGTAACCCTAAATCCTAACAAGTCAATGACGAGGCTCACAAGTTTTATCCTTATTCTACATGTAAGTATCTAAGCTCCAAGCAAATTTTATGTTTAAACAAGACAATAAAGAAGCTCTAAATTGATTACTTGTTGAATAAGTCGGGAATAAAGCTTCACCTGATTTTCATTCATTTATTGAGAGTAACCCTAAATCCTAACAAGTCAATAACGAGGCTCACAAGTTTTATCCTTATTCTACATGTAAGTATCTAAGCTCCAAACAAATTTTATGTTTAAACAAGACAATAAAGAAGCTCTAAATTGATTACTTGTTGAATAAGTCGGGAATAAAGCTCTAAGTGGTTTGGATTGAGAGGAAACCCTAAAATCTAAAAAGTTGGTAATGTGTATATGAAATTAATTGCTTATTCAATAAGTAAATATTCAAGGGTAAATCAAGTTCATTTTTATTTAAAAAGTCAATAATGAAGCTCTAAATGAATTTCTTATAAAATAAGTCAAGAATAAAGCTTTACGTGATTTTCATTCATTTATTGAGAGTAACCCTAAATCCTAACAAGTCAATGACGAGGCTCACAAGTTTTATCCTTATTCTACATGTAAGTATCTAAGCTCCAAGCAAATTTTATGTTTAAACAAGACAATAAAGAAGCTCTAAATTGATTACTTGTTGAATAAGTCGGGAATAAAGCTTCACCTGATTTTCATTCATTTATTGAGAGTAACCCTAAATCCTAACAAGTCAATAACGAGGCTCACAAGTTTTATCCTTATTCTACATGTAAGTATCTAAGCTCCAAACAAATTTTATGTTTAAACAAGACAATAAAGAAGCTCTAAATTGATTACTTGTTGAATAAGTCGGGAATAAAGCTTTACGTGATTTTCATTCATTTATTGAGAGTAACCCTAAATCCTAACAAGTCAATGACGAAGATCACAAGTTTTATCCTTATTCTACATGTAAGTATCTAAGCTCCAAACAAATTTTATGTTTAAACAAGACAATAAAGAAGCTCTAAATGGATTACTTGTTGAATAAGTCGGGAATAAAGCTCTAAGTGGTTTGGATTGAGAGGAAACCCTAAAATCTAAAAAGTTGGTAATGTGTATATGAAATTAATTGCTTATTCAATAAGTAAATATCTAAGGGTAAATCAAGTTCATTTTTATTGAAAAAGTCAATAATGAAGCTCTAAATGAATTTCTTGTAAAATAAGTCAAGAATAAAGCTTTACGTGATTTTCATTCATTTATTGAGAGTAACCCTAAATCCTAACAAGTCAATGACGAGGCTCACAAGTTTTATCCTTATTCTACATGTAAGTATCTAAGCTCCAAGCAAATTTTATGTTTAAACAAGACAATAAAGAAGCTCTAAATTGATTACTTGTTGAATAAGTCGGGAATAAAGCTTCACCTGATTTTCATTCATTTATTGAGAGTAACCCTAAATCCTAACAAGTCAATAACGAGGCTCACAAGTTTTATCCTTATTCTACATGTAAGTATCTAAGCTCCAAACAAATTTTATGTTTAAACAAGACAATAAAGAAGCTCTAAATGGATTACTTGTTGAATAAGTCGGGAATAAAGCTCTAAGTGGTTTGGATTGAGAGGAAACCCTAAAATCTAAAAAGTTGGTAATGTGTATATGAAATTAATTGCTTATTCAATAAGTAAATATTCAAGGGTAAATCAAGTTCATTTTTATTTAAAAAGTCAATAATGAAGCTCTAAATGAATTTCTTGTAAAATAAGTCAAGAATAAAGCTTTACGTGATTTTCATTCATTTATTGAGAGTAACCCTAAATCCTAACAAGTCAATGACGAGGCTCACAAGTTTTATCCTTATTCTACATGTAAGTATCTAAGCTCCAAGCAAATTTTATGTTTAAACAAGACAATAAAGAAGCTCTAAATTGATTACTTGTTGAATAAGTCGGGAATAAAGCTTCACCTGATTTTCATTCATTTATTGAGAGTAACCCTAAATCCTAACAAGTCAATAACGAGGCTCACAAGTTTTATCCTTATTCTACATGTAAGTATCTAAGCTCCAAACAAATTTTATGTTTAAACAAGACAATAAAGAAGCTCTAAATTGATTACTTGTTGAATAAGTCGGGAATAAAGCTTTACGTGATTTTCATTCATTTATTGAGAGTAACCCTAAATCCTAACAAGTCAATAACGAAGATCACAAGTTTTATCCTTATTCTACATGTAAGTATCTAAGCTCCAAACAAATTTTATGTTTAAACAAGACAATAAAGAAGCTCTAAATGGATTACTTGTTGAATAAGTCGGGAATAAAGCTCTAAGTGGTTTGGATTGAGAGGAAACCCTAAAATCTAAAAAGTTGGTAATGTGTATATGAAATTAATTGCTTATTCAATAAGTAAATATTCAAGGGTAAATCAAGTTCATTTTTATTTAAAGAGTCAATAATGAAGCTCTAAATGAATTTCTTGTAAAATAAGTCAAGAATAAAGCTTTACGTGATTTTCATTCATTTATTGAGAGTAACCCTAAATCCTAACAAGTCAATGACGAGGCTCACAAGTTTTATCCTTATTCTACATGTAAGTATCTAAGCTCCAAACAAATTTTATGTTTAAACAAGACAATAAAGAAGCTCTAAATTGATTACTTGTTGAATAAGTCGGGAATAAAGCTTTACGTGATTTTCATTCATTTATTGAGAGTAACCCTAAATCCTAACAAAAGTCAATGACGAAGCTCACAAGTTTTATCCTTATTCTACATGTAAGTATCTAAGCTCCAAACAAATTTTATGTTTAAACAAGACAATAAAGAAGCTCTAAATGGATTACTTGTTGAATAAGTCGGGAATAAAGCTCTAAGTGGTTTGGATTGAGAGGAAACCCTAAAATCTAAAAAGTTGGTAATGTGTATATGAAATTAATTGCTTATTCAATAAGTAAATATCTAAGGGCAAATCAAGTTCATTTTTATTTAAAAAGTCAATAATGAAGCTCTAAATGAATTTCCTGTAAAATAAGTCAAGAATAAAGCTTTACGTGATTTTCATTCATTTATTGAGAGTAACCCTAAATCCTAACAAGTCAATGACGAGGCTCACAAGTTTTATCGTTATTCTACATGTAAGTATCTAAGCTCCAAACAAATTTTATGTTTAAACAAGACAATAAAGAGGCTCTAAATTGATTACTTGTTGAATAAGTCGGGAATAAAGCTTTACGTGATTTTCATTCATTTATTGAGAGTAACCCTAAATCCTAACAAAAGCCAATGACGAAGCTCACAAGTTTTATCCTTATTCTACATGTAAGTATCTAAGCTCCAAACAAATTTTATGTTAAAACAAGACAATAAAGAAGCTCTAAATGGATTACTTGTTGAATAAGTCGGGAATAAAGCTCTAAGTGGTTTGGATTGAGAGGAAACCCTAAAATCTAAAAAGTTGGTAATGTGTATATGAAATTAATTGCTTATTCAATAAGTAAATATTCAAGGGTAAATCAAGTTCATTTTTATTTAAAAAGTCAATAATGAAGCTCTAAATGAATTTCTTGTAAAATAAGTCAAGAATAAAGCTTTACGTGATTTTCATTCATTTATTGAGAGTAACCCTAAATCCTAACAAGTCAATGACGAGGCTCACAAGTTTTATCCTTATTCTACATGTAAGTATCTAAGCTCCAAGCAAATTTTATGTTTAAACAAGACAATAAAGAAGCTCTAAATTGATTACTTGTTGAATAAGTCGGGAATAAAGCTTCACCTGATTTTCATTCATTTATTGAGAGTAACCCTAAATCCTAACAAGTCAATAACGAGGCTCACAAGTTTTATCCTTATTCTACATGTAAGTATCTAAGCTCCAAACAAATTTTATGTTTAAACAAGACAATAAAGAAGCTCTAAATTGATTACTTGTTGAATAAGTCGGGAATAAAGCTCTAAGTGGTTTGGATTGAGAGGAAACCCTAAAATCTAAAAAGTTGGTAATGTGTATATGAAATTAATTGCTTATTCAATAAGTAAATATTCAAGGGTAAATCAAGTTCATTTTTATTTAAAGAGTCAATAATGAAGCTCTAAATGAATTTCTTGTAAAATAAGTCAAGAATAAAGCTTTACGTGATTTTCATTCATTTATTGAGAGTAACCCTAAATCCTAACAAGTCAATGACGAGGCTCACAAGTTTTATCCTTATTCTACATGTAAGTATCTAAGCTCCAAGCAAATTTTATGTTTAAACAAGACAATAAAGAAGCTATTAATTGATTACTTGTTGAATAAGTCGGGAATAAAGCTTTACGTGATTGTCATTCATTTATTGAGAGTAACCCTAAATCCTAACAAGTCAATGACGAAGATCACAAGTTTTATCCTTATTCTACATGTAAGTATCTAAGCTCCAAACAAATTTTATGTTTAAACAAGACAATAAAGAAGCTCTAAATTGATTACTTGTTGAATAAGTCAGGAATAAAGCTTTACGTGATTTTCATTCATTTATTGAGAGTAACCCTAAATCCTAACAAGTCAATGACGAAGCTCACAAGTTTTATCCTTATTCTACATGTAAGTATCTAAGCTCCAAACAAATTTTATGTTTAAACAAGACAATAAAGAAACTCTAAATTGATTACTTGTTGAATAAGTCAGGAATAAAGCTTTACGTGATTTTCATTCATTTATTGAGAGTAACCCTAAATCCTAACAAGTCAATGACGAAGCTCACAAGTTTTATCCTTATTCTACATGTAAGTATCTAAGCTCCAAACAAATTTTATGTTAAAACAAGACAATAAAGAAGCTCTAAATGGATTACTTGTTGAATAAGTCGGGAATAAAGCTCTAAGTGGTTTGGATTGAGAGGAAACCCTAAAATCTAAAAAGTTGGTAATGTGTATATGAAATTAATTGCTTATTCAATAAGTAAATATTCAAGGGTAAATCAAGTTCATTTTTATTTAAAAAGTCAATAATGAAGCTCTAAATGAATTTCTTGTAAAATAAGTCAAGAATAAAGCTTTACGTGATTTTCATTCATTTATTGAGAGTAACCCTAAATCCTAACAAGTCAATGACGAGGCTCACAAGTTTTATCCTTATTCTACATGTAAGTATCTAAGCTCCAAGCAAATTTTATGTTTAAACAAGACAATAAAGAAGCTCTAAATTGATTACTTGTTGAATAAGTCGGGAATAAAGCTTCACCTGAATTTCTTTCATTTATTGAGAGTAACCCTAAATCCTAACAAGTCAATAACGAGGCTCACAAGTTTTATCCTTATTCTACATGTAAGTATCTAAGCTCCAAACAAATTTTATGTTTAAACAAGACAATAAAGAAGCTCTAAATTGATTACTTGTTGAATAAGTCGGGAATAAAGCTTTACGTGATTTTCATTCATTTATTGAGAGTAACCCTAAATCCTAACAAGTCAATGACGAGGCTCACAAGTTTTATCGTTATTCTACATGTAAGTATCTAAGCTCCAAACAAATTTTATGTTTAAACAAGACAATAAAGAGGCTCTAAATTGATTACTTGTTGAATAAGTCGGGAATAAAGCTTTACGTGATTTTCATTCATTTATTGAGAGTAACCCTAAATCCTAACAAAAGTCAATGACGAAGCTCACAAGTTTTATCCTTATTCTACATGTAAGTATCTAAGCTCCAAACAAATTTTATGTTAAAACAAGACAATAAAGAAGCTCTAAATGGATTACTTGTTGAATAAGTCGGGAATAAAGCTCTAAGTGGTTTGGATTGAGAGGAAACCCTAAAATCTAAAAAGTTGGTAATGTGTATATGAAATTAATTGCTTATTCAATAAGTAAATATTCAAGGGTAAATCAAGTTCATTTTTATTTAAAAAGTCAATAATGAAGCTCTAAATGAATTTCTTGTAAAATAAGTCAAGAATAAAGCTTTACGTGATTTTCATTCATTTATTGAGAGTAACCCTAAATCCTAACAAGTCAATGACGAGGCTCACAAGTTTTATCCTTATTCTACATGTAAGTATCTAAGCTCCAAGCAAATTTTATGTTTAAACAAGACAATAAAGAAGCTCTAAATTGATTACTTGTTGAATAAGTCGGGAATAAAGCTTCACCTGATTTTCATTCATTTATTGAGAGTAACCCTAAATCCTAACAAGTCAATAACGAGGCTCACAAGTTTTATCCTTATTCTACATGTAAGTATCTAAGCTCCAAACAAATTTTATGTTTAAACAAGACAATAAAGAAGCTCTAAATTGATTACTTGTTGAATAAGTCGGGAATAAAGCTCTAAGTGGTTTGGATTGAGAGGAAACCCTAAAATCTAAAAAGTTGGTAATGTGTATATGAAATTAATTGCTTATTCAATAAGTAAATATTCAAGGGTAAATCAAGTTCATTTTTATTTAAAGAGTCAATAATGAAGCTCTAAATGAATTTCTTGTAAAATAAGTCAAGAATAAAGCTTTACGTGATTTTCATTCATTTATTGAGAGTAACCCTAAATCCTAACAAGTCAATGACGAGGCTCACAAGTTTTATCCTTATTCTACATGTAAGTATCTAAGCTCCAAGCAAATTTTATGTTTAAACAAGACAATAAAGAAGCTATTAATTGATTACTTGTTGAATAAGTCGGGAATAAAGCTTTACGTGATTGTCATTCATTTATTGAGAGTAACCCTAAATCCTAACAAGTCAATGACGAAGATCACAAGTTTTATCCTTATTCTACATGTAAGTATCTAAGCTCCAAACAAATTTTATGTTTAAACAAGACAATAAAGAAGCTCTAAATTGATTACTTGGTGAATAAGTCAGGAATAAAGCTTTACGTGATTTTCATTCATTTATTGAGAGTAACCCTAAATCCTAACAAGTCAATGACGAAGCTCACAAGTTTTATCCTTATTCTACATGTAAGTATCTAAGCTCCAAACAAATTTTATGTTTAAACAAGACAATAAAGAAGCTCTAAATTGATTACTTGTTGAATAAGTCGGGAATAAAGCTTTACGTGATTTTCATTCATTTATTGAGAGTAACCCTAAATCCTAACAAGTCAATAACGAAGATCACAAGTTTTATCCTTATTCTACATGTAAGTATCTAAGCTCCAAACAAATTTTATGTTTAAACAAGACAATAAAGAAGCTCTAAATGGATTACTTGTTGAATAAGTCGGGAATAAAGCTCTAAGTGGTTTGGATTGAGAGGAAACCCTAAAATCTAAAAAGTTGGTAATGTGTATATGAAATTAATTGCTTATTCAATAAGTAAATATTCAAGGGTAAATCAAGTTCATTTTTATTTAAAGAGTCAATAATGAAGCTCTAAATGAATTTCTTGTAAAATAAGTCAAGAATAAAGCTTTACGTGATTTTCATTCATTTATTGAGAGTAACCCTAAATCCTAACAAGTCAATGACGAGGCTCACAAGTTTTATCCTTATTCTACATGTAAGTATCTAAGCTCCAAACAAATTTTATGTTTAAACAAGACAATAAAGAAGCTCTAAATTGATTACTTGTTGAATAAGTCGGGAATAAAGCTTTACGTGATTTTCATTCATTTATTGAGAGTAACCCTAAATCCTAACAAAAGTCAATGACGAAGCTCACAAGTTTTATCCTTATTCTACATGTAAGTATCTAAGCTCCAAACAAATTTTATGTTTAAACAAGACAATAAAGAAGCTCTAAATGGATTACTTGTTGAATAAGTCGGGAATAAAGCTCTAAGTGGTTTGGATTGAGAGGAAACCCTAAAATCTAAAAAGTTGGTAATGTGTATATGAAATTAATTGCTTATTCAATAAGTAAATATCTAAGGGCAAATCAAGTTCATTTTTATTTAAAAAGTCAATAATGAAGCTCTAAATGAATTTCTTGTAAAATAAGTCAAGAATAAAGCTTTACGTGATTTTCATTCATTTATTGAGAGTAACCCTAAATCCTAACAAGTCAATGACGAGGCTCACAAGTTTTATCGTTATTCTACATGTAAGTATCTAAGCTCCAAACAAATTTTATGTTTAAACAAGACAATAAAGAGGCTCTAAATTGATTACTTGTTGAATAAGTCGGGAATAAAGCTTTACGTGATTTTCATTCATTTATTGAGAGTAACCCTAAATCCTAACAAAAGTCAATGACGAAGCTCACAAGTTTTATCCTTATTCTACATGTAAGTATCTAAGCTCCAAACAAATTTTATGTTAAAACAAGACAATAAAGAAGCTCTAAATGGATTACTTGTTGAATAAGTCGGGAATAAAGCTCTAAGTGGTTTGGATTGAGAGGAAACCCTAAAATCTAAAAAGTTGGTAATGTGTATATGAAATTAATTGCTTATTCAATAAGTAAATATTCAAGGGTAAATCAAGTTCATTTTTATTTAAAAAGTCAATAATGAAGCTCTAAATGAATTTCTTGTAAAATAAGTCAAGAATAAAGCTTTACGTGATTTTCATTCATTTATTGAGAGTAACCCTAAATCCTAACAAGTCAATGACGAGGCTCACAAGTTTTAACCTTATTCTACATGTAAGTATCTAAGCTCCAAGCAAATTTTATGTTTAAACAAGACAATAAAGAAGCTCTAAATTGATTACTTGTTGAATAAGTCGGGAATAAAGCTTCACCTGATTTTCATTCATTTATTGAGAGTAACCCTAAATCCTAACAAGTCAATAACGAGGCTCACAAGTTTTATCCTTATTCTACATGTAAGTATCTAAGCTCCAAACAAATTTTATGTTTAAACAAGACAATAAAGAAGCTCTAAATTGATTACTTGTTGAATAAGTCGGGAATAAAGCTTTACGTGATTTTCATTCATTTATTGAGAGTAACCCTAAATCCTAACAAAAGTCAATGACGAAGCTCACAAGTTTTATCCTTATTCTACATGTAAGTATTTAAGCTCCAAACAAATTTTATGTTAAAACAAGACAATAAAGAAGTTCTAAATGGATTACTTGTTGAATAAGTCGGGAATAAAGCTCTAAGTGGTTTGGATTGAGAGGAAACCCTAAAATCTAAAAAGTTGGTAATGTGTATATGAAATTAATTGCTTATTCAATAAGTAAATATTGAAGGGTAAATCAAGTTCATTTTTATTTAAAAAGTCAATAATGAAGCTCTAAATGAATTTCTTGTAAAATAAGTCAAGAATAAAGCTTTACGTGATTTTCATTCATTTATTGAGAGTAACCCTAAATCCTAACAAGTCAATGACGAGGCTCACAAGTTTTATCCTTATTCTACATGTAAGTATCTAAGCTCCAAGCAAATTTTATGTTTAAACAAGACAATAAAGAAGCTCTAAATTGATTACTTGTTGAATAAGTCGGGAATAAAGCTTCACCTGATTTTCATTCATTTATTGAGAGTAACCCTAAATCCTAACAAGTCAATAACGAGGCTCACAAGTTTTATCCTTATTCTACATGTAAGTATCTAAGCTCCAAACAAATTTTATGTTTAAACAAGACAATAAAGAAGCTCTAAATTGATTACTTGTTGAATAAGTCGGGAATAAAGCTCTAAGTGGTTTGGATTGAGAGGAAACCCTAAAATCTAAAAAGTTGGTAATGTGTATATGAAATTAATTGCTTATTCAATAAGTAAATATTCAAGGGTAAATCAAGTTCATTTTTATTTAAAAAGTCAATAATGAAGCTCTAAATGAATTTCTTATAAAATAAGTCAAGAATAAAGCTTTACGTGATTTTCATTCATTTATTGAGAGTAACCCTAAATCCTAACAAGTCAATGACGAGGCTCACAAGTTTTATCCTTATTCTACATGTAAGTATCTAAGCTCCAAGCAAATTTTATGTTTAAACAAGACAATAAAGAAGCTCTAAATTGATTACTTGTTGAATAAGTCGGGAATAAAGCTTCACCTGATTTTCATTCATTTATTGAGAGTAACCCTAAATCCTAACAAGTCAATAACGAGGCTCACAAGTTTTATCCTTATTCTACATGTAAGTATCTAAGCTCCAAACAAATTTTATGTTTAAACAAGACAATAAAGAAGCTCTAAATTGATTACTTGTTGAATAAGTCGGGAATAAAGCTTTACGTGATTTTCATTCATTTATTGAGAGTAACCCTAAATCCTAACAAGTCAATGACGAAGATCACAAGTTTTATCCTTATTCTACATGTAAGTATCTAAGCTCCAAACAAATTTTATGTTTAAACAAGACAATAAAGAAGCTCTAAATGGATTACTTGTTGAATAAGTCGGGAATAAAGCTCTAAGTGGTTTGGATTGAGAGGAAACCCTAAAATCTAAAAAGTTGGTAATGTGTATATGAAATTAATTGCTTATTCAATAAGTAAATATCTAAGGGTAAATCAAGTTCATTTTTATTGAAAAAGTCAATAATGAAGCTCTAAATGAATTTCTTGTAAAATAAGTCAAGAATAAAGCTTTACGTGATTTTCATTCATTTATTGAGAGTAACCCTAAATCCTAACAAGTCAATGACGAGGCTCACAAGTTTTATCCTTATTCTACATGTAAGTATCTAAGCTCCAAGCAAATTTTATGTTTAAACAAGACAATAAAGAAGCTCTAAATTGATTACTTGTTGAATAAGTCGGGAATAAAGCTTCACCTGATTTTCATTCATTTATTGAGAGTAACTGTAAGACCCCAGATTTTGGGTAGAATTAAAACTTTTATTATATGTTGATGTAAATGTGGATAGTGGCAATGACTTTGAGAATCAAGTTATGAAATGAATATGAATTTCGGTTTTCAAACATTTTGAGAATAGTAAGAATGGACTGAACATATAAATAAGAACAATCAATCTGGAAGATAAGAATACAATACTCCAGGGAAGGAAAGTATTTTTATGTCATCCAAATCAATATCTGGAATACATCCGACAACTCCGTAAACAAGATAGCGTGTGCCCGAGAAAGCACTAGAACATTTCTAAGTGCAAGAAGTAAAGAGAAATAAACCAGGAATATTGGATCGGATATTGAACCAAAGGATTATAGAAAAACCACTGATGAATAGTAACTTTTGATGAATAGTAAATTTTTGTCGTTTAAAAAGTTTTTCAGACCACCCCATATGCGGAACGATATAATAAACTTTCAAGGGCGTATTAGTGATCTACGATGTAAATGAAGGAATGCAAAAGCTGTCAGAATCGGAAAAATAGCATTTCTGTTTTCTCCGAAATTTCACCAATAACGGACGGATTAATTATTATTTGAGAATAATTGAGGATTTAGATTATCAATTCCATGGATATGGATTAATAAAAGAATTAGAGATATCAAAAACACTTACAGGAAACTACTTCGATAGAACGCTTAAGAAACCCTGCGAACATTTTTTCGAGATTAAGCGATTAAGCGAACGAATCATGGATTAAGGATTGAAATTATGACAAGATTAAATGTATACATGGAAGTAACATGTAACAAGATTAATTCGAGAAATGCAACATTTGGATCATCCGTGTGAAAGGAAAGCGAACTGGTAAAGCTGCTTGCCACCATGATCTCCATTGCGTGACACGTGTCCCTGCTTTGCCACCATGAGGCTCCACTGATCGACACGTGTCCTGGGCATGCAATGACTCACCACTCTTTACACAAATATCAGCATTTCAAGCATTATTAACCAAAAACAAAAAGAAAGAAAAGAAGAAAAGCAAGAGAAACACAAATTTCTCTCAACTGATCTGTTAGAGCAACCCTCAAATAAAAATTCGTATCTCACAATACACCCATGATAAAATCACCAAAATTTAACCACAGCTTCTCCATTCTATGTATAACACTCGTTCAAAATTTCATGGCAATCCAAGGTGTTTAGCCTAGTCAAATATCCTCTCCAAGTTGAAGAAACCAAACTGTCCAGTCCATGACAGTTTCAACCTCTCACCTTAGAGAGCCAATAAGTCGAGATTCAAGCATCCCCTGGTGATGATCTGTAGCTCAAAAGAAAGCTCTTGAAGAGTAGAAGGTGTGGTAAAGATTTGAAAACCAAACTCTCAATTTTCGATTTTATATGATGTTTACAAAAGTGATGATGAATAGTAACCCTTAGAAACTAACTTCGTCTTTCTTGATTTCTTTGATGATCTAAGCTAGCTTAAGGCCATACAAGGACTATATAAGGATTATTAGCGCTGGTATACTCTCCAAGGAAGGTATAAACTTTAAGGACCTTAGACCTTACTTTGATTTTATGCTTGTTCTTGATGGATTTGAGCTTGGTGATGTTTATAGTATGATTATAAGCATGAAAGCATGATTATGTAGTGGTTGATTTGACTTGAGAAATTTGGGGTATAAACTGAAAAAGTAGGCTGATATTGATGAGTATTATGTTCATGAATTTTATGGATGCCCGGTGTGGCTTGGATTTGAGGTTGTGATTTTTGGAAAACGTTACGATTATAGCCGTCGTAATGCCCATTTGATTTAAGACTGTTTTGAGCTTGAATTACGAACTGGTATTGGAATATTTTTGAACAACACTGACCAGTAACATGTAGGTCTTGTTTTAAGGTTTGTTTTGATATGAAGATCATGTCTATACGATTTACGGTTTAGGAGAAACGTGAGTTTTAGTAAACGCCATTCGGAAGAATGACCCATCTCTGTTCAGCAACTTTGAGTCTATATTTGGACCACTTCGGAGCCATATTAAAATGTGAAACTTGGAGGAATAATACTAGAGACAGTTAGGAAGGATCACGAAAAAGATTCGGATTAAAAAGATTATTTTTCGATTTTATAAAAATGTTTTAGTCGAGGTCGCGCAAGTGAAAACCACTAAGAGCATGACTTAGAAACCGATGTTGCAAATGGTTAAGTATAACTTGGATTTGAGGATGGATTTCGAACCCAACTTATGATATAAGTATTTTACGGATAACATGGACTTAGTATGAGCCTATAACGAGTTAGTAATTCCTTGGTTGTGTTTTGCTTACATGTTTAAGCATTGAGTACAAGTGGATTATCCAGGGGATTAACCGTGTGTTTTCGTTTGACTTTGTCTAGATTGTTCGACATGGTCACGAGCCCTATCACTTCTCGAGCATCAGGCAAGTTTCCTAAATCTATACTTGGAAGTATCGATTGTATATTACTGCTGTTGCCATGTGTGGAGTTATACAGTTTTGCGATACATGTTATATATCGTGTTAAATAGAATTTGACTTTTGGATATTATACGAGCCGTGAGATAATGTAATTATGAACCGGTATACCTTGTAGCTCTATAGATAAGAGAATGTTTATTGTTTCGACTCTAGACCGGGAGTCGATATTTGTGTTATATAGATAGTCGCGGAAACCCGGAGGGATTCCAGCGGCAGAGTACTATTCATCTTGAGGGATATTATTATTAAACATTAATTATATTTCTAGAAAGTATTAATTACCTGGAAATGATTTGAGTAATGCTATTTGAATATTACCTCATTCGAAGGTTATTATTTGAAAATGATTTGGTAACGGGCTTATAAGCTAGATATGGATAGCGGTTATAAGCCAGGTTTTTATAAAGGCCCTAGGCTCAGAGGGCAGAGCATATATTGAGTTTATAACTTAGCCAGCGTATCGGGGTTATTTTGTAAGGTATATTTTCGAAAACCCGGACAGAGCTTTTTAGAAAGATTTTCGCAATAATTAACCTAAAGGCAACATCACCAATAAACCAGTGTTTATTTAATTAGTAAATACTTCTGGAAGCATTTACGGATTAAATAAGCCTTATTCGTCTAATTAAATTTGTTTACTTGGATGAATATCATTTTCAAAATGTTTTCTTAAAATCGCTTTGTTCCGGAATGATAACAAAGATATCGGGTATCTGTTATTCGAGGGTTAATTATTTTATTTAAGAATATTATTTATTAATATTCATTTGAGGATTATTGACGTTAAGAATATTATTTATTAATATTCATTTGAGGATTATTGACGTTAAGAATATTATTTATATTCATTGGAGGATTATTGACTTAAAGGATAATATTTCCATTTGAGGATTAGTAATGAATATTATTTTCAAATATTCACTTGAAGATTATTTATTTAATGAATATTACCTTTAAATATTCATTTGAGGATTAATTATTTATTAAATGAATATTATTTTCAAATATTCAATTGAGATTATTATTTAATGAATATTATTTTGAATATTCATTCGAGGTTATATTATTTTGAATATTCATTCGAGGTTATATTATTTTGAATTATTCATTCGAGGTTTATTAGTTAATGAATATTATGTGGAATATTCATTTAATCCTTATTTATTTAATGGATATTATTTCTAAATATTCATTCAAAGTTTATTTACTTAATGAATATTAATTTCGAATATTCATTTGAGGGTTTACTTATTCAATAAATATTATTAATTATTTTCAAATCAAAAAGAGGTTCCCAAAACAATGTTTTTCCATTTAAATCTGTCTTTTAAAGAAGATTTAAATGCTCGCTCAATTACCAAAAATATGGGAAACCTGTTTTAAGTAACTGCTACTCTTTTTAAACTCTCAACTCAAAACTGTCAGGGGACAGATATTTTCTCGAAGCAATTTAGTTGCTGCAAGTCAAATATTGTGTTACCACCTCAACGATCGAGGGGTAAATTCCTGGAACAAGTCGATATCCATTAACAAGCATCGCTTGGGAAATATTGGAGAATCTTCCTTTCCAACCTAGATATGACTACTGAGTGGAGTCGTATCAACAAGTATTACACTTGGGGAAAGGGAGACGATCTTTACGTTTCAGAGTCATGGATTTCATCTGAACTAGGAGCATGTGTAAGAGGTCGAGTCGCGCCGATCCATCACCTTATTGCCCCAAATGGGCCGGGAGATCCAGAAAGGCGGTAGACAATGTCAGGCTGTCGTGATACTTCCATCTACATGTAGAAAACATATTTTGTTGTACAACCTGCTACTGATCATAGTAAGGTTGGTACGACGGGCGCGGAGAAGGCTCCAGTATTGGTTCATCATCCATTTTGGATAATTCTGCAACATGTACTGAAAGGGACCACGGATGGCTCCGTTGGTACAGGTTTACCGATCATGTTGGCAGAGGGGTTCTGCAACATGTATTGAAAGGGACCAAGGATGACACCGTGGTACAGGTTTACCGGTCATGTTGGCAGGGGGTCGAAAAGTGTTTGGAATTGAAGTGACAATAAATCCATGCAACTTCATCTTTTATTTTATGAGTTATGACTCTGTGGATACCTTACATAACATGAGTTATGGTAAGGGAGTTGTTTATACTGAATCACCTTATAACTTCATCTTTTAAGTTATATGTTGATATTCTGCATATATAGCAGATATTTTTCGGAAAGGTTATATTTGGTTTACTTTGAAACCTCATCGTTTATACTAGAACTTTGTTCATAATATAGCCAAAGTGTGCAGAAATATTATGAAATTGATATTTGAAATACAACAATGGTATTATTTTTGGGATTACATTCCGATAAGGAGGTAATTTGAGTATCGAGATATTTTGACAAATTATTGTCTTATACCCGCTTTATTCTGGGTTGAATTAAAGGCAGGATTATGCCATACTTTTATTACCTTGCTGAGCTATCGCTCACTCTTGCTATTGTTTTATATATATTATATAGCAGCGAAGCAGGATGCCAATGGGACGGCACATACCCCGCAAGGCGTTTCCGTAAACAGCTTCTAGCAGTGATTCCAAAAGTAGTACGAACCAATCGAATCAGGCTACAGCTTTTGGTATTCAACTTATGTATAGATAAGAATGGTATGAGAGGATTGTGAGCATCAGAAGGCTAAGTTGGTAATGTAACATTACTTATAAATTGTATCAGTGACAGATTCAAAGACATTTGGGTATTGTAATAAAAGTTATTTATTCCGCAATGGTTGTATTTGTGTCGTTTCTGAGACTCTAACCTGTGTGTGTGTGTGTGTGTGTGTGAGACATATATTGTGGGGTCGTGAACAGGTGAATTATGAATGTTGTGAGTAATACAGGTAAGGCAAGGAGTAAATGGATCGTGACTACTCTAAATCCCTGACCCCGGATTTGGGGTTGTTACAGAAATGGTATCAGAGCGTTAGGTTACAGTCCTCAGAAATGATAGGAGATCGAGTCTTACAATACCCTTAAGAATGATAAGGACATCTAGAGCTCGAATTGAGTTCGTAGTCGGGTTAGAGGACATGACCCGGACTGTTTAAGATGAAGCCCGAGAGGGGACTTCTTCTGGGAAACCGTACTTAGGACTTCATGGTTAGTCACCTCGATTCGTATGAGTTATAGATTGATGGGATTCTGAGATACCAGACCCTAAGGCCTTCGAGTAGGCAATTGATGATGCGTTCCTTGAAATGGACGGAGACCCGATAAAGGAAGATCCATAGGAGGATCTAGAGGAAGACCCCATAGTGGGTCAAGGAAAGAATCTTGTAGAGAACGTGTTGATTGATAAAGATGTGGTATGTTACTTGAGGTCGTACAATAGGACCAGACGAACCTTCAAGGGACAAATAAGTGACGAGACAAGAATTTAAGGATCGTTTATGGCTCATCATGAGATATGACAAAGAATGGAGTAGAGTCTCTAAAGCATAAAAGGTAGAGGCAATACAGCCAGTATCAGTGGATTGATTCGACTTGAATGAAACCTGTTACTCGTAGTCGGTTATAGTTGCCCATAAGGAGGCGGCATACGTAAGAACCAAGATGTTCAGATTTTCACGAACGATTAAGGGTACTTAGTTGCCTAGAATAGTGTAAGGAATTGCGTTGGCTATGAGATTTCAATCCCCCGCGACAAGCGATTCCACTAGAAATAGTGTCTATTACATCATTGAGGGATTTTATTATCTCAAGGAATATTGGGTATAAAGATGATTGAAATAGAGACCGGATTTAAGCTTGTAGTTTCTAACAAGCTTCCGAGGTACCGCCCAGTCGACATGTGGAACTGTCATTACTATGGGCGACAACGGTATCGAGGTCTTCTTAGAGAACAGAACGCTTACTTGAGACGTTTGCGCCTAGTCGAATAGAACTCCCTGCGATTGCAAATGTTGATGGTTGAATTCTTAGTGACTATTATAAGTCGGCAATGACGTAAGTATCAAACACCTTAGGGTGCGTGGAAAAGAAAAGCTTTGGAATTGAATGATTATCCATCAGAGGAGCCGACATAAAAGGCGTCCGTAGAGACCTTGGTAGTACCCTCCCCATTTGTAAATTATGTGGGATATTTCCCCAATCAATGATCTATCTTGACCTCTTTCCAAGAAAGAATTCTGATAAGGGTATATTCCCTCTTCGAAGTTATTTTATAACACTTGTGTTAAATCATAATTAATTTCAATTGTGTTAGAGGCTGTCACGATGCCTACTTTCAGGTTTTCGAAGCCCTGTCAAATGATTTTATTTAAGCTTTGACTTTTCCTCGAATAATGAATGACCCTATGGTGATACCTCACCACTTGGTTGTTAAGTACCAGTATCTTTTGGTTATTCTTTTCCTTGTATTTTCTTTGGAAACCGCACATTTGGAATCTGTTTAATTTTAATCCAAGGTGTTCCTTTAAGAAATATTGTCGAAAGACGATAATCATTAAATTGATCTCGAATTGCTTTCATACTTTTCAACTTCCACTGAGACGAACAACCCTATACTTATAGGGGCTACAAGGACTATCTGTCTATGTGATAGAAGTCTGATGGGACGCCATCACTTGTAAGTTGTGAAATACAAGAAGGCTAATTACCTTTAGTAATGTCTCAATCGAGGCACACAACGTGAGTTCTTATGATCATGTTGATCTCTCGGTAAATTCTTTTACCTCCAATAAGGTTACCTTAAAACTCATAACCTTATGATCACCAGTGTGTGACATTTTCCTTGATATGGGAGCTGTCTTTTCAAGACCCCATGATTTTTGTTATCCTCATTGAATTCTAAGGGGAGGCCAATCAGGTCAAATAAGTCAAAATTCGTCGATAGGAATTAGTTCGAAAAGAAATCGCCTATGACAGGAGCGAATCCCTAAGACAAATAGAATGTTAGTGACATATCAATGAATTGGTTTATTCTCCCAAGGATATTATGATAATAGAAAGCGTGTCGATCGATGTATGTGAAAGAAATAGCGATGTGCCGTGAGCTCCAGTGACAACGGTGTTAGACAGATGCCCTATAGTGGAATTGAGATTTTGGAGGAGTTGTTTACGAATGTACACTACCTCTGGGTTAGCAAGATAAGTACTGACGATGGAGTCAGAGGGAGCTGGTATTGTGACTTGGGAGAGGTGCAGCGTGTGTGGTTCTAGAGGAATAATTTTCGGAAATATATGGAGACCCGGATGAAAATGAAAGTTAAAGAGTTAAAACCAGAAACCATGACTGTAACCGAGTATGAGGCCAAGTTTTCCGAATTATTGAGGTTTGTCCCGGAGTTTGTGAACACAGAAGAAAAGAAAGCCAGTAGGTTTCAACCAGGGCTACCTCCAACAAGCAGCCCACTGTCAGGACCTTTAAATAGCAGGTGCCCTTCTACACTGTTTAGACAGAGCTAATGCATTGTTGTATATCAAGATGTTGCATGACGATTAAACCTTAAGGCCGAGACGCTGAGGGAATAATTACAAGTAGAAATAGCCAATCGAGGGATTTTCCCATAAGACTGGTACATCCAGGTTGTGAACTAGAAATATGAGGCCGGCACTTTTGATAGACCTGATTCCTTTCAAGTTGGGAGAAGTTGATATTATAATAAGAATGGGTTGGTTGACACCCAATGAAGCCCAGACTGATTGTAGGGGATAGAGAGTAATAAATAAAGAATGGAGACAGATTCATAGATTCTTGAATATTGTCAGCCTAAGAAATTATTATGCCGGAGATATGAGGCTTAATTAGCTCTTAAGGTTGACGCCAAGAAAAGAGATACCAAGTATAAAGGGAACTACAATGGTTTTGGGAGATTGTACAAGATCTTAATGCGCTACCAAATATCGATTGGGATGACATGAGAATGAATACCGAGTATTCAGAGTATAGTGGGAATGAAAGAGTTAGTGACTCAGTTACAAGAGTTGTTGTATAAGGATATGATAAGACCCAGTGTACCACCGTGGAGAGCCCGGTGTTGTTGTAAGAGAGAAAGATTTTAGCACAAGATTATATATCGAACCTCGAGAGTTGTATGAGTTTGACATGGAGAATAGGTACCCTTGTAAATGATTGTTTGATCAGCGGAAGAACGCTGTGTATTTCCAATTTACTTAAGAACTGGGTATCACCAGTTGGAAGTTAAATCCGAGGATATACCCAAGACTGCGATTCGTACCGGGAATAGACACTTCGAGTTTTCAGCGAGGTTATTTTGGGATTGACTATGCCCCCACAAATTTTATGGAATGTAATGAATTGGCTTTGAGTTACCCATGATAGTAGATAGCATGAGATGGAGAAATGGCTAGAATTGACCTAGGATTATGACCGTGAGATACACTACCATCCGGGGAAGGCCAATGTGGTGGCCGATACCCTTACTTTGAAATGAGACAGAGATGGATTCCGAATGATCGGGGATTTAAAAGATGAGATTTTACACAACACCCAAGTTAGTCCAACAAACTAGAAGGACAAAAGATTTCACCAACAAGCGGCTAGTGACAACCAAGACAGACAGAGAAAGTATGCGGACTAAGCCCGCGAGTATAGAGATAGTACTGCTACTGATAAGCTAAATGGCATGTTGATGGATGACAAGCAAGTTTATGTTGGTGTATTTTCTGTACAAACAAGATAGAGAATATGAGGTTAGAGATTCGTGATGCTAAAAGATATCCCCATTTGTTTTCAGAGTGATTCCGGGACGGAATCCTTTTAAGGAGGGGAGACTGTAAGACCCCAGATTTTGGGTAGAATTAAAACTTTTATTATATGTTGATGTAAATGTGGATAGTGGCAATGACTTTGAGAATCAAGTTATGAAATGAATATGAATTTCGGTTTTCAAACATTTTGAGAATAGTAAGAATGGACTGAACATATAAATAAGAACAATCAATCTGGAAGATAAGAATACAATACTCCAGGGAAGGAAAGTATTTTTATGTCATCCAAATCAATATCTGGAATACATCCGACAACTCCGTAAACAAGATAGCGTGTGCCCGAGAAAGCACTAGAACATTTCTAAGTGCAAGAAGTAAAGAGAAATAAACCAGGAATATTGGATCGGATATTGAACCAAAGGATTATAGAAAAACCACTGATGAATAGTAACTTTTGATGAATAGTAAATTTTTGTCGTTTAAAAAGTTTTTCAGACCACCCCATATGCGGAACGATATAATAAACTTTCAAGGGCGTATTAGTGATCTACGATGTAAATGAAGGAATGCAAAAGCTGTCAGAATCGGAAAAATAGCATTTCTGTTTTCTCCGAAATTTCACCAATAACGGACGGATTAATTATTATTTGAGAATAATTGAGGATTTAGATTATCAATTCCATGGATATGGATTAATAAAAGAATTAGAGATATCAAAAACACTTACAGGAAACTACTTCGATAGAACGCTTAAGAAACCCTGCGAACATTTTTTCGAGATTAAGCGATTAAGCGAACGAATCATGGATTAAGGATTGAAATTATGACAAGATTAAATGTATACATGGAAGTAACATGTAACAAGATTAATTCGAGAAATGCAACATTTGGATCATCCGTGTGAAAGGAAAGCGAACTGGTAAAGCTGCTTGCCACCATGATCTCCATTGCGTGACACGTGTCCCTGCTTTGCCACCATGAGGCTCCACTGATCGACACGTGTCCTGGGCATGCAATGAATCACCACTCTTTACACAAATATCAGCATTTCAAGCATTATTAACCAAAAACAAAAAGAAAGAAAAGAAGAAAAGCAAGAGAAACACAAATTTCTCTCAACTGATCTGTTAGAGCAACCCTCAAATAAAAATTCGTATCTCACAATACACCCATGATAAAATCACCAAAATTTAACCACAGCTTCTCCATTCTATGTATAACACTCGTTCAAAATTTCATGGCAATCCAAGGTGTTTAGCCTAGTCAAATATCCTCTCCAAGTTGAAGAAACCAAACTGTCCAGTCCATGACAGTTTCAACCTCTCACCTTAGAGAGCCAATAAGTCGAGATTCAAGCATCCCCTGGTGATGATCTGTAGCTCAAAAGAAAGCTCTTGAAGAGTAGAAGGTGTGGTAAAGATTTGAAAACCAAACTCTCAATTTTCGATTTTATATGATTTTTACAAAAGTGATGATGAATAGTAACCCTTAGAAACTAACTTCGTCTTTCTTGATTTCTTTGATGATCTAAGCTAGCTTAAGGCCATACAAGGACTATATAAGGGTAAATCAAGTTCATTTTTATTTAAAAAGTCAATAATGAAGCTCTAAATGAATTTCTTGTAAAATAAGTCAAGAATAAAGCTTTACGTGATTTTCATTCATTTATTGAGAGTAACCCTAAATCCTAACAAGTCAATGACGAGGCTCACAAGTTTTATCCTTATTCTACATGTAAGTATCTAAGCTCCAAGCAAATTTTATGTTTAAACAAGACAATAAAGAAGCTCTAAATTGATTACTTGTTGAACAAGTCGGGAATAAAGCTTCACCTGATTTTCATTCATTTATTGAGAGTAACCCTAAATCCTAACAAGTCAATAACGAGGCTCACAAGTTTTATCCTTATTCTACATGTAAGTATCTAAGCTCCAAACAAATTTTATGTTTAAACAAGACAATAAAGAAGCTCTAAATTGATTACTTGTTGAATAAGTCGGGAATAAAGCTCTAAGTGGTTTGGATTGAGAGGAAACCCTAAAATCTAAAAAGTTGGTAATGTGTATATGAAATTAATTGCTTATTCAATAAGTAAATATTCAAGGGTAAATCAAGTTCATTTTTATTTAAAAAGTCAATAATGAAGCTCTAAATGAATTTCTTGTAAAATAAGTCAAGAATAAAGCTTTATGTGATTTTCATTCATTTATTGAGAGTAACCCTAAATCCTAACAAGTCAATGACGAGGCTCACAAGTTTTAACCTTATTCTACATGTAAGTATCTAAGCTCCAAGCAAATTTTATGTTTAAACAAGACAATAAAGAAGCTCTAAATTGATTACTTGTTGAATAAGTCGGGAATAAAGCTTCACCTGATTTTCATTCATTTATTGAGAGTAACCCTAAATCCTAACAAGTCAATAACGAGGCTCACAAGTTTTATCCTTATTCTACATGTAAGTATCTAAGCTCCAAACAAATTTTATGTTTAAACAAGACAATAAAGAAGCTCTAAATTGATTACTTGTTGAATAAGTCGGGAATAAAGCTTTACGTGATTTTCATTCATTTATTGAGAGTAACCCTAAATCCTAACAAAAGTCAATGACGAAGCTCACAAGTTTTATCCTTATTCTACATGTAAGTATCTAAGCTCCAAACAAATTTTATGTTAAAACAAGACAATAAAGAAGCTCTAAATGGATTACTTGTTGAATAAGTCGGGAATAAAGCTCTAAGTGGTTTGGATTGAGAGGAAACCCTAAAATCTAAAAAGTTGGTAATGTGTATATGAAATTAATTGCTTATTCAATAAGTAAATATCTAAGGGTAAATCAAGTTCATTTTTATTTAAAAAGTCAATAATGAAGCTCTAAATGAATTTCTTGTAAAATAAGTCAAGAATAAAGCTTTACGTGATTTTCATTCATTTATTGAGAGTAACCCTAAATCCTAACAAGTCAATGACGAGGCTCACAAGTTTTATCCTTATTCTACATGTAAGTATCTAAGCTCCAAGCAAATTTTATGTTTAAACAAGACAATAAAGAAGCTCTAAATTGATTACTTGTTGAATAAGTCGGGAATAAAGCTTCACCTGATTTTCATTCATTTATTGAGAGTAACCCTAAATCCTAACAAGTCAATAACGAGGCTCACAAGTTTTATCCTTATTCTACATGTAAGTATCTAAGCTCCAAACAAATTTTATGTTTAAACAAGACAATAAAGAAGCTCTAAATTGATTACTTGTTGAATAAGTCGGGAATAAAGCTCTAAGTGGTTTGGATTGAGAGGAAACCCTAAAATCTAAAAAGTTGGTAATGTGTATATGAAATTAATTGCTTATTCAATAAGTAAATATTCAAGGGTAAATCAAGTTCATTTTTATTTAAAAAGTCAATAATGAAGCTCTAAATGAATTTCTTGTAAAATAAGTCAAGAATAAAGCTTTATGTGATTTTCATTCATTTATTGAGAGTAACCCTAAATCCTAACAAGTCAATGACGAGGCTCACAAGTTTTAACCTTATTCTACATGTAAGTATCTAAGCTCCAAGCAAATTTTATGTTTAAACAAGACAATAAAGAAGCTCTAAATTGATTACTTGTTGAATAAGTCGGGAATAAAGCTTCACCTGATTTTCATTCATTTATTGAGAGTAACCCTAAATCCTAACAAGTCAATAACGAGGCTCACAAGTTTTATCCTTATTCTACATGTAAGTATCTAAGCTCCAAACAAATTTTATGTTTAAACAAGACAATAAAGAAGCTCTAAATTGATTACTTGTTGAATAAGTCGGGAATAAAGCTTTACGTGATTTTCATTCATTTATTGAGAGTAACCCTAAATCCTAACAAAAGTCAATGACGAAGCTCACAAGTTTTATCCTTATTCTACATGTAAGTATCTAAGCTCCAAACAGATTTTATGTTAAAACAAGACAATAAAGAAGCTCTAAATGGATTACTTGTTGAATAAGTCGGGAATAAAGCTCTAAGTGGTTTGGATTGAGAGGAAACCCTAAAATCTAAAAAGTTGGTAATGTGTATATGAAATTAATTGCTTATTCAATAAGTAAATATCTAAGGGTAAATCAAGTTCATTTTTATTTAAAAAGTCAATAATGAAGCTCTAAATGAATTTCTTGTAAAATAAGTCAAGAATAAAGCTTTACGTGATTTTCATTCATTTATTGAGAGTAACCCTAAATCCTAACAAGTCAATGACGAGGCTCACAAGTTTTATCCTTATTCTACATGTAAGTATCTAAGCTCCAAGCAAATTTTATGTTTAAACAAGACAATAAAGAAGCTCTAAATTGATTACTTGTTGAATAAGTCGGGAATAAAGCTTCACCTGATTTTCATTCATTTATTGAGAGTAACCCTAAATCCTAACAAGTCAATAACGAGGCTCACAAGTTTTATCCTTATTCTACATGTAAGTATCTAAGCTCCAAACAAATTTTATGTTTAAACAAGACAATAAAGAAGCTCTAAATTGATTACTTGTTGAATAAGTCGGGAATAAAGCTTTACGTGATTTTCATTCATTTATTGAGAGTAACCCTAAATCCTAACAAAAGTCAATGACGAAGCTCACAAGTTTTATCCTTATTCTACATGTAAGTATCTAAGCTCCAAACAGATTTTATGTTAAAACAAGACAATAAAGAAGCTCTAAATGGATTACTTGTTGAATAAGTCGGGAATAAAGCTCTAAGTGGTTTGGATTGAGAGGAAACCCTAAAATCTAAAAAGTTGGTAATGTGTATATGAAATTAATTGCTTATTCAATAAGTAAATATCTAAGGGTAAATCAAGTTCATTTTTATTTAAAAAGTCAATAAAGAAGCTCTAAATGAATTTCTTGTAAAATAAGTCAAGAATAAAGCTTTACGTGATTTTCATTCATTTATTGAGAGTAACCCTAAATCCTAACAAGTCAATGACGAGGCTCACAAGTTTTATCCTTATTCTACATGTAAGTATCTAAGCTCCAAGCAAATTTTATGTTTAAACAAGACAATAAAGAAGCTCTAAATTGATTACTTGTTGAATAAGTCGGGAATAAAGCTTCACCTGATTTTCATTCATTTATTGAGAGTAACCCTAAATCCTAACAAGTCAATAACGAGGCTCACAAGTTTTATCCTTATTCTACATGTAAGTATCTAAGCTCCAAACAAATTTTATGTTTAAACAAGACAATAAAGAAGCTCTAAATTGATTACTTGTTGAATAAGTCGGGAATAAAGCTCTAAGTGGTTTGGATTGAGAGGAAACCCTAAAATCTAAAAAGTTGGTAATGTGTATATGAAATTAATTGCTTATTCAATAAGTAAATATTCAAGGGTAAATCAAGTTCATTTTTATTTAAAAAGTCAATAATGAAGCTCTAAATGAATTTCTTATAAAATAAGTCAAGAATAAAGCTTTACGTGATTTTCATTCATTTATTGAGAGTAACCCTAAATCCTAACAAGTCAATGACGAGGCTCACAAGTTTTATCCTTATTCTACATGTAAGTATCTAAGCTCCAAGCAAATTTTATGTTTAAACAAGACAATAAAGAAGCTCTAAATTGATTACTTGTTGAATAAGTCGGGAATAAAGCTTCACCTGATTTTCATTCATTTATTGAGAGTAACCCTAAATCCTAACAAGTCAATAACGAGGCTCACAAGTTTTATCCTTATTCTACATGTAAGTATCTAAGCTCCAAACAAATTTTATGTTTAAACAAGACAATAAAGAAGCTCTAAATTGATTACTTGTTGAATAAGTCGGGAATAAAGCTTTACGTGATTTTCATTCATTTATTGAGAGTAACCCTAAATCCTAACAAGTCAATGACGAAGATCACAAGTTTTATCCTTATTCTACATGTAAGTATCTAAGCTCCAAACAAATTTTATGTTTAAACAAGACAATAAAGAAGCTCTAAATGGATTACTTGTTGAATAAGTCGGGAATAAAGCTCTAAGTGGTTTGGATTGAGAGGAAACCCTAAAATCTAAAAAGTTGGTAATGTGTATATGAAATTAATTGCTTATTCAATAAGTAAATATCTAAGGGTAAATCAAGTTCATTTTTATTGAAAAAGTCAATAATGAAGCTCTAAATGAATTTCTTGTAAAATAAGTCAAGAATAAAGCTTTACGTGATTTTCATTCATTTATTGAGAGTAACCCTAAATCCTAACAAGTCAATGACGAGGCTCACAAGTTTTATCCTTATTCTACATGTAAGTATCTAAGCTCCAAGCAAATTTTATGTTTAAACAAGACAATAAAGAAGCTCTAAATTGATTACTTGTTGAATAAGTCGGGAATAAAGCTTCACCTGATTTTCATTCATTTATTGAGAGTAACCCTAAATCCTAACAAGTCAATAACGAGGCTCACAAGTTTTATCCTTATTCTACATGTAAGTATCTAAGCTCCAAACAAATTTTATGTTTAAACAAGACAATAAAGAAGCTCTAAATGGATTACTTGTTGAATAAGTCGGGAATAAAGCTCTAAGTGGTTTGGATTGAGAGGAAACCCTAAAATCTAAAAAGTTGGTAATGTGTATATGAAATTAATTGCTTATTCAATAAGTAAATATTCAAGGGTAAATCAAGTTCATTTTTATTTAAAAAGTCAATAATGAAGCTCTAAATGAATTTCTTGTAAAATAAGTCAAGAATAAAGCTTTACGTGATTTTCATTCATTTATTGAGAGTAACCCTAAATCCTAACAAGTCAATGACGAGGCTCACAAGTTTTATCCTTATTCTACATGTAAGTATCTAAGCTCCAAGCAAATTTTATGTTTAAACAAGACAATAAAGAAGCTCTAAATTGATTACTTGTTGAATAAGTCGGGAATAAAGCTTCACCTGATTTTCATTCATTTATTGAGAGTAACCCTAAATCCTAACAAGTCAATAACGAGGCTCACAAGTTTTATCCTTATTCTACATGTAAGTATCTAAGCTCCAAACAAATTTTATGTTTAAACAAGACAATAAAGAAGCTCTAAATTGATTACTTGTTGAATAAGTCGGGAATAAAGCTTTACGTGATTTTCATTCATTTATTGAGAGTAACCCTAAATCCTAACAAGTCAATAACGAAGATCACAAGTTTTATCCTTATTCTACATGTAAGTATCTAAGCTCCAAACAAATTTTATGTTTAAACAAGACAATAAAGAAGCTCTAAATGGATTACTTGTTGAATAAGTCGGGAATAAAGCTCTAAGTGGTTTGGATTGAGAGGAAACCCTAAAATCTAAAAAGTTGGTAATGTGTATATGAAATTAATTGCTTATTCAATAAGTAAATATTCAAGGGTAAATCAAGTTCATTTTTATTTAAAGAGTCAATAATGAAGCTCTAAATGAATTTCTTGTAAAATAAGTCAAGAATAAAGCTTTACGTGATTTTCATTCATTTATTGAGAGTAACCCTAAATCCTAACAAGTCAATGACGAGGCTCACAAGTTTTATCCTTATTCTACATGTAAGTATCTAAGCTCCAAGCAAATTTTATGTTTAAACAAGACAATAAAGAAGCTATTAATTGATTACTTGTTGAATAAGTCGGGAATAAAGCTTTACGTGATTGTCATTCATTTATTGAGAGTAACCCTAAATCCTAACAAGTCAATGACGAAGATCACAAGTTTTATCCTTATTCTACATGTAAGTATCTAAGCTCCAAACAAATTTTATGTTTAAACAAGACAATAAAGAAGCTCTAAATTGATTACTTGTTGAATAAGTCAGGAATAAAGCTTTACGTGATTTTCATTCATTTATTGAGAGTAACCCTAAATCCTAACAAGTCAATGACGAAGCTCACAAGTTTTATCCTTATTCTACATGTAAGTATCTAAGCTCCAAACAAATTTTATGTTTAAACAAGACAATAAAGAAACTCTAAATTGATTACTTGTTGAATAAGTCAGGAATAAAGCTTTACGTGATTTTCATTCATTTATTGAGAGTAACCCTAAATCCTAACAAGTCAATGACGAAGCTCACAAGTTTTATCCTTATTCTACATGTAAGTATCTAAGCTCCAAACAAATTTTATGTTAAAACAAGACAATAAAGAAGCTCTAAATGGATTACTTGTTGAATAAGTCGGGAATAAAGCTCTAAGTGGTTTGGATTGAGAGGAAACCCTAAAATCTAAAAAGTTGGTAATGTGTATATGAAATTAATTGCTTATTCAATAAGTAAATATTCAAGGGTAAATCAAGTTCATTTTTATTTAAAAAGTCAATAATGAAGCTCTAAATGAATTTCTTGTAAAATAAGTCAAGAATAAAGCTTTACGTGATTTTCATTCATTTATTGAGAGTAACCCTAAATCCTAACAAGTCAATGACGAGGCTCACAAGTTTTATCCTTATTCTACATGTAAGTATCTAAGCTCCAAGCAAATTTTATGTTTAAACAAGACAATAAAGAAGCTCTAAATTGATTACTTGTTGAATAAGTCGGGAATAAAGCTTCACCTGAATTTCTTTCATTTATTGAGAGTAACCCTAAATCCTAACAAGTCAATAACGAGGCTCACAAGTTTTATCCTTATTCTACATGTAAGTATCTAAGCTCCAAACAAATTTTATGTTTAAACAAGACAATAAAGAAGCTCTAAATTGATTACTTGTTGAATAAGTCGGGAATAAAGCTTTACGTGATTTTCATTCATTTATTGAGAGTAACCCTAAATCCTAACAAGTCAATGACGAGGCTCACAAGTTTTATCGTTATTCTACATGTAAGTATCTAAGCTCCAAACAAATTTTATGTTTAAACAAGACAATAAAGAGGCTCTAAATTGATTACTTGTTGAATAAGTCGGGAATAAAGCTTTACGTGATTTTCATTCATTTATTGAGAGTAACCCTAAATCCTAACAAAAGTCAATGACGAAGCTCACAAGTTTTATCCTTATTCTACATGTAAGTATCTAAGCTCCAAACAAATTTTATGTTAAAACAAGACAATAAAGAAGCTCTAAATGGATTACTTGTTGAATAAGTCGGGAATAAAGCTCTAAGTGGTTTGGATTGAGAGGAAACCCTAAAATCTAAAAAGTTGGTAATGTGTATATGAAATTAATTGCTTATTCAATAAGTAAATATTCAAGGGTAAATCAAGTTCATTTTTATTTAAAAAGTCAATAATGAAGCTCTAAATGAATTTCTTGTAAAATAAGTCAAGAATAAAGCTTGACGTGATTTTCATTCATTTATTGAGAGTAACCCTAAATCCTAACAAGTCAATGACGAGGCTCACAAGTTTTATCCTTATTCTACATGTAAGTATCTAAGCTCCAAGCAAATTTTATGTTTAAACAAGACAATAAAGAAGCTCTAAATTGATTACTTGTTGAATAAGTCGGGAATAAAGCTTCACCTGATTTTCATTCATTTATTGAGAGTAACCCTAAATCCTAACAAGTCAATAACGAGGCTCACAAGTTTTATCCTTATTCTACATGTAAGTATCTAAGCTCCAAACAAATTTTATGTTTAAACAAGACAATAAAGAAGCTCTAAATTGATTACTTGTTGAATAAGTCGGGAATAAAGCTCTAAGTGGTTTGGATTGAGAGGAAACCCTAAAATCTAAAAAGTTGGTAATGTGTATATGAAATTAATTGCTTATTCAATAAGTAAATATTCAAGGGTAAATCAAGTTCATTTTTATTTAAAGAGTCAATAATGAAGCTCTAAATGAATTTCTTGTAAAATAAGTCAAGAATAAAGCTTTACGTGATTTTCATTCATTTATTGAGAGTAACCCTAAATCCTAACAAGTCAATGACGAGGCTCACAAGTTTTATCCTTATTCTACATGTAAGTATCTAAGCTCCAAGCAAATTTTATGTTTAAACAAGACAATAAAGAAGCTATTAATTGATTACTTGTTGAATAAGTCGGGAATAAAGCTTTACGTGATTGTCATTCATTTATTGAGAGTAACCCTAAATCCTAACAAGTCAATGACGAAGATCACAAGTTTTATCCTTATTCTACATGTAAGTATCTAAGCTCCAAACAAATTTTATGTTTAAACAAGACAATAAAGAGGCTCTAAATTGATTACTTGTTGAATAAGTCGGGAATAAAGCTTTACGTGATTTTCATTCATTTATTGAGAGTAACCCTAAATCCTAACAAAAGTCAATGACGAAGCTCACAAGTTTTATCCTTATTCTACATGTAAGTATCTAAGCTCCAAACAAATTTTATGTTAAAACAAGACAATAAAGAAGCTCTAAATGGATTACTTGTTGAATAAGTCGGGAATAAAGCTCTAAGTGGTTTGGATTGAGAGGAAACCCTAAAATCTAAAAAGTTGGTAATGTGTATATGAAATTAATTGCTTATTCAATAAGTAAATATTCAAGGGTAAATCAAGTTCATTTTTATTTAAAAAGTCAATAATGAAGCTCTAAATGAATTTCTTGTAAAATAAGTCAAGAATAAAGCTTTACGTGATTTTCATTCATTTATTGAGAGTAACCCTAAATCCTAACAAGTCAATGACGAGGCTCACAAGTTTTATCCTTATTCTACATGTAAGTATCTAAGCTCCAAGCAAATTTTATGTTTAAACAAGACAATAAAGAAGCTCTAAATTGATTACTTGTTGAATAAGTCGGGAATAAAGCTTCACCTGATTTTCATTCATTTATTGAGAGTAACCCTAAATCCTAACAAGTCAATAACGAGGCTCACAAGTTTTATCCTTATTCTACATGTAAGTATCTAAGCTCCAAACAAATTTTATGTTTAAACAAGACAATAAAGAAGCTCTAAATTGATTACTTGTTGAATAAGTCGGGAATAAAGCTCTAAGTGGTTTGGATTGAGAGGAAACCCTAAAATCTAAAAAGTTGGTAATGTGTATATGAAATTAATTGCTTATTCAATAAGTAAATATTCAAGGGTAAATCAAGTTCATTTTTATTTAAAGAGTCAATAATGAAGCTCTAAATGAATTTCTTGTAAAATAAGTCAAGAATAAAGCTTTACGTGATTTTCATTCATTTATTGAGAGTAACCCTAAATCCTAACAAGTCAATGACGAGGCTCACAAGTTTTATCCTTATTCTACATGTAAGTATCTAAGCTCCAAGCAAATTTTATGTTTAAACAAGACAATAAAGAAGCTATTAATTGATTACTTGTTGAATAAGTCGGGAATAAAGCTTTACGTGATTGTCATTCATTTATTGAGAGTAACCCTAAATCCTAACAAGTCAATGACGAAGATCACAAGTTTTATCCTTATTCTACATGTAAGTATCTAAGCTCCAAACAAATTTTATGTTTAAACAAGACAATAAAGAAGCTCTAAATTGATTACTTGGTGAATAAGTCAGGAATAAAGCTTTACGTGATTTTCATTCATTTATTGAGAGTAACCCTAAATCCTAACAAGTCAATGACGAAGCTCACAAGTTTTATCCTTATTCTACATGTAAGTATCTAAGCTCCAAACAAATTTTATGTTTAAACAAGACAATAAAGAAGCTCTAAATTGATTACTTGTTGAATAAGTCGGGAATAAAGCTTTACGTGATTTTCATTCATTTATTGAGAGTAACCCTAAATCCTAACAAGTCAATAACGAAGATCACAAGTTTTATCCTTATTCTACATGTAAGTATCTAAGCTCCAAACAAATTTTATGTTTAAACAAGACAATAAAGAAGCTCTAAATGGATTACTTGTTGAATAAGTCGGGAATAAAGCTCTAAGTGGTTTGCATTGAGAGGAAACCCTAAAATCTAAAAAGTTGGTAATGTGTATATGAAATTAATTGCTTATTCAATAAGTAAATATTCAAGGGTAAATCAAGTTCATTTTTATTTAAAGAGTCAATAATGAAGCTCTAAATGAATTTCTTGTAAAATAAGTCAAGAATAAAGCTTTACGTGATTTTCATTCATTTATTGAGAGTAACCCTAAATCCTAACAAGTCAATGACGAGGCTCACAAGTTTTATCCTTATTCTACATGTAAGTATCTAAGCTCCAAACAAATTTTATGTTTAAACAAGACAATAAAGAAGCTCTAAATTGATTACTTGTTGAATAAGTCGGGAATAAAGCTTTACGTGATTTTCATTCATTTATTGAGAGTAACCCTAAATCCTAACAAAAGTCAATGACGAAGCTCACAAGTTTTATCCTTATTCTACATGTAAGTATCTAAGCTCCAAACAAATTTTATGTTTAAACAAGACAATAAAGAAGCTCTAAATGGATTACTTGTTGAATAAGTCGGGAATAAAGCTCTAAGTGGTTTGGATTGAGAGGAAACCCTAAAATCTAAAAAGTTGGTAATGTGTATATGAAATTAATTGCTTATTCAATAAGTAAATATCTAAGGGCAAATCAAGTTCATTTTTATTTAAAAAGTCAATAATGAAGCTCTAAATGAATTTCCTGTAAAATAAGTCAAGAATAAAGCTTTACGTGATTTTCATTCATTTATTGAGAGTAACCCTAAATCCTAACAAGTCAATGACGAGGCTCACAAGTTTTATCGTTATTCTACATGTAAGTATCTAAGCTCCAAACAAATTTTATGTTTAAACAAGACAATAAAGAGGCTCTAAATTGATTACTTGTTGAATAAGTCGGGAATAAAGCTTTACGTGATTTTCATTCATTTATTGAGAGTAACCCTAAATCCTAACAAAAGTCAATGACGAAGCTCACAAGTTTTATCCTTATTCTACATGTAAGTATCTAAGCTCCAAACAAATTTTATGTTAAAACAAGACAATAAAGAAGCTCTAAATGGATTACTTGTTGAATAAGTCGGGAATAAAGCTCTAAGTGGTTTGGATTGAGAGGAAACCCTAAAATCTAAAAAGTTGGTAATGTGTATATGAAATTAATTGCTTATTCAATAAGTAAATATTCAAGGGTAAATCAAGTTCATTTTTATTTAAAAAGTCAATAATGAAGCTCTAAATGAATTTCTTGTAAAATAAGTCAAGAATAAAGCTTTACGTGATTTTCATTCATTTATTGAGAGTAACCCTAAATCCTAACAAGTCAATGACGAGGCTCACAAGTTTTAACCTTATTCTACATGTAAGTATCTAAGCTCCAAGCAAATTTTATGTTTAAACAAGACAATAAAGAAGCTCTAAATTGATTACTTGTTGAATAAGTCGGGAATAAAGCTTCACCTGATTTTCATTCATTTATTGAGAGTAACCCTAAATCCTAACAAGTCAATAACGAGGCTCACAAGTTTTATCCTTATTCTACATGTAAGTATCTAAGCTCCAAACAAATTTTATGTTTAAACAAGACAATAAAGAAGCTCTAAATTGATTACTTGTTGAATAAGTCGGGAATAAAGCTTTACGTGATTTTCATTCATTTATTGAGAGTAACCCTAAATCCTAACAAAAGTCAATGACGAAGCTCACAAGTTTTATCCTTATTCTACATGTAAGTATTTAAGCTCCAAACAAATTTTATGTTAAAACAAGACAATAAAGAAGCTCTAAATGGATTACTTGTTGAATAAGTCGGGAATAAAGCTCTAAGTGGTTTGGATTGAGAGGAAACCCTAAAATCTAAAAAGTTGGTAATGTGTATATGAAATTAATTGCTTATTCAATAAGTAAATATTCAAGGGTAAATCAAGTTCATTTTTATTTAAAAAGTCAATAATGAAGCTCTAAATGAATTTCTTGTAAAATAAGTCAAGAATAAAGCTTTACGTGATTTTCATTCATTTATTGAGAGTAACCCTAAATCCTAACAAGTCAATGACGAGGCTCACAAGTTTTATCCTTATTCTACATGTAAGTATCTAAGCTCCAAGCAAATTTTATGTTTAAACAAGACAATAAAGAAGCTCTAAATTGATTACTTGTTGAATAAGTCGGGAATAAAGCTTCACCTGATTTTCATTCATTTATTGAGAGTAACCCTAAATCCTAACAAGTCAATAACGAGGCTCACAAGTTTTATCCTTATTCTACATGTAAGTATCTAAGCTCCAAACAAATTTTATGTTTAAACAAGACAATAAAGAAGCTCTAAATTGATTACTTGTTGAATAAGTCGGGAATAAAGCTCTAAGTGGTTTGGATTGAGAGGAAACCCTAAAATCTAAAAAGTTGGTAATGTGTATATGAAATTAATTGCTTATTCAATAAGTAAATATTCAAGGGTAAATCAAGTTCATTTTTATTTAAAAAGTCAATAATGAAGCTCTAAATGAATTTCTTATAAAATAAGTCAAGAATAAAGCTTTACGTGATTTTCATTCATTTATTGAGAGTAACCCTAAATCCTAACAAGTCAATGACGAGGCTCACAAGTTTTATCCTTATTCTACATGTAAGTATCTAAGCTCCAAACAAATTTTATGTTAAAACAAGACAATAAAGAAGCTCTAAATGGATTACTTGTTGAATAAGTCGGGAATAAAGCTCTAAGTGGTTTGGATTGAGAGGAAACCCTAAAATCTAAAAAGTTGGTAATGTGTATATGAAATTAATTGCTTATTCAATAAGTAAATATTCAAGGGTAAATCAAGTTCATTTTTATTTAAAAAGTCAATAATGAAGCTCTAAATGAATTTCTTGTAAAATAAGTCAAGAATAAAGCTTTACGTGATTTTCATTCATTTATTGAGAGTAACCCTAAATCCTAACAAGTCAATGACGAGGCTCACAAGTTTTATCCTTATTCTACATGTAAGTATCTAAGCTCCAAGCAAATTTTATGTTTAAACAAGACAATAAAGAAGCTCTAAATTGATTACTTGTTGAATAAGTCGGGAATAAAGCTTCACCTGAATTTCTTTCATTTATTGAGAGTAACCCTAAATCCTAACAAGTCAATAACGAGGCTCACAAGTTTTATCCTTATTCTACATGTAAGTATCTAAGCTCCAAACAAATTTTATGTTTAAACAAGACAATAAAGAAGCTCTAAATTGATTACTTGTTGAATAAGTCGGGAATAAAGCTTTACGTGATTTTCATTCATTTATTGAGAGTAACCCTAAATCCTAACAAGTCAATGACGAGGCTCACAAGTTTTATCGTTATTCTACATGTAAGTATCTAAGCTCCAAACAAATTTTATGTTTAAACAAGACAATAAAGAGGCTCTAAATTGATTACTTGTTGAATAAGTCGGGAATAAAGCTTTACGTGATTTTCATTCATTTATTGAGAGTAACCCTAAATCCTAACAAAAGTCAATGACGAAGCTCACAAGTTTTATCCTTATTCTACATGTAAGTATCTAAGCTCCAAACAAATTTTATGTTAAAACAAGACAATAAAGAAGCTCTAAATGGATTACTTGTTGAATAAGTCGGGAATAAAGCTCTAAGTGGTTTGGATTGAGAGGAAACCCTAAAATCTAAAAAGTTGGTAATGTGTATATGAAATTAATTGCTTATTCAATAAGTAAATATTCAAGGGTAAATCAAGTTCATTTTTATTTAAAAAGTCAATAATGAAGCTCTAAATGAATTTCTTGTAAAATAAGTCAAGAATAAAGCTTTACGTGATTTTCATTCATTTATTGAGAGTAACCCTAAATCCTAACAAGTCAATGACGAGGCTCACAAGTTTTATCCTTATTCTACATGTAAGTATCTAAGCTCCAAGCAAATTTTATGTTTAAACAAGACAATAAAGAAGCTCTAAATTGATTACTTGTTGAATAAGTCGGGAATAAAGCTTCACCTGATTTTCATTCATTTATTGAGAGTAACCCTAAATCCTAACAAGTCAATAACGAGGCTCACAAGTTTTATCCTTATTCTACATGTAAGTATCTAAGCTCCAAACAAATTTTATGTTTAAACAAGACAATAAAGAAGCTCTAAATTGATTACTTGTTGAATAAGTCGGGAATAAAGCTCTAAGTGGTTTGGATTGAGAGGAAACCCTAAAATCTAAAAAGTTGGTAATGTGTATATGAAATTAATTGCTTATTCAATAAGTAAATATTCAAGGGTAAATCAAGTTCATTTTTATTTAAAGAGTCAATAATGAAGCTCTAAATGAATTTCTTGTAAAATAAGTCAAGAATAAAGCTTTACGTGATTTTCATTCATTTATTGAGAGTAACCCTAAATCCTAACAAGTCAATGACGAGGCTCACAAGTTTTATCCTTATTCTACATGTAAGTATCTAAGCTCCAAGCAAATTTTATGTTTAAACAAGACAATAAAGAAGCTATTAATTGATTACTTGTTGAATAAGTCGGGAATAAAGCTTTACGTGATTGTCATTCATTTATTGAGAGTAACCCTAAATCCTAACAAGTCAATGACGAAGATCACAAGTTTTATCCTTATTCTACATGTAAGTATCTAAGCTCCAAACAAATTTTATGTTTAAACAAGACAATAAAGAAGCTCTAAATTGATTACTTGGTGAATAAGTCAGGAATAAAGCTTTACGTGATTTTCATTCATTTATTGAGAGTAACCCTAAATCCTAACAAGTCAATGACGAAGCTCACAAGTTTTATCCTTATTCTACATGTAAGTATCTAAGCTCCAAACAAATTTTATGTTTAAACAAGACAATAAAGAAGCTCTAAATTGATTACTTGTTGAATAAGTCGGGAATAAAGCTTTACGTGATTTTCATTCATTTATTGAGAGTAACCCTAAATCCTAACAAGTCAATAACGAAGATCACAAGTTTTATCCTTATTCTACATGTAAGTATCTAAGCTCCAAACAAATTTTATGTTTAAACAAGACAATAAAGAAGCTCTAAATGGATTACTTGTTGAATAAGTCGGGAATAAAGCTCTAAGTGGTTTGCATTGAGAGGAAACCCTAAAATCTAAAAAGTTGGTAATGTGTATATGAAATTAATTGCTTATTCAATAAGTAAATATTCAAGGGTAAATCAAGTTCATTTTTATTTAAAGAGTCAATAATGAAGCTCTAAATGAATTTCTTGTAAAATAAGTCAAGAATAAAGCTTTACGTGATTTTCATTCATTTATTGAGAGTAACCCTAAATCCTAACAAGTCAATGACGAGGCTCACAAGTTTTATCCTTATTCTACATGTAAGTATCTAAGCTCCAAACAAATTTTATGTTTAAACAAGACAATAAAGAAGCTCTAAATTGATTACTTGTTGAATAAGTCGGGAATAAAGCTTTACGTGATTTTCATTCATTTATTGAGAGTAACCCTAAATCCTAACAAAAGTCAATGACGAAGCTCACAAGTTTTATCCTTATTCTACATGTAAGTATCTAAGCTCCAAACAAATTTTATGTTTAAACAAGACAATAAAGAAGCTCTAAATGGATTACTTGTTGAATAAGTCGGGAATAAAGCTCTAAGTGGTTTGGATTGAGAGGAAACCCTAAAATCTAAAAAGTTGGTAATGTGTATATGAAATTAATTGCTTATTCAATAAGTAAATATCTAAGGGCAAATCAAGTTCATTTTTATTTAAAAAGTCAATAATGAAGCTCTAAATGAATTTCCTGTAAAATAAGTCAAGAATAAAGCTTTACGTGATTTTCATTCATTTATTGAGAGTAACCCTAAATCCTAACAAGTCAATGACGAGGCTCACAAGTTTTATCGTTATTCTACATGTAAGTATCTAAGCTCCAAACAAATTTTATGTTTAAACAAGACAATAAAGAGGCTCTAAATTGATTACTTGTTGAATAAGTCGGGAATAAAGCTTTACGTGATTTTCATTCATTTATTGAGAGTAACCCTAAATCCTAACAAAAGTCAATGACGAAGCTCACAAGTTTTATCCTTATTCTACATGTAAGTATCTAAGCTCCAAACAAATTTTATGTTAAAACAAGACAATAAAGAAGCTCTAAATGGATTACTTGTTGAATAAGTCGGGAATAAAGCTCTAAGTGGTTTGGATTGAGAGGAAACCCTAAAATCTAAAAAGTTGGTAATGTGTATATGAAATTAATTGCTTATTCAATAAGTAAATATTCAAGGGTAAATCAAGTTCATTTTTATTTAAAAAGTCAATAATGAAGCTCTAAATGAATTTCTTGTAAAATAAGTCAAGAATAAAGCTTTACGTGATTTTCATTCATTTATTGAGAGTAACCCTAAATCCTAACAAGTCAATGACGAGGCTCACAAGTTTTAACCTTATTCTACATGTAAGTATCTAAGCTCCAAGCAAATTTTATGTTTAAACAAGACAATAAAGAAGCTCTAAATTGATTACTTGTTGAATAAGTCGGGAATAAAGCTTCACCTGATTTTCATTCATTTATTGAGAGTAACCCTAAATCCTAACAAGTCAATAACGAGGCTCACAAGTTTTATCCTTATTCTACATGTAAGTATCTAAGCTCCAAACAAATTTTATGTTTAAACAAGACAATAAAGAAGCTCTAAATTGATTACTTGTTGAATAAGTCGGGAATAAAGCTTTACGTGATTTTCATTCATTTATTGAGAGTAACCCTAAATCCTAACAAAAGTCAATGACGAAGCTCACAAGTTTTATCCTTATTCTACATGTAAGTATTTAAGCTCCAAACAAATTTTATGTTAAAACAAGACAATAAAGAAGCTCTAAATGGATTACTTGTTGAATAAGTCGGGAATAAAGCTCTAAGTGGTTTGGATTGAGAGGAAACCCTAAAATCTAAAAAGTTGGTAATGTGTATATGAAATTAATTGCTTATTCAATAAGTAAATATTCAAGGGTAAATCAAGTTCATTTTTATTTAAAAAGTCAATAATGAAGCTCTAAATGAATTTCTTGTAAAATAAGTCAAGAATAAAGCTTTACGTGATTTTCATTCATTTATTGAGAGTAACCCTAAATCCTAACAAGTCAATGACGAGGCTCACAAGTTTTATCCTTATTCTACATGTAAGTATCTAAGCTCCAAGCAAATTTTATGTTTAAACAAGACAATAAAGAAGCTCTAAATTGATTACTTGTTGAATAAGTCGGGAATAAAGCTTCACCTGATTTTCATTCATTTATTGAGAGTAACCCTAAATCCTAACAAGTCAATAACGAGGCTCACAAGTTTTATCCTTATTCTACATGTAAGTATCTAAGCTCCAAACAAATTTTATGTTTAAACAAGACAATAAAGAAGCTCTAAATTGATTACTTGTTGAATAAGTCGGGAATAAAGCTCTAAGTGGTTTGGATTGAGAGGAAACCCTAAAATCTAAAAAGTTGGTAATGTGTATATGAAATTAATTGCTTATTCAATAAGTAAATATTCAAGGGTAAATCAAGTTCATTTTTATTTAAAAAGTCAATAATGAAGCTCTAAATGAATTTCTTATAAAATAAGTCAAGAATAAAGCTTTACGTGATTTTCATTCATTTATTGAGAGTAACCCTAAATCCTAACAAGTCAATGACGAGGCTCACAAGTTTTATCCTTATTCTACATGTAAGTATCTAAGCTCCAAGCAAATTTTATGTTTAAACAAGACAATAAAGAAGCTCTAAATTGATTACTTGTTGAATAAGTCGGGAATAAAGCTTCACCTGATTTTCATTCATTTATTGAGAGTAACCCTAAATCCTAACAAGTCAATAACGAGGCTCACAAGTTTTATCCTTATTCTACATGTAAGTATCTAAGCTCCAAACAAATTTTATGTTTAAACAAGACAATAAAGAAGCTCTAAATTGATTACTTGTTGAATAAGTCGGGAATAAAGCTTTACGTGATTTTCATTCATTTATTGAGAGTAACCCTAAATCCTAACAAGTCAATGACGAAGATCACAAGTTTTATCCTTATTCTACATGTAAGTATCTAAGCTCCAAACAAATTTTATGTTTAAACAAGACAATAAAGAAGCTCTAAATGGATTACTTGTTGAATAAGTCGGGAATAAAGCTCTAAGTGGTTTGGATTGAGAGGAAACCCTAAAATCTAAAAAGTTGGTAATGTGTATATGAAATTAATTGCTTATTCAATAAGTAAATATCTAAGGGTAAATCAAGTTCATTTTTATTGAAAAAGTCAATAATGAAGCTCTAAATGAATTTCTTGTAAAATAAGTCAAGAATAAAGCTTTACGTGATTTTCATTCATTTATTGAGAGTAACCCTAAATCCTAACAAGTCAATGACGAGGCTCACAAGTTTTATCCTTATTCTACATGTAAGTATCTAAGCTCCAAGCAAATTTTATGTTTAAACAAGACAATAAAGAAGCTCTAAATTGATTACTTGTTGAATAAGTCGGGAATAAAGCTTCACCTGATTTTCATTCATTTATTGAGAGTAACTGTAAGACCCCAGATTTTGGGTATAATTAAAACTTTTATTATATGTTGATGTAAATGTGGATAGTGGCAATGACTTTGAGAATCAAGTTATGAAATGAATATGAATTTCGGTTTTCAAACATTTTGAGAATAGTAAGAATGGACTGAACATATAAATAAGAACAATCAATCTGGAAGATAAGAATACAATACTCCAGGGAAGGAAAGTATTTTTATGTCATCCAAATCAATATCTGGAATACATCCGACAACTCCGTAAACAAGATAGCGTGTGCCCGAGAAAGCACTAGAACATTTCTAAGTGCAAGAAGTAAAGAGAAATAAACCAGGAATATTGGATCGGATATTGAACCAAAGGATTATAGAAAAACCACTGATGAATAGTAACTTTTGATGAATAGTAAATTTTTGTCGTTTAAAAAGTTTTTCAGACCACCCCATATGCGGAACGATATAATAAACTTTCAAGGGCGTATTAGTGATCTACGATGTAAATGAAGGAATGCAAAAGCTGTCAGAATCGGAAAAATAGCATTTCTGTTTTCTCCGAAATTTCACCAATAACGGACGGATTAATTATTATTTGAGAATAATTGAGGATTTAGATTATCAATTCCATGGATATGGATTAATAAAAGAATTAGAGATATCAAAAACACTTACAGGAAACTACTTCGATAGAACGCTTAAGAAACCCTGCGAACATTTTTTCGAGATTAAGCGATTAAGCGAACGAATCATGGATTAAGGATTGAAATTATGACAAGATTAAATGTATACATGGAAGTAACATGTAACAAGATTAATTCGAGAAATGCAACATTTGGATCATCCGTGTGAAAGGAAAGCGAACTGGTAAAGCTGCTTGCCACCATGATCTCCATTGCGTGACACGTGTCCCTGCTTTGCCACCATGAGGCTCCACTGATCGACACGTGTCCTGGGCATGCAATGACTCACCACTCTTTACACAAATATCAGCATTTCAAGCATTATTAACCAAAAACAAAAAGAAAGAAAAGAAGAAAAGCAAGAGAAACACAAATTTCTCTCAACTGATCTGTTAGAGCAACCCTCAAATAAAAATTCGTATCTCACAATACACCCATGATAAAATCACCAAAATTTAACCACAGCTTCTCCATTCTATGTATAACACTCGTTCAAAATTTCATGGCAATCCAAGGTGTTTAGCCTAGTCAAATATCCTCTCCAAGTTGAAGAAACCAAACTGTCCAGTCCATGACAGTTTCAACCTCTCACCTTAGAGAGCCAATAAGTCGAGATTCAAGCATCCCCTGGTGATGATCTGTAGCTCAAAAGAAAGCTCTTGAAGAGTAGAAGGTGTGGTAAAGATTTGAAAACCAAACTCTCAATTTTCGATTTTATATGATTTTTACAAAAGTGATGATGAATAGTAACCCTTAGAAACTAACTTCGTCTTTCTTGATTTCTTTGATGATCTAAGCTAGCTTAAGGCCATACAAGGACTATATAAGGATTATTAGCGCTGGTATACTCTCCAAGGAAGGTATAAACTTTAAGGACCTTAGACCTTACTTTGATTTTATGCTTGTTCTTGATGGATTTGAGCTTGGTGATGTTTATAGTATGATTATAAGCATGAAAGCATGATTATGTAGTGGTTGATTTGACTTGAGAAATTTGGGGTATAAACTGAAAAAGTAGGCTGATATTGATGAGTATTATGTTCATGAATTTTATGGATGCCCGGTGTGGCTTGGATTTGAGGTTGTGATTTTTGGAAAACGTTACGATTATAGCCGTCGTAATGCCCATTTGATTTAAGACTGTTTTGAGCTTGAATTACGAACTGGTATTGGAATATTTTTGAACAACACTGACCAGTAACATGTAGGTCTTGTTTTAAGGTTTGTTTTGATATGAAGATCATGTCTATACGATTTACGGTTTAGGAGAAACGTGAGTTTTAGTAAACGCCATTCGGAAGAATGACCCATCTCTGTTCAGCAACTTTGAGTCTATATTTGGACCACTTCGGAGCCATATTAAAATGTGAAACTTGGAGGAATAATACTAGAGACAGTTAGGAAGGATCACGAAAAAGATTCGGATTAAAAAGATTATTTTTCGATTTTATAAAAATGTTTTAGTCGAGGTCGCGCAAGTGAAAACCACTAAGAGCATGACTTAGAAACCGATGTTGCAAATGGTTAAGTATAACTTGGATTTGAGGATGGATTTCGAACCCAACTTATGATATAAGTATTTTACGGATAACATGGACTTAGTATGAGCCTATAACGAGTTAGTAATTCCTTGGTTGTGTTTTGCTTACATGTTTAAGCATTGAGTACAAGTGGATTATCCAGGGGATTAACCGTGTGTTTTCGTTTGACTTTGTCTAGATTGTTCGACATGGTCACGAGCCCTATCACTTCTCGAGCATCAGGCAAGTTTCCTAAATCTATACTTGGAAGTATCGATTGTATATTACTGCTGTTGCCATGTGTGGAGTTATACAGTTTTGCGATACATGTTATATATCGTGTTAAATAGAATTTGACTTTTGGATATTATACGAGCCGTGAGATAATGTAATTATGAACCGGTATACCTTGTAGCTCTATAGATAAGAGAATGTTTATTGTTTCGACTCTAGACCGGGAGTCGATATTTGTGTTATATAGATAGTCGCGGAAACCCGGAGGGATTCCAGCGGCAGAGTACTATTCATCTTGAGGGATATTATTATTAAACATTAATTATATTTCTAGAAAGTATTAATTACCTGGAAATGATTTGAGTAATGCTATTTGAATATTACCTCATTCGAAGGTTATTATTTGAAAATGATTTGGTAACGGGCTTATAAGCTAGATATGGATAGCGGTTATAAGCCAGGTTTTTATAAAGGCCCTAGGCTCAGAGGGCAGAGCATATATTGAGTTTATAACTTAGCCAGCGTATCGGGGTTATTTTGTAAGGTATATTTTCGAAAACCCGGACAGAGCTTTTTAGAAAGATTTTCGCAATAATTAACCTAAAGGCAACATCACCAATAAACCAGTGTTTATTTAATTAGTAAATACTTCTGGAAGCATTTACGGATTAAATAAGCCTTATTCGTCTAATTAAATTTGTTTACTTGGATGAATATCATTTTCAAAATGTTTTCTTAAAATCGCTTTGTTCCGGAATGATAACAAAGATATCGGGTATCTGTTATTCGAGGGTTAATTATTTTATTTAAGAATATTATTTATTAATATTCATTTGAGGATTATTGACGTTAAGAATATTATTTATTAATATTCATTTGAGGATTATTGACGTTAAGAATATTATTTATATTCATTGGAGGATTATTGACTTAAAGGATAATATTTCCATTTGAGGATTAGTAATGAATATTATTTTCAAATATTCACTTGAAGATTATTTATTTAATGAATATTACCTTTAAATATTCATTTGAGGATTAATTATTTATTAAATGAATATTATTTTCAAATATTCAATTGAGATTATTATTTAATGAATATTATTTTGAATATTCATTCGAGGTTATATTATTTTGAATATTCATTCGAGGTTATATTATTTTGAATTATTCATTCGAGGTTTATTAGTTAATGAATATTATGTGGAATATTCATTTAATCCTTATTTATTTAATGGATATTATTTCTAAATATTCATTCAAAGTTTATTTACTTAATGAATATTAATTTCGAATATTCATTTGAGGGTTTACTTATTCAATAAATATTATTAATTATTTTCAAATCAAAAAGAGGTTCCCAAAACAATGTTTTTCCATTTAAATCTGTCTTTTAAAGAAGATTTAAATGCTCGCTCAATTATCAAAAATATGGGAAACCTGTTTTAAGTAACTGCTACTCTTTTTAAACTCTCAACTCAAAACTGTCAGGGGACAGATATTTTCTCGAAGCAATTTAGTTGCTGCAAGTCAAATATTGTGTTACCACCTCAACGATCGAGGGGTAAATTCCTGGAACAAGTCGATATCCATTAACAAGCATCGCTTGGGAAATATTGGAGAATCTTCCTTTCCAACCTAGATATGACTACTGAGTGGAGTCGTATCAACAAGTATTACACTTGGGGAAAGGGAGACGATCTTTACGTTTCAGAGTCATGGATTTCATCTGAACTAGGAGCATGTGTAAGAGGTCGAGTCGCGCCGATCCATCACCTTATTGCCCCAAATGGGCCGGGAGATCCAGAAAGGCGGTAGACAATGTCAGGCTGTCGTGATACTTCCATCTACATGTAGAAAACATATTTTGTTGTACAACCTGCTACTGATCATAGTAAGGTTGGTACGACGGGCGCGGAGAAGGCTCCAGTATTGGTTCATCATCCATTTTGGATAATTCTGCAACATGTACTGAAAGGGACCACGGATGGCTCCGTTGGTACAGGTTTACCGATCATGTTGGCAGAGGGGTTCTGCAACATGTATTGAAAGGGACCAAGGATGACACCGTGGTACAGGTTTACCGGTCATGTTGGCAGGGGGTCGAAAAGTGTTTGGAATTGAAGTGACAATAAATCCATGCAACTTCATCTTTTATTTTATGAGTTATGACTCTGTGGATACCTTACATAACATGAGTTATGGTAAGGGAGTTGTTTATACTGAATCACCTTATAACTTCATCTTTTAAGTTATATGTTGATATTCTGCATATATAGCAGATATTTTTCGGAAAGGTTATATTTGGTTTACTTTGAAACCTCATCGTTTATACTAGAACTTTGTTCATAATATAGCCAAAGTGTGCAGAAATATTATGAAATTGATATTTGAAATACAACAATGGTATTATTTTTGGGATTACATTCCGATAAGGAGGTAATTTGAGTATCGAGATATTTTGACAAATTATTGTCTTATACCCGCTTTATTCTGGGTTGAATTAAAGGCAGGATTATGCCATACTTTTATTACCTTGCTGAGCTATCGCTCACTCTTGCTATTGTTTTATATATATTATATAGCAGCGAAGCAGGATGCCAATGGGACGGCACATACCCCGCAAGGCGTTTCCGTAAACAGCTTCTAGCAGTGATTCCAAAAGTAGTACGAACCAATCGAATCAGGCTACAGCTTTTGGTATTCAACTTATGTATAGATAAGAATGGTATGAGAGGATTGTGAGCATCAGAAGGCTAAGTTGGTAATGTAACATTACTTAGAAATTGTATCAGTGACAGATTCAAAGACATTTGGGTATTGTAATAAAAGTTATTTATTCCGCAATGGTTGTATTTGTGTCGTTTCTGAGACTCTAACCTGTGTGTGTGTGTGTGTGTGTGAGACATATATTGTGGGGTCGTGAGCAGGTGAATTATGAATGTTGTGAGTAATACAGGTAAGGCAAGGAGTAAATGGATCGTGACTACTCTAAATCCCTGACCCCGGATTTGGGGTTGTTACAGTAACCCTAAATCCTAACAAGTCAATAACGAGGCTCACAAGTTTTATCCTTATTCTACATGTAAGTATCTAAGCTCCAAACAAATTTTATGTTTAAACAAGACAATAAAGAAGCTCTAAATGGATTACTTGTTGAATAAGTCGGGAATAAAGCTCTAAGTGGTTTGGATTGAGAGGAAACCCTAAAATCTAAAAAGTTGGTAATGTGTATATGAAATTAATTGCTTATTCAATAAGTAAATATTCAAGGGTAAATCAAGTTCATTTTTATTTAAAAAGTCAATAATGAAGCTCTAAATGAATTTCTTGTAAAATAAGTCAAGAATAAAGCTTTACGTGATTTTCATTCATTTATTGAGAGTAACCCTAAATCCTAACAAGTCAATGACGAGGCTCACAAGTTTTATCCTTATTCTACATGTAAGTATCTAAGCTCCAAGCAAATTTTATGTTTAAACAAGACAATAAAGAAGCTCTAAATTGATTACTTGTTGAATAAGTCGGGAATAAAGCTTCACCTGATTTTCATTCATTTATTGAGAGTAACCCTAAATCCTAACAAGTCAATAACGAGGCTCACAAGTTTTATCCTTATTCTACATGTAAGTATCTAAGCTCCAAACAAATTTTATGTTTAAACAAGACAATAAAGAAGCTCTAAATTGATTACTTGTTGAATAAGTCGGGAATAAAGCTTTACGTGATTTTCATTCATTTATTGAGAGTAACCCTAAATCCTAACAAGTCAATAACGAAGATCACAAGTTTTATCCTTATTCTACATGTAAGTATCTAAGCTCCAAACAAATTTTATGTTTAAACAAGACAATAAAGAAGCTCTAAATGGATTACTTGTTGAATAAGTCGGGAATAAAGCTCTAAGTGGTTTGGATTGAGAGGAAACCCTAAAATCTAAAAAGTTGGTAATGTGTATATGAAATTAATTGCTTATTCAATAAGTAAATATTCAAGGGTAAATCAAGTTCATTTTTATTTAAAGAGTCAATAATGAAGCTCTAAATGAATTTCTTGTAAAATAAGTCAAGAATTAAGCTTTACGTGATTTTCATTCATTTATTGAGAGTAACCCTAAATCCTAACAAGTCAATGACGAGGCTCACAAGTTTTATCCTTATTCTACATGTAAGTATCTAAGCTCCAAACAAATTTTATGTTTAAACAAGACAATAAAGAAGCTCTAAATTGATTACTTGTTGAATAAGTCGGGAATAAAGCTTTACGTGATTTTCATTCATTTATTGAGAGTAACCCTAAATCCTAACAAAAGTCAATGACGAAGCTCACAAGTTTTATCCTTATTCTACATGTAAGTATCTAAGCTCCAAACAAATTTTATGTTTAAACAAGACAATAAAGAAGCTCTAAATGGATTACTTGTTGAATAAGTCGGGAATAAAGCTCTAAGTGGTTTGGATTGAGAGGAAACCCTAAAATCTAAAAAGTTGGTAATGTGTATATGAAATTAATTGCTTATTCAATAAGTAAATATCTAAGGGCAAATCAAGTTCATTTTTATTTAAAAAGTCAATAATGAAGCTCTAAATGAATTTCCTGTAAAATAAGTCAAGAATAAAGCTTTACGTGATTTTCATTCATTTATTGAGAGTAACCCTAAATCCTAACAAGTCAATGACGAGGCTCACAAGTTTTATCGTTATTCTACATGTAAGTATCTAAGCTCCAAACAAATTTTATGTTTAAACAAGACAATAAAGAGGCTCTAAATTGATTACTTGTTGAATAAGTCGGGAATAAAGCTTTACGTGATTTTCATTCATTTATTGAGAGTAACCCTAAATCCTAACAAAAGTCAATGACGAAGCTCACAAGTTTTATCCTTATTCTACATGTAAGTATCTAAGCTCCAAACAAATTTTATGTTAAAACAAGACAATAAAGAAGCTCTAAATGGATTACTTGTTGAATAAGTCGGGAATAAAGCTCTAAGTGGTTTGGATTGAGAGGAAACCCTAAAATCTAAAAAGTTGGTAATGTGTATATGAAATTAATTGCTTATTCAATAAGTAAATATTCAAGGGTAAATCAAGTTCATTTTTATTTAAAAAGTCAATAATGAAGCTCTAAATGAATTTCTTGTAAAATAAGTCAAGAATAAAGCTTTACGTGATTTTCATTCATTTATTGAGAGTAACCCTAAATCCTAACAAGTCAATGACGAGGCTCACAAGTTTTATCCTTATTCTACATGTAAGTATCTAAGCTCCAAGCAAATTTTATGTTTAAACAAGACAATAAAGAAGCTCTAAATTGATTACTTGTTGAATAAGTCGGGAATAAAGCTTCACCTGATTTTCATTCATTTATTGAGAGTAACCCTAAATCCTAACAAGTCAATAACGAGGCTCACAAGTTTTATCCATATTCTACATGTAAGTATCTAAGCTCCAAACAAATTTTATGTTTAAACAAGACAATAAAGAAGCTCTAAATTGATTACTTGTTGAATAAGTCGGGAATAAAGCTCTAAGTGGTTTGGATTGAGAGGAAACCCTAAAATCTAAAAAGTTGGTAATGTGTATATGAAATTAATTGCTTATTCAATAAGTAAATATTCAAGGGTAAATCAAGTTCATTTTTATTTAAAGAGTCAATAATGAAGCTCTAAATGAATTTCTTGTAAAATAAGTCAAGAATAAAGCTTTACGTGATTTTCATTCATTTATTGAGAGTAACCCTAAATCCTAACAAGTCAATGACGAGGCTCACAAGTTTTATCCTTATTCTACATGTAAGTATCTAAGCTCCAAGCAAATTTTATGTTTAAACAAGACAATAAAGAAGCTATTAATTGATTACTTGTTGAATAAGTCGGGAATAAAGCTTTACGTGATTGTCATTCATTTATTGAGAGTAACCCTAAATCCTAACAAGTCAATGACGAAGATCACAAGTTTTATCCTTATTCTACATGTAAGTATCTAAGCTCCAAACAAATTTTATGTTTAAACAAGACAATAAAGAAGCTCTAAATTGATTACTTGTTGAATAAGTCAGGAATAAAGCTTTACGTGATTTTCATTCATTTATTGAGAGTAACCCTAAATCCTAACAAGTCAATGACGAAGCTCACAAGTTTTATCCTTATTCTACATGTAAGTATCTAAGCTCCAAACAAATTTTATGTTTAAACAAGACAATAAAGAAGCTCTAAATTGATTACTTGTTGAATAAGTCAGGAATAAAGCTTTACGTGATTTTCATTCATTTATTGAGAGTAACCCTAAATCCTAACAAGTCAATGACGAAGCTCACAAGTTTTATCCTTATTCTACATGTAAGTATCTAAGCTCCAAACAAATTTTATGTTAAAACAAGACAATAAAGAAGCTCTAAATGGATTACTTGTTGAATAAGTCGGGAATAAAGCTCTAAGTGGTTTGGATTGAGAGGAAACCCTAAAATCTAAAAAGTTGGTAATGTGTATATGAAATTAATTGCTTATTCAATAAGTAAATATTCAAGGGTAAATCAAGTTCATTTTTATTTAAAAAGTCAATAATGAAGCTCTAAATGAATTTCTTGTAAAATAAGTCAAGAATAAAGCTTTACGTGATTTTCATTCATTTATTGAGAGTAACCCTAAATCCTAACAAGTCAATGACGAGGCTCACAAGTTTTATCCTTATTCTACATGTAAGTATCTAAGCTCCAAGCAAATTTTATGTTTAAACAAGACAATAAAGAAGCTCTAAATTGATTACTTGTTGAATAAGTCGGGAATAAAGCTTCACCTGAATTTCTTTCATTTATTGAGAGTAACCCTAAATCCTAACAAGTCAATAACGAGGCTCACAAGTTTTATCCTTATTCTACATGTAAGTATCTAAGCTCCAAACAAATTTTATGTTTAAACAAGACAATAAAGAAGCTCTAAATTGATTACTTGTTGAATAAGTCGGGAATAAAGCTTTACGTGATTTTCATTCATTTATTGAGAGTAACCCTAAATCCTAACAAGTCAATGACGAGGCTCACAAGTTTTATCGTTATTCTACATGTAAGTATCTAAGCTCCAAACAAATTTTATGTTTAAACAAGACAATAAAGAAGCTCTAAATTGATTACTTGTTGAATAAGTCGGGAATAAAGCTTTACGTGATTTTCATTCATTTATTGAGAGTAACCCTAAATCCTAACAAAAGTCAATGACGAAGCTCACAAGTTTTATCCTTATTCTACATGTAAGTATCTAAGCTCCAAACAAATTTTATGTTAAAACAAGACAATAAAGAAGCTCTAAATGGATTACTTGTTGAATAAGTCGGGAATAAAGCTCTAAGTGGTTTGGATTGAGAGGAAACCCTAAAATCTAAAAAGTTGGTAATGTGTATATGAAATTAATTGCTTATTCAATAAGTAAATATTCAAGGGTAAATCAAGTTCATTTTTATTTAAAAAGTCAATAATGAAGCTCTAAATGAATTTCTTGTAAAATAAGTCAAGAATAAAGCTTTATGTGATTTTCATTCATTTATTGAGAGTAACCCTAAATCCTAACAAGTCAATGACGAGGCTCACAAGTTTTATCCTTATTCTACATGTAAGTATCTAAGCTCCAAGCAAATTTTATGTTTAAACAAGACAATAAAGAAGCTCTAAATTGATTACTTGTTGAATAAGTCGGGAATAAAGCTTCACCTGATTTTCATTCATTTATTGAGAGTAACCCTAAATCCTAACAAGTCAATAACGAGGCTCACAAGTTTTATCCTTATTCTACATGTAAGTATCTAAGCTCCAAACAAATTTTATGTTTAAACAAGACAATAAAGAAGCTCTAAATTGATTACTTGTTGAATAAGTCGTGAATAAAGCTCTAAGTGGTTTGGATTGAGAGGAAACCCTAAAATCTAAAAAGTTGGTAATGTGTATATGAAATTAATTGCTTATTCAATAAGTAAATATTCAAGGGTAAATCAAGTTCATTTTTATTTAAAGAGTCAATAATGAAGCTCTAAATGAATTTCTTGTAAAATAAGTCAAGAATAAAGCTTTACGTGATTTTCATTCATTTATTGAGAGTAACCCTAAATCCTAACAAGTCAATGACGAGGCTCACAAGTTTTATCGTTATTCTACATGTAAGTATCTAAGCTCCAAACAAATTTTATGTTTAAACAAGACAATAAAGAGGCTCTAAATTGATTACTTGTTGAATAAGTCGGGAATAAAGCTTTACGTGATTTTCATTCATTTATTGAGAGTAACCCTAAATCCTAACAAAAGTCAATGACGAAGCTCACAAGTTTTATCCTTATTCTACATGTAAGTATCTAAGCTCCAAACAAATTTTATGTTAAAACAAGACAATAAAGAAGCTCTAAATGGATTACTTGTTGAATAAGTCGGGAATAAAGCTCTAAGTGGTTTGGATTGAGAGGAAACCCTAAAATCTAAAAAGTTGGTAATGTGTATATGAAATTAATTGCTTATTCAATAAGTAAATATTCAAGGGTAAATCAAGTTCATTTTTATTTAAAGAGTCAATAATGAAGCTCTAAATGAATTTCTTGTAAAATAAGTCAAGAATAAAGCTTTACGTGATTTTCATTCATTTATTGAGAGTAACCCTAAATCCTAACAAGTCAATGACGAGGCTCACAAGTTTTATCCTTATTCTACATGTAAGTATCTAAGCTCCAAGCAAATTTTATGTTTAAACAAGACAATAAAGAAGCTATTAATTGATTACTTGTTGAATAAGTCGGGAATAAAGCTTTACGTGATTGTCATTCATTTATTGAGAGTAACCCTAAATCCTAACAAGTCAATGACGAAGATCACAAGTTTTATCCTTATTCTACATGTAAGTATCTAAGCTCCAAACAAATTTTATGTTTAAACAAGACAATAAAGAAGCTCTAAATTGATTACTTGTTGAATAAGTCAGGAATAAAGCTTTACGTGATTTTCATTCATTTATTGAGAGTAACCCTAAATCCTAACAAGTCAATGACGAAGCTCACAAGTTTTATCCTTATTCTACATGTAAGTATCTAAGCTCCAAACAAATTTTATGTTTAAACAAGACAATAAAGAAGCTCTAAATTGATTACTTGTTGAATAAGTCGGGAATAAAGCTTTACGTGATTTTCATTCATTTATTGAGAGTAACCCTAAATCCTAACAAGTCAATAACGAAGATCACAAGTTTTATCCTTATTCTACATGTAAGTATCTAAGCTCCAAACAAATTTTATGTTTAAACAAGACAATAAAGAAGCTCTAAATGGATTACTTGTTGAATAAGTCGGGAATAAAGCTCTAAGTGGTTTGGATTGAGAGGAAACCCTAAAATCTAAAAAGTTGGTAATGTGTATATGAAATTAATTGCTTATTCAATAAGTAAATATTCAAGGGTAAATCAAGTTCATTTTTATTTAAAGAGTCAATAATGAAGCTCTAAATGAATTTCTTGTAAAATAAGTCAAGAATAAAGCTTTACGTGATTTTCATTCATTTATTGAGAGTAACCCTAAATCCTAACAAGTCAATGACGAGGCTCACAAGTTTTATCCTTATTCTACATGTAAGTATCTAAGCTCCAAACAAATTTTATGTTTAAACAAGACAATAAAGAAGCTCTAAATTGATTACTTGTTGAATAAGTCGGGAATAAAGCTTTACGTGATTTTCATTCATTTATTGAGAGTAACCCTAAATCCTAACAAAAGTCAATGACGAAGCTCACAAGTTTTATCCTTATTCTACATGTAAGTATCTAAGCTCCAAACAAATTTTATGTTTAAACAAGACAATAAAGAAGCTCTAAATGGATTACTTGTTGAATAAGTCGGGAATAAAGCTCTAAGTGGTTTGGATTGAGAGGAAACCCTAAAATCTAAAAAGTTGGTAATGTGTATATGAAATTAATTGCTTATTCAATAAGTAAATATCTAAGGGCAAATCAAGTTCATTTTTATTTAAAAAGTCAATAATGAAGCTCTAAATGAATTTCCTGTAAAATAAGTCAAGAATAAAGCTTTACGTGATTTTCATTCATTTATTGAGAGTAACCCTAAATCCTAACAAGTCAATGACGAGGCTCACAAGTTTTATCGTTATTCTACATGTAAGTATCTAAGCTCCAAACAAATTTTATGTTTAAACAAGACAATAAAGAGGCTCTAAATTGATTACTTGTTGAATAAGTCGGGAATAAAGCTTTACGTGATTTTCATTCATTTATTGAGAGTAACCCTAAATCCTAACAAAAGTCAATGACGAAGCTCACAAGTTTTATCCTTATTCTACATGTAAGTATCTAAGCTCCAAACAAATTTTATGTTAAAACAAGACAATAAAGAAGCTCTAAATGGATTACTTGTTGAATAAGTCGGGAATAAAGCTCTAAGTGGTTTGGATTGAGAGGAAACCCTAAAATCTAAAAAGTTGGTAATGTGTATATGAAATTAATTGCTTATTCAATAAGTAAATATTCAAGGGTAAATCAAGTTCATTTTTATTTAAAAAGTCAATAATGAAGCTCTAAATGAATTTCTTGTAAAATAAGTCAAGAATAAAGCTTTACGTGATTTTCATTCATTTATTGAGAGTAACCCTAAATCCTAACAAGTCAATGACGAGGCTCACAAGTTTTATCCTTATTCTACATGTAAGTATCTAAGCTCCAAGCAAATTTTATGTTTAAACAAGACAATAAAGAAGCTCTAAATTGATTACTTGTTGAATAAGTCGGGAATAAAGCTTCACCTGATTTTCATTCATTTATTGAGAGTAACCCTAAATCCTAACAAGTCAATAACGAGGCTCACAAGTTTTATCCTTATTCTACATGTAAGTATCTAAGCTCCAAACAAATTTTATGTTTAAACAAGACAATAAAGAAGCTCTAAATTGATTACTTGTTGAATAAGTCGGGAATAAAGCTCTAAGTGGTTTGGATTGAGAGGAAACCCTAAAATCTAAAAAGTTGGTAATGTGTATATGAAATTAATTGCTTATTCAATAAGTAAATATTCAAGGGTAAATCAAGTTCATTTTTATTTAAAGAGTCAATAATGAAGCTCTAAATGAATTTCTTGTAAAATAAGTCAAGAATAAAGCTTTACGTGATTTTCATTCATTTATTGAGAGTAACCCTAAATCCTAACAAGTCAATGACGAGGCTCACAAGTTTTATCCTTATTCTACATGTAAGTATCTAAGCTCCAAGCAAATTTTATGTTTAAACAAGACAATAAAGAAGCTATTAATTGATTACTTGTTGAATAAGTCGGGAATAAAGCTTTACGTGATTGTCATTCATTTATTGAGAGTAACCCTAAATCCTAACAAGTCAATGACGAAGATCACAAGTTTTATCCTTATTCTACATGTAAGTATCTAAGCTCCAAACAAATTTTATGTTTAAACAAGACAATAAAGAAGCTCTAAATTGATTACTTGTTGAATAAGTCAGGAATAAAGCTTTACGTGATTTTCATTCATTTATTGAGAGTAACCCTAAATCCTAACAAGTCAATGACGAAGCTCACAAGTTTTATCCTTATTCTACATGTAAGTATCTAAGCTCCAAACAAATTTTATGTTTAAACAAGACAATAAAGAAGCTCTAAATTGATTACTTGTTGAATAAGTCAGGAATAAAGCTTTACGTGATTTTCATTCATTTATTGAGAGTAACCCTAAATCCTAACAAGTCAATGACGAAGCTCACAAGTTTTATCCTTATTCTACATGTAAGTATCTAAGCTCCAAACAAATTTTATGTTAAAACAAGACAATAAAGAAGCTCTAAATGGATTACTTGTTGAATAAGTCGGGAATAAAGCTCTAAGTGGTTTGGATTGAGAGGAAACCCTAAAATCTAAAAAGTTGGTAATGTGTATATGAAATTAATTGCTTATTCAATAAGTAAATATTCAAGGGTAAATCAAGTTCATTTTTATTTAAAAAGTCAATAATGAAGCTCTAAATGAATTTCTTGTAAAATAAGTCAAGAATAAAGCTTTACGTGATTTTCATTCATTTATTGAGAGTAACCCTAAATCCTAACAAGTCAATGACAAGGCTCACAAGTTTTATCCTTATTCTACATGTAAGTATCTAAGCTCCAAGCAAATTTTATGTTTAAACAAGACAATAAAGAAGCTCTAAATTGATTACTTGTTGAATAAGTCGGGAATAAAGCTTCACCTGAATTTCTTTCATTTATTGAGAGTAACCCTAAATCCTAACAAGTCAATAACGAGGCTCACAAGTTTTATCCTTATTCTACATGTAAGTATCTAAGCTCCAAACAAATTTTATGTTTAAACAAGACAATAAAGAAGCTCTAAATTGATTACTTGTTGAATAAGTCGGGAATAAAGCTTTACGTGATTTTCATTCATTTATTGAGAGTAACCCTAAATCCTAACAAGTCAATAACGAAGATCACAAGTTTTATCCTTATTCTACATGTAAGTATCTAAGCTCCAAACAAATTTTATGTTTAAACAAGACAATAAAGAAGCTCTAAATGGATTACTTGTTGAATAAGTCGGGAATAAAGCTCTAAGTGGTTTGGATTGAGAGGAAACCCTAAAATCTAAAAAGTTGGTAATGTGTATATGAAATTAATTGCTTATTCAATAAGTAAATATCTAAGGGCAAATCAAGTTCATTTTTATTTAAAAAGTCAATAATGAAGCTCTAAATGAATTTCCTGTAAAATAAGTCAAGAATAAAGCTTTACGTGATTTTCATTCATTTATTGAGAGTAACCCTAAATCCTAACAAGTCAATGACGAGGCTCACAAGTTTTATCGTTATTCTACATGTAAGTATCTAAGCTCCAAACAAATTTTATGTTTAAACAAGACAATAAAGAGGCTCTAAATTGATTACTTGTTGAATAAGTCGGGAATAAAGCTTTACGTGATTTTCATTCATTTATTGAGAGTAACCCTAAATCCTAACAAAAGTCAATGACGAAGCTCACAAGTTTTATCCTTATTCTACATGTAAGTATCTAAGCTCCAAACAAATTTTATGTTAAAACAAGACAATAAAGAAGCTCTAAATGGATTACTTGTTGAATAAGTCGGGAATAAAGCTCTAAGTGGTTTGGATTGAGAGGAAACCCTAAAATCTAAAAAGTTGGTAATGTGTATATGAAATTAATTGCTTATTCAATAAGTAAATATTCAAGGGTAAATCAAGTTCATTTTTATTTAAAAAGTCAATAATGAAGCTCTAAATGAATTTCTTGTAAAATAAGTCAAGAATAAAGCTTTACGTGATTTTCATTCATTTATTGAGAGTAACCCTAAATCCTAACAAGTCAATGACGAGGCTCACAAGTTTTATCCTTATTCTACATGTAAGTATCTAAGCTCCAAGCAAATTTTATGTTTAAACAAGACAATAAAGAAGCTCTAAATTGATTACTTGTTGAATAAGTCGGGAATAAAGCTTCACCTGATTTTCATTCATTTATTGAGAGTAACCCTAAATCCTAACAAGTCAATAACGAGGCTCACAAGTTTTATCCTTATTCTACATGTAAGTATCTAAGCTCCAAACAAATTTTATGTTTAAACAAGACAATAAAGAAGCTCTAAATTGATTACTTGTTGAATAAGTCGGGAATAAAGCTCTAAGTGGTTTGGATTGAGAGGAAACCCTAAAATCTAAAAAGTTGGTAATGTGTATATGAAATTAATTGCTTATTCAATAAGTAAATATTCAAGGGTAAATCAAGTTCATTTTTATTTAAAGAGTCAATAATGAAGCTCTAAATGAATTTCTTGTAAAATAAGTCAAGAATAAAGCTTTACGTGATTTTCATTCATTTATTGAGAGTAACCCTAAATCCTAACAAGTCAATGACGAGGCTCACAAGTTTTATCGTTATTCTACATGTAAGTATCTAAGCTCCAAACAAATTTTATGTTTAAACAAGACAATAAAGAGGCTCTAAATTGATTACTTGTTGAATAAGTCGGGAATAAAGCTTTACGTGATTTTCATTCATTTATTGAGAGTAACCCTAAATCCTAACAAGTCAATAACGAAGATCACAAGTTTTATCCTTATTCTACATGTAAGTATCTAAGCTCCAAACAAATTTTATGTTTAAACAAGACAATAAAGAAGCTCTAAATGGATTACTTGTTGAATAAGTCGGGAATAAAGCTCTAAGTGGTTTGGATTGAGAGGAAACCCTAAAATCTAAAAAGTTGGTAATGTGTATATGAAATTAATTGCTTATTCAATAAGTAAATATTCAAGGGTAAATCAAGTTCATTTTTATTTAAAGAGTCAATAATGAAGCTCTAAATGAATTTCTTGTAAAATAAGTCAAGAATAAAGCTTTACGTGATTTTCATTCATTTATTGAGAGTAACCCTAAATCCTAACAAGTCAATGACGAGGCTCACAAGTTTTATCCTTATTCTACATGTAAGTATCTAAGCTCCAAACAAATTTTATGTTTAAACAAGACAATAAAGAAGCTCTAAATTGATTACTTGTTGAATAAGTCGGGAATAAAGCTTTACGTGATTTTCATTCATTTATTGAGAGTAACCCTAAATCCTAACAAAAGTCAATGACGAAGCTCACAAGTTTTATCCTTATTCTACATGTAAGTATCTAAGCTCCAAACAAATTTTATGTTTAAACAAGACAATAAAGAAGCTCTAAATGGATTACTTGTTGAATAAGTCGGGAATAAAGCTCTAAGTGGTTTGGATTGAGAGGAAACCCTAAAATCTAAAAAGTTGGTAATGTGTATATGAAATTAATTGCTTATTCAATAAGTAAATATCTAAGGGCAAATCAAGTTCATTTTTATTTAAAAAGTCAATAATGAAGCTCTAAATGAATTTCCTGTAAAATAAGTCAAGAATAAAGCTTTACGTGATTTTCATTCATTTATTGAGAGTAACCCTAAATCCTAACAAGTCAATGACGAGGCTCACAAGTTTTATCGTTATTCTACATGTAAGTATCTAAGCTCCAAACAAATTTTATGTTTAAACAAGACAATAAAGAGGCTCTAAATTGATTACTTGTTGAATAAGTCGGGAATAAAGCTTTACGTGATTTTCATTCATTTATTGAGAGTAACCCTAAATCCTAACAAAAGTCAATGACGAAGCTCACAAGTTTTATCCTTATTCTACATGTAAGTATCTAAGCTCCAAACAAATTTTATGTTAAAACAAGACAATAAAGAAGCTCTAAATGGATTACTTGTTGAATAAGTCGGGAATAAAGCTCTAAGTGGTTTGGATTGAGAGGAAACCCTAAAATCTAAAAAGTTGGTAATGTGTATATGAAATTAATTGCTTATTCAATAAGTAAATATTCAAGGGTAAATCAAGTTCATTTTTATTTAAAAAGTCAATAATGAAGCTCTAAATGAATTTCTTGTAAAATAAGTCAAGAATAAAGCTTTACGTGATTTTCATTCATTTATTGAGAGTAACCCTAAATCCTAACAAGTCAATGACGAGGCTCACAAGTTTTATCCTTATTCTACATGTAAGTATCTAAGCTCCAAGCAAATTTTATGTTTAAACAAGACAATAAAGAAGCTCTAAATTGATTACTTGTTGAATAAGTCGGGAATAAAGCTTCACCTGATTTTCATTCATTTATTGAGAGTAACCCTAAATCCTAACAAGTCAATAACGAGGCTCACAAGTTTTATCCTTATTCTACATGTAAGTATCTAAGCTCCAAACAAATTTTATGTTTAAACAAGACAATAAAGAAGCTCTAAATTGATTACTTGTTGAATAAGTCGGGAATAAAGCTCTAAGTGGTTTGGATTGAGAGGAAACCCTAAAATCTAAAAAGTTGGTAATGTGTATATGAAATTAATTGCTTATTCAATAAGTAAATATTCAAGGGTAAATCAAGTTCATTTTTATTTAAAGAGTCAATAATGAAGCTCTAAATGAATTTCTTGTAAAATAAGTCAAGAATAAAGCTTTACGTGATTTTCATTCATTTATTGAGAGTAACCCTAAATCCTAACAAGTCAATGACGAGGCTCACAAGTTTTATCCTTATTCTACATGTAAGTATCTAAGCTCCAAGCAAATTTTATGTTTAAACAAGACAATAAAGAAGCTATTAATTGATTACTTGTTGAATAAGTCGGGAATAAAGCTTTACGTGATTGTCATTCATTTATTGAGAGTAACCCTAAATCCTAACAAGTCAATGACGAAGATCACAAGTTTTATCCTTATTCTACATGTAAGTATCTAAGCTCCAAACAAATTTTATGTTTAAACAAGACAATAAAGAAGCTCTAAATTGATTACTTGTTGAATAAGTCGGGAATAAAGCTTTACGTGATTTTCATTCATTTATTGAGAGTAACCCTAAATCCTAACAAGTCAATAACGAAGATCACAAGTTTTATCCTTATTCTACATGTAAGTATCTAAGCTCCAAACAAATTTTATGTTTAAACAAGACAATAAAGAAGCTCTAAATGGATTACTTGTTGAATAAGTCGGGAATAAAGCTCTAAGTGGTTTGGATTGAGAGGAAACCCTAAAATCTAAAAAGTTGGTAATGTGTATATGAAATTAATTGCTTATTCAATAAGTAAATATTCAAGGGTAAATCAAGTTCATTTTTATTTAAAGAGTCAATAATGAAGCTCTAAATGAATTTCTTGTAAAATAAGTCAAGAATAAAGCTTTACGTGATTTTCATTCATTTATTGAGAGTAACCCTAAATCCTAACAAGTCAATGACGAGGCTCACAAGTTTTATCCTTATTCTACATGTAAGTATCTAAGCTCCAAACAAATTTTATGTTTAAACAAGACAATAAAGAAGCTCTAAATTGATTACTTGTTGAATAAGTCGGGAATAAAGCTTTACGTGATTTTCATTCATTTATTGAGAGTAACCCTAAATCCTAACAAAAGTCAATGACGAAGCTCACAAGTTTTATCCTTATTCTACATGTAAGTATCTAAGCTCCAAACAAATTTTATGTTTAAACAAGACAATAAAGAAGCTCTAAATGGATTACTTGTTGAATAAGTCGGGAATAAAGCTCTAAGTGGTTTGGATTGAGAGGAAACCCTAAAATCTAAAAAGTTGGTAATGTGTATATGAAATTAATTGCTTATTCAATAAGTAAATATCTAAGGGCAAATCAAGTTCATTTTTATTTAAAAAGTCAATAATGAAGCTCTAAATGAATTTCCTGTAAAATAAGTCAAGAATAAAGCTTTACGTGATTTTCATTCATTTATTGAGAGTAACCCTAAATCCTAACAAGTCAATGACGAGGCTCACAAGTTTTATCGTTATTCTACATGTAAGTATCTAAGCTCCAAACAAATTTTATGTTTAAACAAGACAATAAAGAGGCTCTAAATTGATTACTTGTTGAATAAGTCGGGAATAAAGCTTTACGTGATTTTCATTCATTTATTGAGAGTAACCCTAAATCCTAACAAAAGTCAATGACGAAGCTCACAAGTTTTATCCTTATTCTACATGTAAGTATCTAAGCTCCAAACAAATTTTATGTTAAAACAAGACAATAAAGAAGCTCTAAATGGATTACTTGTTGAATAAGTCGGGAATAAAGCTCTAAGTGGTTTGGATTGAGAGGAAACCCTAAAATCTAAAAAGTTGGTAATGTGTATATGAAATTAATTGCTTATTCAATAAGTAAATATTCAAGGGTAAATCAAGTTCATTTTTATTTAAAAAGTCAATAATGAAGCTCTAAATGAATTTCTTGTAAAATAAGTCAAGAATAAAGCTTTACGTGATTTTCATTCATTTATTGAGAGTAACCCTAAATCCTAACAAGTCAATGACGAGGCTCACAAGTTTTATCCTTATTCTACATGTAAGTATCTAAGCTCCAAGCAAATTTTATGTTTAAACAAGACAATAAAGAAGCTCTAAATTGATTACTTGTTGAATAAGTCGGGAATAAAGCTTCACCTGATTTTCATTCATTTATTGAGAGTAACCCTAAATCCTAACAAGTCAATAACGAGGCTCACAAGTTTTATCCTTATTCTACATGTAAGTATCTAAGCTCCAAACAAATTTTATGTTTAAACAAGACAATAAAGAAGCTCTAAATTGATTACTTGTTGAATAAGTCGGGAATAAAGCTCTAAGTGGTTTGGATTGAGAGGAAACCCTAAAATCTAAAAAGTTGGTAATGTGTATATGAAATTAATTGCTTATTCAATAAGTAAATATTCAAGGGTAAATCAAGTTCATTTTTATTTAAAGAGTCAATAATGAAGCTCTAAATGAATTTCTTGTAAAATAAGTCAAGAATAAAGCTTTACGTGATTTTCATTCATTTATTGAGAGTAACCCTAAATCCTAACAAGTCAATGACGAGGCTCACAAGTTTTATCCTTATTCTACATGTAAGTATCTAAGCTCCAAGCAAATTTTATGTTTAAACAAGACAATAAAGAAGCTATTAATTGATTACTTGTTGAATAAGTCGGGAATAAAGCTTTACGTGATTGTCATTCATTTATTGAGAGTAACCCTAAATCCTAACAAGTCAATGACGAAGATCACAAGTTTTATCCTTATTCTACATGTAAGTATCTAAGCTCCAAACAAATTTTATGTTTAAACAAGACAATAAAGAAGCTCTAAATTGATTACTTGTTGAATAAGTCAGGAATAAAGCTTTACGTGATTTTCATTCATTTATTGAGAGTAACCCTAAATCCTAACAAGTCAATGACGAAGCTCACAAGTTTTATCCTTATTCTACATGTAAGTATCTAAGCTCCAAACAAATTTTATGTTTAAACAAGACAATAAAGAAGCTCTAAATTGATTACTTGTTGAATAAGTCAGGAATAAAGCTTTACGTGATTTTCATTCATTTATTGAGAGTAACCCTAAATCCTAACAAGTCAATGACGAAGCTCACAAGTTTTATCCTTATTCTACATGTAAGTATCTAAGCTCCAAACAAATTTTATGTTAAAACAAGACAATAAAGAAGCTCTAAATGGATTACTTGTTGAATAAGTCGGGAATAAAGCTCTAAGTGGTTTGGATTGAGAGGAAACCCTAAAATCTAAAAAGTTGGTAATGTGTATATGAAATTAATTGCTTATTCAATAAGTAAATATTCAAGGGTAAATCAAGTTCATTTTTATTTAAAAAGTCAATAATGAAGCTCTAAATGAATTTCTTGTAAAATAAGTCAAGAATAAAGCTTTACGTGATTTTCATTCATTTATTGAGAGTAACCCTAAATCCTAACAAGTCAATGACGAGGCTCACAAGTTTTATCCTTATTCTACATGTAAGTATCTAAGCTCCAAGCAAATTTTATGTTTAAACAAGACAATAAAGAAGCTCTAAATTGATTACTTGTTGAATAAGTCGGGAATAAAGCTTCACCTGAATTTCTTTCATTTATTGAGAGTAACCCTAAATCCTAACAAGTCAATAACGAGGCTCACAAGTTTTATCCTTATTCTACATGTAAGTATCTAAGCTCCAAACAAATTTTATGTTTAAACAAGACAATAAAGAAGCTCTAAATTGATTACTTGTTGAATAAGTCGGGAATAAAGCTTTACGTGATTTTCATTCATTTATTGAGAGTAACCCTAAATCCTAACAAGTCAATAACGAAGATCACAAGTTTTATCCTTATTCTACATGTAAGTATCTAAGCTCCAAACAAATTTTATGTTTAAACAAGACAATAAAGAAGCTCTAAATGGATTACTTGTTGAATAAGTCGGGAATAAAGCTCTAAGTGGTTTGGATTGAGAGGAAACCCTAAAATCTAAAAAGTTGGTAATGTGTATATGAAATTAATTGCTTATTCAATAAGTAAATATCTAAGGGCAAATCAAGTTCATTTTTATTTAAAAAGTCAATAATGAAGCTCTAAATGAATTTCCTGTAAAATAAGTCAAGAATAAAGCTTTACGTGATTTTCATTCATTTATTGAGAGTAACCCTAAATCCTAACAAGTCAATGACGAGGCTCACAAGTTTTATCGTTATTCTACATGTAAGTATCTAAGCTCCAAACAAATTTTATGTTTAAACAAGACAATAAAGAGGCTCTAAATTGATTACTTGTTGAATAAGTCGGGAATAAAGCTTTACGTGATTTTCATTCATTTATTGAGAGTAACCCTAAATCCTAACAAAAGTCAATGACGAAGCTCACAAGTTTTATCCTTATTCTACATGTAAGTATCTAAGCTCCAAACAAATTTTATGTTAAAACAAGACAATAAAGAAGCTCTAAATGGATTACTTGTTGAATAAGTCGGGAATAAAGCTCTAAGTGGTTTGGATTGAGAGGAAACCCTAAAATCTAAAAAGTTGGTAATGTGTATATGAAATTAATTGCTTATTCAATAAGTAAATATTCAAGGGTAAATCAAGTTCATTTTTATTTAAAAAGTCAATAATGAAGCTCTAAATGAATTTCTTGTAAAATAAGTCAAGAATAAAGCTTTACGTGATTTTCATTCATTTATTGAGAGTAACCCTAAATCCTAACAAGTCAATGACGAGGCTCACAAGTTTTATCCTTATTCTACATGTAAGTATCTAAGCTCCAAGCAAATTTTATGTTTAAACAAGACAATAAAGAAGCTCTAAATTGATTACTTGTTGAATAAGTCGGGAATAAAGCTTCACCTGATTTTCATTCATTTATTGAGAGTAACCCTAAATCCTAACAAGTCAATAATGAGGCTCACAAGTTTTATCCTTATTCTACATGTAAGTATCTAAGCTCCAAACAAATTTTATGTTTAAACAAGACAATAAAGAAGCTCTAAATTGATTACTTGTTGAATAAGTCGGGAATAAAGCTCTAAGTGGTTTGGATTGAGAGGAAACCCTAAAATCTAAAAAGTTGGTAATGTGTATATGAAATTAATTGCTTATTCAATAAGTAAATATTCAAGGGTAAATCAAGTTCATTTTTATTTAAAGAGTCAATAATGAAGCTCTAAATGAATTTCTTGTAAAATAAGTCAAGAATAAAGCTTTACGTGATTTTCATTCATTTATTGAGAGTAACCCTAAATCCTAACAAGTCAATGACGAGGCTCACAAGTTTTATCCTTATTCTACATGTAAGTATCTAAGCTCCAAGCAAATTTTATGTTTAAACAAGACAATAAAGAAGCTATTAATTGATTACTTGTTGAATAAGTCGGGAATAAAGCTTTACGTGATTGTCATTCATTTATTGAGAGTAACCCTAAATCCTAACAAGTCAATGACGAAGATCACAAGTTTTATCCTTATTCTACATGTAAGTATCTAAGCTCCAAACAAATTTTATGTTTAAACAAGACAATAAAGAAGCTCTAAATTGATTACTTGTTGAATAAGTCAGGAATAAAGCTTTACGTGATTTTCATTCATTTATTGAGAGTAACCCTAAATCCTAACAAGTCAATGACGAAGCTCACAAGTTTTATCCTTATTCTACATGTAAGTATCTAAGCTCCAAACAAATTTTATGTTTAAACAAGACAATAAAGAAGCTCTAAATTGATTACTTGTTGAATAAGTCAGGAATAAAGCTTTACGTGATTTTCATTCATTTATTGAGAGTAACCCTAAATCCTAACAAGTCAATGACGAAGCTCACAAGTTTTATCCTTATTCTACATGTAAGTATCTAAGCTCCAAACAAATTTTATGTTAAAACAAGACAATAAAGAAGCTCTAAATGGATTACTTGTTGAATAAGTCGGGAATAAAGCTCTAAGTGGTTTGGATTGAGAGGAAACCCTAAAATCTAAAAAGTTGGTAATGTGTATATGAAATTAATTGCTTATTCAATAAGTAAATATTCAAGGGTAAATCAAGTTCATTTTTATTTAAAAAGTCAATAATGAAGCTCTAAATGAATTTCTTGTAAAATAAGTCAAGAATAAAGCTTTACGTGATTTTCATTCATTTATTGAGAGTAACCCTAAATCCTAACAAGTCAATGACGAGGCTCACAAGTTTTATCCTTATTCTACATGTAAGTATCTAAGCTCCAAGCAAATTTTATGTTTAAACAAGACAATAAAGAAGCTCTAAATTGATTACTTGTTGAATAAGTCGGGAATAAAGCTTCACCTGAATTTCTTTCATTTATTGAGAGTAACCCTAAATCCTAACAAGTCAATAACGAGGCTCACAAGTTTTATCCTTATTCTACATGTAAGTATCTAAGCTCCAAACAAATTTTATGTTTAAACAAGACAATAAAGAAGCTCTAAATTGATTACTTGTTGAATAAGTCGGGAATAAAGCTTTACGTGATTTTCATTCATTTATTGAGAGTAACCCTAAATCCTAACAAGTCAATAACGAAGATCACAAGTTTTATCCTTATTCTACATGTAAGTATCTAAGCTCCAAACAAATTTTATGTTTAAACAAGACAATAAAGAAGCTCTAAATGGATTACTTGTTGAATAAGTCGGGAATAAAGCTCTAAGTGGTTTGGATTGAGAGGAAACCCTAAAATCTAAAAAGTTGGTAATGTGTATATGAAATTAATTGCTTATTCAATAAGTAAATATTCAAGGGTAAATCAAGTTCATTTTTATTTAAAAAGTCAATAATGAAGCTCTAAATGAATTTCTTGTAAAATAAGTCAAGAATAAAGCTTTACGTGATTTTCATTCATTTATTGAGAGTAACCCTAAATCGTAACAAGTCAATGACGAGGCTCACAAGTTTTATCCTTATTCTACATGTAAGTATCTAAGCTCCAAACAAATTTTATGTTTAAATAAGACAATAAAGAAGCTCTAAATTGATTACTTGTTGAATAAGTCGGGAATATAGCTTTACGTGATTTTCATTCATTTATTGAGAGTAACCCTAAATCCTAACAAGTCAATGACGAAGATCACAAGTTTTATCCTTATTCTACATGTAAGTATCTAAGCTCCAAACAAATTTTATGTTTAAACAAGACAATAAAGAAGCTCTAAATGGATTACTTGTTGAATAAGTCGGGAATAAAGCTCTAAGTGGTTTGGATTGAGAGGAAACCCTAAAATCTAAAAAGTTGGTAATGTGTATATGAAATTAATTGCTTATTCAATAAGTAAATATCTAAGGGCAAATCAAATTCATTTTTATTTAAAAAGTCAATAATGAAGCTCTAAATGAATTTCCTGTAAAATAAGTCAAGAATAAAGCTTTACGTGATTTTCATTCATTTATTGAGAGTAACCCTAAATCCTAACAAGTCAATGACGAGGCTCACAAGTTTTATCCTTATTCTACATGTAAGTATCTAAGCTCCAAACAAATTTTATGTTTAAACAAGACAATAAAGAAGCTCTAAATTGATTACTTGTTGAATAAGTCGGGAATAAAGCTCTAAGTGGTTTGGATTGAGAGGAAACCCTAAAATCTAAAAAGTTGGTAATGTGTATATGAAATTAATTGCTTATTCAATAAGTAAATATTCAAGGGTAAATCAAGTTCATTTTTATTTAAAAAGTCAATAATGAAGCTCTAAATGAATTTCTTGTAAAATAAGTCAAGAATAAAGCTTTACGTGATTTTCATTCATTTATTGAGAGTAACCCTAAATCCTAACAAGTCAATGACGAGGCTCACAAGTTTTATCCTTATTCTACATGTAAGTATCTAAGCTCCAAGCAAATTTTATGTTTAAACAAGACAATAAAGAAGCTCTAAATTGATTACTTGTTGAATAAGTCGGGAATAAAGCTTCACCTGATTTTCATTCATTTATTGAGAGTAACCCTAAATCCTAACAAGTCAATAACGAGGCTCACAAGTTTTATCCTTATTCTACATGTAAGTATCTAAGCTCCAAACAAATTTTATGTTTAAACAAGACAATAAAGAAGCTCTAAATTGATTACTTGTTGAATAAGTCGGGAATAAAGCTTTACGTGATTTTCATTCATTTATTGAGAGTAACCCTAAATCCTAACAAGTCAATGACGAAGATCACAAGTTTTATCCTTATTCTACATGTAAGTATCTAAGCTCCAAACAAATTTTATGTTTAAACAAGACAAGAATGAAGCTCTAAATGGATTACTTGTTGAATAAGTCGGGAATAAAGCTCTAAGTGGTTTGGATTGAGAGGAAACCCTAAAATCTAAAAAGTTGGTAATGTGTATATGAAATTAATTGCTTATTCAATAAGTAAATATCTAAGGGTAAATCATGTTCATTTTTATTTAAAAAGTCAATAATGAAGCTCTAAATGAATTTCTTGTAAAATAAGTCAAGAATAAAGCTTTACGTGATTTTCATTCATTTATTGAGAGTAACCCAAAATCCTAACAAGTCAATGACGAGGCTCACAAGTTTTATCCTTATTCTACATGTAAGTATCTAAGCTCCAAACAAATTTTATGTTTAAACAAGACAATAAAGAAGCTCTAAATTGATTACTTATTGAATAAGTCGGGAATAAAGCTTTACGTGATTTTCATTCATTTATTGAGAGTAACCCTAATTCTAACAAGTCAATGACGAAGCTCACAAGTTTTATCCTTATTCTACATGTAAGTATCTAAGCTCCAAACAAATTTTATGTTAAAACAAGACAATAAAGAAGCTCTAAATGGATTACTTGTTGAATAAGTCGGGAATAAAGCTCTAAGTGGTTTGGATTGAGAGGAAACCCTAAAATCTAAAAAGTTGGTAATGTGTATATGAAATTAATTGCTTATTCAATAAGTAAATATTCAAGGGTAAATCAAGTTCATTTTTATTTAAAAAGTCAATAATGAAGCTCTAAATGAATTTCTTGTAAAATAAGTCAAGAATAAAGCTTTACGTGATTTTCATTCATTTATTGAGAGTAACCCTAAATCCTAACAAGTCAATGACGAGGCTCACAAGTTTTATCCTTATTCTACATGTAAGTATCTAAACTCCAAGCAAATTTTATGTTTAAACAAGACAATAAAGAAGCTCTAAATTGATTACTTGTTGAATAAGTCGGGAATAAAGCTTCACCTGATTTTCATTCATTTATTGAGAGTAACCCTAAATCCTAACAAGTCAATAACGAGGCTCACAAGTTTTATCCTTATTCTACATGTAAGTATCTAAGCTCCAAACAAATTTTATGTTTAAACAAGACAATAAAGAAGCTCTAAATTGATTACTTGTTGAATAAGTCGGGAATAAAGCTTTACGTGATTTTCATTCATTTATTGAGAGTAACCCTAAATCCTAACAAGTCAATAACGAAGATCACAAGTTTTATCCTTATTCTACATGTAAGTATCTAAGCTCCAAACAAATTTTATGTTAAAACAAGACAATAAAGAAGCTCTAAATGGATTACTTGTTGAATAAGTCGGGAATAAAGCTCTAAGTGGTTTGGATTGAGAGGAAACCCTAAAATCTAAAAAGTTGGTAATGTGTATATGAAATTAATTGCTTATTCAATAAGTAAATATTCAAGGGTAAATCAAGTTCATTTTTATTTAAAAAGTCAATAATGAAGCTCTAAATGAATTTCTTGTAAAATAAGTCAAGAATAAAGCTTTACGTGATTTTCATTCATTTATTGAGAGTAACCCTAAATCCTAACAAGTCAATGACGAGGCTCACAAGTTTTATCCTTATTCTACATGTAAGTATCTAAGCTCCAAACAAATTTTATGTTTAAACAAGACAATAAAGAAGCTCTAAATTGATTACTTATTGAATAAGTCGGGAATAAAGCTTTACGTGATTTTCATTCATTTATTGAGAGTAACCCTAATTCTAACAAGTCAATGACGAAGCTCACAAGTTTTATCCTTATTCTACATGTAAGTATCTAAGCTCCAAACAAATTTTATGTTAAAACAAGACAATAAAGAAGCTCTAAATGGATTACTTGTTGAATAAGTCGGGAATAAAGCTCTAAGTGGTTTGGATTGAGAGGAAACCCTAAAATCTAAAAAGTTGGTAATGTGTATATGAAATTAATTGCTTATTCAATAAGTAAATATTCAAGGGTAAATCAAGTTCATTTTTATTTAAAAAGTCAATAATGAAGCTCTAAATGAATTTCTTGTAAAATAAGTCAAGAATAAAGCTTTACGTGGAGCGAGGGACAAGTGGATGTCTACCTGCAGATGAACCTGGCAGGTAAAATCGAATTGTTACATGATATACACATTTAGAAATTAGAACTACTCTTCCTGTGAGTATATGAACTGAACGAAACCAATAATCAATTGCATCTCGAGAAGATGAAAATAGCAGGTTAAAAGCTGAGTTAGCAAAGAAGGACGATCTTTTGAAACAGTACGAGTTGTTCTTGGCCCAAAGCGGAGCCAAATTGCCGCTCACTGGTCAGTAAGCTAATGGATGGACTGATGGACATGTACGAAGGTTGTGAAATTTATGGAATTTTTAATAGGTAAAAATTTTGTGTTGTTTTTAAGGTTATGAACTGTAGTAGACTCCGTTTGTAACAACTAAACAGTGCTGCCTGATGATGATCGACTTAGTTGAAATCGCCACTGTTTTTCAGTGCTTTGTTATATCAACGAAAACATTTGCTATTTTTTCTTAGTCATCAATTTGATATATTTGAAATATGTTAAACTTGCTATATCTATTATGTATCTGCTACTTCTGTGCTACGTACCTAGACATTAGACATCCAAACATGAAATCTCAAAAAGGCTTGTAAGATCCACTATATTCATGAAATAAAACTGTCGCAAGATCTAAATTTATTTGATAGCCATTTGCAAAGCCAGTACTTAATTGCGGACCAGGAGTCTATCACACAATCACACAAGGCGGTCATGGTTCCTCTGAGGCTGCTCTATGGACAGTTGAACTTCTCCCACCTGATCACAATATTGATCGACTCAAGAGTTGTTACAACAAGTATCTCACGACCTCTAATCTACCATTCCTTTATGGAATGAGACATAGAAAACTTCTCCAAAGTATACCTAATATGTTGGATTCTTCTGTTGAATGGGAGCCTATTAGAGATGGGGTTAATTATCAAGTTGGTCACCAAAGTGGTCTTAAAATATCAAGTTGGTCACTAAACTGAAAACGGTCTCAAGCAGGTCATTGAAGTCAGCTACGAGTACATTTTGTTATATAACTCACTCTTTTCTGGATGGAAAATACTAATATTAATGCTGATTTTTTCGATTTTATAGTTTGGAATGGATATGTTACCCTAACAAATAGATGTCACATCAAAAAAAAAATTAATACATCATCATATTTCGTCTAAAAAAGTGAATTATTTGATGAAGTGTACATGTAGCCGACTTTAATGACCTATTTGAGACTGTTTTCAATTTAGTGACCAGCTTGATACTTTAGGCCCACTTTAGTGACCAACTAGATAATTAACCCATTAGAGATGGTAAGAATCAAGTTAAGAGAGAATTTTTTGGTACATTGATGATGTTGAGACTGTTTCATTCAAGCCAGTGCAGCAGTTGATCGTTCACTCTGATTCTTTTAGTTCTTCTGAATCTACTCCTGCCGGTGTATCATGGCCTGAGGTTTCTTCCATGAACTTGCATTGACACAAGTATTTCATCATTAATCTTGGAAATAAATAATTTAACTAATAAGTTGCTCAAATTTTAATAATGATATAGCCTCAACTGAACCCTCAACCTTAAGAAGAGAGGGGTATCAATCCAGCAAGTCCAGCAGCTCCAGGAAATAAATCTTCATTTTCTTAACTAAAAACATCTAAATTTAATTATAATTTGAGTCAGTTTAGTACCAGAGACTGACATATAACTTTCTTGGAATTGTAGTCGGCTACTTCACCTGCTTTTCCGGGAAAGAAAGAAGATTGGAGCCTTATATATTAGAGTAAATTACCGAGTGGTGATCATATTTTACACTAATTTTCAAAAAAGTGGTCGAACATTTAAATTCGCAAATTAGTGGCCAACTTTAGTGTAAGAACCCAGATTATTTTAGGATTTATTATTATTATTGTTTAATTATTTTATTGATTTTGGAGTTCAACGATAACTGGTAGCGAGTTTATATGAGTATATGATGAGTTATGTGTGCCAATGTGGGCCTGAATATTTTTATTTATATTTTTGGGGATTTAAATCTATTTAAATCCAGTATTATTGACCTTCAGAGATTTTTTACTTAATTATCGGAGTTATTTAAAATCACGAAATCTTTTGTGATATTATCTTTAAAATATTATTGAGTTTTTAAAATTCGTGGGAGAATTATTTTAAGTGTTTAAGTATTTTTAAAGTGATTTTAAAAGTTGTTTTGAGTTTAAAGGATCAAATCTTGTAAAAATCATATTTAATTCAAATTTGATCCTAAAAATATTTTAAAAGTATGGGAATGTTCGTAATTTCATAAAGTTTATTTTAGAATATTTAAATTTATTTTCTCCTTAATTTATGACCAATATCGATTTTAGAAGTATAATAAAGTGGTTTTAAAGTGGTTTTTCAGAATTGAGCATTTGAATGTTTTAGAGTAATTTCAGTATAGAAAGTATTTAATTAGTTAGAATTATGTTCTTTTTTTTAGAATTTATTTCGAATTAAACTATTTCGTCTCGAAAGTATTCTCAGTACCGAGCTATTTGGCTATTGGGTTTAGTTAGTGGTGTTAATTAGTGACACGTATTCAACCTCATCTATTATATACAAACACAGCCCCACACAATAATATACACAGCTTTTCTTCTTCTTTGATTAGCTAAAAAAAAAAAAACTGAAGCAGACCTCGTTTCTTTAGATCGGACAAACTGAAACCAAGAAACACAACACCACCACCGTCCATTTCATCTCCGGCCACCGCCGTGTCACGGCGCCGTCAGGCTTTCCGACCGTGACCGCCGTTTCCCGGCCTTCTTTCCGCCACTGTCGCCAGTTCCGACCAGGAACGCCGCTGTGCCTGCCGTCTGTTCCTTTCTCCGATTGCACAGCCGCCGCCGCCGGACAGTACTGCCACCGCTGTTTCCGCCAGCCACCGCCAAGGTCACCGCACCTGTTCAGTCTTTTTTCCGACGCCACCACATCCTGCCGCCGTTTTCTTTCCGGCACTTCTTCAGTTCTATCATTCCTTTTTCCACCAGCAAACGGACTGCTGCGTAAGGGTGTGTAATTTCGGCTCCAAGGTTAGTTTGTGCCGCCAATGAATATTCAAAATAATATTCCTCAAATAAGTAAACCTCAAATTAATATTCAAAATAATATTCATTAATTAATAAATCTCAAATGAATATTCGAAAAATAATATCCATTAAATAATTAAATCTCAAATGAATATTCAAAATTAAAATTCATTAAATAAATAATTAATCCTCGAATGAATATTCATAAATAATATTCATTAATTAATTAAATAATCTTCAAATGAATATTCAAAATTAATATTCATTAAATAATCCTCAGATGAATATTCACAATAATATTCTTAAAGTCAATAATCCTCAAATGAATATTAATAATATTCTTTAAATAAATAATCCTTAACATATACAGAAATATAATTACTTCTGATCTTAGAGAAAATCACCCGCCCTTATCATAGGGCATTTATAAAAACCTGGCTTATAACTGATATCCCATATCTAGCTTATAAGCCAATTACCAAATCATTTCCAAGTAATAACCTTCGAATGAGGTAATATTCAAATAACATTACTCAAATCATTTCCAAGTAATTAATATAATTAATGTTTAATAATAGTAGTCCTCAAAATAATTAGTACTCTGCCGCTGGAATTTCTCCGGGTTTCCACGACTATCTCTATATCTTAAAATACTGACTCCCGGCCTAGAGTCGAAAACAAGAAGTATGCTCTTATCTCTAGAGCTACAAGGTACACCGGTTTATAACTACTTTATCTCAAAGCTCATATATAAACCCAAAATCAAACTCTATTTTACACAATATATAACATGTATCGCAAAACTGTATAACTCCATACATGGCAAAAACAGTATTATATAATCAATACTTCGAAATATAGATTTAGAAAACTTGCCTGATGCTCGAGAAGTGATAGGGGTTCGCGACGATGTCGGACAATCTAGACAAAGTCAAAGAAAACGCACGATTAATCCCCTGGATAATCCACTTGTACTCAATGCTTAAACACGTAAGCGAAACACAACCAAGGCATTACTAGCTCGTTATAGGCTCATACTAAGTCCATGCTAATCGACAATTACTTAAGTCGTAGGTTTAGTCCGAAATCGATCCTCGAATACAAGTTATACTTAACCATTTACAACATTGGTTTCTAAGTCATGTTCTTAGTGGTTTTCACTTGCGCAACCTCTGCTGTCGCATTTTTATAAAATCAAAAAATAATCTTTTTAATACGAATCTTTTTCGTGAGCCTTCCTAACTGTCTCTAGTATTATTCCTCCAAGTTTCACATTTTAATATGGCTTCTAAGTGGTCCAAATATAGCCTCAAAGTGACTGACCAGAGATGGGTTGTTCCTCCGAACGACGTTTACTAAAACTCACTTTTCTCCTAAACCGTAATTCGTATAGACATGATCTTTATACCAAAACAAACCTTAAAACAAGACATACATGTTCATGGTCAGTGTTGTTCAAAAATATTCCAAGACCAGTTCGTAATTCTTGCTCAAAACAGCCTTAAATCAAATGGGCATTACGACGGCTATAATCGTAACGTTTCCCGGTTTTTGTTATGTCAAAACCTCTTAAAACCAAATGAATTCAACAACCCAACAATTTTTACAACATAATCAGTTTATATACTCCAAGAAAATATCACCAACATCAACCAACAACAAGTATCCATCAAGAATTAACCATACATACTCCAAAATCCATAAACATGCTCATTCTTAAACATTACTAGAAACTTCACTTAAATCTCAACATAAATCAAAGGGTGGATGAGTGGTATACCTTCCTTGAATCCTTAAACACACAACAAGAGCTTGTAAGCCTTAAGAGAGTCTTTATCTATGGTTATCATCCTCAAACTTTCAAAAGAAAATCAAGAACAAGTTATGAATTTTCGGAGTTACTAAACACCAGTTTAAAGAACTGGAAAACGGAAGGTCTTACCTTGCTCAAATGGAAGCCACTTGTGAAATAGGAAATGTAGGTTATCTCAAGACCTTTCCAACAAGCTATAGATCGCAATTTTCCACCGAGAAATGAAGGAGATATGAAATTTACAATCCGGCAGTCCTGTTTTTGCCGAAAATGAAGAAAAGAATGGTTTTTTGGTTTGGTTTTGGTTGATTAATAGAAATGCTGATTTTTGTGTTAAAAAGTGGTGAGTCATCACATTTTGGTTAGTCACCAGGACACGTGTCGCGCATGCATGCGTTTGGCTAAAGTAGCTTTACTGGTTCGCTTTCCTTTCACATGGATGATCCAAATGTTGCATTCCTCGAATTAATCTTTTTACATGTTACTTCCATATCTATATTTAATCCTGTAAATGTTGCCTTATTCCTCTTGAAACGATTCGAAATATTTCCTAAAAAGAGCGAATAAAACTCTACGCGATTCTCGCAGTGAATAGTAACTATTCACTATTCACTCCAACAATCAAATCCTTAAATCGACTTTAATAAAATAATAAAATTCCAAAATATTAAATCCTCAAATCCTCAAATTTAATATCTCATTTCTTGAATATAATAATATATAATTCACTGCCCGGTCAAATACTACACCAAAATAAAATTTGGAATTTCTGAATTCCGGTCGTCTTTGCATTCACTTATTTACTCCGTAGATTACTAATATGACTTCGGAATATCCACACTACGTCTCGTACATAGGTGGCATGAAAAATTTTCTTAACCCTCAAAATCACTATTCATCCACCAAATTCATTATTCACTGATGCACTTAATCATAATAAGAAAAGTTTTAATTTTACCAAAAATTCGGGTTATTACAGAAGTGTACTTTGCATTGGGAGCCATTAAAATGGTCACTGGAAATAAGGAAACATTCCAATTTCCAATTAGGTTCTTGAGTGGGTTCATAATAAGCATGAAGACAAAAGACAAGATCTCCAAGGACCATTGGACAAAAGGGATGAAAAGCAAGCTACTGGCAATTACCTTTAGTGTATTCTAGAGTAGTCAAAATAGCATTGTAAACTTGGGATTTATAACCAAGTGTAGCAGTTCATGTTAGATCAGAATTCAATGATCGTCAGGAGCTAGACTCAACTGATCAGGATTACTGACGTCATCAGGATTACATGGTCGTCAGGATCAAGATGCATCAGGACTGGGATCAAGTTTGATCATCAGGACTGGAAGCTGATCAGGATTCCTACTTCGAGTTATATTTAGAGTCTAGTTAAACATGGAAGTTTATTCTGTCGGTTCCTGGTTTGTAGAATGTAGCTATCGATTAAGGATATGTTTCAATCTTTGTAATTGATTAGGACTTATCTTAAACATTGATAGAGAAGCTGTGTGTACTATATAAACACAGTTTAGGTTTTGGTTTAACAACCAATATTACACTCGAGTATTTGTGTAACCTAGCAGCTCTCAAGAACATCAGAATTTCTTGAGAGAGTTTGTAACAGTTTTATATCAGATTTAATAAAGCTGTTATTGATCTTTCATATTTATGTTATATAAAGTCGAGAATCTTATACAATTGTATTCAACCCCCTTCTACAATTGTTATTTACTGGGCAACAATTGGTATCAGAGCAAACTGATTTATTTTTGAATCAGAGACGATCTAAGATGTCGACAACCAAGTATGAAAGCATGAAGATTCCCATCTTGAAGATATCAGAATATCCTACATGGAGGGTAAAGATGCTGATGTACCTGGAGGCTATGGATCCTGACTACTTGGACAGGATTCGTGATGGACCATATATACCTACAAAGTTCGTAGAACGAACAGAAACTGTACCTGAACATTATGTGGTCAAAGCCAAAAGTGAATGGACTCCAGAAGAAAAAGCTCATGTACTCAGGGAACCAAAGATAAAGAATATCTTGCACAATAGCCTTGATGCCGTCATGTCAAACAGAGTGATTGCATGCAAGTCTTCAAAAGAAATCTGGGATACTTTGGAAACTCAGTGCCAGGGATCTGCATCTGTCAAGAAGAACAGAAGGGCTCTTTTTATTCAAGAATATGAACAATTCGATGCAAGACCTGATGAGAGCTTGACTGATCTATATGATAGATTTCTGACACTATTGAACAACTTATCTTTAGTTGACAAAGTATATGAAACTGAAGATTCAAACACCAAGTTTCTAAGAGCTTTACCTGAAGAATGGGACACTCAGACCTCAATCATTAGACACTAGTATGATCTGAACATTGTGTCTCTTGATGAAATCTATGGGATGCTAAGAACTCATGATCTTGAAGTTCAACAGAGAAAGAACAAGAAAAGCAGCAAGGCAAAATCAATTGCTTTGAAAGAAGAGGCTAAATCAAAAGGAAAAGCTATGGAGGTCTGTAGAAGGAAAACAAGAGTAGCTGAGTCAGATCCTGAAGACTCTTCATCAGATTCTGATGGCAATCCTGATGCTAATAATGATGATGATTCTTCTAATTCAGACATGGAAGAGATGGTTGCTATGATTGTCAGAAACTTCAGAAGGATGAAGTTCAGGAAGAATAGAAGACAAGGCAATTTTCAGAAAAAGACCTTCAATGCAGACAAAGACAAGTATATCAAAAAGGACAGCAATGGTAGCAAATTTGACAAGTCAAAGGTTAGATGCTATAAGTGTAATGGTATGGGTCACTTTGCTTCTGAGTGCAACAAGACGAAGGCACTCATCACATCAAGCAAGGATTGAATGGACTCTTCCTCAGAATCTGATACTGAGGTAGTCAACTATGCTTTAATGGCCAATGCTGATGTAACTGCTGCTCCTGATGATAAGGTACTGAATACTATCTTTGATTTTGATACTGATAATGCTTCTGAGTTAAGACGTTTTCTAAAGTCATTACATATAAGCTTTAGAAGTCAAACTGCTGAAAATACTAGAATCTTATCTGAGATGTCTGAACTTAGAAAAAGGAATGAGATAGTAGAAGATGAATTTTCTCGTATGCAAGAAGTACAAAAAGAATGTGATAATGCTAAACACATGCACTTAGAGATGAAATCTAAATGTACTTCCCTTATAAAAGAACTTGAATATGCTAATGAGAAAATCAGAACCTGGACAGACTCTGGTAGGAAATTTCATGAGATTAATACCTCTAAGAATTGGAAAGAGTGTCTAGGATATAAGTCAGATGAAGATAAGAAATTGAAAGAGAAAATTGTCATTGATGAGACAGTCAGTCCAAAGACCTATAGACATGTTATAGACACAACCAAATCTAAGATTACTCCTGTTAATTTTGTTTTTGGTAAGGATTCCAATTCTACTTTTGAAAAGGGATCTACTTATACTCAAGGAATTAAAATTATAAAGTCTAAACCTGTCATGAATAAAGTCTCTAAGAATGTAGGTCTATTGTCTCAAAAACAGCTTAAGGATAAAATCTGTGAGGTTACAGATAAGGAAAAGGAAGCTACTGTCAAGAGAAACAGGAATGGTAAAGTTGGGATCAATAAAGAGAATGGTTATAAATATATCCCAAATGCACCTAGAAAGAGTTGTTTTAACTGTGGTAACTCTAATCATCTTGCTATTGATTGTAAGAAGAGTAAGAAGAAGATTGCTGAAATTCCTAAATCTGATGTTAGGAATAAATCAGTATCTTATAAACCACAGAAGTCCTGTTTTCATTGTGGTAGTGTATGACATTCTATTTATACTTGTAAAGAGTATCATGATTTGTACTATAACTTTTATGATCCATTGCCTAAGTTTGAAAGTAGTACAAAGTCTGATAGAATTGAGAATGTCATAGTGAAGCATGCTTTTGTTAATACTGATACTGACAAAGCAAATCCTGATGGAGTAAATCCTGTCAGGACTGCTAAGGTCAGAGAGTCTTCTGCTTCTAAAATTAATAAATTGCATGAAAAAGGAACCCAACATGTATGGGTTCCTAAGTGTTCTAACTAGTGTATTTCTATTCTGATAAGGGAAAAAGGAAAAATGTGTTAGTCATGGATAGTGGATGTTCTGTGCACATGACTGGAAACAAAGCCCTGTTATTAGAATATGAGGAAAAAGCTGGCCCAACTGTGTCTTATGGAGATGGCAACATTGGACAAACATTGGGATATGGCAATATAATCATTGGAAATGTCATCATTGAAAGAGTAGCTCTAGTGAAGGGACTAAAACACAACCTGTTGAGTATTAGTCAAATCACTGACAGAGGTTATCATGTCAATTTCTATTCCACTCATTGTGAAGTAGTCAGCAAAGAATCAGGGAAGATTGCATTAACTGGCTACAGGCATGGTAACATATATGAAGCCAACATTCTCACAAATACTGATGGCTCCCCTACATGTCTCATCAGTAAAGCTTCAGTAGATGAAAGTTGGAATTGGCACAAGAAGCTTTCTCATCTCAACTTCAGCAATATCAATGAGTTGGTCAAGAAAGATTTAGTAAGAGGATTACCTAATGTCTTGTACACACCTGATGGACTCTGTGATGCATGTCAGAAAGCAAAACAAAGAAGGACATCATTCCAGAGTAAATCAGAATCCTCTATTGAAGAACCATATCACATGCTACATCTTGATCTATTTGGTCCAGTCAATATCATGTCCATCAGTAAGAAAAGGTACACTCTTGTAATTGTTGATGAATATTCTAGATTCACCTGGGTGTATTTTTTGCACAGAAAAGATGAAACTCCTGAAGTTCTGTTGGATCATGTGAGAATGATTGAGACAACCACAAAGTACAAAGTCAAGATACTGAGAAGTGATAATGGAACTGAATTCAAGAATTCAAAGATGGAAGAGTTCTGCAAATACAAAGGAATCATTCAACAATTCTCTGCTCCTGGCACACCCCAACAAAATGGAGTAGTAGAAAGGAAAAATAGAACTCTTATTGAAGCTGGCAGAACTATGTTGGAAGAAGCTAAATTATCTACATATTTCTGGGCAGAAGTAGTCAACACAGCATGCTATACACAAAATCTCACATTGATAAACAGACATGGTGTTACTCCTTATCAGTCACTCAAGGAGAAGAAATCAAGTCTGAAGCATTTGCATGTGTTTGGCTGTAAGTGTTTTGTTCTCAGAACTCATCCTGAACAGCTAGGGAAATTTGAAACAAAGGCTGATGAGGGAATTTTCATTGGCTATCCTGCATCAAGAGCCTTCAGAGTTTTTAATTTGAGAACAAGAACTGTCATGGAGTCAATACATGTATCTTTTGATGATAAGAAGATAACTGGAATCATTGAAGACTCTCATGATAGATTGATTTTTGAAAATGAAGCAACCAAGGAACCTGAAGAAAGTGAATCAGATTCTGTCAATACATTAGATCCTGATGGGTCACCAAATACTGATGACACACCAGATACTGATGGTGCTAATACTGATGATGCAATCAATAGTAATACAACTAGTAGTGCTAATGTTGAGGGGGAGCAACACCATTCTACTACAAGTTCAGAGTCAACTCAATCATCAGGACAGAATTCTTCAGATACTGATTCAAGTGATGATCCTGATAACTCATCAGGAAGAGATAGCAATAATTCAGGGAGAGCTTCAAATCAAGCAAATTCTTCAAATCAAGATAACACCAATCCAGGGGGAGCATCTACTTCAAGAAACAATTTAACACCAGCAAAGAAATGGACAAAAGACCATACTCTTGATTTGATAATTGGAGATCCTGATGCAGGTGTTCAAACTAGAAGTGCAACTCAGAATGAATGTCTATACAATAACTTTCTATCCAAGGTGGAGCCAAAGAAAGTTGAAGATGCACTTAAAGATGCTGATTGGGTTACTGCAATGCAAGAAGAACTGAATGAATTTGAAAGGAATGAAGTCTGGAAACTGGTACCAAGACCAAAGAATAGATCAATTGTTGGTACAAAGTAGATTTTCAAGAACAAGACTGATTCTGATGGAATCATTATCAGAAACAAAGCTAGACTAGTTTCAAAGGGGTATTCTCAACAAGAGGGAATTGACTATGATGAAACTTTTGCTCCTGTTGCAAGACTAGAAGCCATCAGGATATTTCTTGCTTATGCAGCTCATAAGAAATTCAAGGTTTTCCAGATGGATGTTAAAAGTGCTTTCTTAAATGGTGAACTGGAGGAAGAAGTTTATGTTGAACAACCTCCTGGTTTCATTGATCCTAAATATCCAGATCATGTCTACAGACTGGATAAGGCACTTTATGGACTAAAGCAAGCTCCAAGAGCATGGTATGAAACCTTAGCTCAATTCTTACTGGAAAGTGGATTCAAAAGAGGTGCTATTGATAAAACTCTATTCTATTTGAATCATGTTAAGGATTTGCTGTTAGTTCAGATTTATGTTGATGATATCATTTTTGGGTCAACAAACAATAAGCTATGTGAAAAGTTTTCTAAGCTTATGCAGTCAAGATATCAAATGAGCATGATGGGAGAAATGAGTTACTTTCTTGGTCTTCAAGTTAAACAGACTGATGAAGGGATTTTTTATCAATCAGTCAAAATATACAAGGAATTTATTGACAAGGTTTAACATGCAAGATAGTTCTCCTGCTACAACTCCCATAGCTACAGCTACCAAACTTGATCCTGATCAAGGTGCTGAGGTAGATGTAACTCACTACAGAGGAATGATTGGCTCTTTATTGTATCTCACTGCAAGTAGACCAGATATCATGTTTGCAACCTGTCGGTGTGCAAGATTTCAAGCAAAACCAAGAGAACCCCATCTGATTGCAGTCAAAAGAATTTTCAGATATCTCAAAGGCACTCCTTCACTTGGCCTTTGGTATGCAAGGGAATCAGATTTTGGGTTGTGTGGTTATTCAGATGTTGATTTTGCAGGATGTAAAATAGACAGGAAAAGTACTTCAGGAAGCTGTCAGTTTTTGGGTGGAAGACTAGTTTCATGGTTCAGTAAAAAGCAAAAATCTATTTCCACTTCAACTGCAGAAGCTGAGTACATTGCTGCAGGAAGTTATTGTGCTCAGATAATGTGGATGAGAAATCAGTTGTTAGATTATGGCCTGTCATACTCAAAAATCCATATTTATTGTGATAACCAAAGTGCTATTGCAATGACAGGAAATCCAGTTCAGCATTCTCTTACTAAACACATCAGTATTAGATATCACTTTATAAGAGAACAGGTTCTGGAAGGAACAATTGAACTTCACTTTGTTCCTACTGATTAACAACTAGCTGATATATTCACCAAGCCACTGCCTGAAGTTACTTTCAATAAATTGGTGAATGAACTTGGAATGATGAACTTTGAGAATTTATGAGGAAAGTTACAGAGAGGAAATCCTGATAACTGTCACATCCTGATGGTTATTCAGAAAGGTATGTTTTCTTTGATCAAATCCTGATAGGATGCAATCCTGACAGGAAGTCAATTGGTAAAATCCTGATGCTCAGATTTTGAAGCTGGTATGAACACCAGAGGTTCTATGCTAATTTGTCATCAACACTCCTGTTAAACTCTGGAAAATAAGATTATTACTTAGTCTTTGATTAAGTTTTTAGTCTTAATTCCCAGTTTCTATTTCTATCAGAGTTTACTATTCATCATTTTATATATCAATAGCAGTGTTACTAACAAATTGTGCAGGGAAGTAAAGAAAGAACAAGTTGAGAAAATAGACAAATTTCATTAATTCTTGAAGAAACATTACAAATGAAATAGAAATTACATATTGTTTTCCTAGTCTATTTTTCTACTCGGGAACACGTGCCCTGCAAATAAGCATGAACGCTCCTGAGAAGCTTCACAGTCCATCAGGAATGGAAGATCTCTTGTTCCATCCTTAAAGGACAAGGAGAGGAGCAGATGCACTTGAAGGTGGCTCGTCCCCATGACCACCGGGACGCTTCCATGCCTCCAACTTGCAAGACATGCGAGCATCCAAGATCCTCTTTTTCCTCCTCTCAAGCTCTCGTACGAGCTCTTCATCCTCATCCTCTTCATCATCCTCATCGTCTTCATCCTCTTCATTGACAAAGATGAGGTTGTCAAGAGGATTCCAGTCAGGATTGGCCTGCTGGAAGTTATGCCAAAGAACATCGACCATTGCATTAACAAAAGCCTCATGTTCTTGAGGATCAGGAATAGGCTGAGGACCCTCTTGCTCTGCAATCTCTGCTAAAGCCTCATCCATCTCTTGCCAAATCATTTCAAGGTCTACATCAGGTAAGTTATTTGATCGTTGGCAGCCATGGAGATTTTGAGAATATGAAAGGTTTGATATTTTCTGAAGAAGAGGGTTTTGTGTATTTGTTGGAAAATGATTATTATGATTAACAGTCTCTCTTTTATAGAGAATGTGTCTTAAGCATGCAGGTCATTTTTTCAATACCGAGGCGACTGTTCAGCTTCTCATAATTACTTTACCTCGTTAATTGGTAAGAATGGTTACGTGTTTATTATGCTATTTATTTCGTAATCATATCTTTAAAACAAAATGCATTTATCAGGATTGTCAAAAAAAAATTATTTTCATAAATAAAATTTTATTTTACTTAATATTAAAAAATTGCATTTTTCAATCCTGATAAGACAAATGGTTTCATAGGAAATGCTTTTATTCCTGATGAGGTTAGGTTTTTCTTACATCAGAAAATGCCTACTTATTATGGATTACTTTCTCACGCTATGGGGCAAGGCCAATCACACCTTGTTCCTAACCCAAGCATTCATCCTACACAGTCTAAATAGTCCATAACCACCTCTGTTAGGAATATGTTGTTCTTGATGATAAACATAAAACACTTAGTAGAATTTGTGTAAAGTCATTTTTGTAGCTGTCAACGAAATGGCATGCTTTGCAGTGTTTCGTTGACAGGAAGCTCATCAACGAAATGAGTGTTGTAGCAATTGCATTGTACAATACTTCACAGTATGATAGGCATTCTGTTATATGTTTTAGATAGGTTTTCTAAGTCATGTTGACTAAGTACTAGATAGGCAAAATAGGTTGGTTAATTGTAAATATATTATGCCTTGTAATTTTGCCTAAGTGAAGACATGTCAACGGTATGAAGATTACTCTGTCAACGGTATGGAATTTACTCATCAACGAAACGAGGGAAACACCATCAACGAAACGAGGGAAACACCATCAACGGAATGAAGAATAAAGCTATCAACGAAACACATCTCCCTGCTATCAACGAATCATTATTGCTTTTCTATACAGTTGACAAAGTGATAGTGACAGTTTACTGAACAGATCTAAAGGAGATATGGAAGTGTACTTTGCATTGGAAGCCATCAAAATGGTTACTGGAAATAAGGAAACATTCCAATTTCCAATAAAGCTCTTGGGAATGATTATAATGAGCATGAAGACAAAAGCAAAGATCTCCAAGGACCATTGGACAAAAGGAATGAAAAGCAAGCTACTGATGGTTACTACTATTGTTCTTTAGTTTAGCCAATCGTAGAGTTGTAAACTTGGGCTTATATAACCAAGTGTAGCAGTTACTTTAGATGTAAGAGAAGAAAAACAAATAGTTTGTATTAGCTATCTTTGAGAGTAACCCTAAATCCTAACAAGTCAATGACGAGGCTCACAAGTTTTATCCTTATTCTACATGTAAGTATCTAAGCTCCAAACAAATTTTATGTTTAAACAAGACAATAAAGAAGCTCTAAATTGATTACTTGTTGAATAAGTCGGGAATAAAGCTTTACGTGATTTTCATTCATTTATTGAGAGTAACCCTAAATCCTAACAAGTCAATGACGAAGCTCACAAGTTTTATCCTTATTCTACATGTAAGTATCTAAGCTCCAAACAAATTTTATGTTTAAACAAGACAATAAAGAAGCTCTAAATGGATTACTTGTTGAATAAGTCGGGAATAAAGCTCTAAGTGGTTTGGATTGAGAGGAAACCCTAAAATCTAAAAAGTTGGTAATGTGTATATGAAATTAATTGCTTATTCAATAAGTAAATATTCAAGGGTAAATGAAGTTCATTTTTATTTAAAAAGTCAATAATGAAGCTCTAAATGAATTTCTTGTAAAATAAGTCAAGAATAAAGATTTACGTGATTTTCATTCATTTATTGAGAGTAACCCTAAATCCTAACAAGTCAATGACGAGGCTCACGAGTTTTATCCTTATTCTACATGTAAGTATCTAAGCTCCAGGCAAATTTTATGTTTAAACAAGACAATAAAGAAGCTCTAAATTGATTACTTGTTGAATAAGTCGGGAATAAAGCTTCACCTGATTTTCATTCATTTATTGAGAGTAACCATAAATCCTAACAAGTCAATGACAAGGCTCACAAGTTTTATCCTTATTCTACATGTAAGTATCTAAGCTCCAAACAAATTTTATGTTTAAACAAGACAATAAAGAAGCTCTAAATTGATTACTTGTTGAATAAGTCGGGAATAAAGCTTTACGTGATTTTCATTCATTTATTGAGAGTAACCCTAAATCCTAACAAGTCAATGACGAAGCTCACAAGTTTTATCCTTATTCTACATGTAAGTATCTAAGCTCCAAACAAATTTTATGTTTAAACAAGACAATAAAGAAGCTCTGAATGGATTACTTGTTGAATAAGTCGGGAATAAAGCTCTAAGTGGTTTGGATTGAGAGGAAACCCTAAAATCTAAAAAGTTGGTAATGTGTATATGAAATTAATTGCTTATTCAATAAGTAAATATCTAAGGGTAAATCAAGTTCATTTTTATTTAAAAAGTCAATAATGAAGCTCTAAATGAATTTCTTGTAAAATAAGTCAAGAATAAAGCTTTACGTGATTTTCATTCATTTATTGAGAGTAACCCTAAATCCTAACAAGTCAATGACGAGGCTCACGAGTTTTATCCTTATTCTACATGTAAGTATCTAAGCTCCAGGCAAATTTTATGTTTAAACAAGACAATAAAGAAGCTCTAAATTGATTACTTGTTGAATAAGTCGGGAATAAAGCTTCACCTGATTTTCATTCATTTATTGAGAGTAACCCTAAATCCTAACAAGTCAATGACGAGGCTCACAAGTTTTATCCTTATTCTACATGTAAGTATCTAAGCTCCAAACAAATTTTATGTTTAAACAAGACAATAAAGAAGCTCTAAATTGATTACTTGTTGAATAAGTCGGGAATAAAGCTTCACCTGATTTTCATTCATTTATTGAGAGTAACCCTAAATCCTAACAAGTCAATGACGAGGCTCACAAGTTTTATCCTTACTCTACATGTAAGTATCTAAGCTCCAAACAAATTTTATGTTTAAACAAGACAATAAAGAAGCTCTAAATTGATTACTTGTTGAATAAGTCAGGAATAAAGCTTTACGTGATTTTCATTCATTTATTGAGAGTAACCCTAAATCCTAACAAGTCAATGACGAAGCTCACAAGTTTTATCCTTATTATACATGTAAGTATCTAAGCTCCAAACAAATTTTATGTTTAAACAAGACAATAAAGAAGCTCTAAATGGATTACTTGTTGAATAAGTCGGGAATAAAGCTCTAAGTGGTTTGGATTGAGAGGAAACCCTAAAATCTAAAAAGTTGGTAATGTGTATATGAAATTAATTGCTTATTCAATAAGTAAATATCTAAGGGTAAATCAAGTTCATTTTTATTTAAAAAGTCAATAATGAAGCTCTAAATGAATTTCTTGTAAAATAAGTCAAGAATAAAGCTTTACGTGATTTTCATTCATTTATTGAGAGTAACCCTAAATCCTAACAAGTCAATGACGAGGCTCACAAGTTTTATCCTTATTCTACATGTAAGTATCTAAGCTCCAAACAAATTTTATGTTTAAACAAGACAATAAAGAAGCTCTAAATGGATTACTTGTTGAATAAGTCGGGAATAAAGCTCTAAGTGGTTTGGATTGAGAGGAAACCCTAAAATCTAAAAAGTTGGTAATGTGTATATGAAATTAATTCCTTATTCAATAAGTAAATATCTAAGGGTAAATCAAGTTCATTTTTATTTAAAAAGTCAATAATGAAGCTCTAAATGAATTTCTTGTAAAATAAGTCAAGAATAAAGCTTTACGTGATTTTCATTCATTTATTGAGAGTAACCCTAAATCCTAAAAAGTCAATGACGAGGCTCACAAGTTTTATCCTTATTCTACATGTAAGTATCTAAGCTCCAAACAAATTTTATGTTTAAACAAGATAATAAAGAAGTTCTAAATTGATTACTTGTTCAATAAGTCGGGAATAAAGCTTTACGTGATTTTCATTCATTTATTGAGAGTAACCCTAAATCCTAACAAGTCAATGCCGAAGCTCACAAGTTTTATCCTTATTCTACATGTAAGTATCTAAGCTCCAAACAAATTTTATGTTTAAACAAGACAATAAAGAAGCTCTAAATTGATTACTTGTTGAATAAGTCGGGAATAAAGCTTTACGTGATTTTCATTCATTTATTGAGAGTAACCCTAAATCCTAACTAGTCAATGACGAAGCTCACAAGTTTTATCCTTATTCTACATGTAAGTATCTAAGCTCCAAACAAATTTTATGTTTAAACAAGACAATAAAGAAGCTCTAAATGGATTACTTGTTGAATAAGTCGGGAATAAAGCTCTAAGTGGTTTGCATTGAGAGGAAACCCTAAAATCTAAAAAGTTGGTAATGTGTATATGAAATTAATTGCTTATTCAATAAGTAAATATCTAAGGGTAAATCAAGTTCATTTTTATTTAAAAAGTCAATAATGAAGCTCTAAATGAATTTCTTGTAAAATAAGTCAAGAATAAAGCTTTACGTGATTTTCATTCATTTATTGAGAGTAACCCTAAATCCTAAAAAGTCAATGACGAGGCTCACAAGTTTTATCCTTATTCTACATGTAAGTATCTAAGCTCCAAACAAATTTTATGTTTAAACAAGACAATAAAGAAGCTCTAAATTGATTACTTGTTGAATAAGTCGGGAATAAAGCTTTACGTGATTTTCATTCATTTATTGAGAGTAACCCTAAATCCTAACAAGTCAATGACGAAGCTCACAAGTTTTATCCTTATTCTACATGTAAGTATCTAAGCTCCAAACAAATTTTATGTTTAAAAAAGACAATAAAGAAGCTCTAAATGGATTACTTGTTGAATAAGTCGGGAATAAAGCTCTAAGTGGTTTGGATTGAGAGGAAACCCTAAAATCTAAAAAGTTGGTAATGTGTATATGAAATTAATTGCTTATTCAATAAGTAAATATCTAAGGGTAAATCAAGTTCATTTTTATTTAAAAAGTCAATAATGAAGCTCTAAATGAATTTCCTGTAAAATAAGTCAAGAATAAAGCTTTACGTGATTTTCATTCATTTATTGAGAGTAACCCTAAATCCTAACAAGTCAATGACGAGGCTCACAAGTTTTATCCTTATTCTACATGTAAGTATCTAAGCTCCAAACAAATTTTATGTTTAAACAAGACAATAAAGAAGCTCTAAATTGATTACTTGTTGAATAAGTCGGGAATAAAGCTTTACGTGATTTTCATTCATTTATTGAGAGTAACCCTAAATCCTAACAAGTCAATGACGAAGCTCACAAGTTTTATCCTTATTCTACATGTAAGTATCTAAGCTCCAAACAAATTTTATGTTAAAACAAGACAATAAAGAAGCTCTAAATGGATTACTTGTTGAATAAGTCGGGAATAAAACTCTAAGTGGTTTGGATTGAGAGGAAACCCTAAAATCTAAAAAGTTGGTAATGTGTATATGAAATTAATTGCTTATTCAATAAGTAAATATTCAAGGGTAAATCAAGTTCATTTTTATTTAAAAAGTCAATAATGAAGCTCTAAATGAATTTCTTGTAAAATAAGTCAAGAATAAAGCTTTACGTGATTTTCATTCATTTATTGAGAGTAACCCTAAATCCTAACAAGTCAATGACGAGGCTCACAAGTTTTATCCTTATTCTACATGTAAGTATCTAAGCTCCAGGAAAATTTTATGTTTAAACAAGACAATAAAGAAGCTCTAAATTGATTACTTGTTGAATAAGTCGGGAATAAAGCTTCACCTGATTTTCATTAATTTATTGAGAGTAACCCTAAATCCTAACATGTCAATGACGAAGCTCACAAGTTTTATCCTTATTCTACATGTAAGTATCTAAGCTCCAAACAAATTTTATGTTTAAACAAGACAATTAAGAAGCTCTAAATGGATTACTTGTTGAATAAGTCGGGAATAAAGCTCTAAGTGGTTTGGATTGAGAGGAAACCCTAAAATCTAAAAAGTTGGTAATGTGTATATGAAATTAATTGCTTATTCAATAAGTAAATATCTAAGGGTAAATCAAGTTCATTTTTATTTAAAAAGTCAATAATGAAGCTCTAAATGAATTTCTTGTAAAATAAGTCAAGAATAAAGCTTTACGTGATTTTCATTCATTTATTGAGAGTAACCCTAAATCCTAACAAGTCAATGACGAGGCTCACAAGTTTTATCCTTATTCTACATGAAAGTATCTAAGCTCCAAACAAATTTTATGTTTAAACAAGACAATAAAGAAGCTCTAAATTGATTACCTGTTGAATAAGTCGGGAATAAAGCTTTACGTGATTTTCATTCATTTATTGAGAGTAACCCTAAATCCTAAAAAGTCAATGACGAGGCTCACAAGTTTTATCCTTATTCTACATGTAAGTATCTAAGCTCCAAACAAATTTTATGTTTAAACAAGATAATAAAGAAGTTCTAAATTGATTACTTGTTCAATAAGTCGGGAATAAAGCTTTACGTGATTTTCATTCATTTATTGAGAGTAACCCTAAATCCTAACAAGTCAATGCCGAAGCTCACAAGTTTTATCCTTATTCTACATGTAAGTATCTAAGCTCCAAACAAATTTTATGTTTAAACAAGACAATAAAGAAGCTCTAAATTGATTACTTGTTGAATAAGTCGGGAATAAAGCTTTACGTGATTTTCATTCATTTATTGAGAGTAACCCTAAATCCTAACTAGTCAATGACGAAGCTCACAAGTTTTATCCTTATTCTACATGTAAGTATCTAAGCTCCAAACAAATTTTATGTTTAAACAAGACAATAAAGAAGCTCTAAATGGATTACTTGTTGAATAAGTCGGGAATAAAGCTCTAAGTGGTTTGCATTGAGAGGAAACCCTAAAATCTAAAAAGTTGGTAATGTGTATATGAAATTAATTGCTTATTCAATAAGTAAATATCTAAGGGTAAATCTAGTTCATTTTTATTTAAAAAGTCAATAATGAAGCTCTAAATGAATTTCTTGTAAAATAAGTCACGAATAAAGCTTTACGTGATTTTCATTCATTTATTGAGAGTAACCCTAAATCCTAAAAAGTCAATGACGAGGCTCACAAGTTTTATCCTTATTCTACATGTAAGTATCTAAGCTCCAAACAAATTTTATGTTTAAACAAGACAATAAAGAAGCTCTAAATTGATTACTTGTTGAATAAGTCGGGAATAAAGCTTTACGTGATTTTCATTCATTTATTGAGAGTAACCCTAAATCCTAACAAGTCAATGACGAAGCTCACAAGTTTTATCCTTATTCTACATGTAAGTATCTAAGCTCCAAACAAATTTTATGTTTAAAAAAGACAATAAAGAAGCTCTAAATGGATTACTTGTTGAATAAGTCGGGAATAAAGCTCTAAGTGGTTTGGATTGAGAGGAAACCCTAAAATCTAAAAAGTTGGTAATGTGTATATGAAATTAATTGCTTATTCAATAAGTAAATATCTAAGGGTAAATCAAGTTCATTTTTATTTAAAAAGTCAATAATGAAGCTCTAAATGAATTTCTTGTAAAATAAGTCAAGAATAAAGCTTTACGTGATTTTCATTCATTTATTGAGAGTAACCCTAAATCCTAACAAGTCAATGACGAGGCTCACAAGTTTTATCCTTATTCTACATGAAAGTATCTAAGCTCCAAACAAATTTTATGTTTAAACAAGACAATAAAGAAGCTCTAAATTGATTACCTGTTGAATAAGTCGGGAATAAAGCTTTACGTGATTTTCATTCATTTATTGAGAGTAACCCTAAATCCTAAAAAGTCAATGACGAGGCTCACAAGTTTTATCCTTATTCTACATGTAAGTATCTAAGCTCCAAACAAATTTTATGTTTAAACAAGATAATAAAGAAGTTCTAAATTGATTACTTGTTCAATAAGTCGGGAATAAAGCTTTACGTGATTTTCATTCATTTATTGAGAGTAACCCTAAATCCTAACAAGTCAATGCCGAAGCTCACAAGTTTTATCCTTATTCTACATGTAAGTATCTAAGCTCCAAACAAATTTTATGTTTAAACAAGACAATAAAGAAGCTCTAAATTGATTACTTGTTGAATAAGTCGGGAATAAAGCTTTACGTGATTTTCATTCATTTATTGAGAGTAACCCTAAATCCTAACTAGTCAATGACGAAGCTCACAAGTTTTATCCTTATTCTACATGTAAGTATCTAAGCTCCAAACAAATTTTATGTTTAAACAAGACAATAAAGAAGCTCTAAATGGATTACTTGTTGAATAAGTCGGGAATAAAGCTCTAAGTGGTTTGCATTGAGAGGAAACCCTAAAATCTAAAAAGTTGGTAATGTGTATATGAAATTAATTGCTTATTCAATAAGTAAATATCTAAGGGTAAATCAAGTTCATTTTTATTTAAAAAGTCAATAATGAAGCTCTAAATGAATTTCTTGTAAAATAAGTCACGAATAAAGCTTTACGTGATTTTCATTCATTTATTGAGAGTAACCCTAAATCCTAAAAAGTCAATGACGAGGCTCACAAGTTTTATCCTTATTCTACATGTAAGTATCTAAGCTCCAAACAAATTTTATGTTTAAACAAGACAATAAAGAAGCTCTAAATTGATTACTTGTTGAATAAGTCGGGAATAAAGCTTTACGTGATTTTCATTCATTTATTGAGAGTAACCCTAAATCCTAACAAGTCAATGACGAAGCTCACAAGTTTTATCCTTATTCTACATGTAAGTATCTAAGCTCCAAACAAATTTTATGTTTAAAAAAGACAATAAAGAAGCTCTAAATGGATTACTTGTTGAATAAGTCGGGAATAAAGCTCTAAGTGGTTTGGATTGAGAGGAAACCCTAAAATCTAAAAAGTTGGTAATGTGTATATGAAATTAATTGCTTATTCAATAAGTAAATATCTAAGGGTAAATCAAGTTCATTTTTATTTAAAAAGTCAATAATGAAGCTCTAAATGAATTTCTTGTAAAATAAGTCAAGAATAAAGCTTTACGTGATTTTCATTCATTTATTGAGAGTAACCCTAAATCCTAAAAAGTCAATGACGAGGCTCACAAGTTTTATCCTTATTCTACATGTAAGTATCTAAGCTCCAAACAAATTTTATGTTTAAACAAGACAATAAAGAAGCTCTAAATTGATTACTTGTTGAATAAGTCGGGAATAAAGCTTTACGTGATTTTCATTCATTTATTGAGAGTAACCCTAAATCCTAACAAGTCAATGACGAAGCTCACAAGTTTTATCCTTATTCTACATGTAAGTATCTAAGCTCCAAACAAATTTTATGTTTAAAAAAGACAATAAAGAAGCTCTAAATGGATTACTTGTTGAATAAGTCGGGAATAAAGCTCTAAGTGGTTTGGATTGAGAGGAAACCCTAAAATCTAAAAAGTTGGTAATGTGTATATGAAATTAATTGCTTATTCAATAAGTAAATATCTAAGGGTAAATCAAGTTCATTTTTATTTAAAAAGTCAATAATGAAGCTCTAAATGAATTTCTTGTAAAATAAGTCAAGAATAAAGCTTTACGTGATTTTCATTCATTTATTGAGAGTAACCCTAAATCCTAACAAGTCAATGACGAGGCTCACAAGTTTTATCCTTATTCTACATGTAAGTATCTAAGCTCCAAACAAATTTTATGTTTAAACAAGACAATAAAGAAGCTCTAAATTGATTACTTGTTGAATAAGTCGGGAATAAAGCTTTACGTGATTTTCATTCATTTATTGAGAGTAACCCTAAATCCTAACAAGTCAATGACGAAGCTCACAAGTTTTATCCTTATTCTACATGTAAGTATCTAAGCTCCAAACAAATTTTATGTTTAAAAAAGACAATAAAGAAGCTCTAAATGGATTACTTGTTGAATAAGTCGGGAATAAAGCTCTAAGTGGTTTGGATTGAGAGGAAACCCTAAAATCTAAAAAGTTGGTAATGTGTATATGAAATTAATTGCTTATTCAATAAGTAAATATCTAAGGGTAAATCAAGTTCATTTTTATTTAAAAAGTCAATAATGAAGCTCTAAATGAATTTCTTGTAAAATAAGTCAAGAATAAAGCTTTACGTGATTTTCATTCATTTATTGAGAGTAACCCTAAATCCTAACAAGTCAATGACGAGGCTCACAAGTTTTATCCTTATTCTACATGTAAGTATCTAAGCTCCAAACAAATTTTATGTTTAAACAAGACAATAAAGAAGCTCTAAATGGATTACTTGTTGAATAAGTCGGGAATAAAGCTCTAAGTGGTTTGGATTGAGAGGAAACCCTAAAATCTAAAAATTGGTAATGTGTATATGAAATTAATTCCTTATTCAATAAGTAAATATCTAAGGGTAAATCAAGTTCATTTTTATTTAAAAAGTCAATAATGAAGCTCTAAATGAATTTCTTGTAAAATAAGTCAAGAATAAAGCTTTACGTGATTTTCATTCATTTATTGAGAGTAACCCTAAATCCTAAAAAGTCAATGACGAGGCTCACAAGTTTTATCCTTATTCTACATGTAAGTATCTAAGCTCCAAACAAATTTTATGTTTAAACAAGATAATAAAGAAGTTCTAAATTGATTACTTGTTCAATAAGTCGGGAATAAAGCTTTACGTGATTTTCATTCATTTATTGAGAGTAACCCTAAATCCTAACAAGTCAATGCCGAAGCTCACAAGTTTTATCCTTATTCTACATGTAAGTATCTAAGCTCCAAACAAATTTTATGTTTAAACAAGACAATAAAGAAGCTCTAAATTGATTACTTGTTGAATAAGTCGGGAATAAAGCTTTACGTGATTTTCATTCATTTATTGAGAGTAACCCTAAATCCTAACAAGTCAATGACGAAGCTCACAAGTTTTATCCTTATTCTACATGTAAGTATCTAAGCTCCAAACAAATTTTATGTTTAAACAAGACAATAAAGAAGCTCTAAATGGATTACTTGTTGAATAAGTCGGGAATAAAGCTCTAAGTGGTTTGCATTGAGAGGAAACCCTAAAATCTAAAAAGTTGGTAATGTGTATATGAAATTAATTGCTTATTCAATAAGTAAATATCTAAGGGTAAATCAAGTTCATTTTTATTTAAAAAGTCAATAATGAAGCTCTAAATGAATTTCTTGTAAAATAAGTCAAGAATAAAGCTTTACGTGATTTTCATTCATTTATTGAGAGTAACCCTAAATCCTAACAAGTCAATGACGAGGCTCACAAGTTTTATCCTTATTCTACATGTAAGTATCTAAGCTCCAAACAAATTTTATGTTTAAACAAGACAATAAAGAAGCTCTAAATGGATTACTTGTTGAATAAGTCGGGAATAAAGCTCTAAGTGGTTTGCATTGAGAGGAAACCCTAAAATCTAAAAAGTTGGTAATGTGTATATGAAATTAATTGCTTATTCAATAAGTAAATATCTAAGGGTAAATCAAGTTCATTTTTATTTAAAAAGTCAATAATGAAGCTCTAAATGAATTTCTTGTAAAATAAGTCAAGAATAAAGCTTTACGTGATTTTCATTCATTTATTGAGAGTAACCCTAAATCCTAAAAAGTCAATGACGAGGCTCACAAGTTTTATCCTTATTCTACATGTAAGTATCTAAGCTCCAAACAAATTTTATGTTTAAACAAGACAATAAAGAAGCTCTAAATTGATTACTTGTTGAATAAGTCGGGAATAAAGCTTTACGTGATTTTCATTCATTTATTGAGAGTAACCCTAAATCCTAACAAGTCAATGACGAAGCTCACAAGTTTTATCCTTATTCTACATGTAAGTATCTAAGCTCCAAACAAATTTTATGTTTAAAAAAGACAATAAAGAAGCTCTAAATGGATTACTTGTTGAATAAGTCGGGAATAAAGCTCTAAGTGGTTTGGATTGAGAGGAAACCCTAAAATCTAAAAAGTTGGTAATGTGTATATGAAATTAATTGCTTATTCAATAAGTAAATATCTAAGGGTAAATCAAGTTCATTTTTATTTAAAAAGTCAATAATGAAGCTCTAAATGAATTTCTTGTAAAATAAGTCAAGAATAAAGCTTTACGTGATTTTCATTCATTTATTGAGAGTAACCCTAAATCCTAACAAGTCAATGACGAGGCTCACAAGTTTTATCCTTATTCTACATGTAAGTATCTAAGCTCCAAACAAATTTTATGTTTAAACAAGACAATAAAGAAGCTCTAAATTGATTACTTGTTGAATAAGTCGGGAATAAAGCTTTACGTGATTTTCATTCATTTATTGAGAGTAACCCTAAATCCTAACAAGTCAATGACGAAGCTCACAAGTTTTATCCTTATTCTACATGTAAGTATCTAAGCTCCAAACAAATTTTATGTTTAAAAAAGACAATAAAGAAGCTCTAAATGGATTACTTGTTGAATAAGTCGGGAATAAAGCTCTAAGTGGTTTGGATTGAGAGGAAACCCTAAAATCTAAAAAGTTGGTAATGTGTATATGAAATTAATTGCTTATTCAATAAGTAAATATCTAAGGGTAAATCAAGTTCATTTTTATTTAAAAAGTCAATAATGAAGCTCTAAATGAATTTCTTGTAAAATAAGTCAAGAATAAAGCTTTACGTGATTTTCATTCATTTATTGAGAGTAACCCTAAATCCTAACAAGTCAATGACGAGGCTCACAAGTTTTATCCTTATTCTACATGTAAGTATCTAAGCTCCAAACAAATTTTATGTTTAAACAAGACAATAAAGAAGCTCTAAATGGATTACTTGTTGAATAAGTCGGGAATAAAGCTCTAAGTGGTTTGGATTGAGAGGAAACCCTAAAATCTAAAAAGTTGGTAATGTGTATATGAAATTAATTCCTTATTCAATAAGTAAATATCTAAGGGTAAATCAAGTTCATTTTTATTTAAAAAGTCAATAATGAAGCTCTAAATGAATTTCTTGTAAAATAAGTCAAGAATAAAGCTTTACGTGATTTTCATTCATTTATTGAGAGTAACCCTAAATCCTAAAAAGTCAATGACGAGGCTCACAAGTTTTATCCTTATTCTACATGTAAGTATCTAAGCTCCAAACAAATTTTATGTTTAAACAAGATAATAAAGAAGTTCTAAATTGATTACTTGTTCAATAAGTCGGGAATAAAGCTTTACGTGATTTTCATTCATTTATTGAGAGTAACCCTAAATCCTAACAAGTCAATGCCGAAGCTCACAAGTTTTATCCTTATTCTACATGTAAGTATCTAAGATCCAAACAAATTTTATGTTTAAACAAGACAATAAAGAAGCTCTAAATTGATTACTTGTTGAATAAGTCGGGAATAAAGCTTTACGTGATTTTCATTCATTTATTGAGAGTAACCCTAAATCCTAACAAGTCAATGACGAAGCTCACAAGTTTTATCCTTATTCTACATGTAAGTATCTAAGCTCCAAACAAATTTTATGTTTAAACAAGACAATAAAGAAGCTCTAAATGGATTACTTGTTGAATAAGTCGGGAATAAAGCTCTAAGTGGTTTGCATTGAGAGGAAACCCTAAAATCTAAAAAGTTGGTAATGTGTATATGAAATTAATTGCTTATTCAATAAGTAAATATCTAAGGGTAAATCAAGTTCATTTTTATTTAAAAAGTAAATAATGAAGCTCTAAATGAATTTTTTGTAAAATAAGTCAAGAATAAAGCTTTACGTGATTTTCATTCATTTATTGAGAGTAACCCTAAATCCTAAAAAGTCAATGACGAGGCTCACAAGTTTTATCCTTATTCTACATGTAAGTATCTAAGCTCCAAACAAATTTTATGTTTAAACAAGACAATAAAGAAGCTCTAAATTGATTACTTGTTGAATAAGTCGGGAATAAAGCTTTACGTGATTTTCATTCATTTATTGAGAGTAACCCTAAATCCTAACAAGTCAATGACGAAGCTCACAAGTTTTATCCTTATTCTACATGTAAGTATCTAAGCTCCAAACAAATTTTATGTTTAAACAAGACAATAAAGAAGCTCTAAATTGATTACTTGTTGAATAAGTCGGGAATAAAGCTTTACGTGATTTTCATTCATTTATTGAGAGTAACCCTAAATCCTAACAAGTCAATGACGAAGCTCACAAGTTTTATCCTTATTCTACATGTAAGTATCTAAGCTCCAAACAAATTTTATGTTTAAAAAAGACAATAAAGAAGCTCTAAATGGATTACTTGTTGAATAAGTCGGGAATAAAGCTCTAAGTGGTTTGGATTGAGAGGAAACCCTAAAATCTAAAAAGTTGGTAATGTGTATATGAAATTAATTGCTTATTCAATAAGTAAATATCTAAGGGTAAATCAAGTTCATTTTTATTTAAAAAGTCAATAATGAAGCTCTAAATGAATTTCTTGTAAAATAAGTCAAGAATAAAGCTTTACGTGATTTTCATTCATTTATTGAGAGTAACCCTAAATCCTAACAAGTCAATGACGAGGCTCACAAGTTTTATCCTTATTCTACATGTAAGTATCTAAGCTCCAAACAAATTTTATGTTTAAACAAGACAATAAAGAAGCTCTAAATGGATTACTTGTTGAATAAGTCGGGAATAAAGCTCTAAGTGGTTTGGATTGAGAGGAAACCCTAAAATCTAAAAAGTTGGTAATGTGTATATGAAATTAATTCCTTATTCAATAAGTAAATATCTAAGGGTAAATCAAGTTCATTTTTATTTAAAAAGTCAATAATGAAGCTCTAAATGAATTTCTTGTAAAATAAGTCAAGAATAAAGCTTTACGTGATTTTCATTCATTTATTGAGAGTAACCCTAAATCCTAAAAAGTCAATGACGAGGCTCACAAGTTTTATCCTTATTCTACATGTAAGTATCTAAGCTCCAAACAAATTTTATGTTTAAACAAGATAATAAAGAAGTTCTAAATTGATTACTTGTTCAATAAGTCGGGAATAAAGCTTTACGTGATTTTCATTCATTTATTGAGAGTAACCCTAAATCCTAACAAGTCAATGCCGAAGCTCACAAGTTTTATCCTTATTCTACATGTAAGTATCTAAGCTCCAAACAAATTTTATGTTTAAACAAGACAATAAAGAAGCTCTAAATTGATTACTTGTTGAATAAGTCGGGAATAAAGCTTTACGTGATTTTCATTCATTTATTGAGAGTAACCCTAAATCCTAACAAGTCAATGACGAAGCTCACAAGTTTTATCCTTATTCTACATGTAAGTATCTAAGCTCCAAACAAATTTTATGTTTAAACAAGACAATAAAGAAGCTCTAAATGGATTACTTGTTGAATAAGTCGGGAATAAAGCTCTAAGTGGTTTGCATTGAGAGGAAACCCTAAAATCTAAAAAGTTGGTAATGTGTATATGAAATTAATTGCTTATTCAATAAGTAAATATCTAAGGGTAAATCAAGTTCATTTTTATTTAAAAAGTCAATAATGAAGCTCTAAATGAATTTCTTGTAAAATAAGTCAAGAATAAAGCTTTACGTGATTTTCATTCATTTATTGAGAGTAACCCTAAATCCTAACAAGTCAATGACGAGGCTCACAAGTTTTATCCTTATTCTACATGTAAGTATCTAAGCTCCAAACAAATTTTATGTTTAAACAAGACAATAAAGAAGCTCTAAATGGATTACTTGTTGAATAAGTCGGGAATAAAGCTCTAAGTGGTTTGGATTGAGAGGAAACCCTAAAATCTAAAAAGTTGGTAATGTGTATATGAAATTAATTCCTTATTCAATAAGTAAATATCTAAGGGTAAATCAAGTTCATTTTTATTTAAAAAGTCAATAATGAAGCTCTAAATGAATTTCTTGTAAAATAAGTCAAGAATAAAGCTTTACGTGATTTTCATTCATTTATTGAGAGTAACCCTAAATCCTAAAAAGTCAATGACGAGGCTCACAAGTTTTATCCTTATTCTACATGTAAGTATCTAAGCTCCAAACAAATTTTATGTTTAAACAAGATAATAAAGAAGTTCTAAATTGATTACTTGTTCAATAAGTCGGGAATAAAGCTTTACGTGATTTTCATTCATTTATTGAGAGTAACCCTAAATCCTAACAAGTCAATGCCGAAGCTCACAAGTTTTATCCTTATTCTACATGTAAGTATCTAAGATCCAAACAAATTTTATGTTTAAACAAGACAATAAAGAAGCTCTAAATTGATTACTTGTTGAATAAGTCGGGAATAAAGCTTTACGTGATTTTCATTCATTTATTGAGAGTAACCCTAAATCCTAACAAGTCAATGACGAAGCTCACAAGTTTTATCCTTATTCTACATGTAAGTATCTAAGCTCCAAACAAATTTTATGTTTAAACAAGACAATAAAGAAGCTCTAAATGGATTACTTGTTGAATAAGTCGGGAATAAAGCTCTAAGTGGTTTGCATTGAGAGGAAACCCTAAAATCTAAAAAGTTGGTAATGTGTATATGAAATTAATTGCTTATTCAATAAGTAAATATCTAAGGGTAAATCAAGTTCATTTTTATTTAAAAAGTAAATAATGAAGCTCTAAATGAATTTCTTGTAAAATAAGTCAAGAATAAAGCTTTACGTGATTTTCATTCATTTATTGAGAGTAACCCTAAATCCTAAAAAGTCAATGACGAGGCTCACAAGTTTTATCCTTATTCTACATGTAAGTATCTAAGCTCCAAACAAATTTTATGTTTAAACAAGACAATAAAGAAGCTCTAAATTGATTACTTGTTGAATAAGTCGGGAATAAAGCTTTACATGATTTTCATTCATTTATTGAGAGTAACCCTAAATCCTAACAAGTCAATGACGAAGCTCACAAGTTTTATCCTTATTCTACATGTAAGTATCTAAGCTCCAAACAAATTTTATGTTTAAACAAGACAATAAAGAAGCTCTAAATGGATTACTTGTTGAATAAGTCGGGAATAAAGCTCTAAGTGGTTTGCATTGAGAGGAAACCCTAAAATCTAAAAAGTTGGTAATGTGTATATGAAATTAATTGCTTATTCAATAAGTAAATATCTAAGGGTAAATCAAGTTCATTTTTATTTAAAAAGTCAATAATGAAGCTCTAAATGAATTTCTTGTAAAATAAGTCAAGAATAAAGCTTTACGTGATTTTCATTCATTTATTGAGAGTAACCCTAAATCCTAACAAGTCAATGACGAGGCTCACAAGTTTTATCCTTATTCTACATGTAAGTATCTAAGCTCCAAACAAATTTTATGTTTAAACAAGACAATAAAGAAGCTCTAAATGGATTACTTGTTGAATAAGTCGGGAATAAAGCTCTAAGTGGTTTGGATTGAGAGGAAACCCTAAAATCTAAAAAGTTGGTAATGTGTATATGAAATTAATTCCTTATTCAATAAGTAAATATCTAAGGGTAAATCAAGTTCATTTTTATTTAAAAAGTCAATAATGAAGCTCTAAATGAATTTCTTGTAAAATAAGTCAAGAATAAAGCTTTACGTGATTTTCATTCATTTATTGAGAGTAACCCTAAATCCTAAAAAGTCAATGACGAGGCTCACAAGTTTTATCCTTATTCTACATGTAAGTATCTAAGCTCCAAACAAATTTTATGTTTAAACAAGATAATAAAGAAGTTCTAAATTGATTACTTGTTCAATAAGTCGGGAATAAAGCTTTACGTGATTTTCATTCATTTATTGAGAGTAACCCTAAATCCTAACAAGTCAATGCCGAAGCTCACAAGTTTTATCCTTATTCTACATGTAAGTATCTAAGATCCAAACAAATTTTATGTTTAAACAAGACAATAAAGAAGCTCTAAATTGATTACTTGTTGAATAAGTCGGGAATAAAGCTTTACGTGATTTTCATTCATTTATTGAGAGTAACCCTAAATCCTAACAAGTCAATGACGAAGCTCACAAGTTTTATCCTTATTCTACATGTAAGTATCTAAGCTCCAAACAAATTTTATGTTTAAACAAGACAATAAAGAAGCTCTAAATGGATTACTTGTTGAATAAGTCGGGAATAAAGCTCTAAGTGGTTTGCATTGAGAGGAAACCCTAAAATCTAAAAAGTTGGTAATGTGTATATGAAATTAATTGCTTATTCAATAAGTAAATATCTAAGGGTAAATCAAGTTCATTTTTATTTAAAAAGTAAATAATGAAGCTCTAAATGAATTTCTTGTAAAATAAGTCAAGAATAAAGCTTTACGTGATTTTCATTCATTTATTGAGAGTAACCCTAAATCCTAAAAAGTCAATGACGAGGCTCACAAGTTTTATCCTTATTCTACATGTAAGTATCTAAGCTCCAAACAAATTTTATGTTTAAACAAGACAATAAAGAAGCTCTAAATTGATTACTTGTTGAATAAGTCGGGAATAAAGCTTTACGTGATTTTCATTCATTTATTGAGAGTAACCCTAAATCCTAACAAGTCAATGACGAATCTCACAAGTTTTATCCTTATTCTACATGTAAGTATCTAAGCTCCAAACAAATTTTATGTTTAAACAAGACAATAAAGAAGCTCTAAATTGATTACTTGTTGAATAAGTCGGGAATAAAGCTTTACGTGATTTTCATTCATTTATTGAGAGTAACCCTAAATCCTAACAAGTCAATGACGAAGCTCACAAGTTTTATCCTTATTCTACATGTAAGTATCTAAGCTCCAAACAAATTTTATGTTTAAAAAAGACAATAAAGAAGCTCTAAATGGATTACTTGTTGAATAAGTCGGGAATAAAGCTCTAAGTGGTTTGGATTGAGAGGAAACCCTAAAATCTAAAAAGTTGGTAATGTGTATATGAAATTAATTGCTTATTCAATAAGTAAATATCTAAGGGTAAATCAAGTTCATTTTTATTTAAAAAGTCAATAATGAAGCTCTAAATGAATTTCTTGTAAAATAAGTCAAGAATAAAGCTTTACGTGATTTTCATTCATTTATTGAGAGTAACCCTAAATCCTAACAAGTCAATGACGAGGCTCACAAGTTTTATCCTTATTCTACATGTAAGTATCTAAGCTCCAAACAAATTTTATGTTTAAACAAGACAATAAAGAAGCTCTAAATGGATTACTTGTTGAATAAGTCGGGAATAAAGCTCTAAGTGGTTTGGATTGAGAGGAAACCCTAAAATCTAAAAAGTTGGTAATGTGTATATGAAATTAATTCCTTATTCAATAAGTAAATATCTAAGGGTAAATCAAGTTCATTTTTATTTAAAAAGTCAATAATGAAGCTCTAAATGAATTTCTTGTAAAATAAGTCAAGAATAAAGCTTTACGTGATTTTCATTCATTTATTGAGAGTAACCCTAAATCCTAAAAAGTCAATGACGAGGCTCACAAGTTTTATCCTTATTCTACATGTAAGTATCTAAGCTCCAAACAAATTTTATGTTTAAACAAGATAATAAAGAAGTTCTAAATTGATTACTTGTTCAATAAGTCGGGAATAAAGCTTTACGTGATTTTCATTCATTTATTGAGAGTAACCCTAAATCCTAACAAGTCAATGCCGAAGCTCACAAGTTTTATCCTTATTCTACATGTAAGTATCTAAGCTCCAAACAAATTTTATGTTTAAACAAGACAATAAAGAAGCTCTAAATTGATTACTTGTTGAATAAGTCGGGAATAAAGCTTTACGTGATTTTCATTCATTTATTGAGAGTAACCCTAAATCCTAACAAGTCAATGACGAAGCTCACAAGTTTTATCCTTATTCTACATGTAAGTATCTAAGCTCCAAACAAATTTTATGTTTAAACAAGACAATAAAGAAGCTCTAAATGGATTACTTGTTGAATAAGTCGGGAATAAAGCTCTAAGTGGTTTGCATTGAGAGGAAACCCTAAAATCTAAAAAGTTGGTAATGTGTATATGAAATTAATTGCTTATTCAATAAGTAAATATCTAAGGGTAAATCAAGTTCATTTTTATTTAAAAAGTCAATAATGAAGCTCTAAATGAATTTCTTGTAAAATAAGTCAAGAATAAAGCTTTACGTGATTTTCATTCATTTATTGAGAGTAACCCTAAATCCTAACAAGTCAATGACGAGGCTCACAAGTTTTATCCTTATTCTACATGTAAGTATCTAAGCTCCAAACAAATTTTATGTTTAAACAAGACAATAAAGAAGCTCTAAATGGATTACTTGTTGAATAAGTCGGGAATAAAGCTCTAAGTGGTTTGCATTGAGAGGAAACCCTAAAATCTAAAAAGTTGGTAATGTGTATATGAAATTAATTGCTTATTCAATAAGTAAATATCTAAGGGTAAATCAAGTTCATTTTTATTTAAAAAGTCAATAATGAAGCTCTAAATGAATTTCTTGTAAAATAAGTCAAGAATAAAGCTTTACGTGATTTTCATTCATTTATTGAGAGTAACCCTAAATCCTAAAAAGTCAATGACGAGGCTCACAAGTTTTATCCTTATTCTACATGTAAGTATCTAAGCTCCAAACAAATTTTATGTTTAAACAAGACAATAAAGAAGCTCTAAATTGATTACTTGTTGAATAAGTCGGGAATAAAGCTTTACGTGATTTTCATTCATTTATTGAGAGTAACCCTAAATCCTAACAAGTCAATGACGAAGCTCACAAGTTTTATCCTTATTCTACATGTAAGTATCTAAGCTCCAAACAAATTTTATGTTTAAACAAGACAATAAAGAAGCTCTAAATGGATTACTTGTTGAATAAGTCGGGAATAAAGCTCTAAGTGGTTTGCATTGAGAGGAAACCCTAAAATCTAAAAAGTTGGTAATGTGTATATGAAATTAATTGCTTATTCAATAAGTAAATATCTAAGGGTAAATCAAGTTCATTTTTATTTAAAAAGTCAATAATGAAGCTCTAAATGAATTTCTTGTAAAATAAGTCAAGAATAAAGCTTTACGTGATTTTCATTCATTTATTGAGAGTAACCCTAAATCCTAACAAGTCAATGACGAGGCTCACAAGTTTTATCCTTATTCTACATGTAAGTATCTAAGCTCCAAACAAATTTTATGTTTAAACAAGACAATAAAGAAGCTCTAAATGGATTACTTGTTGAATAAGTCGGGAATAAAGCTCTAAGTGGTTTGCATTGAGAGGAAACCCTAAAATCTAAAAAGTTGGTAATGTGTATATGAAATTAATTGCTTATTCAATAAGTAAATATCTAAGGGTAAATCAAGTTCATTTTTATTTAAAAAGTCAATAATGAAGCTCTAAATGAATTTCTTGTAAAATAAGTCAAGAATAAAGCTTTACGTGATTTTCATTCATTTATTGAGAGTAACCCTAAATCCTAAAAAGTCAATGACGAGGCTCACAAGTTTTATCCTTATTCTACATGTAAGTATCTAAGCTCCAAACAAATTTTATGTTTAAACAAGACAATAAAGAAGCTCTAAATTGATTACTTGTTGAATAAGTCGGGAATAAAGCTTTACGTGATTTTCATTCATTTATTGAGAGTAACCCTAAATCCTAACAAGTCAATGACGAAGCTCACAAGTTTTATCCTTATTCTACATGTAAGTATCTAAGCTCCAAACAAATTTTATGTTTAAAAAAGACAATAAAGAAGCTCTAAATGGATTACTTGTTGAATAAGTCGGGAATAAAGCTCTAAGTGGTTTGGATTGAGAGGAAACCCTAAAATCTAAAAAGTTGGTAATGTGTATATGAAATTAATTGCTTATTCAATAAGTAAATATCTAAGGGTAAATCAAGTTCATTTTTATTTAAAAAGTCAATAATGAAGCTCTAAATGAATTTCTTGTAAAATAAGTCAAGAATAAAGCTTTACGTGATTTTCATTCATTTATTGAGAGTAACCCTAAATCCTAACAAGTCAATGACGAGGCTCACAAGTTTTATCCTTATTCTACATGTAAGTATCTAAGCTCCAAACAAATTTTATGTTTAAACAAGACAATAAAGAAGCTCTAAATTGATTACTTGTTGAATAAGTCGGGAATAAAGCTTTACGTGATTTTCATTCATTTATTGAGAGTAACCCTAAATCCTAACAAGTCAATGACGAAGCTCACAAGTTTTATCCTTATTCTACATGTAAGTATCTAAGCTCCAAACAAATTTTATGTTTAAAAAAGACAATAAAGAAGCTCTAAATGGATTACTTGTTGAATAAGTCGGGAATAAAGCTCTAAGTGGTTTGGATTGAGAGGAAACCCTAAAATCTAAAAAGTTGGTAATGTGTATATGAAATTAATTGCTTATTCAATAAGTAAATATCTAAGGGTAAATCAAGTTCATTTTTATTTAAAAAGTCAATAATGAAGCTCTAAATGAATTTCTTGTAAAATAAGTCAAGAATAAAGCTTTACGTGATTTTCATTCATTTATTGAGAGTAACCCTAAATCCTAACAAGTCAATGACGAGGCTCACAAGTTTTATCCTTATTCTACATGTAAGTATCTAAGCTCCAAACAAATTTTATGTTTAAACAAGACAATAAAGAAGCTCTAAATGGATTACTTGTTGAATAAGTCGGGAATAAAGCTCTAAGTGGTTTGGATTGAGAGGAAACCCTAAAATCTAAAAAGTTGGTAATGTGTATATGAAATTAATTCCTTATTCAATAAGTAAATATCTAAGGGTAAATCAAGTTCATTTTTATTTAAAAAGTCAATAATGAAGCTCTAAATGAATTTCTTGTAAAATAAGTCAAGAATAAAGCTTTACGTGATTTTCATTCATTTATTGAGAGTAACCCTAAATCCTAAAAAGTCAATGACGAGGCTCACAAGTTTTATCCTTATTCTACATGTAAGTATCTAAGCTCCAAACAAATTTTATGTTTAAACAAGATAATAAAGAAGTTCTAAATTGATTACTTGTTCAATAAGTCGGGAATAAAGCTTTACGTGATTTTCATTCATTTATTGAGAGTAACCCTAAATCCTAACAAGTCAATGCCGAAGCTCACAAGTTTTATCCTTATTCTACATGTAAGTATCTAAGATCCAAACAAATTTTATGTTTAAACAAGACAATAAAGAAGCTCTAAATTGATTACTTGTTGAATAAGTCGGGAATAAAGCTTTACGTGATTTTCATTCATTTATTGAGAGTAACCCTAAATCCTAACAAGTCAATGACGAAGCTCACAAGTTTTATCCTTATTCTACATGTAAGTATCTAAGCTCCAAACAAATTTTATGTTTAAACAAGACAATAAAGAAGCTCTAAATGGATTACTTGTTGAATAAGTCGGGAATAAAGCTCTAAGTGGTTTGCATTGAGAGGAAACCCTAAAATCTAAAAAGTTGGTAATGTGTATATGAAATTAATTGCTTATTCAATAAGTAAATATCTAAGGGTAAATCAAGTTCATTTTTATTTAAAAAGTCAATAATGAAGCTCTAAATGAATTTCTTGTAAAATAAGTCAAGAATAAAGCTTTACGTGATTTTCATTCATTTATTGAGAGTAACCCTAAATCCTAAAAAGTCAATGACGAGGCTCACAAGTTTTATCCTTATTCTACATGTAAGTATCTAAGCTCCAAACAAATTTTATGTTTAAACAAGACAATAAAGAAGCTCTAAATTGATTACTTGTTGAATAAGTCGGGAATAAAGCTTTACGTGATTTTCATTCATTTATTGAGAGTAACCCTAAATCCTAACAAGTCAATGACGAAGCTCACAAGTTTTATCCTTATTCTACATGTAAGTATCTAAGCTCCAAACAAATTTTATGTTTAAACAAGACAATAAAGAAGCTCTAAATTGATTACTTGTTGATAAGTCGGGAATAAAGCTTTACGTGATTTTCATTCATTTATTGAGAGTAACCCTAAATCCTAACAAGTCAATGACGAAGCTCACAAGTTTTATCCTTATTCTACATGTAAGTATCTAAGCTCCAAACAAATTTTATGTTAAAACAAGACAATAAAGAAGCTCTAAATGAATTTCTTGTAAAATAAGTCAAGAATAAAGCTTTACGTGATTTTCATTCATTTATTGAGAGTAACCCTAAATCCTAAAAAGTCAATGACGAGGCTCACAAGTTTTATCCTTATTCTACATGTAAGTATCTAAGCTCCAAACAAATTTTATGTTTAAACAAGACAATAAAGAAGCTCTAAATTGATTACTTGTTGAATAAGTCGGGAATAAAGCTTTACGTGATTTTCATTCATTTATTGAGAGTAACCCTAAATCCTAACAAGTCAATGACGAAGCTCACAAGTTTTATCCTTATTCTACATGTAAGTATCTAAGCTCCAAACAAATTTTATGTTTAAAAAAGACAATAAAGAAGCTCTAAATGGATTACTTGTTGAATAAGTCGGGAATAAAGCTCTAAGTGGTTTGGATTGAGAGGAAACCCTAAAATCTAAAAAGTTGGTAATGTGTATATGAAATTAATTGCTTATTCAATAAGTAAATATCTAAGGGTAAATCAAGTTCATTTTTATTTAAAAAGTCAATAATGAAGCTCTAAATGAATTTCTTGTAAAATAAGTCAAGAATAAAGCTTTACGTGATTTTCATTCATTTATTGAGAGTAACCCTAAATCCTAACAAGTCAATGACGAGGCTCACAAGTTTTATCCTTATTCTACATGTAAGTATCTAAGCTCCAAACAAATTTTATGTTTAAACAAGACAATAAAGAAGCTCTAAATTGATTACTTGTTGAATAAGTCGGGAATAAAGCTTTACGTGATTTTCATTCATTTATTGAGAGTAACCCTAAATCCTAACAAGTCAATGACCAAGCTCACAAGTTTTATCCTTATTCTACAGGTAAGTATCTAAGCTCCAAACAAATTTTATGTTAAAACAAGACAATAAAGAAGCTCTAAATGGATTACTTGTTGAATAAGTCGGGAATAAAGCTCTAAGTGGTTTGGATTGAGAGAAAACCCTAAAATCTAAAAAGTTGGTAATGTGTATATGAAATTAATTGCTTATTCAATAAGTAAATATCTAAGGGTAAATCAAGTTCATTTTTATTTAAAAAGTCAATAATGAAGCTCTAAATGAATTTCTTGTAAAATAAGTCAAGAATAAAGATTTACGTGATTTTCAATCATTTATTGAGAGTAACCCTAAATCCTAACAAGTCAATGACGAGGCTCACGAGTTTTATCCTTATTCTACATGTAAGTATCTAAGCTCCAGGCAAATTTTATGTTTAAACAAGACAATAAAGAAGCTCTAAATTGATTACTTGTTGAATAAGTCGGGAATAAAGCTTGACCTGATTTTCATTCATTTATTGAGAGTAACCATAAATCCTAACAAGTCAATGACAAGGCTCACAAGTTTTATCCTTATTCTACATGTAAGTATCTAAGCTCCAAACAAATTTTATGTTTAAACAAGACAATAAAGAAGCTCTAAATTGATTACTTGTTGAATAAGTCGGGAATAAAGCTTTACGTGATTTTCATTCATTTATTGAGAGTAACCCTAAATCCTAACAAGTCAATGACGAAGCTCACAAGTTTTATCCTTATTCGACATGTAAGTATCTAAGCTCCAAACAAATTTTATGTTAAAACAAGACAATAAAGAAGCTCTAAATGGATTACTTGTTGAATAAGTCGGAAATAAAGCTCTAAGTGGTTTGGATTGAGAGGAAACCCTAAAATCTAAAAAGTTGGTAATGTGTATATGAAATTAATTGCTTATTCAATAAGTAAATATTCAAGGGTAAATGAAGTTCATTTTTATTTAAAAAGTCAATAATGAAGCTCTAAATGAATTTCTTGTAAAATAAGTCAAGAATAAAGATTTACGTGATTTTCAATCATTTATTGAGAGTAACCCTAAATCCTAACAAGTCAATGACGAGGCTCACGAGTTTTATCCTTATTCTACATGTAAGTATCTAAGCTCCAGGCAAATTTTATGTTTAAACAAGACAATAAGGAAGCTCTAAATTGATTACTTGTTGAATAAGTCGGGAATAAAGCTTCACCTGATTTTCATTCATTTATTGAGAGTAACCATAAATCCTAACAAGTCAATGACGAGGCTCACAAGTTTTATCCTTATTCTACATGTAAGTATCTAAGCTCCAGGCAAATTTTATGTTTAAACAAGACAATAAAGAAGCTCTAAATTGATTACTTGTTGAATAAGTCGGGAATAAAGCTTCACCTGATTTTCATTAATTTATTGAGAGTAACCCTAAATCCTAACAAGTCAATGACGAAGCTCACAAGTTTTATCCTTATTCTACATGTAAGTATCTAAGCTCCAAACAAATTTTATGTTTAAACAAGACAATTAAGAAGCTCTAAATGGATTACTTGTTGAATAAGTCGGGAATAAAGCTCTAAGTGGTTTGGATTGACAGGAAACCCTAAAATCTAAAAAGTTGGTAATGTGTATATGAAATTAATTGCTTATTCAATAAGTAAATATCTAAGGGTAAATCAAGTTCATTTTTATTTAAAAAGTCAATAATGAAGCTCTAAATGAATTTCTTGTAAAATAAGTCAAGAATAAAGCTTTACGTGATTTTCATTCATTTATTGAGAGTAACCCTAAATCCTAACAAGTCAATGACGAGGCTCACAAGTTTTATCCTTATTCTACATGTAAGTATCTAAGCTCCAAACAAATTTTATGTTTAAACAAGACAATAAAGAAGCTCTAAATTGATTACTTGTTGAATAAGTCGGGAATAAAGCTTTACGTGATTTTCATTCATTTATTGAGAGTAACCCTAAATCCTAACAAGTCAATGACGAAGCTCACAAGTTTTATCCTTATTCTACAGGTAAGTATCTAAGCTCCAAACAAATTTTATGTTAAAACAAGACAATAAAGAAGCTCTAAATGGATTACTTGTTGAATAAGTCGGGAATAAAGCTCTAAGTGGTTTGGATTGAGAGAAAACCCTAAAATCTAAAAAGTTGGTAATGTGTATATGAAATTAATTGCTTATTCAATAAGTAAATATCTAAGGGTAAATCAAGTTCATTTTTATTTAAAAAGTCAATAATGAAGCTCTAAATGAATTTCTTGTAAAATAAGTCAAGAATAAAGATTTACGTGATTTTCAATCATTTATTGAGAGTAACCCTAAATCCTAACAAGTCAATGACGAGGCTCACGAGTTTTATCCTTATTCTACATGTAATTATCTAAGCTCCAGGCAAATTTTATGTTTAAACAAGACAATAAAGAAGCTCTAAATTGATTACTTGTTGAATAAGTCGGGAATAAAGCTTGACCTGATTTTCATTCATTTATTGAGAGTAACCATAAATCCTAACAAGTCAATGACAAGGCTCACAAGTTTTATCCTAATTCTACATGTAAGTATCTAAGCTCCAAACAAATTTTATGTTTAAACAAGACAATAAAGAAGCTCTAAATTGATTACTTGTTGAATAAGTCGGGAATAAAGCTTTACGTGATTTTCATTCATTTATTGAGAGTAACCCTAAATCCTAACAAGTCAATGACGAAGCTCACAAGTTTTATCCTTATTCTACATGTAAGTATCTAAGCTCCAAACAAATTTTATGTTTAAACAAGACAATAAAGAAGCTCTAAATTGATTACTTGTTGAATAAGTCGGGAATAAAGCTTTACGTGATTTTCATTCATTTATTGAGAGTAACCCTAAATCCTAACAAGTCAATGACGAAGCTCACAAGTTTTATCCTTATTCTACATGTAAGTATCTAAGCTCCAAACAAATTTTATGTTAAAACAAGACAATAAAGAAGCTCTAAATGGATTACTTGTTGAATAAGTCGAAAATAAAGCTCTAAGTGGTTTGGATTGAGAGGAAACCCTAAAATCTAAAAAGTTGGTAATGTGTATATGAAATTAATTGCATATTCAATAAGTAAATATTCAAGGGTAAATGAAGTTCATTTTTATTTAAAAAGTCAATAATGAAGCTCTAAATGAATTTCTTGTAAAATAAGTCAAGAATAAAGATTTACGTGATTTTCATTCATTTATTGAGAGTAACCCTAAATCCTAACAAGTCAATGACGAGGCTCACGAGTTTTATCCTTATTCTACATGTAAGTATCTAAGCTCCAGGCAAATTTTATGTTTAAACAAGACAATAAACAAGCTCTAAATTGATTACTTGTTGAATAAGTCGGGAATAAAGCTTCACCTGATTTTCATTCATTTATTGAGAGTAACCATAAATCCTAACAAGTCAATGACAAGGCTCACAAGTTTTATCCTTATTCTACATGTAAGTATCTAAGCTCCAAACAAATTTTATGTTTAAACAAGACAATAAAGAAGCTCTAAATTGATTACTTGTTGAATAAGTCGGGAATAAAGCTTTACGTGATTTTCATTCATTTATTGAGAGTAACCCTAAATCCTAACAAGTCAATGACGAAGCTCACAAGTTTTATCCTTATTCTACATGTAAGTATCTAAGCTCCAAACAAATTTTATGTTTAAACAAGACAATAAAGAAGCTCTAAATGGATTACTTGTTGAATAAGTCGGGAATAAAGCTCTAAGTGGTTTGGATTGAGAGGAAACCCTAAAATCTAAAAAGTTGGTAATGTGTATATGAAATTAATTGCTTATTCAATAAGTAAATATCTAAGGGTAAATCAAGTTCATTTTTATTTAAAAAGTCAATAATGAAGCTCTAAATGAATTTCTTGTAAAATAAGTCAAGAATAAAGCTTTACGTGATTTTCATTCATTTATTGAGAGTAACCCTAAATCCTAACAAGTCAATGACGAGGCTCACGAGTTTTATCCTTATTCTACATGTAAGTATCTAAGCTCCAGGCAAATTTTATGTTTAAACAAGACAATAAAGAAGCTCTAAATTGATTACTTGTTGAATAAGTCGGGAATAAAGCTTCACCTGATTTTTATTCATTTATTGAGAGTAACCCTAAATCCTAACAAGTCAATGACGAGGCTCACAAGTTTTATCCTTATTCTACATGTAAGTATCTAAGCTCCAAACAAATTTTATGTTTAAACAAGACAATAAAGAAGCTCTAAATGGATTACTTGTTGAATAAGTCGGGAATAAAGCTCTAAGTGGTTTGGATTGAGAGCAAACCCTAAAATCTAAAAAGTTGGTAATGTGTATATGAAATTAATTGCTTATTCAATAAGTAAATATTCAAGGGTAAATCAAGTTCATTTTTATTTAAAAAGTCAATAATGAAGCTCTAAATGAATATCTTGTAAAATAAGTCAAGAATAAAGCTTTACGTGATTTTCATTCATTTATTGAGAGTAACCCTAAATCCTAACAAGTCAATGACGAGGCTCACAAGTTTTATCCTTATTCTACATGTAAGTATCTAAGCTCCAAGCAAATTTTATGTTTAAACAAGACAATAAAGAAGCTCTAAATTGATTACTTGTTGAATAAGTCGGGAATAAAGCTTCACCTGATTTTCATTCATTTATTGAGAGTAACCCTAAATCCTAACAAGTCAATGACGAGGCTCACAAGTTTTATCCTTATTCTACATGTAAGTATCTAAGCTCCAAACAAATTTTATGTTTAAACAAGACAATAAAGAAGCTCTAAATTGATTACTTGTTGAATAAGTCGGGAATAAAGCTTTACGTGATTTTCATTCATTTATTGAGAGTAACCCTAAATCCTAACAAGTCAATGACGAAGCTCACAAGTTTTATCCTTATTCTACATGTAAGTATCTAAGCTCCAAACAAATTTTATGTTAAAACAAGACAATAAAGAAGCTCTAAATGGATTACTTGTTGAATAAGTCGGGAATAAAGCTCTAAGTGGTTTGGATTGAGAGGAAACCCTAAAATCTAAAAAGTTGGTAATGTGTATATGAAATTAATTGCTTATTCAATAAGTAAATATTCAAGGGTAAATCAAGTTCATTTTTATTTAAAAAGTCAATAATGAAGCTCTAAATGAATATCTTGTAAAATAAGTCAAGAATAAAGCTTTACGTGATTTTCATTCATTTATTGAGAGTAACCCTAAATCCTAACAAGTCAATGACGAGGCTCACAAGTTTTATCCTTATTCTACATGTAAGTATCTAAGCTCCAAGCAAATTTTATGTTTAAACAAGACAATAAAGAAGCTCTAAATTGATTACTTGTTGAATAAGTCGGGAATAAAGCTTCACCTGATTTTCATTCATTTATTGAGAGTAACCCTAAATCCTAACAAGTCAATAACGAGGCTCACAAGTTTTATCCTTATTCTACATGTAAGTATCTAAGCTCCAAACAAATTTTATATTTAAACAAGACAATAAAGAAGCTCTAAATTGATTACTTGTTGAATAAGTCGGGAATAAAGCTTTACGTGATTTTCATTCATTTATTGAGAGTAACCCTAAATCCTAACTAGTCAATGACGAAGATCACAAGTTTTATCCTTATTCTACATGTAAGTATCTAAGCTCCAAACAAATTTTATGTTTAAACAAGACAATAAAGAAGCTCTAAATGGATTACTTGTTGAATAAGTCGGGAATAAAGCTCTAAGTGGTTTGGATTGAGAGGAAACCCTAAAATCTAAAAAGTTGGTAATGTGTATATGAAATTAATTTCTTATTCAATAAGTAAATATTCAAGGGTAAATCAAGTTCATTTTTATTTAAAAAGTCAATAATGAAGCTCTAAATGAATTTCTTGTAAAATAAGTCAAGAATAAAGCTTTACGTGATTTTCATTCATTTATTGAGAGTAACCCTAAATCCTAACAAGTCAATGACGAGGCTCACAAGTTTTATCCTTATTCTACATGTAAGTATCTAAGCTCCAAGCAAATTTTATGTTTAAACAAGACAATAAAGAAGCTCTAAATTGATTACTTGTTGAATAAGTCGGGAATAAAGCTTCACCTGATTTTCATTCATTTATTGAGAGTAACCCTAAATCCTAACAAGTCAATAACGAGGCTCACAAGTTTTATCCTTATTCTACATGTAAGTATCTAAGCTCCAAACAAATTTTATGTTTAAACAAGACAATAAAGAAGCTCTAAATTGATTACTTGTTGAATAAGTCGGGAATAAAGCTTTACGTGATTTTCATTCATTTATTGAGAGTAACCCTAAATCCTAACAAGTCAATGACGAAGCTCACAAGTTTTATCCTTATTCTACATGTAAGTATCTAAGCTCCAAACAAATTTTATGTTTAAACAAGACAATAAAGAAGCTCTAAATGGATTACTTGTTGAATAAGTCGGGAATAAAGCTCTAAGTGGTTTGGATTGAGAGGAAACCCTAAAATCTAAAAAGTTGGTAATGTGTATATGAAATTAATTGCTTATTCAATAAGTAAATATCTAAGGGTAAATCAAGTTCATTTTTATTTAAAAAGTCAATAATGAAGCTCTAAATGAATTTCTTGTAAAATAAGTCAAGAATAAAGCTTTACGTGATTTTCATTCATTTATTGAGAGTAACCCTAAATCCTAACAAGTCAATGACGAGGCTCACGAGTTTTATCCTTATTCTACATGTAAGTATCTAAGCTCCAGGCAAATTTTATGTTTAAACAAGACAATAAAGAAGCTCTAAATTGATTACTTGTTGAATAAGTCGGGAATAAAGCTTCACCTGATTTTTATTCATTTATTGAGAGTAACCCTAAATCCTAACAAGTCAATGACGAGGCTCACAAGTTTTATCCTTATTCTACATGTAAGTATCTAAGCTCCAAACAAATTTTATGTTTAAACAAGACAATAAAGAAGCTCTAAATGGATTACTTGTTGAATAAGTCGGGAATAAAGCTCTAAGTGGTTTGGATTGAGAGCAAACCCTAAAATCTAAAAAGTTGGTAATGTGTATATGAAATTAATTGCTTATTCAATAAGTAAATATTCAAGGGTAAATCAAGTTCATTTTTATTTAAAAAGTCAATAATGAAGCTCTAAATGAATATCTTGTAAAATAAGTCAAGAATAAAGCTTTACGTGATTTTCATTCATTTATTGAGAGTAACCCTAAATCCTAACAAGTCAATGACGAGGCTCACAAGTTTTATCCTTATTCTACATGTAAGTATCTAAGCTCCAAGCAAATTTTATGTTTAAACAAGACAATAAAGAAGCTCTAAATTGATTACTTGTTGAATAAGTCGGGAATAAAGCTTCACCTGATTTTCATTCATTTATTGAGAGTAACCCTAAATCCTAACAAGTCAATGACGAGGCTCACAAGTTTTATCCTTATTCTACATGTAAGTATCTAAGCTCCAAACAAATTTTATGTTTAAACAAGACAATAAAGAAGCTCTAAATGGATTACTTGTTGAATAAGTCGGGAATAAAGCTTTACGTGATTTTCATTCATTTATTGAGAGTAACCCTAAATCCTAACAAGTCAATGACGAAGCTCACAAGTTTTATCCTTATTCTACATGTAAGTATCTAAGCTCCAAACAAATTTTATGTTTAAACAAGACAATAAAGAAGCTCTAAATGGATTACTTGTTGAATAAGTCGGGAATAAAGCTCTAAGTGGTTTGGATTGAGAGCAAACCCTAAAATCTAAAAAGTTGGTAATGTGTATATGAAATTAATTGCTTATTCAATAAGTAAATATCTAAGGGTAAATCAAGTTCATTTTTATTTAAAAAGTCAATAATGAAGCTCTAAATGAATATCTTGTAAAATAAGTCAAGAATAAAGCTTTACGTGATTTTCATTCATTTATTGAGAGTAACCCTAAATCCTAACAAGTCAATGACGAGGCTCACAAGTTTTATCCTTATTCTACATGTAAGTATCTAAGCTCCAAACAAATTTTATGTTTAAACAAGACAATAAAGAAGCTCTAAATTGATTACTTGTTGAATAAGTCGGGAATAAAGCTTTACGTGATTTTCATTCATTTATTGAGAGTAACCCTAAATCCTAACAAGTCAATGACGAAGCTCACAAGTTTTATCCTTATTCTACATGTAAGTATCTAAGCTCCAAACAAATTTTATGTTTAAACAAGACAATAAAGAAGCTCTAAATGGATTACTTGTTGAATAAGTCGGGAATAAAGCTCTAAGTGGTTTGGATTGAGAGGAAACCCTAAAATCTAAAAAGTTGGTAATGTGTATATGAAATTAATTGCTTATTCAATAAGTAAATATCTAAGGGTAAATCAAGTTCATTTTTATTTAAAAAGTCAATAATGAAGCTCTAAATGAATTTCTTGTAAAATAAGTCAAGAATAAAGCTTTACGTGATTTTCATTCATTTATTGAGAGTAACCCTAAATCCTAACAAGTCAATGACGAGGCTCACGAGTTTTATCCTTATTCTACATGTAAGTATCTAAGCTCCAAGCAAATTTTATGTTTAAACAAGACAATAAAGAAGCTCTAAATTGATTACTTGTTGAATAAGTCGGGAATAAAGCTTCACCTGATTTTCATTCATTTATTGAGAGTAACCCTAAATCCTAACAAGTCAATAACGAGGCTCACAAGTTTTATCCTTATTCTACATGTAAGTATCTAAGCTCCAAACAAATTTTATGTTTAAACAAGACAATAAAGAAGCTCTAAATTGATTACTTGTTGAATAAGTCGGGAATAAAGCTTTACGTGATTTTCATTCATTTATTGAGAGTAACCCTAAATCCTAACAAGTCAATGACGAAGCTCACAAGTTTTATCCTTATTCTACATGTAAGTATCTAAGCTCCAAACAAATTTTATGTTTAAACAAGACAATAAAGAAGCTCTAAATGGATTACTTGTTGAATAAGTCGGGAATAAAGCTCTAAGTGGTTTGGATTGAGAGGAAACCCTAAAATCTAAAAAGTTGGTAATGTGTATATGAAATTAATTGCTTATTCAATAAGTAAATATCTAAGGGTAAATCAAGTTCATTTTTATTTAAAAAGTCAATAATGAAGCTCTAAATGAATTTCTTGTAAAATAAGTCAAGAATAAAGCTTTACGTGATTTTCATTCATTTATTGAGAGTAACCCTAAATCCTAACAAGTCAATGACGAGGCTCACGAGTTTTATCCTTATTCTACATGTAAGTATCTAAGCTCCAGGCAAATTTTATGTTTAAACAAGACAATAAAGAAGCTCTAAATTGATTACTTGTTGAATAAGTCGGGAATAAAGCTTCACCTGATTTTTATTCATTTATTGAGAGTAACCCTAAATCCTAACAAGTCAATGACGAGGCTCACAAGTTTTATCCTTATTCTACATGTAAGTATCTAAGCTCCAAACAAATTTTATGTTTAAACAAGACAATAAAGAAGCTCTAAATGGATTACTTGTTGAATAAGTCGGGAATAAAGCTCTAAGTGGTTTGGATTGAGAGCAAACCCTAAAATCTAAAAAGTTGGTAATGTGTATATGAAATTAATTGCTTATTCAATAAGTAAATATTCAAGGGTAAATCAAGTTCATTTTTATTTAAAAAGTCAATAATGAAGCTCTAAATGAATATCTTGTAAAATAAGTCAAGAATAAAGCTTTACGTGATTTTCATTCATTTATTGAGAGTAACCCTAAATCCTAACAAGTCAATGACGAGGCTCACAAGTTTTATCCTTATTCTACATGTAAGTATCTAAGCTCCAAGCAAATTTTATGTTTAAACAAGACAATAAAGAAGCTCTAAATTGATTACTTGTTGAATAAGTCGGGAATAAAGCTTCACCTGATTTTCATTCATTTATTGAGAGTAACCCTAAATCCTAACAAGTCAATGACGAGGCTCACAAGTTTTATCCTTATTCTACATGTAAGTATCTAAGCTCCAAACAAATTTTATGTTTAAACAAGACAATAAAGAAGCTCTAAATGGATTACTTGTTGAATAAGTCGGGAATAAAGCTTTACGTGATTTTCATTCATTTATTGAGAGTAACCCTAAATCCTAACAAGTCAATGACGAAGATCACAAGTTTTATCCTTATTCTACATGTAAGTATCTAAGCTCCAAACAAATTTTATGTTTAAACAAGACAATAAAGAAGCTCTAAATGGATTACTTGTTGAATAAGTCGGGAATAAAGCTCTAAGTGGTTTGGATTGAGAGGAAACCCTAAAATCTAAAAAGTTGGTAATGTGTATATGAAATTAATTGCTTATTCAATAAGTAAATATCTAAGGGCAAATCAAGTTCATTTTTATTTAAAAAGTCAATAATGAAGCTCTAAATGAATTTCCTGTAAAATAAGTCAAGAATAAAGCTTTACGTGATTTTCATTCATTTATTGAGAGTAACCCTAAATCCTAACAAGTCAATGACGAGGCTCACAAGTTTTATCGTTATTCTACATGTAAGTATCTAAGCTCCAAACAAATTTTATGTTTAAACAAGACAATAAAGAAGCTCTAAATTGATTACTTGTTGAATAAGTCGGGAATAAAGCTTTACGTGATTTTCATTCATTTATTGAGAGTAACCCTAAATCCTAACAAAAGTCAATGACGAAGCTCACAAGTTTTATCCTTATTCTACATGTAAGTATCTAAGCTCCAAACAAATTTTATGTTAAAACAAGACAATAAAGAAGCTCTAAATGGATTACTTGTTGAATAAGTCGGGAATAAAGCTCTAAGTGGTTTGGATTGAGAGGAAACCCTAAAATCTAAAAAGTTGGTAATGTGTATATGAAATTAATTTCTTATTCAATAAGTAAATATTCAAGGGTAAATCAAGTTCATTTTTATTTAAAAAGTCAATAATGAAGCTCTAAATGAATTTCTTGTAAAATAAGTCAAGAATAAAGCTTTACGTGATTTTCATTCATTTATTGAGAGTAACCCTAAATCCTAACAAGTCAATGACGAGGCTCACAAGTTTTATCCTTATTCTACATGTAAGTATCTAAGCTCCAAGCAAATTTTATGTTTAAACAAGACAATAAAGAAGCTCTAAATTGATTACTTGTTGAATAAGTCAGGAATAAAGCTTCACCTGATTTTCATTCATTTATTGAGAGTAACCCTAAATCCTAACAAGTCAATAACGAGGCTCACAAGTTTTATCCTTATTCTACATGTAAGTATCTAAGCTCCAAACAAATTTTATGTTTAAACAAGACAATAAAGAAGCTCTAAATTGATTACTTGTTGAATAAGTCGGGAATAAAGCTTTACGTGATTTTCATTCATTTATTGAGAGTAACCCTAAATCCTAACAAGTCAATAACGAAGATCACAAGTTTTATCCTTATTCTACATGTAAGTATCTAAGCTCCAAACAAATTTTATGTTTAAACAAGACAATAAAGAAGCTCAAAATGGATTACTTGTTGAATAAGTCGGGAATAAAGCTCTAAGTGGTTTGGATTGAGAGGAAACCCTAAAATCTAAAAAGTTGGTAATGTGTATATGAAATTAATTGCTTATTCAATAAGTAAATATTCAAGGGTAAATCAAGTTCATTTTTATTTAAAGAGTCAATAATGAAGCTCTAAATGAATTTCTTGTAAAATAAGTCAAGAATAAAGCTTTACGTGATTTTCATTCATTTATTGAGAGTAACCCTAAATCCTAACAAGTCAATGACGAGGCTCACAAGTTTTATCCTTATTCTACATGTAAGTATCTAAGCTCCAAACAAATTTTATGTTTAAACAAGACAATAAAGAAGCTCTAAATTGATTACTTGTTGAATAAGTCGGGAATAAAGCTTTACGTGATTTTCATTCATTTATTGAGAGTAACCCTAAATCCTAACAAGTCAATGACGAAGATCACAAGTTTTATCCTTATTCTACATGTAAGTATCTAAGCTCCAAACAAATTTTATGTTTAAACAAGACAATAAAGAAGCTCTAAATGGATTACTTGTTGAATAAGTCGGGAATAAAGCTCTAAGTGGTTTGGATTGAGAGGAAACCCTAAAATCTAAAAAGTTGGTAATGTGTATATGAAATAAATTGCTTATTCAATAAGTAAATATCTAAGGGCAAATCAAGTTCATTTTTATTTAAAAAGTCAATAATGAAGCTCTAAATGAATTTCCTGTAAAATAAGTCAAGAATAAAGCTTTACGTGATTTTCATTCATTTATTGAGAGTAACCCTAAATCCTAACAAGTCAATGACGAGGCTCACAAGTTTTATCGTTATTCTACATGTAAGTATCTAAGCTCCAAACAAATTTTATGTTTAAACAAGACAATAAAGAAGCTCTAAATTGATTACTTGTTGAATAAGTCGGGAATAAAGCTTTACGTGATTTTCATTCATTTATTGAGAGTAACCCTAAATCCTAACAAAAGTCAATGACGAAGCTCACAAGTTTTATCCTTATTCTACATGTAAGTATCTAAGCTCCAAACAAATTTTATGTTAAAACAAGACAATAAAGAAGCTCTAAATGGATTACTTGTTGAATAAGTCGGGAATAAAGCTCTAAGTGGTTTGGATTGAGAGGAAACCCTAAAATCTAAAAAGTTGGTAATGTGTATATGAAATTAATTTCTTATTCAATAAGTAAATATTCAAGGGTAAATCAAGTTCATTTTTATTTAAAAAGTCAATAATGAAGCTCTAAATGAATTTCTTGTAAAATAAGTCAAGAATAAAGCTTTACGTGATTTTCATTCATTTATTGAGAGTAACCCTAAATCCTAACAAGTCAATGACGAGGCTCACAAGTTTTATCCTTATTCTACATGTAAGTATCTAAGCTCCAAGAAAATTTTATGTTTAAACAAGACAATAAAGAAACTCTAAATTGATTACTTGTTGAATAAGTCGGGAATAAAGCTTCACCTGATTTTCATTCATTTATTGAGAGTAACCCTAAATCCTAACAAGTCAATAACGAGGCTCACAAGTTTTATCCTTATTCTACATGTAAGTATCTAAGCTCCAAACAAATTTTATGTTTAAACAAGACAATAAAGAAGCTCTAAATTGATTACTTGTTGAATAAGTCGGGATTAAAGCTCTAAGTGGTTTGGATTGAGAGGAAACCCTAAAATCTAAAAAGTTGGTAATGTGTATATGAAATTAATTGCTTATTCAATAAGTAAATATTCAAGGGTAAATCAAGTTCATTTTTATTTAAAAAGTCAATAATGAAGCTCTAAATGAATTTCTTGTAAAATAAGTCAAGAATAAAGCTTTACGTGATTTTCATTCATTTATTGAGAGTAACCCTAAATCCTAACAAGTCAATGACGAGGCTCACAAGTTTTATCCTTATTCTACATATAAGTATCTAAGCTCCAAGCAAATTTTATGTTTAAACAAGACAATAAAGAAGCTCTAAATTGATTACTTGTTGAATAAGTCGGGAATAAAGCTTCACCTGATTTTCATTCATTTATTGAGAGTAACCCTAAATCCTAACAAGTCAATAACGAGGCTCACAAGTTTTATCCTTATTCTACATGTAAGTATCTAAGCTCCAAACAAATTTTATGTTTAAACAAGACAATAAAGAAGCTCTAAATTGATTACTTGTTGAATAAGTCGGGAATAAAGCTTTACGTGATTTTCATTCATTTATTGAGAGTAACCCTAAATCCTAACAAGTCAATGACGAAGATCACAAGTTTTATCCTTATTCTACATGTAAGTATCTAAGCTCCAAACAAATTTTATGTTTAAACAAGACAATAAAGAAGCTGTAAATGGATTACTTGTTGAATAAGTCGGGAATAAAGCTCTAAGTGGTTTGGATTGAGAGGAAACCCTAAAATCTAAAAAGTTGGTAATGTGTATATGAAATTAATTGCTTATTCAATAAGTAAATATCTAAGGGTAAATCAAGTTCATTTTTATTTAAAAAGTCAATAATGAAGCTCTAAATGAATTTCTTGTAAAATAAGTCAAGAATAAAGCTTTACGTGATTTTCATTCATTTATTGAGAGTAACCCTAAATCCTAACAAGTCAATGACGAGGCTCACAAGTTTTATCCTTATTCTACATGTAAGTATCTAAGCTCCAAACAAATTTTATGTTTAAACAAGACAATAAAGAAGCTCTAAATTGATTACTTGTTGAATAAGTCGGGAATAAAGCTTTACGTGATTTTCATTCATTTATTGAGAGTAACCCTAAATCCTAACAAGTCAATGACGAAGATCACAAGTTTTATCCTTATTCTACATGTAAGTATCTAAGCTCCAAACAAATTTTATGTTTAAACAAGACAATAAAGAAGCTCTAAATGGATTACTTGTTGAATAAGTCGGGAATAAAGCTCTAAGTGGTTTGGATTGAGAGGAAACCCTAAAATCTAAAAAGTTGGTAATGTGTATATGAAATTAATTTCTTATTCAATAAGTAAATATTCAAGGGTAAATCAAGTTCATTTTTATTTAAAAAGTCAATAATGAAGCTCTAAATGAATTTCTTGTAAAATAAGTCAAGAATAAAGCTTTACGTGATTTTCATTCATTTATTGAGAGTAACCCTAAATCCTAACAAGTCAATGACGAGGCTCACAAGTTTTATCCTTATTCTACATGTAAGTATCTAAGCTCCAAGAAAATTTTATGTTTAAACAAGACAATAAAGAAACTCTAAATTGATTACTTGTTGAATAAGTCGGGAATAAAGCTTCACCTGATTTTCATTCATTTATTGAGAGTAACCCTAAATCCTAACAAGTCAATAACGAGGCTCACAAGTTTTATCCTTATTCTACATGTAAGTATCTAAGCTCCAAACAAATTTTATGTTTAAACAAGACAATAAAGAAGCTCTAAATTGATTACTTGTTGAATAAGTCGGGAATAAAGCTCTAAGTGGTTTGGATTGAGAGGAAACCCTAAAATCTAAAAAGTTGGTAATGTGTATATGAAATTAATTGCTTATTCAATAAGTAAATATTCAAGGGTAAATCAAGTTCATTTTTATTTAAAAAGTCAATAATGAAGCTCTAAATGAATTTCTTGTAAAATAAGTCAAGAATAAAGCTTTACGTGATTTTCATTCATTTATTGAGAGTAACCCTAAATCCTAACAAGTCAATGACGAGGCTCACAAGTTTTATCCTTATTCTACATATAAGTATCTAAGCTCCAAGCAAATTTTATGTTTAAACAAGACAATAAAGAAGCTCTAAATTGATTACTTGTTGAATAAGTCGGGAATAAAGCTTCACCTGATTTTCATTCATTTATTGAGAGTAACCCTAAATCCTAACAAGTCAATAACGAGGCTCACAAGTTTTATCCTTATTCTACATGTAAGTATCTAAGCTCCAAACAAATTTTATGTTTAAACAAGACAATAAAGAAGCTCTAAATTGATTACTTGTTGAATAAGTCGGGAATAAAGCTTTACGTGATTTTCATTCATTTATTGAGAGTAACCCTAAATCCTAACAAGTCAATGACGAAGATCACAAGTTTTATCCTTATTCTACATGTAAGTATCTAAGCTCCAAACAAATTTTATGTTTAAACAAGACAATAAAGAAGCTGTAAATGGATTACTTGTTGAATAAGTCGGGAATAAAGCTCTAAGTGGTTTGGATTGAGAGGAAACCCTAAAATCTAAAAAGTTGGTAATGTGTATATGAAATTAATTGCTTATTCAATAAGTAAATATCTAAGGGTAAATCAAGTTCATTTTTATTTAAAAAGTCAATAATGAAGCTCTAAATGAATTTCTTGTAAAATAAGTCAAGAATAAAGCTTTACGTGATTTTCATTCATTTATTGAGAGTAACCCTAAATCCTAACAAGTCAATGACGAGGCTCACAAGTTTTATCCTTATTCTACATGTAAGTATCTAAGCTCCAAACAAATTTTATGTTTAAACAAGACAATAAAGAAGCTCTAAATTGATTACTTGTTGAATAAGTCGGGAATAAAGCTTTACGTGATTTTCATTCATTTATTGAGAGTAACCCTAAATCCTAACAAGTCAATGACGAAGATCACAAGTTTTATTCTTATTCTACATGTAAGTATCTAAGCTCCAAACAAATTTTATGTTTAAACAAGACAATAAAGAAGCTCTAAATGGATTACTTGTTGAATAAGTCGGGAATAAAGCTCTAAGTGGTTTGGATTGAGAGGAAACCCTAAAATCTAAAAAGTTGGTAATGTGTATATGAAATTAATTTCTTATTCAATAAGTAAATATTCAAGGGTAAATCAAGTTCATTTTTATTTAAAAAGTCAATAATGAAGCTCTAAATGAATTTCTTGTAAAATAAGTCAAGAATAAAGCTTTACGTGATTTTCATTCATTTATTGAGAGTAACCCTAAATCCTAACAAGTCAATGACGAGGCTCACAAGTTTTATCCTTATTCTACATGTAAGTATCTAAGCTCCAAGAAAATTTTATGTTTAAACAAGACAATAAAGAAACTCTAAATTGATTACTTGTTGAATAAGTCGGGAATAAAGCTTCACCTGATTTTCATTCATTTATTGAGAGTAACCCTAAATCCTAACAAGTCAATAACGAGGCTCTCAAGTTTTATCCTTATTCTACATGTAAGTATCTAAGCTCCAAACAAATTTTATGTTTAAACAAGACAATAAAGAAGCTCTAAATTGATTACTTGTTGAATAAGTCGGGAATAAAGCTCTAAGTGGTTTGGATTGAGAGGAAACCCTAAAATCTAAAAAGTTGGTAATGTGTATATGAAATTAATTGCTTATTCAATAAGTAAATATTCAAGGGTAAATCAAGTTCATTTTTATTTAAAAAGTCAATAATGAAGCTCTAAATGAATTTCTTGTAAAATAAGTCAAGAATAAAGCTTTACGTGATTTTCATTCATTTATTGAGAGTAACCCTAAATCCTAACAAGTCAATGACGAGGCTCACAAGTTTTATCCTTATTCTACATGTAAGTATCTAAGCTCCAAGCAAATTTTATGTTTAAACAAGACAATAAAGAAGCTCTAAATTGATTACTTGTTGAATAAGTCGGGAATAAAGCTTCACCTGATTTTCATTCATTTATTGAGAGTAACCCTAAATCCTAACAAGTCAATAACGAGGCTCACAAGTTTTATCCTTATTCTACATGTAAGTATCTAAGCTCCAAACAAATTTTATGTTTAAACAAGACAATAAAGAAGCTCTAAATTGATTACTTGTTGAATAAGTCGGGAATAAAGCTTTACGTGATTTTCATTCATTTATTGAGAGTAACCCTAAATCCTAACAAGTCAATGACGAAGATCACAAGTTTTATCCTTATTCTACATGTAAGTATCTAAGCTCCAAACAAATTTTATGTTTAAACAAGACAATAAAGAAGCTGTAAATGGATTACTTGTTGAATAAGTCGGGAATAAAGCTCTAAGTGGTTTGGATTGAGAGGAAACCCTAAAATCTAAAAAGTTGGTAATGTGTATATGAAATTAATTGCTTATTCAATAAGTAAATATTCAAGGGTAAATCAAGTTCATTTTTATTTAAAAAGTCAATAATGAAGCTCTAAATGAATTTCCTGTAAAATAAGTCAAGAATAAAGCTTTACGTGATTTTCATTCATTTATTGAGAGTAACCCTAAATCCTAACAAGTCAATGACGAGGCTCACAAGTTTTATCCTTATTCTACATGTAAGTATCTAAGCTCCAAGCAAATTTTATGTTTAAACAAGACAATAAAGAAGCTCTAAATTGATTACTTGTTGAATAAGTCGGGAATAAAGCTTCACCTGATTTTCATTCATTTATTGAGAGTAACCCTAAATCCTAACAAGTCAATAACGAGGCTCACAAGTTTTATCCTTATTCTACATGTAAGTATCTAAGCTCCAAACAAATTTTATGTTTAAACAAGACAATAAAGAAGCTCTAAATTGATTACTTGTTGAATAAGTCGGGAATAAAGCTTTACGTGATTTTCATTCATTTATTGAGAGTAACCCTAAATCCTAACAAGTCAATAACGAAGATCACAAGTTTTATCCTTATTCTACATGTAAGTATCTAAGCTCCAAACAAATTTTATGTTTAAACAAGACAATAAAGAAGCTCTAAATGGATTACTTGTTGAATAAGTCGGGAATAAAGCTCTAAGTGGTTTGGATTGAGAGGAAACCCTAAAATCTAAAAAGTTGGTAATGTGTATATGAAATTAATTGCTTATTCAATAAGTAAATATTCAAGGGTAAATCAAGTTCATTTTTATTTAAAGAGTCAATAATGAAGCTCTAAATGAATTTCTTGTAAAATAAGTCAAGAATAAAGCTTTACGTGATTTTCATTCATTTATTGAGAGTAACCCTAAATCCTAACAAGTCAATGACGAGGCTCACAAGTTTTATCCTTATTCTACATGTAAGTATCTAAGCTCCAAACAAATTTTATGTTTAAACAAGACAATAAAGAAGCTCTAAATTGATTACTTGTTGAATAAGTCGGGAATAAAGCTCTAAGTGGTTTGGATTGAGAGGAAACCCTAAAATCTAAAAAGTTGGTAATGTGTATATGAAATTAATTGCTTATTCAATAAGTAAATATTCAAGGGTAAATCAAGTTCATTTTTATTTAAAAAGTCAATAATGAAGCTCTAAATGAATTTCTTGTAAAATAAGTCAAGAATAAAGCTTTACGTGATTTTCATTCATTTATTGAGAGTAACCCTAAATCCTAACAAGTCAATGACGAGGCTCACAAGTTTTATCCTTATTCTACATATAAGTATCTAAGCTCCAAGCAAATTTTATGTTTAAACAAGACAATAAAGAAGCTCTAAATTGATTACTTGTTGAATAAGTCGGGAATAAAGCTTCACCTGATTTTCATTCATTTATTGAGAGTAACCCTAAATCCTAACAAGTCAATAACGAGGCTCACAAGTTTTATCCTTATTCTACATGTAAGTATCTAAGCTCCAAACAAATTTTATGTTTAAACAAGACAATAAAGAAGCTCTAAATTGATTACTTGTTGAATAAGTCGGGAATAAAGCTTTACGTGATTTTCATTCATTTATTGAGAGTAACCCTAAATCCTAACAAGTCAATGACGAAGATCACAAGTTTTATCCTTATTCTACATGTAAGTATCTAAGCTCCAAACAAATTTTATGTTTAAACAAGACAATAAAGAAGCTGTAAATGGATTACTTGTTGAATAAGTCGGGAATAAAGCTCTAAGTGGTTTGGATTGAGAGGAAACCCTAAAATCTAAAAAGTTGGTAATGTGTATATGAAATTAATTGCTTATTCAATAAGTAAATATCTAAGGGTAAATCAAGTTCATTTTTATTTAAAAAGTCAATAATGAAGCTCTAAATGAATTTCTTGTAAAATAAGTCAAGAATAAAGCTTTACGTGATTTTCATTCATTTATTGAGAGTAACCCTAAATCCTAACAAGTCAATGACGAGGCTCACAAGTTTTATCCTTATTCTACATGTAAGTATCTAAGCTCCAAACAAATTTTATGTTTAAACAAGACAATAAAGAAGCTCTAAATTGATTACTTGTTGAATAAGTCGGGAATAAAGCTTTACGTGATTTTCATTCATTTATTGAGAGTAACCCTAAATCCTAACAAGTCAATGACGAAGATCACAAGTTTTATCCTTATTCTACATGTAAGTATCTAAGCTCCAAACAAATTTTATGTTTAAACAAGACAATAAAGAAGCTCTAAATGGATTACTTGTTGAATAAGTCGGGAATAAAGCTCTAAGTGGTTTGGATTGAGAGGAAACCCTAAAATCTAAAAAGTTGGTAATGTGTATATGAAATTAATTTCTTATTCAATAAGTAAATATTCAAGGGTAAATCAAGTTCATTTTTATTTAAAAAGTCAATAATGAAGCTCTAAATGAATTTCTTGTAAAATAAGTCAAGAATAAAGCTTTACGTGATTTTCATTCATTTATTGAGAGTAACCCTAAATCCTAACAAGTCAATGACGAGGCTCACAAGTTTTATCCTTATTCTACATGTAAGTATCTAAGCTCCAAGAAAATTTTATGTTTAAACAAGACAATAAAGAAACTCTAAATTGATTACTTGTTGAATAAGTCGGGAATAAAGCTTCACCTGATTTTCATTCATTTATTGAGAGTAACCCTAAATCCTAACAAGTCAATAACGAGGCTCTCAAGTTTTATCCTTATTCTACATGTAAGTATCTAAGCTCCAAACAAATTTTATGTTTAAACAAGACAATAAAGAAGCTCTAAATTGATTACTTGTTGAATAAGTCGGGAATAAAGCTCTAAGTGGTTTGGATTGAGAGGAAACCCTAAAATCTAAAAAGTTGGTAATGTGTATATGAAATTAATTGCTTATTCAATAAGTAAATATTCAAGGGTAAATCAAGTTCATTTTTATTTAAAAAGTCAATAATGAAGCTCTAAATGAATTTCTTGTAAAATAAGTCAAGAATAAAGCTTTACGTGATTTTCATTCATTTATTGAGAGTAACCCTAAATCCTAACAAGTCAATGACGAGGCTCACAAGTTTTATCCTTATTCTACATGTAAGTATCTAAGCTCCAAGCAAATTTTATGTTTAAACAAGACAATAAAGAAGCTCTAAATTGATTACTTGTTGAATAAGTCGGGAATAAAGCTTCACCTGATTTTCATTCATTTATTGAGAGTAACCCTAAATCCTAACAAGTCAATAACGAGGCTCACAAGTTTTATCCTTATTCTACATGTAAGTATCTAAGCTCCAAACAAATTTTATGTTTAAACAAGACAATAAAGAAGCTCTAAATTGATTACTTGTTGAATAAGTCGGGAATAAAGCTTTACGTGATTTTCATTCATTTATTGAGAGTAACCCTAAATCCTAACAAGTCAATGACGAAGATCACAAGTTTTATCCTTATTCTACATGTAAGTATCTAAGCTCCAAACAAATTTTATGTTTAAACAAGACAATAAAGAAGCTGTAAATGGATTACTTGTTGAATAAGTCGGGAATAAAGCTCTAAGTGGTTTGGATTGAGAGGAAACCCTAAAATCTAAAAAGTTGGTAATGTGTATATGAAATTAATTGCTTATTCAATAAGTAAATATTCAAGGGTAAATCAAGTTCATTTTTATTTAAAAAGTCAATAATGAAGCTCTAAATGAATTTCCTGTAAAATAAGTCAAGAATAAAGCTTTACGTGATTTTCATTCATTTATTGAGAGTAACCCTAAATCCTAACAAGTCAATGACGAGGCTCACAAGTTTTATCCTTATTCTACATGTAAGTATCTAAGCTCCAAGCAAATTTTATGTTTAAACAAGACAATAAAGAAGCTCTAAATTGATTACTTGTTGAATAAGTCGGGAATAAAGCTTCACCTGATTTTCATTCATTTATTGAGAGTAACCCTAAATCCTAACAAGTCAATAACGAGGCTCACAAGTTTTATCCTTATTCTACATGTAAGTATCTAAGCTCCAAACAAATTTTATGTTTAAACAAGACAATAAAGAAGCTCTAAATTGATTACTTGTTGAATAAGTCGGGAATAAAGCTTTACGTGATTTTCATTCATTTATTGAGAGTAACCCTAAATCCTAACAAGTCAATAACGAAGATCACAAGTTTTATCCTTATTCTACATGTAAGTATCTAAGCTCCAAACAAATTTTATGTTTAAACAAGACAATAAAGAAGCTCTAAATGGATTACTTGTTGAATAAGTCGGGAATAAAGCTCTAAGTGGTTTGGATTGAGAGGAAACCCTAAAATCTAAAAAGTTGGTAATGTGTATATGAAATTAATTGCTTATTCAATAAGTAAATATTCAAGGGTAAATCAAGTTCATTTTTATTTAAAGAGTCAATAATGAAGCTCTAAATGAATTTCTTGTAAAATAAGTCAAGAATAAAGCTTTACGTGATTTTCATTCATTTATTGAGAGTAACCCTAAATCCTAACAAGTCAATGACGAGGCTCACAAGTTTTATCCTTATTCTACATGTAAGTATCTAAGCTCCAAACAAATTTTATGTTTAAACAAGACAATAAAGAAGCTCTAAATTGATTACTTGTTGAATAAGTCGGGAATAAAGCTTTACGTGATTTTCATTCATTTATTGAGAGTAACCCTAAATCCTAACAAGTCAATGACGAAGATCACAAGTTTTATCCTTATTCTACATGTAAGTATCTAAGCTCCAAACAAAGTTTATGTTTAAACAAGACAATAAAGAAGCTCTAAATGGATTACTTGTTGAATAAGTCGGGAATAAAGCTCTAAGTGGTTTGGATTGAGAGGAAACCCTAAAATCTAAAAAGTTGGTAATGTGTATATGAAATTAATTTCTTATTCAATAAGTAAATATTCAAGGGTAAATCAAGTTCATTTTTATTTAAAAAGTCAATAATGAAGCTCTAAATGAATTTCTTGTAAAATAAGTCAAGAATAAAGCTTTACGTGATTTTCATTCATTTATTGAGAGTAACCCTAAATCCTAACAAGTCAATGACGAGGCTCACAAGTTTTATCCTTATTCTACATGTAAGTATCTAAGCTCCAAGAAAATTTTATGTTTAAACAAGACAATAAAGAAACTCTAAATTGATTACTTGTTGAATAAGTCGGGAATAAAGCTTCACCTGATTTTCATTCATTTATTGAGAGTAACCCTAAATCCTAACAAGTCAATAACGAGGCTCTCAAGTTTTATCCTTATTCTACATGTAAGTATCTAAGCTCCAAACAAATTTTATGTTTAAACAAGACAATAAAGAAGCTCTAAATTGATTACTTGTTGAATAAGTCGGGAATAAAGCTCTAAGTGGTTTGGATTGAGAGGAAACCCTAAAATCTAAAAAGTTGGTAATGTGTATATGAAATTAATTGCTTATTCAATAAGTAAATATTCAAGGGTAAATCAAGTTCATTTTTATTTAAAAAGTCAATAATGAAGCTCTAAATGAATTTCTTGTAAAATAAGTCAAGAATAAAGCTTTACGTGATTTTCATTCATTTATTGAGAGTAACCCTAAATCCTAACAAGTCAATGACCAGGCTCACAAGTTTTATCCTTATTCTACATGTAAGTATCTAAGCTCCAAGCAAATTTTATGTTTAAACAAGACAATAAAGAAGCTCTAAATTGATTACTTGTTGAATAAGTCGGGAATAAAGCTTCACCTGATTTTCATTCATTTATTGAGAGTAACCCTAAATCCTAACAAGTCAATAACGAGGCTCACAAGTTTTATCCTTATTCTACATGTAAGTATCTAAGCTCCAAACAAATTTTATGTTTAAACAAGACAATAAAGAAGCTCTAAATTGATTACTTGTTGAATAAGTCGGGAATAAAGCTTTACGTGATTTTCATTCATTTATTGAGAGTAACCCTAAATCCTAACAAGTCAATGACGAAGATCACAAGTTTTATCCTTATTCTACATGTAAGTATCTAAGCTCCAAACAAATTTTATGTTTAAACAAGACAATAAAGAAGCTGTAAATGGATTACTTGTTGAATAAGTCGGGAATAAAGCTCTAAGTGGTTTGGATTGAGAGGAAACCCTAAAATCTAAAAAGTTGGTAATGTGTATATGAAATTAATTGCTTATTCAATAAGTAAATATCTAAGGGTAAATCAAGTTCATTTTTATTTAAAAAGTCAATAATGAAGCTCTAAATGAATTTCTTGTAAAATAAGTCAAGAATAAAGCTTTACGTGATTTTCATTCATTTATTGAGAGTAACCCTAAATCCTAACAAGTCAATGACGAGGCTCACAAGTTTTATCCTTATTCTACATGTAAGTATCTAAGCTCCAAACAAATTTTATGTTTAAACAAGACAATAAAGAAGCTCTAAATTGATTACTTGTTGAATAAGTCGGGAATAAAGCTTTACGTGATTTTCATTCATTTATTGAGAGTAACCCTAAATCCTAACAAGTCAATGACGAAGATCACAAGTTTTATCCTTATTCTACATGTAAGTATCTAAGCTCCAAACAAATTTTATGTTTAAACAAGACAATAAAGAAGCTCTAAATGGATTACTTGTTGAATAAGTCGGGAATAAAGCTCTAAGTGGTTTGGATTGAGAGGAAACCCTAAAATCTAAAAAGTTGGTAATGTGTATATGAAATTAATTGCTTATTCAATAAGTAAATATTCAAGGGTAAATCAAGTTCATTTTTATTTAAAAAGTCAATAATGAAACTCTAAATGAATTTTTTGTAAAATAAGTCAAGAATAAAGCTTTACGTGATTTTCATTCATTTATTGAGAGTAACCCTAAATCCTAACAAGTCAATGACGAGGCTCACAAGTTTTATCCTTATTCTACATGTAAGTATCTAAGCTCCAAGCAAATTTTATGTTTAAACAAGACAATAAAGAAGCTCTAAATTGATTACTTGTTGAATAAGTCGGGAATAAAGCTTCACCTGATTTTCATTCATTTATTGAGAGTAACCCTAAATCCTAACAAGTCAATAACGAGGCTCACAAGTTTTATCCTTATTCTACATGTAAGTATCTAAGCTCCAAACAAATTTTATGTTTAAACAAGACAATAAAGAAGCTCTAAATTGATTACTTGTTGAATAAGTCGGGAATAAAGCTTTACGTGATTTTCATTCATTTATTGAGAGTAACCCTAAATCCTAACAAGTCAATAACGAAGATCACAAGTTTTATCCTTATTCTACATGTAAGTATCTAAGCTCCAAACAAATTTTATGTTTAAACAAGACAATAAAGAAGCTCTAAATGGATTACTTGTTGAATAAGTCGGGAATAAAGCTCTAAGTGGTTTGGATTGAGAGGAAACCCTAAAATCTAAAAAGTTGGTAATGTGTATATGAAATTAATTGCTTATTCAATAAGTAAATATTCAAGGGTAAATCAAGTTCATTTTTATTTAAAGAGTCAATAATGAAGCTCTAAATGAATTTCTTGTAAAATAAGTCAAGAATAAAGCTTTACGTGATTTTCATTCATTTATTGAGAGTAACCCTAAATCCTAACAAGTCAATGACGAGGCTCACAAGTTTTATCCTTATTCTACATGTAAGTATCTAAGCTCCAAACAAATTTTATGTTTAAACAAGACAATAAAGAAGCTCTAAATTGATTACTTGTTGAATAAGTCGGGAATAAAGCTTTACGTGATTTTCATTCATTTATTGAGAGTAACCCTAAATCCTAACAAGTCAATGACGAAGATCACAAGTTTTATCCTTATTCTACATGTAAGTATCTAAGCTCCAAACAAAGTTTATGTTTAAACAAGACAATAAAGAAGCTCTAAATGGATTACTTGTTGAATAAGTCGGGAATAAAGCTCTAAGTGGTTTGGATTGAGAGGAAACCCTAAAATCTAAAAAGTTGGTAATGTGTATATGAAATTAATTGCTTATTCAATAAGTAAATATCTAAGGGCAAATCAAGTTCATTTTTATTTAAAAAGTCAATAATGAAGCTCTAAATGAATTTCCTGTAAAATAAGTCAAGAATAAAGCTTTACGTGATTTTCATTCATTTATTGAGAGTAACCCTAAATCCTAACAAGTCAATGACGAGGCTCACAAGTTTTATCGTTATTCTACATGTAAGTATCTAAGCTCCAAACAAATTTTATGTTTAAACAAGACAATAAAGAAGCTCTAAATTGATTACTTGTTGAATAAGTCGGGAATAAAGCTTTACGTGATTTTCATTCATTTATTGAGAGTAATCCTAAATCCTAACAAGTCAATAACGAGGCTCACAAGTTTTATCCTTATTCTACATGTAAGTATCTAAGCTCCAAGCAAATTTTATGTTTAAACAAGACAATAAAGATGCTCTAAATTGATTACTTGTTGAATAAGTCGGGAATAAAGCTTCACCTGATTTTCATTCATTTATTGAGAGTAACCCTAAATCCTAACAAGTCAATAACGAGGCTCACAAGTTTTATCCTTATTCTACATGTAAGTATCTAAGCTCCAAACCAATTTTATGTTTAAACAAGACAATAAAGAAGCTCTAAATTGATTACTTGTTGAATAAGTCGGGAATAAAGCTCTAAGTGGTTTGGATTGAGAGGAAACCCTAAAATCTAAAAAGTTGGTAATGTGTATATGAAATTAATTGCTTATTCAATAAGTAAATATTCAAGGGTAAATCAAGTTCATTTTTATTTAAAAAGTCAATAATGAAGCTCCAAATGAATTTCTTGTAAAATAAGTCAAGAATAAAGCTTTACGTGAATTTCATTCATTTATTGAGAGTAACCCTAAATCCTAACAAGTCAATGACGAGGCTCACAAGTTTTATCCTTATTCTACATGTAAGTATCTAAGCTCCAAGCAAATTTTATGTTTAAACAAGACAATAAAGAAGCTCTAAATTGATTACTTGTTGAATAAGTCGGGAATAAAGCTTCACCTGATTTTCATTCATTTATTGAGAGTAACCCTAAATCCTAACAAGTCAATAACGAGGCTCACAAGTTTTATCCTTATTCTACATGTAAGTATCTAAGCTCCAAACAAATTTTATGTTTAAACAAGACAATAAAGAAGCTCTAAATTGATTACTTGTTGAATAAGTCGGGAATAAAGCTTTACGTGATTTTCATTCATTTATTGAGAGTAACCCTAAATCCTAACAAGTCAATGACGAAGATCACAAGTTTTATCCTTATTCTACATGTAAGTATCTAAGCTCCAAACAAATTTTATGTTTAAACAAGACAATAAAGAAGCTCTAAATGGATTACTTGTTGAATAAGTCGGGAATAAAGCTCTAAGTGGTTTGGATTGAGAGGAAACCCTAAAATCTAAAAAGTTGGTAATGTGTATATGAAATTAATTGCTTATTCAATAAGTAAATATCTAAGGGTAAATCAAGTTCATTTTTATTTAAAAGTCAATAATGAAGCTCTAAATGAATTTCTTGTCAAATAAGTCAAGAATAAAGCTTTACGTGATTTTCATTCATTTATTGAGAGTAACCCTAAATCCTAACAAGTCAATGACGAGGCTCACAAGTTTTATGCTTATTCTACATGTAAGTATCTAAGCTCCAAACAAATTTTATGTTTAAACAAGACAATAAAGAAGCTCTAAATTGATTACTTGTTGAATAAGTCGGGAATAAAGCTTTACGTGATTTTCATTCATTTATTGAGAGTAACCCTAAATCCTAACAAGTCAATGACGAAGCTCACAAGTTTTATCCTTATTCTACATGTAAGTATCTAAGCTCCAAACAAATTTTATGTTAAAACAAGACAATAAAGAAGCTCTAAATGGATTACTTGTTGAATAAGTCGAGAATAAAGCTCTAAGTGGTTTGGATTGAGAGGAAACCCTAAAATCTAAAAAGTTGGTAATGTGTATATGAAATTAATTGCTTATTCAATAAGTAAATATTCAAGGGTAAATCAAGTTCATTTTTATTTAAAAAGTCAATAATGAAGCTCTAAATGAATTTCTTGTAAAATAAGTCAAGAATAAAGCTTTACGTGATTTTCATTCATTTATTGAGAGTAACCCTAAATCCTAACAAGTCAATGACGAGGCTCACAAGTTTTATCCTTATTCTACATGTAAGTATCTAAGCTCCAAGCAAATTTTATGTTTAAACAAGACAATAAAGAAGCTCTAAATTGATTACTTGTTGAATAAGTCGGGAATAAAGCTTTACATGATTTTCATTCATTTATTGAGAGTAACCCTAAATCCTAACAAGTCAACAACGAAGATCACAAGTTTTATCCTTATTCTACATGTAAGTATCTAAGCTCCAAACAAATTTTATGTTTAAACAAGACAATAAAGAAGCTCTAAATGGATTACTTGTTGAATAAGTCGGGAATAAAGCTCTAAGTGGTTTGGATTGAGAGGAAACCCTAAAATCTAAAAAGTTGGTAATGTGTATATGAAATTAATTGCTTATTCAATAAGTAAATATTCAAGGGTAAATCAAGTTCATTTTTATTTAAAGAGTCAATAATGAAGCTCTAAATGAATTTCATGTAAAATAAGTCAAGAATAAAGCTTTACGTGATTTTCATTCATTTATTGAGAGTAACCCTAAATCCTAACAAGTCAATGACGAGGCTCACAAGTTTTATCCTTATTCTACATGTAAGTATCTAAGCTCCAAACAAATTTTATGTTTAAACAAGACAATAAAGAAGCTCTAAATTGATTACTTGTTGAATAAGTCGGGAATAAAGCTTTACGTGATTTTCATTCATTTATTGAGAGTAACCCTAAATCCTAACAAGTCAATGACGAAGATCACAAGTTTTATCCTTATTCTACATGTAAGTATCTAAGCTCCAAACAAATTTTATGTTTAAACAAGACAATAAAGAAGCTCTAAATGGATTACTTGTTGAATAAGTCGGGAATAAAGCTCTAAGTGGTTTGGATTGAGAGGAAACCCTAAAATCTAAAAAGTTGGTAATGTGTATATGAAATTAATTGCTTATTCAATAAGTAAATATCTAAGTGCAAATCAAGTTCATTTTTATTTAAAAAGTCAATAATGAAGCTCTAAATGAATTTCCTGTAAAATAAGTCAAGAATAAAGCTTTACGTGATTTTCATTCATTTATTGAGAGTAACCCTAAATCCTAACAAGTCAATGACGAGGCTCACAAGTTTTATCCTTATTCTACATGTAAGTATCTAAGCTCCAAACAAATTTTATGTTTAAACAAGACAATAAAGAAGCTCTAAATTGATTACTTGTTGAATAAGTCGGGAATAAAGCTTTACGTGATTTTCATTCATTTATTGAGAGTAACCCTAAATCCTAACAAAAGTCAATGACGAAGCTCACAAGTTTTATCCTTATTCTACATGTAAGTATCTAAGCTCCAAACAAATTTTATGTTAAAACAAGACAATAAAGAAGCTCTAAATGGATTACTTGTTGAATAAGTCGGGAATAAAGCTCTAAGTGGTTTGGATTGAGAGGAAACCCTAAAATCTAAAAAGTTGGTAATGTGTATATGAAATTAATTGCTTATTCAATAAGTAAATATTCAAGGGTAAATCAAGTTCATTTTTATTTAAAAAGTCAATAATGAAGCTCTAAATGAATTTCTTGTAAAATAAGTGAAGAATAAAGCTTTACGTGATTTTCATTCATTTATTGAGAGTAACCCTAAATCCTAACAAGTCAATGACGAAGCTCACAAGTTTTATCCTTATTCTACATGTAAGTATCTAAGCTCCAAACAAATTTTATGTTAAAACAAGACAATAAAGAAGCTCTAAATGGATTACTTGTTGAATAAGTCGAGAATAAAGCTTCACCTGATTTTCATTCATTTATTGAGAGTAACCCTAAATCCTAACAAGTCAATAACGAGGCTCACAAGTTTTATCCTTATTCTACATGTAAGTATCTAAGCTCCAAACAAATTTTATGTTTAAACAAGACAATAAAGAAGCTCTAAATTGATTACTTGTTGAATAAGTCGGGAATAAAGCTCTAAGTGGTTTGGATTGAGAGGAAACCCTAAAATCAAAAAAGTTGGTAATGTGTATATGAAATTAATTGCTTATTCAATAAGTAAATATTCAAGGGTAAATCAAGTTCATTTTTATTTAAAAAGTCAATAATGAAGCTCTAAATGAATTTCTTGTAAAATAAGTCAAGAATAAAGCTTTACGTGATTTTCATTCATTTATTGAGAGTAACCCTAAATCCTAACAAGTCAATGACGAGGCTCACAAGTTTTATCCTTATTCTACATGTAAGTATCTAAGCTCCAAGCAAATTTTATGTTTAAACAAGACAATAAAGAAGCTCTAAATTGATTACTTGTTGAATAAGTCGGGAATAAAGCTTCACCTGATTTTCATTCATTTATTGAGAGTAACCCTAAATCCTAACAAGTCAATAACGAGGCTCACAAGTTTTATCCTTATTCTACATGTAAGTATCTAAGCTCCAAACAAATTTTATGTTTAAACAAGACAATAAAGAAGCTCTAAATTGATTACTTGTTGAATAAGTCGGGAATAAAGCTTTACGTGATTTTCATTCATTTATTGAGAGTAACCCTAAATCCTAACAAAAGTCAATGACGAAGCTCACAAGTTTTATCCTTATTCTACATGTAAGTATCTAAGCTCCAAACAAATTTTATGTTAAAACAAGACAATAAAGAAGCTCTAAATGGATTACTTGTTGAATAAGTCGGGAATAAAGCTCTAAATGGTTTGGATTGAGAGGAAACCCTAAAATCTAAAAAGTTGGTAATGTGTATATGAAATTAATTGCTTATTAAATAAGTAAATATTCAAGGGTAAATCAAGTTCATTTTTATTTAAAAAGTCAATAATGAAGCTCTAAATGAATTTCTTGTAAAATAAGTCAAGAATAAAGCTTTACGTGAATTTCATTCATTTATTGAGAGTAACCCTAAATCCTAACAAGTCAATGACGAGGCTCACAAGTTTTATCCTTATTCTACATGTAAGTATCTAAGCTCCAAGCAAATTTTATGTTTAAACAAGACAATAAAGAAGCTCTAAATTGATTACTTGTTGAATAAGTCGGGAATAAAGCTTCACCTGATTTTCATTCATTTATTGAGAGTAACCCTAAATCCTAACAAGTCAATAACGAGGCTCACAAGTTTTATCCTTATTCTACATGTAAGTATCTAAGCTCCAAACAAATTTTATGTTTAAACAAGACAATAAAGAAGCTCTAAATTGATTACTTGTTGAATAAGTCGGGAATAAAGCTTTACGTGATTTTCATTCATTTATTGAGAGTAACCCTAAATCCTAACAAGTCAATGACGAAGATCACAAGTTTTATCCTTATTCTACATGTAAGTATCTAAGCTCCAAACAAATTTTATGTTTAAACAAGACAATAAAGAAGCTCTAAATGGATTACTTGTTGAATAAGTCGGGAATAAAGCTCTAAGTGGTTTGGATTGAGAGGAAACCCTAAAATCTAAAAAGTTGGTAATGTGTATATGAAATTAATTGCTTATTCAATAAGTAAATATCTAAGGGTAAATCAAGTTCATTTTTATTTAAAAGTCAATAATGAAGCTCTAAATGAATTTCTTGTAAAATAAGTCAAGAATAAAGCTTTACGTGATTTTCATTCATTTATTGAGAGTAACCCTAAATCCTAACAAGTCAATGACGAGGCTCACAAGTTTTATGCTTATTCTACATGTAAGTATCTAAGCTCCAAACAAATTTTATGTTTAAACAAGACAATAAAGAAGCTCTAAATTGATTACTTGTTGAATAAGTCGGGAATAAAGCTTTACGTGATTTTCATTCATTTATTGAGAGTAACCCTAAATCCTAACAAGTCAATGACGAAGCTCACAAGTTTTATCCTTATTCTACATGTAAGTATCTAAGCTCCAAACAAATTTTATGTTAAAACAAGACAATAAAGAAGCTCTAAATGGATTACTTGTTGAATAAGTCGGGAATAAAGCTCTAAGTGGTTTGGATTGAGAGGAAACCCTAAAATCTAAAAAGTTGGTAATGTGTATATGAAATTAATTGCTTATTCAATAAGTAAATATTCAAGGGTAAATCAAGTTCATTTTTATTTAAAAAGTCAATAATGAAGCTCTAAATGAATTTCTTGTAAAATAAGTCAAGAATAAAGCTTTACGTGATTTTCATTCATTTATTGAGAGTAACCCTAAATCCTAACAAGTCAATGACGAGGCTCACAAGTTTTATCCTTATTCTACATGTAAGTATCTAAGCTCCAAGCAAATTTTATGTTTAAACAAGACAATAAAGAAGCTCTAAATTGATTACTTGTTGAATAAGTCGGGAATAAAGCTTCACCTGATTTTCATTCATTTATTGAGAGTAACCCTAAATCCTAACAAGTCAATAACGAGGCTCACAAGTTTTATCCTTATTCTACATGTAAGTATCTAAGCTCCAAACAAATTTTATGTTTAAACAAGACAATAAAGAAGCTCTAAATTGATTACTTGTTGAATAAGTCGGGAATAAAGCTTTACATGATTTTCATTCATTTATTGAGAGTAACCCTAAATCCTAACAAGTCAATAACGAAGATCACAAGTTTTATCCTTATTCTACATGTAAGTATCTAAGCTCCAAACAAATTTTATGTTTAAACAAGACAATAAAGAAGCTCTAAATGGATTACTTGTTGAATAAGTCGGGAATAAAGCTCTAAGTGGTTTGGATTGAGAGGAAACCCTAAAATCTAAAAAGTTGGTAATGTGTATATGAAATTAATTGCTTATTCAATAAGTAAATATTCAAGGGTAAATCAAGTTCATTTTTATTTAAAGAGTCAATAATGAAGCTCTAAATGAATTTCATGTAAAATAAGTCAAGAATAAAGCTTTACGTGATTTTCATTCATTTATTGAGAGTAACCCTAAATCCTAACAGGTCAATGACGAGGCTCACAAGTTTTATCCTTATTCTACATGTAAGTATCTAAGCTCCAAACAAATTTTATGTTTAAACAAGACAATAAAGAAGCTCTAAATTGATTACTTGTTGAATAAGTCGGGAATAAAGCTTTACGTGATTTTCATTCATTTATTGAGAGTAACCCTAAATCCTAACAAGTCAATGACGAAGATCACAAGTTTTATCCTTATTCTACATGTAAGTATCTAAGCTCCAAACAAATTTTATGTTTAAACAAGACAATAAAGAAGCTCTAAATGGATTACTTGTTGAATAAGTCGGGAATAAAGCTCTAAGTGGTTTGGATTGAGAGGAAACCCTAAAATCTAAAAAGTTGGTAATGTGTATATGAAATTAATTGCTTATTCAATAAGTAAATATCTAAGTGCAAATCAAGTTCATTTTTATTTAAAAAGTCAATAATGAAGCTCTAAATGAATTTCCTGTAAAATAAGTCAAGAATAAAGCTTTACGTGATTTTCATTCATTTATTGAGAGTAACCCTAAATCCTAACAAGTCAATGACGAGGCTCACAAGTTTTATCGTTATTCTACATGTAAGTATCTAAGCTCCAAACAAATTTTATGTTTAAACAAGACAATAAAGAAGCTCTAAATTGATTACTTGTTGAATAAGTCGGGAATAAAGCTTTACGTGATTTTCATTCATTTATTGAGAGTAACCCTAAATCCTAACAAAAGTCAATGACGAAGCTCACAAGTTTTATCCTTATTCTACATGTAAGTATCTAAGCTCCAAACAAATTTTATGTTAAAACAAGACAATAAAGAAGCTCTAAATGGATTACTTGTTGAATAAGTCGGGAATAAAGCTCTAAGTGGTTTGGATTGAGAGGAAACCCTAAAATCTAAAAAGTTGGTAATGTGTATATGAAATTAATTGCTTATTCAATAAGTAAATATTCAAGGGTAAATCAAGTTCATTTTTATTTAAAAAGTCAATAATGAAGCTCTAAATGAATTTCTTGTAAAATAAGTGAAGAATAAAGCTTTACGTGATTTTCATTCATTTATTGAGAGTAACCCTAAATCCTAACAAGTCAATGACGAAGCTCACAAGTTTTATCCTTATTCTACATGTAAGTATCTAAGCTCCAAACAAATTTTATGTTAAAACAAGACAATAAAGAAGCTCTAAATGGATTACTTGTTGAATAAGTCGAGAATAAAGCTTCACCTGATTTTCATTCATTTATTGAGAGTAACCCTAAATCCTAACAAGTCAATAACGAGGCTCACAAGTTTTATCCTTATTCTACATGTAAGTATCTAAGCTCCAAACAAATTTTATGTTTAAACAAGACAATAAAGAAGCTCTAAATTGATTACTTGTTGAATAAGTCGGGAATAAAGCTCTAAGTGGTTTGGATTGAGAGGAAACCCTAAAATCTAAAAAGTTGGTAATGTGTATATGAAATTAATTGCTTATTCAATAAGTAAATATTCAAGGGTAAATCAAGTTCATTTTTATTTAAAAAGTCAATAATGAAGCTCTAAATGAATTTCTTGTAAAATAAGTCAAGAATAAAGCTTTACGTGATTTTCATTCATTTATTGAGAGTAACCCTAAATCCTAACAAGTCAATGACGAGGCTCACAAGTTTTATCCTTATTCTACATGTAAGTATCTAAGCTCCAAGCAAATTTTATGTTTAAACAAGACAATAAAGAAGCTCTAAATTGATTACTTGTTGAATAAGTCGGGAATAAAGTTTCACCTGATTTTCATTCATTTATTGAGAGTAACCCTAAATCCTAACATGTCAATAACGAGGCTCACAAGTTTTATCCTTATTCTACATGTAAGTATCTAAGCTCCAAACAAATTTTATGTTTAAACAAGACAATAAAGAAGCTCTAAATTGATTACTTGTTGAATAAGTCGGGAATAAAGCTTTACGTGATTTTCATTCATTTATTGAGAGTAACCCTAAATCCTAACAAAAGTCAATGACGAAGCTCACAAGTTTTATCCATATTCTACATGTAAGTATCTAAGCTCCAAACAAATTTTATGTTAAAACAAGACAATAAAGAAGCTCTAAATGGATTACTTGTTGAATAAGTCGGGAATAAAGCTCTAAGTGGTTTGGATTGAGAGGAAACCCTAAAATCTAAAAAGTTGGTAATGTGTATATGAAATTAATTGCTTATTCAATAAGTAAATATTCAAGGGTAAATCAAGTTCATTTTTATTTAAAAAGTCAATAATGAAGCTCTAAATGAATTTCTTGTAAAATAAGTCAAGAATAAAGCTTTACGTGATTTTCATTCATTTATTGAGAGTAACCCTAAATCCTAACAAGTCAATGACGAGGCTCACAAGTTTTATCCTTATTCTACATGTAAGTATCTAAGCTCCAAGCAAATTTTATGTTTAAACAAGACAATAAAGAAGCTCTAAATTGATTACTTGTTGAATAAGTCGGGAATAAAACTTCACCTGATTTTCATTCATTTATTGAGAGTAACCCTAAATCCTAACAAGTCAATAACGAGGCTCACAAGTTTTATCCTTATTCTACATGTAAGTATCTAAGCTCCAAACAAATTTTATGTTAAAACAAGACAATAAAGAAGCTCTAAATGGATTACTTGTTGAATAAGTCGGGAATAAAGCTCTAAGTGGTTTGGATTGAGAGGAAACCCTAAAATCTAAAAAGTTGGTAATGTGTATATGAAATTAATTGCTTATTCAATAAGTAAATATTCAAGGGTAAATCAAGTTCATTTTTATTTAAAAAGTCAATAATGAAGCTCTAAATGAATTTCTTGTAAAATAAGTCAAGAATAAAGCTTTACTTGATTTTCATTCATTTATTGAGAGTAACCCTAAATCCTAACAAGTCAATGACGAGGCTCACAAGTTTTATCCTTATTCTACATGTAAGTATCTAAGCTCCAAGCAAATTTTATGTTTAAACAAGACAATAAAGAAGCTCTAAATTGATTACTTGTTGAATAAGTCGGGAATAAAGCTTCACTTGATTTTCATTCATTTATTGAGAGTAACCCTAAATCCTAACAAGTCAATAACGAGGCTCACAAGTTTTATCCTTATTCTACATGTAAGTATCTAAGCTCCAAACAAATTTTATGTTTAAACAAGACAATAAAGAAGCTCTAAATTGATTACTTGTTGAATAAGTCGGGAATAAAGCTTTACGTGATTTTCATTCATTTATTGAGAGTAACCCTAAATCCTAACAAAAGTCAATGACGAAGCTCTCAAGTTTTATCCTTATTCTACATGTAAGTATCTAAGCTCCAAACAAATTTTATGTTAAAACAAGACAATAAAGAAGCTCTAAATGGATTACTTGTTGAATAAGTCGGGAATAAAGCTCTAAGTGGTTTGGATTGAGAGGAAACCCTAAAATCTAAAAAGTTGGTAATGTGTATATGAAATTAATTGCTTATTCAATAAGTAAATATTCAAGGGTAAATCAAGTTCATTTTTATTTAAAAAGTCAATAATGAAGCTCTAAATGACTTTCTTGTAAAATAAGTGAAGAATAAAGCTTTACGTGATTTTCATTCATTTATTGAGAGTAACCCTAAATCCTAACAAGTCAATGACGAGGCTCACAAGTTTTATCCTTATTCTACATGTAAGTATCTAAGCTCCAAGCAAATTTTATGTTTAAACAAGACAATAAAGAAGCTCTAAATTGATTACTTGTTGAATAAGTCGGGAATAAAGCTTCACCTGATTTTCATTCATTTATTGAGAGTAACCCTAAATCCTAACAAGTCAATAACGAGGCTCACAAGTTTTATCCTTATTCTACATGTAAGTATCTAAGCTCCAAACAAATTTTATGTTTAAACAAGACAATAAAGAAGCTCTAAATTGATTACTTGTTGAATAAGTCGGGAATAAAGCTCTAAGTGGTTTGGATTGAGAGGAAACCCTAAAATCTAAAAAGTTGGTAATGTGTATATGAAATTAATTGCTTATTCAATAAGTAAATATTCAAGGGTAAATCAAGTTCATTTTTATTTAAAAAGTCAATAATGAAGCTCTAAATGAATTTCTTGTAAAATAAGTCAAGAATAAAGCTTTACGTGATTTTCATTCATTTATTGAGAGTAACCCTAAATCCTAACAAGTCAATGACGAGGCTCACAAGTTTTATCCTTATTCTACATGTAAGTATCTAAGCTCCAAGCAAATTTTATGTTTAAACAAGACAATAAAGAAGCTCTAAATTGATTACTTGTTGAATAAGTCGGGAATAAAGCTTCACCTGATTTTCATTCATTTATTGAGAGTAACCCTAAATCCTAACAAGTCAATAACGAGGCTCACAAGTTTTATCCTTATTCTACATGTAAGTATCTAAGCTCCAAACAAATTTTATGTTTAAACAAGACAATAAAGAAGCTCTAAATTGATTACTTGTTGAATAAGTCGGGAATAAAGCTTTACGTGATTTTCATTCATTTATTGAGAGTAACCCTAAATCCTAACAAAAGTCAATGACGAAGCTCACAAGTTTTATCCTTATTCTACATGTAAGTATCTAAGCTCCAAACAAAGTTTATGTTAAAACAAGACAATAAAGAAGCTCTAAATGGATTACTTGTTGAATAAGTCGGGAATAAAGCTCTAAGTGGTTTGGATTGAGAGGAAACCCTAAAATCTAAAAAGTTGGTAATGTGTATATGAAATTAATTGCTTATTCAATAAGTAAATATTCAAGGGTAAATCAAGTTCATTTTTATTTAAAAAGTCAATAATGAAGCTCTAAATGAATTTCTTGTAAAATAAGTCAAGAATAAAGCTTTACGTGATTTTCATTCATTTATTGAGAGTAACCCTAAATCCTAACAAGTCAATGACGAGGCTCACAAGTTTTATCCTTATTCTACATGTAAGTATCTAAGCTCCAAGCAAATTTTATGTTTAAACAAGACAATAAAGAAGCTCTAAATTGATTACTTGTTGAATAAGTCGGGAATAAAGCTTCACCTGATTTTCATTCATTTATTGAGAGTAACCCTAAATCCTAACAAGTCAATAACGAGGCTCACAAGTTTTATCCTTATTCTACATGTAAGTATCTAAGCTCCAAACAAATTTTATGTTTAAACAAGACAATAAAGAAGCTCTAAATTGATTACTTGTTGAATAAGTCGGGAATAAAGCTCTAAGTGGTTTGGATTGAGAGGAAACCCTAAAATCTAAAAAGTTGGTAATGTGTATATGAAATTAATTGCTTATTCAATAAGTAAATATTCAAGGGTAAATCAAGTTCATTTTTATTTAAAAAGTCAATAATGAAGCTCTAAATGAATTTCTTGTAAAATAAGTCAAGAATAAAGCTTTACGTGATTTTCATTCATTTATTGAGAGTAACCCTAAATCCTAACAAGTCAATGACGAGGCTCACAAGTTTTATCCTTATTCTACATGTAAGTATCTAAGCTCCAAGCAAATTTTATGTTTAAACAAGACAATAAAGAAGCTCTAAATTGATTACTTGTTGAATAAGTCGGGAATAAAGCTTCACCTGATTTTCATTCATTTATTGAGAGTAACCCTAAATCCTAACAAGTCAATAACGAGGCTCACAAGTTTTATCCTTATTCTACATGTAAGTATCTAAGCTCCAAACAAATTTTATGTTTAAACAAGACAATAAAGAAGCTCTAAATTGATTACTTGTTGAATAAGTCGGGAATAAAGCTTTACGTGATTTTCATTCATTTATTGAGAGTAACCCTAAATCCTAACAAAAGTCAATGACGAAGCTCACAAGTTTTATCCTTATTCTACATGTAAGTATCTAAGCTCCAAACAAATTTTATGTTAAAACAAGACAATAAAGAAGCTCTAAATGGATTACTTGTTGAATAAGTCGGGAATAAAGCTCTAAGTGGTTTGGATTGAGAGGAAACCCTAAAATCTAAAAAGTTGGTAATGTGTATATGAAATTAATTGCTTATTCAATAAGTAAATATTCAAGGGTAAATCAAGTTCATTTTTATTTAAAAAGTCAATAATGAAGCTCTAAATGAATTTCTTGTAAAATAAGTGAAGAATAAAGCTTTACGTGATTTTCATTCATTTATTGAGAGTAACCCTAAATCCTAACAAGTCAATGACGAGGCTCACAAGTTTTATCCTTATTCTACATGTAAGTATCTAAGCTCCAAGCAAATTTTATGTTTAAACAAGACAATAAAGAAGCTCTAAATTGATTACTTGTTGAATAAGTCGGGAATAAAGCTTCACCTGATTTTCATTCATTTATTGAGAGTAACCCTAAATCCTAACAAGTCAATAACGAGGCTCACAAGTTTTATCCTTATTCTACATGTAAGTATATAAGCTCCAAACAAATTTTATGTTTAAACAAGACAATAAAGAAGCTCTAAATTGATTACTTGTTGAATAAGTCGGGAATAAAGCTCTAAGTGGTTTGGATTGAGAGGAAACCCTAAAATCTAAAAAGTTGGTAATGTGTATATGAAATTAATTGCTTATTCAATAAGTAAATATTCAAGGGTAAATCAAGTTCATTTTTATTTAAAAAGTCAATAATGAAGCTCTAAATGAATTTCTTGTAAAATAAGTCAAGAATAAAGCTTTACGTGATTTTCATTCATTTATTGAGAGTAACCCTAAATCCTAACAAGTCAATGACGAGGCTCACAAGTTTTATCCTTATTCTACATGTAAGTATCTAAGCTCCAAGCAAATTTTATGTTTAAACAAGACAATAAAGAAGCTCTAAATTGATTACTTGTTGAATAAGTCGGGAATAAAGCTTCACCTGATTTTCATTCATTTATTGAGAGTAACCCTAAATCCTAACAAGTCAATAACGAGGCTCACAAGTTTTATCCTTATTCTACATGTAAGTATCTAAGCTCCAAACAAATTTTATGTTTAAACAAGACAATAAAGAAGCTCTAAATTGATTACTTGTTGAATAAGTCGGGAATAAAGCTCTAAGTGGTTTGGATTGAGAGGAAACCCTAAAATCTAAAAAGTTGGTAATGTGTATATGAAATTAATTGCTTATTCAATAAGTAAATATTCAAGGGTAAATCAAGTTCATTTTTATTTAAAAAGTCAATAATGAAGCTCTAAATGAATTTCTTGTAAAATAAGTGAAGAATAAAGCTTTACGTGATTTTCATTCATTTATTGAGAGTAACCCTAAATCCTAACAAGTCAATGACGAGGCTCACAAGTTTTATCCTTATTCTACATGTAAGTATCTAAGCTCCAAGCAAATTTTATGTTTAAACAAGACAATAAAGAAGCTCTAAATTGATTACTTGTTGAATAAGTCGGGAATAAAGCTTCACCTGATTTTCATTCATTTATTGAGAGTAACCCTAAATCCTAACAAGTCAATAACGAGGCTCACAAGTTTTATCCTTATTCTACATGTAAGTATATAAGCTCCAAACAAATTTTATGTTTAAACAAGACAATAAAGAAGCTCTAAATTGATTACTTGTTGAATAAGTCGGGAATAAAGCTCTAAGTGGTTTGGATTGAGAGGAAACCCTAAAATCTAAAAAGTTGGTAATGTGTATATGAAATTAATTGCTTATTCAATAAGTAAATATTCAAGGGTAAATCAAGTTCATTTTTATTTAAAAAGTCAATAATGAAGCTCTAAATGAATTTCTTGTAAAATAAGTCAAGAATAAAGCTTTACGTGATTTTCATTCATTTATTGAGAGTAACCCTAAATCCTAACAAGTCAATGACGAGGCTCACAAGTTTTATCCTTATTCTACATGTAAGTATCTAAGCTCCAAGCAAATTTTATGTTTAAACAAGACAATAAAGAAGCTCTAAATTGATTACTTGTTGAATAAGTCGGGAATAAAGCTTCACCTGATTTTCATTCATTTATTGAGAGTAACCCTAAATCCTAACAAGTCAATAACGAGGCTCACAAGTTTTATCCTTATTCTACATGTAAGTATCTAAGCTCCAAACAAATTTTATGTTTAAACAAGACAATAAAGAAGCTCTAAATTGATTACTTGTTGAATAAGTCGGGAATAAAGCTTTACGTGATTTTCATTCATTTATTGAGAGTAACCCTAAATCCTAACAAAAGTCAATGACGAAGCTCACAAGTTTTATCCTTATTCTACATGTAAGTATCTAAGCTCCAAACAAATTTTATGTTAAAACAAGACAATAAAGAAGCTCTAAATGGATTACTTGTTGAATAAGTCGGGAATAAAGCTCTAAGTGGTTTGGATTGAGAGGAAACCCTAAAATCTAAAAAGTTGGTAATGTGTATATGAAATTAATTGCTTATTCAATAAGTAAATATCTAAGGGTAAATCAAGTTCATTTTTATTTAAAAAGTCAATAATGAAGCTCTAAATGAATTTCTTGTAAAATAAGTCAAGAATAAAGCTTTACGTGATTTTCATTCATTTATTGAGAGTAACCCTAAATCCTAACAAGTCAATGACGAGGCTCACAAGTTTTATCCTTATTCTACATGTAAGTATCTAAGCTCCAAGCAAATTTTATGTTTAAACAAGACAATAAAGAAGCTCTAAATTGATTACTTGTTGAATAAGTCGGGAATAAAGCTTCACCTGATTTTCATTCATTTATTGAGAGTAACCCTAAATCCTAACAAGTCAATAACGAGGCTCACAAGTTTTATCCTTATTCTACATGTAAGTATCTAAGCTCCAAACAAATTTTATGTTTAAACAAGACAATAAAGAAGCTCTAAATTGATTACTTGTTGAATAAGTCGGGAATAAAGCTCTAAGTGGTTTGGATTGAGAGGAAACCCTAAAATCTAAAAAGTTGGTAATGTGTATATGAAATTAATTGCTTATTCAATAAGTAAATATTCAAGGGTAAATCAAGTTCATTTTTATTTAAAAAGTCAATAATGAAGCTCTAAATGAATTTCTTGTAAAATAAGTCAAGAATAAAGCTTTATGTGATTTTCATTCATTTATTGAGAGTAACCCTAAATCCTAACAAGTCAATGACGAGGCTCACAAGTTTTAACCTTATTCTACATGTAAGTATCTAAGCTCCAAGCAAATTTTATGTTTAAACAAGACAATAAAGAAGCTCTAAATTGATTACTTGTTGAATAAGTCGGGAATAAAGCGTAACCTGATTTTCATTCATTTATTGAGAGTAACCCTAAATCCTAACAAGTCAATAACGAGGCTCACAAGTTTTATCCTTATTCTACATGTAAGTATCTAAGCTCCAAACAAATTTTATGTTTAAACAAGACAATAAAGAAGCTCTAAATTGATTACTTGTTGAATAAGTCGGGAATAAAGCTTTACGTGATTTTCATTCATTTATTGAGAGTAACCCTAAATCCTAACAAAAGTCAATGACGAAGCTCACAAGTTTTATCCTTATTCTACATGTAAGTATCTAAGCTCCAAACAAATTTTATGTTAAAACAAGACAATAAAGAAGCTCTAAATGGATTACTTGTTGAATAAGTCGGGAATAAAGCTCTAAGTGGTTTGGATTGAGAGGAAACCCTAAAATCTAAAAAGTTGGTAATGTGTATATGAAATTAATTGCTTATTCAATAAGTAAATATCTAAGGGTAAATCAAGTTCATTTTTATTTAAAAAGTCAATAATGAAGCTCTAAATGAATTTCTTGTAAAATAAGTCAAGAATAAAGCTTTACGTGATTTTCATTCATTTATTGAGAGTAACCCTAAATCCTAACAAGTCAATGACGAGGCTCACAAGTTTTATCCTTATTCTACATGTAAGTATCTAAGCTCCAAGCAAATTTTATGTTTAAACAAGACAATAAAGAAGCTCTAAATTGATTACTTGTTGAATAAGTCGGGAATAAAGCTTCACCTGATTTTCATTAATTTATTGAGAGTAACCCTAAATCCTAACAAGTCAATAACGAGGCTCACAAGTTTTATCCTTATTCTACATGTAAGTATCTAAGCTACAAACAAATTTTATGTTTAAACAAGACAATAAAGAAGCTCTAAATTGATTACTTGTTGAATAAGTCGGGAATTAAGCTCTAAGTGGTTTGGATTGAGAGGAAACCCTAAAATCTAAAAAGTTGGTAATGTGTATATGAAATTAATTGCTTATTCAATAAGTAAATATTCAAGGGTAAATCAAGTTCATTTTTATTTAAAAAGTCAATAATGAAGCTCTAAATGAATTTCTTATAAAATAAGTCAAGAATAAAGCTTTACGTGATTTTCATTCATTTATTGAGAGTAACCCTAAATCCTAACAAGTCAATGACGAGGCTCACAAGTTTTATCCTTATTCTACATGTAAGTATCTAAGCTCCAAGCAAATTTTATGTTTAAACAAGACAATAAAGAAGCTCTAAATTGATTACTTGTTGAATAAGTCGGGAATAAAGCTTCACCTGATTTTCATTCATTTATTGAGAGTAACCCTAAATCCTAACAAGTCAATAACGAGGCTCACAAGTTTTATCCTTATTCTACATGTAAGTATCTAAGCTCCAAACAAATTTTATGTTTAAACAAGACAATAAAGAAGCTCTAAATTGATTACTTGTTGAATAAGTCGGGAATAAAGCTTTACGTGATTTTCATTCATTTATTGAGAGTAACCCTAAATCCTAACAAGTCAATGACGAAGATCACAAGTTTTATCCTTATTCTACATGTAAGTGTCTAAGCTCCAAACAAATTTTATGTTTAAACAAGACAATAAAGAAGCTCTAAATGGATTACTTGTTGAATAAGTCGGGAATAAAGCTCTAAGTGGTTTGGATTGAGAGGAAACCCTAAAATCTAAAAAGTTGGTAATGTGTATATGAAATTAATTGCTTATTCAATAAGTAAATATCTAAGGGTAAATCAAGTTCATTTTTATTGAAAAAGTCAATAATGAAGCTCTAAATGAATTTCTTGTAAAATAAGTCAAGAATAAAGCTTTACGTGATTTTCATTCATTTATTGAGAGTAACCCTAAATCCTAACAAGTCAATGACGAGGCTCACAAGTTTTATCCTTATTCTACATGTAAGTATCTAAGCTCCAAGCAAATTTTATGTTTAAACAAGACAATAAAGAAGCTCTAAATTGATTACTTGTTGAATAAGTCGGGAATAAAGCTTCACCTGATTTTCATTCATTTATTGAGAGTAACCCTAAATCCTAACAAGTCAATAACGAGGCTCACAAGTTTTATCCTTATTCTACATGTAAGTATCTAAGCTCCGAACAAATTTTATGTTTAAACAAGACAATAAAGAAGCTCTAAATTGATTACTTGTTGAATAAGTCGGGAATAAAGCTCTAAGTGGTTTGGATTGAGAGGAAACCCTAAAATCTAAAAAGTTGGTAATGTGTATATGAAATTAATTGCTTATTCAATAAGTAAATATTCAAGGGTAAATCAAGTTCATTTTTATTTAAAAAGTCAATAATGAAGCTCTAAATGAATTTCTTGTAAAATAAGTCAAGGATAAAGCTTTACGTGATTTTCATTCATTTATTGAGAGTAACCCTAAATCCTAACAAGTCAATGACGAGGCTCACAAGTTTTATCCTTATTCTACATGTAAGTATCTAAGCTCCAAGCAAATTTTATGTTTAAACAAGACAATAAAGAAGCTCTAAATTGATTACTTGTTGAATAAGTCGGGAATAAAGCTTCACCTGATTTTCATTCATTTATTGAGAGTAACCCTAAATCCTAACAAGTCAATAACGAGGCTCACAAGTTTTATCCTTATTCTACATGTAAGTATCTAAGCTCCAAACAAATTTTATGTTTAAACAAGACAATAAAGAAGCTCTAAATTGATTACTTGTTGAATAAGTCGGGAATAAAGCTTTACGTGATTTTCATTCATTTATTGAGAGTAACCCTAAATCCTAACAAGTCAATAACGAAGATCACAAGTTTTATCCTTATTCTACATGTAAGTATCTAAGCTCCAAACAAATTTTATGTTTAAACAAGACAATAAAGAAGCTCTAAATGGATTACTTGTTGAATAAGTCGGGAATAAAGCTCTAAGTGGTTTGGATTGAGAGGAAACCCTAAAATCTAAAAAGTTGGTAATGTGTATATGAAATTAATTGCTTATTCAATAAGTAAATATTCAAGGGTAAATCAAGTTCATTTTTATTTAAAGAGTCAATAATGAAGCTCTAAATGAATTTCTTGTAAAATAAGTCAAGAATAAAGCTTTACGTGATTTTCATTCATTTATTGAGAGTAACCCTAAATCCTAACAAGTCAATGACGAGGCTCACAAGTTTTATCCTTATTCTACATGTAAGTATCTAAGCTCCAAACAAATTTTATGTTTAAACAAGACAATAAAGAATCTCTAAATTGATTACTTGTTGAATAAGTCGGGAATAAAGCTTTACGTGATTTTCATTCATTTATTGAGAGTAACCCTAAATCCTAACAAAAGTCAATGACGAAGCTCACAAGTTTTATCCTTATTCTACATGTAAGTATCTAAGCTCCAAACAAATTTTATGTTTAAACAAGACAATAAAGAAGCTCTAAATGGATTACTTGTTGAATAAGTCGGGAATAAAGCTCTAAGTGGTTTGGATTGAGAGGAAACCCTAAAATCTAAAAAGTTGGTAATGTGTATATGAAATTAATTGCTTATTCAATAAGTAAATATCTAAGGGCAAATCAAGTTCATTTTTATTTAAAAAGTCAATAATGAAGCTCTAAATGAATTTCCTGTAAAATAAGTCAAGAATAAAGCTTTACGTGATTTTCATTCATTTATTGAGAGTAACCCTAAATCCTAACAAGTCAATGACGAGGCTCACATGTTTTATCGTTATTCTACATGTAAGTATCTAAGCTCCAAGCAAATTTTATGTTTAAACAAGACAATAAAGAAGCTCTAAATTGATTACTTGTTGAATAAGTCGGGAATAAAGCTTCACCTGATTTTCATTCATTTATTGAGAGTAACCCTAAATCCTAACAAGTCAATAACGAGGCTCACAAGTTTTATCCTTATTCTACATGTAAGTATCTAAGCTCCAAACAAATTTTATGTTTAAACAAGACAATAAAGAAGCTCTAAATTGATTACTTGTTGAATAAGTCGGGAATAAAGCTCTAAGTGGTTTGGATTGAGAGGAAACCCTAAAATCTAAAAAGTTGGTAATGTGTATATGAAATTAATTGCTTATTCAATAAGTAAATATTCAAGGGTAAATCAAGTTCATTTTTATTTAAAAAGTCAATAATGAAGCTCTAAATGAATTTCTTGTAAAATAAGTCAAGAATAAAGCTTTACGTGATTTTCATTCATTTATTGAGAGTAACCCTAAATCCTAACAAGTCAATGACGAGGCTCACAAGTTTTATCCTTATTCTACATGTAAGTATCTAAGCTCCAAGCAAATTTTATGTTTAAACAAGACAATAAAGAAGCTCTAAATTGATTACTTGTTGAATAAGTCGGGAATAAAGCTTCACCTGATTTTCATTCATTTATTGAGAGTAACCCTAAATCCTAACAAGTCAATAACGAGGCTCACAAGTTTTATCCTTATTCTACATGTAAGTATCTAAGCTCCAAACAAATTTTATGTTTAAACAAGACAATAAAGAAGCTCTAAATTGATTACTTGTTGAATAAGTCGGGAATAAAGCTTTACGTGATTTTCATTCATTTATTGAGAGTAACCCTAAATCCTAACAAGTCAATGACGAAGCTCACAAGTTTTATCCTTATTCTACATGTAAGTATCTAAGCTCCAAACAAATTTTATGTTAAAACAAGACAATAAAGAAGCTCTAAATGGATTACTTGTTGAATAAGTCGGGAATAAAGCTCTAAGTGGTTTGGATTGAGAGGAAACCCTAAAATCTAAAAAGTTGGTAATGTGTATATGAAATTAATTGCTTATTCAATAAGTAAATATTCAAGGGTAAATCAAGTTCATTTTTATTTAAAAAGTCAATAATGAAGCTCTAAATGAATTTCTTGTAAAATAAGTGAAGAATAAAGCTTTACGTGATTTTCATTCATTTATTGAGAGTAACCCTAAATCCTAACAAGTCAATGACGAGGCTCACAAGTTTTATCCTTATTCTACATGTAAGTATCTAAGCTCCAAGCAAATTTTATGTTTAAACAAGACAATAAAGAAGCTCTAAATTGATTACTTGTTGAATAAGTCGGGAATAAAGCTTCACCTGATTTTCATTCATTTATTGAGAGTAACCCTAAATCCTAACAAGTCAATAACGAGGCTCACAAGTTTTATCCTTATTCTACATGTAAGTATATAAGCTCCAAACAAATTTTATGTTTAAACAAGACAATAAAGAAGCTCTAAATTGATTACTTGTTGAATAAGTCGGGAATAAAGCTCTAAGTGGTTTGGATTGAGAGGAAACCCTAAAATCTAAAAAGTTGGTAATGTGTATATGAAATTAATTGCTTATTCAATAAGTAAATATTCAAGGGTAAATCAAGTTCATTTTTATTTAAAAAGTCAATAATGAAGCTCTAAATGAATTTCTTGTAAAATAAGTCAAGAATAAAGCTTTACGTGATTTTCATTCATTTATTGAGAGTAACCCTAAATCCTAACAAGTCAATGACGAGGCTCACAAGTTTTATCCTTATTCTACATGTAAGTATCTAAGCTCCAAGCAAATTTTATGTTTAAACAAGACAATAAAGAAGCTCTAAATTGATTACTTGTTGAATAAGTCGGGAATAAAGCTTCACCTGATTTTCATTCATTTATTGAGAGTAACCCTAAATCCTAACAAGTCAATAACGAGGCTCACAAGTTTTATCCTTATTCTACATGTAAGTATCTAAGCTCCAAACAAATTTTATGTTTAAACAAGACAATAAAGAAGCTCTAAATTGATTACTTGTTGAATAAGTCGGGAATAAAGCTTTACGTGATTTTCATTCATTTATTGAGAGTAACCCTAAATCCTAACAAAAGTCAATGACGAAGCTCACAAGTTTTATCCTTATTCTACATGTAAGTATCTAAGCTCCAAACAAATTTTATGTTAAAACAAGACAATAAAGAAGCTCTAAATGGATTACTTGTTGAATAAGTCGGGAATAAAGCTCTAAGTGGTTTGGATTGAGAGGAAACCCTAAAATCTAAAAAGTTGGTAATGTGTATATGAAATTAATTGCTTATTCAATAAGTAAATATCTAAGGGTAAATCAAGTTCATTTTTATTTAAAAAGTCAATAATGAAGCTCTAAATGAATTTCTTGTAAAATAAGTCAAGAATAAAGCTTTACGTGATTTTCATTCATTTATTGAGAGTAACCCTAAATCCTAACAAGTCAATGACGAGGCTCACAAGTTTTATCCTTATTCTACATGTAAGTATCTAAGCTCCAAGCAAATTTTATGTTTAAACAAGACAATAAAGAAGCTCTAAATTGATTACTTGTTGAATAAGTCGGGAATAAAGCTTCACCTGATTTTCATTCATTTATTGAGAGTAACCCTAAATCCTAACAAGTCAATAACGAGGCTCACAAGTTTTATCCTTATTCTACATGTAAGTATCTAAGCTCCAAACAAATTTTATGTTTAAACAAGACAATAAAGAAGCTCTAAATTGATTACTTGTTGAATAAGTCGGGAATAAAGCTCTAAGTGGTTTGGATTGAGAGGAAACCCTAAAATCTAAAAAGTTGGTAATGTGTATATGAAATTAATTGCTTATTCAATAAGTAAATATTCAAGGGTAAATCAAGTTCATTTTTATTTAAAAAGTCAATAATGAAGCTCTAAATGAATTTCTTGTAAAATAAGTCAAGAATAAAGCTTTATGTGATTTTCATTCATTTATTGAGAGTAACCCTAAATCCTAACAAGTCAATGACGAGGCTCACAAGTTTTAACCTTATTCTACATGTAAGTATCTAAGCTCCAAGCAAATTTTATGTTTAAACAAGACAATAAAGAAGCTCTAAATTGATTACTTGTTGAATAAGTCGGGAATAAAGCTTCACCTGATTTTCATTCATTTATTGAGAGTAACCCTAAATCCTAACAAGTCAATAACGAGGCTCACAAGTTTTATCCTTATTCTACATGTAAGTATCTAAGCTCCAAACAAATTTTATGTTTAAACAAGACAATAAAGAAGCTCTAAATTGATTACTTGTTGAATAAGTCGGGAATAAAGCTTTACGTGATTTTCATTCATTTATTGAGAGTAACCCTAAATCCTAACAAAAGTCAATGACGAAGCTCACAAGTTTTATCCTTATTCTACATGTAAGTATCTAAGCTCCAAACAAATTTTATGTTAAAACAAGACAATAAAGAAGCTCTAAATGGATTACTTGTTGAATAAGTCGGGAATAAAGCTCTAAGTGGTTTGGATTGAGAGGAAACCCTAAAATCTAAAAAGTTGGTAATGTGTATATGAAATTAATTGCTTATTCAATAAGTAAATATCTAAGGGTAAATCAAGTTCATTTTTATTTAAAAAGTCAATAATGAAGCTCTAAATGAATTTCTTGTAAAATAAGTCAAGAATAAAGGTTTATGTGATTTTCATTCATTTATTGAGAGTAACCCTAAATCCTAACAAGTCAATGACGAGGCTCACAAGTTTTATCCTTATTCTACATGTAAGTATCTAAGCTCCAAGCAAATTTTATGTTTAAACAAGACAATAAAGAAGCTCTAAATTGATTACTTGTTGAATAAGTCGGGAATAAAGCTTCACCTGATTTTCATTCATTTATTGAGAGTAACCCTAAATCCTAACAAGTCAATAACGAGGCTCACAAGTTTTATCCTTATTCTACATGTAAGTATCTAAGCTCCAAACAAATTTTATGTTTAAACAAGACAATAAAGAAGCTCTAAATTGATTACTTGTTGAATAAGTCGGGAATAAAGCTCTAAGTGGTTTGGATTGAGAGGAAACCCTAAAATCTAAAAAGTTGGTAATGTGTATATGAAATTAATTGCTTATTCAATAAGTAAATATTCAAGGGTAAATCAAGTTCATTTTTATTTAAAAAGTCAATAATGAAGCTCTAAATGAATTTCTTATAAAATAAGTCAAGAATAAAGCTTTACGTGATTTTCATTCATTTATTGAGAGTAACCCTAAATCCTAACAAGTCAATGACGAGGCTCACAAGTTTTATCCTTATTCTACATGTAAGTATCTAAGCTCCAAGCAAATTTTATGTTTAAACAAGACAATAAAGAAGCTCTAAATTGATTACTTGTTGAATAAGTCGGGAATAAAGCTTCACCTGATTTTCATTCATTTATTGAGAGTAACCCTAAATCCTAACAAGTCAATAACGAGGCTCACAAGTTTTATCCTTATTCTACATGTAAGTATCTAAGCTCCAAACAAATTTTATGTTTAAACAAGACAATAAAGAAGCTCTAAATTGATTACTTGTTGAATAAGTCGGGAATAAAGCTTTACGTGATTTTCATTCATTTATTGAGAGTAACCCTAAATCCTAACAAGTCAATGACGAAGATCACAAGTTTTATCCTTATTCTACATGTAAGTATCTAAGCTCCAAACAAATTTTATGTTTAAACAAGACAATAAAGAAGCTCTAAATGGATTACTTGTTGAATAAGTCGGGAATAAAGCTCTAAGTGGTTTGGATTGAGAGGAAACCCTAAAATCTAAAAAGTTGGTAATGTGTATATGAAATTAATTGCTTATTCAATAAGTAAATATCTAAGGGTAAATCAAGTTCATTTTTATTGAAAAAGTCAATAATGAAGCTCTAAATGAATTTCTTGTAAAATAAGTCAAGAATAAAGCTTTACGTGATTTTCATTCATTTATTGAGAGTAACCCTAAATCCTAACAAGTCAATGACGAGGCTCACAAGTTTTATCCTTATTCTACATGTAAGTATCTAAGCTCCAAGCAAATTTTATGTTTAAACAAGACAATAAAGAAGCTCTAAATTGATTACTTGTTGAATAAGTCGGGAATAAAGCTTCACCTGATTTTCATTCATTTATTGAGAGTAACCCTAAATCCTAACAAGTCAATAACGAGGCTCACAAGTTTTATCCTTATTCTACATGTAAGTATCTAAGCTCCAAACAAATTTTATGTTTAAACAAGACAATAAAGAAGCTCTAAATTGATTACTTGTTGAATAAGTCGGGAATAAAGCTCTAAGTGGTTTGGATTGAGAGGAAACCCTAAAATCTAAAAAGTTGGTAATGTGTATATGAAATTAATTGCTTATTCAATAAGTAAATATTCAAGGGTAAATCAAGTTCATTTTTATTTAAAAAGTCAATAATGAAGCTCTAAATGAATTTCTTGTAAAATAAGTCAAGAATAAAGCTTTACGTGATTTTCATTCATTTATTGAGAGTAACCCTAAATCCTAACAAGTCAATGACGAGGCTCACAAGTTTTATCCTTATTCTACATGTAAGTATCTAAGCTCCAAGCAAATTTTATGTTTAAACAAGACAATAAAGAAGCTCTAAATTGATTACTTGTTGAATAAGTCGGGAATAAAGCTTCACCTGATTTTCATTCATTTATTGAGAGTAACCCTAAATCCTAACAAGTCAATAACGAGGCTCACAAGTTTTATCCTTATTCTACATGTAAGTATCTAAGCTCCAAACAAATTTTATGTTTAAACAAGACAATAAAGAAGCTCTAAATTGATTACTTGTTGAATAAGTCGGGAATAAAGCTTTACGTGATTTTCATTCATTTATTGAGAGTAACCCTAAATCCTAACAAGTCAATAACGAAGATCACAAGTTTTATCCTTATTCTACATGTAAGTATCTAAGCTCCAAACAAATTTTATGTTTAAACAAGACAATAAAGAAGCTCTAAATGGATTACTTGTTGAATAAGTCGGGAATAAAGCTCTAAGTGGTTTGGATTGAGAGGAAACCCTAAAATCTAAAAAGTTGGTAATGTGTATATGAAATTAATTGCTTATTCAATAAGTAAATATTCAAGGGTAAATCAAGTTCATTTTTATTTAAAGAGTCAATAATGAAGCTCTAAATGAATTTCTTGTAAAATAAGTCAAGAATAAAGCTTTACGTGATTTTCATTCATTTATTGAGAGTAACCCTAAATCCTAACAAGTCAATGACGAGGCTCACAAGTTTTATCCTTATTCTACATGTAAGTATCTAAGCTCCAAACAAATTTTATGTTTAAACAAGACAATAAAGAAGCTCTAAATTGATTACTTGTTGAATAAGTCGGGAATAAACTTTACGTGATTTTCATTCATTTATTGAGAGTAACCCTAAATCCTAACAAAAGTCAATGACGAAGCTCACAAGTTTTATCCTTATTCTACATGTAAGTATCTAAGCTCCAAACAAATTTTATGTTTAAACAAGACAATAAAGAAGCTCTAAATGGATTACTTGTTGAATAAGTCGGGAATAAAGCTCTAAGTGGTTTGGATTGAGAGGAAACCCTAAAATCTAAAAAGTTGGTAATGTGTATATGAAATTAATTGCTTATTCAATAAGTAAATATCTAAGGGCAAATCAAGTTCATTTTTATTTAAAAAGTCAATAATGAAGCTCTAAATGAATTTCCTGTAAAATAAGTCAAGAATAAAGCTTTACGTGATTTTCATTCATTTATTGAGAGTAACCCTAAATCCTAACAAGTCAATGACGAGGCTCACAAGTTTTATCGTTATTCTACATGTAAGTATCTAAGCTCCAAACAAATTTTATGTTTAAACAAGACAATAAAGAGGCTCTAAATTGATTACTTGTTGAATAAGTCGGGAATAAAGCTTTACGTGATTTTCATTCATTTATTGAGAGTAACCCTAAATCCTAACAAAAGTCAATGACGAAGCTCACAAGTTTTATCCTTATTCTACATGTAAGTATCTAAGCTCCAAACAAATTTTATGTTAAAACAAGACAATAAAGAAGCTCTAAATGGATTACTTGTTGAATAAGTCGGGAATAAAGCTCTAAGTGGTTTGGATTGAGAGGAAACCCTAAAATCTAAAAAGTTGGTAATGTGTATATGAAATTAATTGCTTATTCAATAAGTAAATATCTAAGGGCAAATCAAGTTCATTTTTATTTAAAAAGTCAATAATGAAGCTCTAAATGAATTTCCTGTAAAATAAGTCAAGAATAAAGCTTTACGTGATTTTCATTCATTTATTGAGAGTAACCCTAAATCCTAACAAGTCAATGACGAGGCTCACAAGTTTTATCGTTATTCTACATGTAAGTATCTAAGCTCCAAACAAATTTTATGTTTAAACAAGACAATAAAGAGGCTCTAAATTGATTACTTGTTGAATAAGTCGGGAATAAAGCTTTACGTGATTTTCATTCATTTATTGAGAGTAACCCTAAATCCTAACAAAAGTCAATGACGAAGCTCACAAGTTTTATCCTTATTCTACATGTAAGTATCTAAGCTCCAAACAAATTTTATGTTAAAACAAGACAATAAAGAAGCTCTAAATGGATTACTTGTTGAATAAGTCGGGAATAAAGCTCTAAGTGGTTTGGATTGAGAGGAAACCCTAAAATCTAAAAAGTTGGTAATGTGTATATGAAATTAATTGCTTATTCAATAAGTAAATATTCAAGGGTAAATCAAGTTCATTTTTATTTAAAAAGTCAATAATGAAGCTCTAAATGAATTTCTTGTAAAATAAGTCAAGAATAAAGCTTTACGTGATTTTCATTCATTTATTGAGAGTAACCCTAAATCCTAACAAGTCAATGACGAGGCTCACAAGTTTTATCCTTATTCTACATGTAAGTATCTAAGCTCCAAGCAAATTTTATGTTTAAACAAGACAATAAAGAAGCTCTAAATTGATTACTTGTTGAATAAGTCGGGAATAAAGCTTCACCTGATTTTCATTCATTTATTGAGAGTAACCCTAAATCCTAACAAGTCAATAACGAGGCTCACAAGTTTTATCCTTATTCTACATGTAAGTATCTAAGCTCCAAACAAATTTTATGTTTAAACAAGACAATAAAGAAGCTCTAAATTGATTACTTGTTGAATAAGTCGGGAATAAAGCTCTAAGTGGTTTGGATTGAGAGTAAACCCTAAAATCTAAAAAGTTGGTAATGTGTATATGAAATTAATTGCTTATTCACTAAGTAAATATTCAAGGGTAAATCAAGTTCATTTTTATTTAAAGAGTCAATAATGAAGCTCTAAATGAATTTCTTGTAAAATATGTCAAGAATAAAGCTTTACGTGATTTTCATTCATTTATTGAGAGTAACCCTAAATCCTAACAAGTCAATGACGAGGCTCACAAGTTTTATCCTTATTCTACATGTAAGTATCTAAGCTCCAAGCAAATTTTATGTTTAAACAAGACAATAAAGAAGCTATTAATTGATTACTTGTTGAATAAGTCGGGAATAAAGCTTTACGTGATTGTCATTCATTTATTGAGAGTAACCCTAAATCCTAACAAGTCAATGACGAAGATCACAAGTTTTATCCTTATTCTACATGTAAGTATCTAAGCTCCAAACAAATTTTATGTTTAAACAAGACAATAAAGAAGCTCTAAATTGATTACTTGTTGAATAAGTCAGGAATAAAGCTTTACGTGATTTTCATTCATTTATTGAGAGTAACCCTAAATCCTAACAAGTCAATGACGAAGCTCACAAGTTTTATCCTTATTCTACATGTAAGTATCTAAGCTCCAAACAAATTTTATGTTTAAACAAGACAATAAAGAAGCTCTAAATTGATTACTTGTTGAATAAGTCAGGAATAAAGCTTTACGTGATTTTCATTCATTTATTGAGAGTAACCCTAAATCCTAACAAGTCAATGACGAAGCTCACAAGTTTTATCCTTATTCTACATGTAAGTATCTAAGCTCCAAACAAATTTTATGTTAAAACAAGACAATAAAGAAGCTCTAAATGGATTACTTGTTGAATAAGTCGGGAATAAAGCTCTAAGTGGTTTGGATTGAGAGGAAACCCTAAAATCTAAAAAGTTGGTAATGTGTATATGAAATTAATTGCTTATTCAATAAGTAAATATTCAAGGGTAAATCAAGTTCATTTTTATTTAAAAAGTCAATAATGAAGCTCTAAATGAATTTCTTGTAAAATAAGTCAAGAATAAAGCTTTACGTGATTTTCATTCATTTATTGAGAGTAACCCTAAATCCTAACAAGTCAATGACGAGGCTCACAAGTTTTATCCTTATTCTACATGTAAGTATCTAAGCTCCAAGCAAATTTTATGTTTAAACAAGACAATAAAGAAGCTCTAAATTGATTACTTGTTGAATAAGTCGGGAATAAAGCTTCACCTGAATTTCATTCATTTATTGAGAGTAACCCTAAATCCTAACAAGTCAATAACGAGGCTCACAAGTTTTATCCTTATTCTACATGTAAGTATCTAAGCTCCAAACAAATTTTATGTTTAAACAAGACAATAAAGAAGCTCTAAATTGATTACTTGTTGAATAAGTCGGGAATAAAGCTTTACGTGATTTTCATTCATTTATTGAGAGTAACCCTAAATCCTAACAAGTCAATAACGAAGATCACAAGTTTTATCCTTATTCTACATGTAAGTATCTAAGCTCCAAACAAATTTTATGTTTAAACAAGACAATAAAGAAGCTCTAAATGGATTACTTGTTGAATAAGTCGGGAATAAAGCTCTAAGTGGTTTGGATTGAGAGGAAACCCTAAAATCTAAAAAGTTGGTAATGTGTATATGAAATTAATTGCTTATTCAATAAGTAAATATTCAAGGGTAAATCAAGTTCATTTTTATTTAAAAAGTCAATAATGAAGCTCTAAATGAATTTCTTGTAAAATAAGTCAAGAATAAAGCTTTACGTGATTTTCATTCATTTATTGAGAGTAACCCTAAATCCTAACAAGTCAATGACGAGGCTCACAAGTTTTATCCTTATTCTACATGTAAGTATCTAAGCTCCAAACAAATTTTATGTTTAAATAAGACAATAAAGAAGCTCTAAATTGATTACTTGTTGAATAAGTCGGGAATATAGCTTTACGTGATTTTCATTCATTTATTGAGAGTAACCCTAAATCCTAACAAGTCAATGACGAAGATCACAAGTTTTATCCTTATTCTACATGTAAGTATCTAAGCTCCAAACAAATTTTATGTTTAAACAAGACAATAAAGAAGCTCTAAATGGATTACTTGTTGAATAAGTCGGGAATAAAGCTCTAAGTGGTTTGGATTGAGAGGAAACCCTAAAATCTAAAAAGTTGGTAATGTGTATATGAAATTAATTGCTTATTCAATAAGTAAATATCTAAGGGCAAATCAAATTCATTTTTATTTAAAAAGTCAATAATGAAGCTCTAAATGAATTTCCTGTAAAATAAGTCAAGAATAAAGCTTTACGTGATTTTCATTCATTTATTGAGAGTAACCCTAAATCCTAACAAGTCAATGACGAGGCTCACAAGTTTTATCCTTATTCTACATGTAAGTATCTAAGCTCCAAACAAATTTTATGTTTAAACAAGACAATAAAGAAGCTCTAAATTGATTACTTGTTGAATAAGTCGGGAATAAAGCTCTAAGTGGTTTGGATTGAGAGGAAACCCTAAAATCTAAAAAGTTGGTAATGTGTATATGAAATTAATTGCTTATTCAATAAGTAAATATTCAAGGGTAAATCAAGTTCATTTTTATTTAAAAAGTCAATAATGAAGCTCTAAATGAATTTCTTGTAAAATAAGTCAAGAATAAAGCTTTACGTGATTTTCATTCATTTATTGAGAGTAACCCTAAATCCTAACAAGTCAATGACGAGGCTCACAAGTTTTATCCTTATTCTACATGTAAGTATCTAAGCTCCAAGCAAATTTTATGTTTAAACAAGACAATAAAGAAGCTCTAAATTGATTACTTGTTGAATAAGTCGGGAATAAAGCTTCACCTGATTTTCATTCATTTATTGAGAGTAACCCTAAATCCTAACAAGTCAATAACGAGGCTCACAAGTTTTATCCTTATTCTACATGTAAGTATCTAAGCTCCAAACAAATTTTATGTTTAAACAAGACAATAAAGAAGCTCTAAATTGATTACTTGTTGAATAAGTCGGGAATAAAGCTTTACGTGATTTTCATTCATTTATTGAGAGTAACCCTAAATCCTAACAAGTCAATGACGAAGATCACAAGTTTTATCCTTATTCTACATGTAAGTATCTAAGCTCCAAACAAATTTTATGTTTAAACAAGACAAGAATGAAGCTCTAAATGGATTACTTGTTGAATAAGTCGGGAATAAAGCTCTAAGTGGTTTGGATTGAGAGGAAACCCTAAAATCTAAAAAGTTGGTAATGTGTATATGAAATTAATTGCTTATTCAATAAGTAAATATCACTACAAGAAATCTGGCAATAGACGACACCTATCAGACAACACCCATGGAAAAAAGTGTTGCCCGAAATGATCAGACAACTGTTATTTTCCTGCAAAAAATCGTATTGTGTAATCCAACATTCACACAATGGGCCAAAACAGGGGTGTTGTGTAAATGCATAAGTATTTTTAAGATCAGACAAGCCTTAGAAAATAAGTGTTGTGTAAATGCCTGCAACACAATATCCAGGAAAACCGTTGTTGTATTCAGACAAGTGTTTTTAGGTATGTTGTCTAATTATAAGTCATACAATATGTTATTCACAGTGTTGTGTGACAGTGAACCAACACACAACATTTTTTAGAAATATTATGTGAATGAAGCATAGACAATACTTCGTAAAAAGTATTGTTAGAATGAGACAAGTGGTTTCCAATGTGGTATTGTGTAATGATATTTAACACAAGTGCTTTACATAGTGTTGTATGATCTTAATCCAACACACAACAGGTTCTGGCCTATTGTGTGTTTCACCTCATACAAGTGTCTTCTGTTTAAAAATGTTGTCTGATGAACTGTACATGAAAAAAAAATATATTTAAAAGATGACTAACCTACCAAATTGGCATCCAACAAATCAACAAAGGCCAAACAGAAGAACTTCTGAACAAACCAACCAACAATCTATCAAGAGTTATAGTTACAAATTAAAGAGCACAAATTAATTTATTACATTACGAAAGTTGTATTAGTTCATCAACATCATCTCGAATGTAACTAGTAGGCATGTCTTCCTCATCAACATCCGGAAAATTGGGCATATAGAAGTCATTCTCAAGTTCTACTTCTACAGATGCCTCATTTTCATACACATTGTCTTCATAGTAATTTTTCTCCGGTAACTTCAAGACAACGGACCATGATTTATCAAGAGGATCATCAATGTAACAAACTTGTTTAACATGTTTTGCCAATACAAATGGATCATCTAAAAAGCCCAACCTATTCAAATTTACTAATGTATATCCCAAGTCGTCTACCTTCGTGCCTATGTTCATATCTACCCACTTACAATGAAAAATAGGGACCCTAAGGTAATTATAGTCCAACTCCCATATACTTGTTATAACTCCGTAATATGTATGTGATGTGTGCTCAATGTTTTTATCCTTACCGTGCACAACCATTGTATCGGCTTCTACACACACACCACTGCACTGAACCTGACGCATGTCATCACGTTCCCTGGTACGAAAGGTAACCCCATCCATTCTGTATCCGCTGAATGTAGGAACATCTTTGTTGGGTTCGTATGCGATCCATATTATCTCGTTTGATAACTCTTTTTTGTCTTCCAAATCTGATGCAATCTGAAAAAAAATAAACAAATTGTAAAATGATTCATGTGAGCTAGGTTGTTGTAAAAAAATCACAAAAGTATTATTAAACTCACATAATACCTTTTCTTTAAACCATTTAGGGAATGTCTCATTCTGCTTGTTCTTTAACCACATTTCATCATTTTCATGTTCCGGATATTTGGTCATTAAAAATGCCATGTGTTCACTGGAGTCATTAAAAATGACATAAGAAATGCATGCAAATAAATAAAATAAAGAAATTAAATTCATGGCTTACTTGAAAAATGGTATAACTGCAGTAGTATTCTGGAGAACACACAAATGTGCTACGTGCAAATCAGTCCTACTCGGGGTTATTATGGTTGCACCCGATAATGGCCTGCAGATGGCATCCTTAGTATGTCTACCAGCTTTCGGTACCCCGATAGTTGTTCCTTCGTCATGGTCCACCAAACATTCCACCGCCTCTTCTGCTATATAGGCCTCCGCAATACAACCTTCTGCACGAGCCCGATTCTTTATATATCCCTTGAATGTCTTCATGTATCTCTCAAAAGGATACATCCACCTAAGGAAAATTGGTCCACAGAGCTCAACTTCTCGTACAAGATGCACCGATATATGAAACATTAGATCAAACAAGGAAGGGGGGAAGTGTTTTTCAAGCTGGCATAAAGTAATTACCAATTCCGATTGCATTTTCTCCAACTTATCAGGCTCAATAACTTTACTACAAATTGCCTTAAAGAAGAGGCAGAACCTGATAATTGTGTTCCTGACTCTTTTTTGCAATGACGACCGAATTGCAATTGGGAGCAAATGATGCAATATCATATGGCAGTCATGAGATTTCATTCCAGTAAGTCTAAGAGTTTCCATTGAAACTAGACTCCTAACATTAGAACAAAAACCATCAGGCAACTTCATGTTAAGAAAGGAAGAGCAGACAACCTTTTTTTCGGAATGAGTCAAATTCCAAGATGCTAATGGTAACTTCTCCTTTTTCCCTGGATTTTTTGGCCTCAACTCGGTTTTTATTCCCATTTCAGCCATGTCAATACGGACAGATTCTTTGTCTTTTGTTTTCTTTGGTATATTAAGCATGGTGCCAAGTAAAGCTTCGCATATATTTTTCTCAATGTGCATCACATCGAGAACATGTCTAACCGGTAGAAACTTCCAGTACTGAAGCTCAAAGAATATAGATACCTTTTTCCAAATAGGTCGAACATCACCTTTCTTTAATCGAGGTTGGCATTGTGTCTTACCATAGACATGGCCCTTCAAATGTTGTACTCTTTGAAGCACCTCCTCTCCGGTTAGGGGAATTGGAGCAGTTTCCTTTTCCACGGTGTTATCAAAATCTTGTTTCTGTCGGCGATATGGATGATGACGGGGCAGCCACCTCCGATGCCTCATGACCACACACTTACGACAATTAACTAGCCTTGTAGCTTTTGTGTTATCAACGCATACAGGACACCCGTTATAACCCTTGATAATGTTGCCCGACAAATTGCCATAGGCTGGATAATCGCTGATTGTCCATAACAAAATGCCTCTAAGCAAAAAATACTCCTTCTTGTATGCGTCGTACACTTGTTTCCCATGCCACAACTTTTTTAAATCTTCCATAAGTGGTTGAAGGAACACATCGATATCATTGCCGGGCTGAGTTGGTCCAGATATTAACAAACATAGCATAATATATTTCCTCTTCATAGAAAGCCATGGTGGAAGATTGTAAATTGTCAACAAAACTGGCCAACATGAGTAATCAACATTTGTGTTATAGAACGGATTAAATCCATCGGACGATAAAGCTAACCGGAGGTTTCTAGGATCCGAAGAAAACTCAGGCCACTTAGCGTCAACTTCCTTCCATGTCTGTGCATCTGCAGGATGTCTCATTTTACCATCCTTCAATCTCTCCGTGTCATGCCAAATCAACTCCTTGGCTGTTTGAGGTGAACTGAACAAATTCCTCAAACGTGGTATTAACGGAAAATACCAGAGAACCTTGGCAGGAACCCCTTCCAATTCATCCCCATTTTTATTCAACTTCCATCTAGAGGCCTCACAAATGCGGTACCTGGTCGCATCTTCATCTCTATCTCCACGGTATATTAAACAATCATTTGGGCAAACGTGTATTTTTTCATACTCCATTCCCAAAGCACACAAGCTTTTTTTAGCTTCACTGAAAGAAGAAGGGAAGTTGTTGCCTTTTGGAAGCATAGACCCAACCAAAAGAAGAATTTCTGAGAAGCCAGAATCAGAGATTTGATATTTTGCTTTCAAGTTATATAATTTTACTAAAGCCTTCATCTTTGTAAATCCTTCGCATCCCGGATAGAGGGGTTCATCTTCAGATTGTATATGGTTAAATACATCCGAGGAATCTAGGGAAACGTCATCTGCATTGTCATCGGTATCACCGGCATTCTCTGTTTTCATCGGGTTTTGATCTACAGATTGTGAAGAACTAGAAGTATCTTCAGCGGCATGCTGACTTTCTCCCGTACTTACCTCCCCGTGCCAAATCCAACATGTGTAGCTCTGATCGATGCCATTCTGGAAAAGATGGCCCCTCACAATTCGAGCTTTCCATGATTTACTATGTGCACATTTTAGACAGGGGCAACTGATTTTATTTCCATCCTGTCCATTCTCCAGTGCAAACATCAACAATCCGTCCACTCCTCTTTGGAACTCTTTTGTTCTTCTATCAGCATTCATCCAAGACTTGTCCATCTTTTAAAATAAAAAAAACAAATGTAATCAGCACATAGTAACACTAACAAACACAATTTCAAACTAACGTAACACTAACACAATTTACTTGTTAAAATCAACAAACACTAACACATACATTTAGTTTAGCATAATAGAAGCTAATTTCTATTATGTGGATTTTTGACCATTATCCTATTCCTGTTTAAAGATAGCACTAAAGGTGAAAATTGATGATTAATGAAAACTGGTAAGCTTTGATTTTGAAGTCAATCAAGGAAGACAGAGTTGGAGCATATATAATAGACTAATTTCTAAGACAAACAAACACAATTTCAAACTAACACTAACACAATTTCTCAGATCCCCAAATACAAGTATGAACCCTAATTTCAAATTTTTGAAACAAATTTCATCAAAAATACCTTAATGGAGATGTCGATGGAGCTCGTTGAAACTACGAAGATGGAGCTGCTTCAAAACTACGAAGATGAGATGCAAGGACGGAGGTGTCGCAGGGTAGTGGAGTGAAGATGGTACAGAGGTGGAGCACAGAGGACAGAGGTGGAGCACAGAGCACAGGTGGACGGAGGTGGAGGTAGACGGAGGACGACGGAGGTGGAGGTGAATTGACGGAGGAGGACGAAGGAGGACAGAGGTGGAGGTGATTGAAAAGTGGGTGTAAAACTTAAGTTCAGATGTTCAGACAAATATCTCGATGACATATATTAATGTGTCATTTTGTCGAGCTAAATTAGTTTTAATAACTTTTAAAAATATAATTGTTTGATCATATATAAAATTAAACTCATTTTCCTAATCGATTTAAATATAATTATTTATTTTATTTTTTTAATTTTGAAATATTTATCAAAACGGTCAAACCTGGGTTTGACCGTACATTAACCTGGTCAACCGTACCTGTTTAGGGGTTAACGGTCAAACCTGGGTTTGACCATACATTCACCTGGTCAACCGTACCTGTTTAGGGGTTAACGGTCAAACCTGGGTTTGACCGTACATTCACCTGGTCAACCGTACCTGTTTAGGGATTAACGGTCAAACCTGGGTTTGACCATACATTCACCTGGTCAACCGTACCTGTTTAGGGGTTAACGGTCAAACCTGGGTTTGACCATACATTAACCTGGTCAACCGTACCTGTTTAGGGGTTAACGGTCAAACCTGGGTTTGACCGTACATTCACTTGGTCAACCGTACCTGTTTAGGGGTTAACGGTCAAACCTGGGTTTGACCATACATTCACCTGGTCAACCGTACCGTCAAACCTGGGTTTGACCATACATTCACCTGGTCAACCGTACCTGTTTAGGACTAAACGGTCAAACCTGGGTTTGACCGTACATTCACCTGGTCAACCGTACCTGTTTAGGACTAAACGGTCAAACCTGGGTTTGACCGTATATTCACCTGGTCAACCGTACCTGTTTAGGACTAAACGGTCAAACCTGGATTTGACCGTACATTCACCTGGTCAACCGTACCTGTTTAGGACTAAACGGTCAAACCTGGATTTGACCGTACATTCACCTGGTCAACCGTACCTTTTTAGTACTAAACTGTCAAACCTGGGTTTGACCGTACATTCACCTGGTCAACCGTACCTGTTTAGGGGTTAACGGTCAAACCTGGGTTTGACCGTACATTCACCTGGTCAACCGTATAGGGGTTAACGGTCAAACCTGGGTTTGACCGTACATTCACCTGGTCAACCGTACCTGTTTAGGGGTTAACGGTCAAACCTGGGTTTGACCGTACATTCACCTGGTCAACCGTACCTGTTTAGGGGTTAACGGTCAAACCTGGGTTTGACCATACATTCACCTGGTCAACCGTACCTGTTTAGGGGTTAACGGTCAAACCTGGGTTTGACCGTACATTCACCTGGTCAACCGTACCTGTTTAGAACTAAACGGTCAAACCTGGGTTTGACCGTACATTCACCTGGTCAACCGTACCTGTTTAGGACTAAACGGTCAAACCTGGATTTGACCGTACATTCACCTGGTCAACCGTACCTTTTTAGTACTAAACGGTCAAACCTGGGTTTGACCGTACATTCACCTGGTCAACCGTACCTGTTTAGGACTAAACGGTCAAACCTGGGTTTGACCGTACATTCACCTGGTCAACCGTACCTGTTTAGGGGTTAACGGTCAAACCTGGGTTTGACCGTACATTCACCTGGTCAACCGTACCTTTTTGGTACTAAACGGTCAAACCTGGGTTTGACCGTACATTCACCTGGTCAACCATACCTGTTTAGGACTAAACGGTCAAACCTGGGTTTGACCGTACATTCACCTGGTCAAGCGTACCTGTTTAGGGGTTAACGGTCAAACCTGGGTTTGACCGTACATTCACTTGGTCAACCGTACTTGTTTAGGGGTTAACGGTCAAACCCTAAACCCTTAACCCTAAACCCTAAACCCTAAACCCTAAACCCTTAACCCTAAACCCTAAACCCTTAACCCTAAACCCTTAACCCTAAACCCTAAACCCTAAACCCTAAACCCTTAACCCTAAACCCCAAACCCTTAACCCTAAACCCCAAACCCTAAACCCTAAACCCTATGGACATACCGGACTATGGATCTTTGAGACCGTATGGCACGGGCTTCGAAATCCCGGTTGGAGAATATGGGTACAGTTAAGAGGGGCGTAGTCCTGTTTAGGACTAAACGGTCAAACCTGTGTTTGACCGTACATTCACCTGGTCAACCGTACCTTTTTAGTACTAAACGGTCAAACCTGGGTTTGACCGTACATTCACCTGGTCAACCGTACCTGTTTAGGGGTTAACGGTCAAACCCTAAACCCTAAACCCTAAACCCTATGGACATACAGGACTATGGATCTTTGAGACCGTACGACCCGGGCTTCGAAATCCCGGTTGGAGAATATGGGTACAGTTATTTTACATTAATATTTTCATATTTTTTATTAATATTTTAGAATATTTTAATATTTTATATTAATATTTTATATCAGCCCACATAAAATATTACACATAAATATTTATTTCTAAAATTTACTAATTAAAAATAAATATTATATCTTAATATACGTTACAATACTTACATAATTACAACATCTCCCTCCCCCCAGAATCACTCCCCCCAAAATCGTTTCCCCAAATTTTCATTCCCCCTCTTTTCCCCAAATTTTCCCCCCCAATTGACCTAATATCCCTCCCCCCAAAATCGAGAGCTCCCCCTAAATCACTCCCCCAAAATCGAGAGCTCACTCAGGTATTCCACAACTCATCCCCCTCTCCCTCCCTAGATCGTCGCTCTCTCTCTCTCTCTCTCTCTCTCTCTCTCTCTCTCTCTCTCTCTCTCTCTCTCTCTCTCTCTCTCTCTCTCTCTCTCTCTCTCTCTCTCTCTCTCTCTCTCTCTCTCTCTCTCTCTCCCTCTCTCTCCATCTCTCTTTCTGTTATATGCTTATGGATACTATGATATATGGTTATGCATGCTCTTAAATCGATCTCTACCTCTCTCTCTCTCTCTCTATCTCTCCCTCCCCCTCTCTCTGTCTCTCCCTCTATGTCTCTCTCTCTCTGTCTATCCCTCTCTCTCTCCATCCCTCTCTCTCTCTATATCTCTCCCTGCCTCCCTCTCTCCCTCTGTCCCTCTCTCTCTCTCATTATGTTTAGCTTAATTAGTTTTGTTTTGTTTTGGTTATGTATTGTTGGGATTGATTTACTGAATTAAGCTCCCTCAAAGATTTTTTTTGCCGTCGTAAAATCATCATCTATTCGACTTCACATCAGGTGCAATAGATGATGATTTTACAACGGCATAAGCAATCTTGTGGAATGTAATATGCTTAGTGTAATATGCTTACATTTATATAAATAATTCACTTAACATGTGGTGTTGTAGATTGATCATGAAGCCGAAGAGAAAATCCGCTCCCAAAGCAAGTACGACAACCATTATGAAGGCACTAAAAAAGAACTCACCGGTTCAGTCTACCCCTGCAGTGAAGAAAATAAAGAAAAAGCCGACGGAGTCATGCCCTGACCTGAAGAATAAGGTGGTGCAGTTTTCCCCTAATCGACCGGTGACACGGGCTCTTTCAGCATCCCCTGTATCTGTGAAGAAGTCTATTTCAAAGAACCTACAAGCCACTTTATCTAAGAAAAGGAAACGAATGGAGCAACCGTTGGCTACGAAAAAGGAAACTGGACTGAAGCTTTTAAAGCGCGGACCTGTAACGATGCACAAGATTATTAGGCGTAAGATGTTGGGAGAAAAGCATTTGGTGAGTTTCAATGAAAAGGGTCAGCCTTACGGTAAAGCAGCCACGGAAATGGAATCTTATATTGGTGTTCTTGCGAGAAGTAAAGTCCCAATCTGCTATGCTTCCTGGCTAATTGTTCCGACTGAAAGGAAAAACAAGATTTGGAAATGTGTGGAGGTAAAACAAATTACATCTTATGAAGTAACTTTTCATTCATGACCACCTATTTAGTTAATACATGTATGCTAATTAAAATACTTATCTACGTAGATGGCGTTTGATGTACCACCAACCGCCAAGAAGGTGGTTTTCAAATCTGTGGGCAAAAAATGGCGAGAGTTCAAGAGCCGCTTGTCAACCAAATACGTCCTGCCACACCATGATCAGCTTGATTTGCTACAGTTTCCTCCTGCTGACTACACCTTTATTGAGAAGGATCATTGGGACATGTTCGTTGTTGACCGTCTGTCAAAAAAATTTGGTGTAAGTTTTCTTACCATATTTGTTTTTGAATTTCTGAGATTACAAAAATATATAGTTGAACAGCTTTGTTACTAACATTTTGATCATTGTTCCTTAAGGTGATCCACGAAGAACTCACAAAAAGGAGGAAGTTGAGCGAATATCCTCATAACATGTCAAGAAAAGGTTATGCTAACCTAGAACAGGAAATGGTTAGTAATCATACATATATCCCTTTCAAACATGCATGATAATTGTGTTTAATTTTACGATGACTTGTATGTTAAACAATACAATAATACTTTGTTTTACAGATTCTCGCTCTTGGTGATCCTGAGGAATTTGACATAGATCGAGCGGATACGTGGCTCCGTGCGCGGCAGGATGAAAATGGGAATTATAAGTCTGTAAAAGTTGCAGAAATTGCAAAAGATATTGTAAGTTTTTCATTTATTTTATATTTTGAGTTCTTTCAATGTGATATCTATTTTTTTAGTTAACGTACTTATATTTTTTATGTCACTTTTGTAGGAGATAATGAAGAAGAGGGTTAGGGATGGAGAAGTTTCCGTGGAAGGCACAAGCGATGTCTTGACCAAGGTTCTCGGTAACCCTGAGAAGAAAGGAAGGGTACGTGGACAAGGTACTTATGTCACGCAGTCTACATACTTTAATCTTCCACGGAAGAAGAAGACCGGCAAGTCAATGGATGAGAGGATTCAGGAGGGCATTAAGAAGTATATGAGAGAGGAATCAGAGAGGATAGTCCGAGAGCGAGATTCCTTTTGGTCTGCTGAGGTTGAAAAGCTGAAAAGTGCTTTATGTGAGAAAATTGATTCTGAAGGTAGTCCAAATATTGGATCTCAGCAAGCAAGTTGTTCTAAGGGTATCAAGGAGTTGGAGTTGGCAGGTGCAAAGAAGAGACTCAATCTCCTCGAAGGTGATTATAATCTTCCTGAAGGGGATCAAGAGAATGGGAAGGTTGATGTGGAAGAAAAGAATGAGAAGGTTGTGGAGGGTGGAGAAAGGACTGAGAAGATTGTTGACGTGCTAGAAAAAATTGAGGAGGCTGTTGAGGGGGTTCATTTGGAGGATGATCAGGAGCTGGTTGTAAATTTGTGTGTGGAAGATGATAATGATACAGAGTGGGGACTGGCAATTAACTCCCCAAATAATATTGTTGCACACGCTGCTGTTGATACAAAGAGTCAGATTCTTCATGGGAAACCTTTGACAAAAGAGAATGCCCGAGTCTCTATCACTCGTGTAATTCAAGGATCTGAAAAGATTCCTTTTCCAATCCAAGATGAGATCATAACTGTGGAGCAAGCTGTCGGGACTTATATTGCATGGCCAAAAGATCTCATAACGGAATTGAAGACAACCACTGCCAGACAGAATGGAAGTACAAAGGTTAAATTCGTTGTAATCTATTAAATCATAATTAAAATAAACATATTAGGCAGTTTACTTTAACGAACCTAATATATTAGGCAGTTTTCATTCACAATTGTTTTTTAATGTCATATTTCAGGGAAGCAAGAAAAATGGACAAAAGAAGTGGAAGAAGGTGGAAGATCTGGGATTAGTCCCAGAGTATTGGGTGGACATTGGTCCTGACTTTCCCCCTACCATGAAGCGTTTGTGGCTTTGGGCAAAGGATGCCTTGGCGGACGGCCGAGCATCTACTTTTCTGATATCCGAAGAAGCTTTCGGATCAACTGCTAAGAAGGCTCTTTTTTTGTCGGATATTCATGCTTTGAGCTGTGGGGGTGAGATGTCAGGGGGCATCATTTGCTTATACATTAAGTAAGTATCGACGTTCAAAAATTTATTTGACTTTGTAAATAGTTCTTAAATGAAAATGGACTGCTTGTGTAATGACTTTTTTTATACAGTTTTCTGCAGGTATATTTGAAAAAACACAAGATGACTGATATGATAGCGTTTGTTGATCCTGATAAGATTGGTGCCCTCGGTTGTGGTAATCCAGCAGAGAGGTCGCGATCCCTATCTCTCAGGTTCAAGAATGCTCAGCCTGGCCAGTATTTTCTCTTACCATATAACTCCGGGTCAGTTCTTTTTTTTTTTAACACTTATATGCTATCAAGTCTATTAATTTTATAGGAGTGACCATGTGATCTGATTTATTAATATTCATAATTAGAAAATTCATTATGAATTTAGATCGGACACAAGAACAGTCGGGGTATATATAATTGAACACAGTTCGTTTAATTTTTTTTTTTATGATTTTATTTATAATTTTATTTTATTTAATGTGTGGTGCTAGTGTTAATGTTTTTTAAATGCACACTTTAATATAGTTTAATTTCATGAATTATTAGGAACCATTGGACACTCACCGCTGTAAATCCAGATGCTCAAATCGTTTACCAGATGGATCCTTTGAAGCGCCGAATTACAAGTGAAGAATGGACGGAAGTGGTCGACAAGTGAGTATTTTATATTAACTTAATTTCATTTGAGAGCACTTCTTAAGTTAAATGTCATAAATTTGATTTACATTATATTTCGTAGTGCCATCAATCTCTATAATGACGATGCGAAGAAGTTTACCAAAAACAAAATTACATGGGAGAACCTGGCGGTATTATCCTTTCCTTAATTAATTTTTTTTCTATCTCTGAATTCCACAAGGACAGTGTAGACATATAATTAATTCTACATGTTCTTCAGGGAATTCCTCTTCAACCTGGGTCCAAGGACTGTGGCGTGTTTGTGATGCGTTATATGAAGGAGATATGTCTTGATAAGGAATTGAAATTTGCTAAGAAGGTAACAATGCATTTTTTTTTCTGATATCCTTGTGTTTTGTGGTGAAGATATATGACTTCCAATACATGTTCCATTTTGCAGTGGCGACGCAGAAACAACTTGCACTATGGCATGCCTGAGCTTAATGATATAAGGACTGACTTGGCGAATTATATGTTGAAGCACCTGGCTCCTTGAACTGTCGTCTTTTATTGAACTTGGTATTTTGACCTGAACATGTTCTTGGTAGTAGCGGAAATTAAACTTTTAGTCCGTCTCTTTTGTGGATGTGTTCCGTAAAAATATGACTTATGTATTAGTTGTTTTGGATGTGGATAGACTTTAATTATGTACTTGGTTGGTTGGTTGTGTACGTTTGTTGGTGGTGTTGGCGTTATAAGGTGAAAAAATGCTTGTGTAGTTTTGGTTGATGGTATGGTGAATATTGGTCGTAATGGATGGATTGAATTGGTTTCTATTGTTTGTTTCTTGCATTTTCATTTTATAGTGTAGTTTGGTTTTCTGTCCAGAACCATTGTTTAAGTTGTTTATCAAGCAATGCTTTTATTAAAATCTCTTGTGAGAAAATGACTCACACAACAGGAAAATAAAAATTACTTAATGTTAACAGTTGTAAAAAATACAAACAAACAACATGTACCATTTAACAAAGTAATGTGGGAGAAGAATACACACTGCAGGTTACAACCACAAAACTGTTGTCTCTTTTAACAAAGAACAAACACTTAATGTCTATAACCATTGTCTTCATGAACAAATAACAACATGTTATACTCTGCAAAACCATTGTTTGAAATAATTTCAAACAAGAGTTATATACTAAGAAAGTGTTATCCTTCCTACCGTACAACAACATGCCATATGAGATAACATGTTGTACATCTAACCATAAAACAAATGGTTTTTTGCTAAGAAACCATTGTCTGTAGTGACATACAACAACATCCTTGATCAAGTAAAAGATTGTATCTTTTCCACTTAAACAATAGGTTTTTTTTCAAAAACCATTGTCTTTCTGCTTAATAACAGCAATATATTCGTTAAAAAGTGTTGCGTTATTGGAGTTTTGACAACAGGTTTTCAAAGAAGTGTTGTTGTTTCTGGGTATCAGACAACAGTTTTCAGGTGACTTTTACTTGTCTTTCAACTTTCACACAACAGTTTGCCGTGTATTGTCTGAGGTGTGTATCAGACGACTTCTCAATAGTCAACAGTTTTTGGTATGTTCAGACAACACGTTTTGCCTGTTGTCTATAGCAAAAATCCTTGTAGTGTATTCAAGGGTAAATCAAGTTCATTTTTATTTAAAAAGTCAATAATGAAGATCTAAATGAATTTCTTGTAAAATAAGTCAAGAATAAAGCTTTACGTGATTTTCATTCATTTATTGAGAGTAACCCTAAATCCTAACAAGTCAATGACGAGGCTCACAAGTTTTATCCTTATTCTACATGTAAGTATCTAAGCTCCAAGCAAATTTTATGTTTAAACAAGACAATAAAGAAGCTCTAAATTGATTACTTGTTGAATAAGTCGGGAATAAAGCTTCACCTGATTTTCATTCATTTATTGAGAGTAACCCTAAATCCTAACAAGTCAATAACGAGGCTCACAAGTTTTATCCTTATTCTACATGTAAGTATCTAAGCTCCAAACAAATTTTATGTTTAAACAAGACAATAAAGAAGCTCTAAATTGATTACTTGTTGAATAAGTCGGGAATAAAGCTTTACGTGATTTTCATTCATTTATTGAGAGTAACCCTAAATCCTAACAAGTCAATAACGAAGATCACAAGTTTTATCCTTATTCTACATGTAAGTATCTAAGCTCCAAACAAATTTTATGTTAAAACAAGACAATAAAGAAGCTCTAAATGGATTACTTGTTGAATAAGTCGGGAATAAAGCTCTAAGTGGTTTGGATTGAGAGGAAACCCTAAAATCTAAAAAGTTGGTAATGTGTATATGAAATTAATTGCTTATTCAATAAGTAAATATTCAAGGGTAAATCAAGTTCATTTTTATTTAAAAAGTCAATAATGAAGCTCTAAATGAATTTCTTGTAAAATAAGTCAAGAATAAAGCTTTACGTGATTTTCATTCATTTATTGAGAGTAACCCTAAATCCTAACAAGTCAATGACGAGGCTCACAAGTTTTATCCTTATTCTACATGTAAGTATCTAAGCTCCAAGCAAATTTTATGTTTAAACAAGACAATAAAGAAGCTCTAAATTGATTACTTGTTGAATAAGTCGGGAATAAAGCTTCACCTGATTTTCATTCATTTATTGAGAGAAACCCTAAATCCTAACAAGTCAATAACGAAGCTCACAAGTTTTATCCTTATTCTACATGTAAGTATCTAAGCTCCAAACAAATTTTATGTTTAAACAAGACAATAAAGAAGCTCTAAATTGATTACTTGTTGAATAAGTCGGGAATAAAGCTTTACGTGATTTTCATTCATTTATTGAGAGTACCCCTAAATCCTAACAAGTCAATGACGAAGATCACAAGTTTTATCCTTATTCTACATGTAAGTATCTAAGCTCCAAACAAATTTTATGTTTAAACAAGACAATAAAGAAGCTCTAAATGGATTACTTGTTGAATAAGTCGGGAATAAAGCTCTAAGTGGTTTGGATTGAGAGGACACCCTAAAATCTAAAAAGTTGGTAATGTGTATATGAAATTAATTGCTTATTCAATAAGTAAATATCTAAGGGCAAATCAAGTTCATTTTTATTTAAAAAGTCAATAATGAAGCTCTAAATGAATTTCCTGTAAAATAAGTCAAGAATAAAGCTTTACGTGATTTTCATTCATTTATTGAGAGTAACCCTAAATCCTAACAAGTCAATGACGAGGCTCACAAGTTTTATCCTTATTCTACATGTAAGTATCTAAGCTCCAAACAAATTTTATGTTTAAACAAGACAATAAAGAAGCTCTAAATTGATTACTTGTTGAATAAGTCGGGAATAAAGCTTTACGTGATTTTCATTCATTTATTGAGAGTAACCCTAAATCCTAACAAGTCAATGACGAAGCTCACAAGTTTTATCCTTATTCTACATGTAAGTATCTAAGCTCCAAACAAATTTTATGTTAAAACAAGACAATAAAGAAGCTCTAAATGGATTACTTGTTGAATAAGTCGGGAATAAAGCTCTAAGTGGTTTGGATTGAGAGGAAACCCTAAAATCTAAAAAGTTGGTAATGTGTATATGAAATTAATTGCTTATTCAATAAGTAAATATTCAAGGGTAAATCAAGTTCATTTTTATTTAAAAAGTCAATAATGAAGCTCTAAATGAATTTCTTGTAAAATAAGTCAAGAATAAAGCTTTACGTGATTTTCATTCATTTATTGAGAGTAACCCTAAATCCTAACAAGTCAATGACGAGGCTCACAAGTTTTATCCTTATTCTACATGTAAGTATCTAAGCTCCAAGCAAATTTTATGTTTAAACAAGACAATAAAGAAGCTCTAAATTGATTACTTGTTGAATAAGTCGGGAATAAAGCTTCACCTGATTTTCATTCATTTATTGAGAGTAACCCTAAATCCTAACAAGTCAATAACGAGGCTCACAAGTTTTATCCTTATTCTACATGTAAGTATCTAAGCTCCAAACAAATTTTATGTTTAAACAAGACAATAAAGAAGCTCTAAATTGATTACTTGTTGAATAAGTCGGGAATAAAGCTTTACGTGATTTTCATTCATTTATTGAGAGTAACCCTAAATCCTAACAAGTCAATGACGAAGCTCACAAGTTTTATCCTTATTCTACATGTAAGTATCTAAGCTCCAAACAAATTTTATGTTAAAACAAGACAATAAAGAAGCTCTAAATGGATTACTTGTTGAATAAGTCGGGAATAAAGCTCTAAGTGGTTTGGATTGAGAGGAAACCCTAAAATCTAAAAAGTTGGTAATGTGTATATGAAATTAATTGCTTATTCAATAAGTAAATATTCAAGGGTAAATCAAGTTCATTTTTATTTAAAAAGTCAATAATGAAGCTCTAAATGAATTTCTTGTAAAATAAGTCAAGAATAAAGCTTTACGTGATTTTCATTCATTTATTGAGAGTAACCCTAAATCCTAACAAGTCAATGACGAGGCTCACAAGTTTTATCCTTATTCTACATGGAAGTATCTAAGCTCCAAGCAAATTTTATGTTTAAACAAGACAATAAAGAAGCTCTAAATTGATTACTTGTTGAATAAGTCGGGAATAAAGCTTCACCTGATTTTCATTCATTTATTGAGAGTAACCCTAAATCCTAACAAGTCAATAACGAGGCTCACAAGTTTTATCCTTATTCTACATGTAAGTATCTAAGCTCCAAACAAATTTTATGTTTAAACAAGACAATAAAGAAGCTCTAAATTGATTACTTGTTGAATAAGTCGGGAATAAAGCTTTACGTGATTTTCATTCATTTATTGAGAGTAACCCTAAATCCTAACAAGTCAATGACGAAGATCACAAGTTTTATCCTTATTCTACATGTAAGTATCTAAGCTCCAAACAAATTTTATGTTTAAACAAGACAATAAAGAAGCTCTAAATGGATTACTTGTTGAATAAGTCGGGAATAAAGCTCTAAGTGGTTTGGATTGAGAGGAAACCCTAAAATCAAAAAGTTGGTAATGTGTATATGAAATTAATTGCTTATTCAATAAGTAAATATTCAAGGGTAAATCAAGTTCATTTTTATTTAAAAAGTCAATAATGAAGCTCTAAATGAATTTCTTGTAAAATAAGTCAAGAATAAAGCTTTACGTGATTTTCATTCATTTATTGAGAGTAACCCTAAATCCTAACAAGTCAATGACGAGGCTCACAAGTTTTATCCTTATTCTACATGTAAGTATCTAAGCTCCAAGCAAATTTTATGTTTAAACAAGACAATAAAGAAGCTCTAAATTGATTACTTGTTGAATAAGTCGGGAATAAAGCTTCACCTGATTTTCATTCATTTATTGAGAGTAACCCTAAATCCTAACAAGTCAATAACGAGGCTCACAAGTTTTATCCTTATTCTACATGTAAGTATCTAAGCTCCAAACAAATTTTATGTTTAAACAAGACAATAAAGAAGCTCTAAATTGATTACTTGTTGAATAAGTCGGGAATAAAGCTTTACGTGATTTTCATTCATTTATTGAGAGTAACCCTAAATCCTAACAAGTCAATGACGAAGATCACAAGTTTTATCCTTATTCTACATGTAAGTATCTAAGCTCCAAACAAATTTTATGTTTAAACAAGACAATAAAGAAGCTCTAAATGGATTACTTGTTGAATAAGTCGGGAATAAAGCTCTAAGTGGTTTGGATTGAGAGGAAACCCTAAAATCTAAAAAGTTGGTAATGTGTATATGAAATTAATTGCTTATTCAATAAGTAAATATCTAAGGGTAAATCAAGTTTATTTTTATTTAAAAAGTCAATAATGAAGCTCTAAATGAATTTCTTGTAAAATAAGTCAAGAATAAAGCTTTACGTGATTTTCATTCATTTATTGAGAGTAACCCTAAATCCTAACAAGTCAATGACGAGGCTCACAAGTTTTATCCTTATTCTACATGTAAGTATCTAAGCTCCACACAAATTTTATGTTTAAACAAGACAATAAAGAAGCTCTAAATTGATTACTTGTTGAATAAGTCGGGAATAAAGCTTTACGTGATTTTCATTCATTTATTGAGAGTAACCCTAAATCCTAACAAGTCAATGACGAAGCTCACAAGTTTTATCCTTATTCTACATGTAAGTATCTAAGCTCCAAACAAATTTTATGTTAAAACAAGACAATAAAGAAGCTCTAAATGGATTACTTGTTGAATAAGTCGGGAATAAAGCTCTAGGTGGTTTGGATTGAGAGGAAACCCTAAAATCTAAAAAGTTGGTAATGTGTATATGAAATTAATTGCTTATTCAATAAGTAAATATTCAAGGGTAAATCAAGTTCATTTTTATTTAAAAAGTCAATAATGAAGCTCTAAATGAATTTCTTGTAAAATAAGTCAAGAATAAAGCTTTACGTGATTTTCATTCATTTATTGAGAGTAACCCTAAATCCTAACAAGTCAATGACGAGGCTCACAAGTTTTATCCTTATTCTACATGTAAGTATCTAAGCTCCAAGCAAATTTTATGTTTAAACAAGACAATAAAGAAGCTCTAAATTGATTACTTGTTGAATAAGTCGGGAATAAAGCTTCACCTGAATTTCATTCATTTATTGAGAGTAACCCTAAATCCTCACAAGTCAATAACGAGGCTCACAAGTTTTATCCTTATTCTACATGTAAGTATCTAAGCTCCAAACAAATTTTATGTTTAAACAAGACAATAAAGAAGCTCTAAATTGATTACTTGTTGAATAAGTCGGGAATAAAGCTCTAAGTGGTTTGGATTGAGAGGAAACCCTAAAATCTAAAAAGTTGGTAATGTGTATATGAAATTAATTGCTTATTCAATAAGTAAATATTCAAGGGTAAATCAAGTTCATTTTTATTTAAAAAGTCAATAATGAAGCTCTAAATGAATTTCTTGTAAAATAAGTCAAGAATAAAGCTTTACGTGATTTTCATTCATTTATTGAGAGTAACCCTAAATCCTAACAAGTCAATGACGAGGCTCACAAGTTTTATCCTTATTCTACATGTAAGTATCTAAGCTCCAAGCAAATTTTATGTTTAAACAAGACAATAAAGAAGCTCTAAATTGATTACTTGTTGAATAAGTCGGGAATAAAGCTCTAAGTGGTTTGGATTGAGAGGAAACCCTAAAATCTAAAAAGTTGGTAATGTGTATATGAAATTAATTGCTTATTCAATAAGTAAATATCTAAGGGTAAATCAAGTTTATTTTTATTTAAAAAGTCAATAATGAACCTCTAAATGAATTTCTTGTAAAATAAGTCAAGAATAAAGCTTTACGTGATTTTCATTCATTTATTGAGAGTAACCCTAAATCCTAACAAGTCAATGACGAGGCTCACAAGTTTTATCCTTATTCTACATGTAAGTATCTAAGCTCCAAACAAATTTTATGTTTAAACAAGACAATAAAGAAGCTCTAAATTGATTACTTGTTGAATAAGTCGGGAATAAAGCTTTACGTGATTTTCATTCATTTATTGAGAGTAACCCTAAATCCTAACAAGTCAATGACGAAGCTCACAAGTTTTATCCTTATTCTACATGTAAGTATCTAAGCTCCAAACAAATTTTATGTTAAAACAAGACAATAAAGAAGCTCTAAATGGATTACTTGTTGAATAAGTCGGGAATAAAGCTCTAGGTGGTTTGGATTGAGAGGAAACCCTAAAATCTAAAAAGTTGGTAATGTGTATATGAAATTAATTGCTTATTCAATAAGTAAATATTCAAGGGTAAATCAAGTTCATTTTTATTTAAAAAGTCAATAATGAAGCTCTAAATGAATTTCTTGTAAAATAAGTCAAGAATAAAGCTTTACGTGATTTTCATTCATTTATTGAGAGTAACCCTAAATCCTAACAAGTCAATGACGAGGCTCACAAGTTTTATCCTTATTCTACATGTAAGTATCTAAGCTCCAAGCAAATTTTATGTTTAAACAAGACAATAAAGAAGCTCTAAATTGATTACTTGTTGAATAAGTCGGGAATAAAGCTTTACGTGATTTTCATTCATTTATTGAGAGTAACCCTAAATCCTAACAAGTCAATGACGAAGCTCACAAGTTTTATCCTTATTCTACATGTAAGTATCTAAGCTCCAAACAAATTTTATGTTAAAACAAGACAATAAAGAAGCTCTAAATGGATTACTTGTTGAATAAGTCGGGAATAAAGCTCTAGGTGGTTTGGATTGAGAGGAAACCCTAAAATCTAAAAAGTTGGTAATGTGTATATGAAATTAATTGCTTATTCAATAAGTAAATATTCAAGGGTAAATCAAGTTCATTTTTATTTAAAAAGTCAATAATGAAGCTCTAAATGAATTTCTTGTAAAATAAGTCAAGAATAAAGCTTTACGTGATTTTCATTCATTTATTGAGAGTAACCCTAAATCCTAACAAGTCAATGACGAGGCTCACAAGTTTTATCCTTATTCTACATGTAAGTATCTAAGCTCCAAGCAAATTTTATGTTTAAACAAGACAATAAAGAAGCTCTAAATTGATTACTTGTTGAATAAGTCGGGAATAAAGCTTCACCTGAATTTCATTCATTTATTGAGAGTAACCCTAAATCCTAACAAGTCAATAACGAGGCTCACAAGTTTTATCCTTATTCTACATGTAAGTATCTAAGCTCCAAACAAATTTTATGTTTAAACAAGACAATAAAGAAGCTCTAAATTGATTACTTGTTGAATAAGTCGGGAATAAAGCTCTAAGTGGTTTGGATTGAGAGGAAACCCTAAAATCTAAAAAGTTGGTAATGTGTATATGAAATTAATTGCTTATTCAATAAGTAAATATTCAAGGGTAAATCAAGTTCATTTTTATTTAAAAAGTCAATAATGAAGCTCTAAATGAATTTCTTGTAAAATAAGTCAAGAATAAAGCTTTACGTGATTTTCATTCATTTATTGAGAGTAACCCTAAATCCTAACAAGTCAATGACGAGGCTCACAAGTTTTATCCTTATTCTACATGTAAGTATCTAAGCTCCAAGCAAATTTTATGTTTAAACAAGACAATAAAGAAGCTCTAAATTGATTACTTGTTGAATAAGTCGGGAATAAAGCTCTAAGTGGTTTGGATTGAGAGGAAACCCTAAAATCTAAAAAGTTGGTAATGTGTATATGAAATTAATTGCTTATTCAATAAGTAAATATCTAAGGGTAAATCAAGTTTATTTTTATTTAAAAAGTCAATAATGAAGCTCTAAATGAATTTCTTGTAAAATAAGTCAAGAATAAAGCTTTACGTGATTTTCATTCATTTATTGAGAGTAACCCTAAATCCTAACAAGTCAATGACGAGGCTCACAAGTTTTATCCTTATTCTACATGTAAGTATCTAAGCTCCAAACAAATTTTATGTTTAAACAAGACAATAAAGAAGCTCTAAATTGATTACTTGTTGAATAAGTCGGGAATAAAGCTTTACGTGATTTTCATTCATTTATTGAGAGTAACCCTAAATCCTAACAAGTCAATGACGAAGCTCACAAGTTTTATCCTTATTCTACATGTAAGTATCTAAGCTCCAAACAAATTTTATGTTAAAACAAGACAATAAAGAAGCTCTAAATGGATTACTTGTTGAATAAGTCGGGAATAAAGCTCTAGGTGGTTTGGATTGAGAGGAAACCCTAAAATCTAAAAAGTTGGTAATGTGTATATGAAATTAATTGCTTATTCAATAAGTAAATATTCAAGGGTAAATCAAGTTCATTTTTATTTAAAAAGTCAATAATGAAGCTCTAAATGAATTTCTTGTAAAATAAGTCAAGAATAAAGCTTTACGTGATTTTCATTCATTTATTGAGAGTAACCCTAAATCCTAACAAGTCAATGACGAGGCTCACAAGTTTTATCCTTATTCTACATGTAAGTATCTAAGCTCCAAGCAAATTTTATGTTTAAACAAGACAATAAAGAAGCTCTAAATTGATTACTTGTTGAATAAGTCGGGAATAAAGCTTCACCTGATTTTCATTCATTTATTGAGAGAAACCCTAAATCCTAACAAGTCAATAACGAGGCTCACAAGTTTTATCCTTATTCTACATGTAAGTATCTAAGCTCCAAACAAATTTTATGTTTAAACAAGACAATAATGAAGCTCTAAATTGATTACTTGTTGAATAAGTCGGGAATAAAGCTTCACCTGATTTTCATTCATTTATTGAGAGTAACCATAAATCCTAACAAGTCAATAACGAGGCTCACAAGTTTTATCCTTATTCTACATGTAAGTATCTAAGCTCCAAACAAATTTTATGTTTAAACAAGACAATAAAGAAGCTCTAAATTGATTACTTGTTGAATAAGTCGGGAATAAAGCTTTACGTGATTTTCATTCATTTATTGAGAGTAACCCTAAATCCTAACAAGTCAATGACGAAGATCACAAGTTTTATCCTTATTCTACATGTAAGTATCTAAGCTCCAAACAAATTTTATGTTTAAACAAGACAATAAAGAAGCTCTAAATGGATTACTTGTTGAATAAGTCGGGAATAAAGCTCTAAGTGGTTTGGATTGAGAGGAAACCCTAAAATCTAAAAAGTTGGTAATGTGTATATGAAATTAATTGCTTATTCAATAAGTAAATATTCAAGGGTAAATCAAGTTCATTTTTATTTAAAAAGTCAATAATGAAGCTCTAAATGAATTTCTTGTAAAATAAGTGAAGAATAAAGCTTTACGTGATTTTCATTCATTTATTGAGAGTAACCCTAAATCCTAACAAGTCAATGACGAGGCTCACAAGTTTTATCCTTATTCTACATGTAAGTATCTAAGCTCCAAACAAATTTAATGTTTAAACAAGACAATAAAGAAGCTCTAAATTGATTACTTGTTGAATAAGTCGGGAATAAAGCTTTACGTGATTTTCATTCATTTATTGAGAGTAACCCTAAATCCTAACAAGTCAATGACGAGGCTCACAAGTTTTATCCTTATTCTACATGTAAGTATCTAAGCTCCAAACAAATTTTATGTTTAAACAAGACAATAAAGAAGCTCTAAATTGATTACTTGTTGAATAAGTCGGGAATAAAGCTCTAAGTGGTTTGGATTGAGAGGAAACCCTGAAATCTAAAAAGTTGGTAATGTGTATATGAAATTAATTGCTTATTCAATAAGTAAATATTCAAGGGTAAATCAAGTTCATTTTTATTTAAAAAGTCAATAATGAAGCTCTAAATGAATTTCTTGTAAAATAAGTCAAGAATAAAGCTTTACGTGATTTTCATTCATTTATTGAGAGTAACCCTAAATCCTAACAAGTCAATGACGAGGCTCACAAGTTTTATCCTTATTCTACATGTAAGTATCTAAGCTCCAAGCAAATTTTATGTTTAAACAAGACAATAAAGAAGCTCTAAATTGATTACTTGTTGAATAAGTCGGGAATAAAGCTTCACCTGATTTTCATTCATTTATTGAGAGTAACCCTAAATCCTAACAAGTCAATAACGAGGCTCACAAGTTTTATCCTTATTCTACATGTAAGTATCTAAGCTCCAAACAAATTTTATGTTTAAACAAGACAATAAAGAAGCTCTAAATTGATTACTTGTTGAATAAGTCGGGAATAAAGCTTTACGTGATTTTCATTCATTTATTGAGAGTAACCCTAAATCCTAACAAAAGTCAATGACGAAGCTCACAAGTTTTATCCTTATTCTACATGTAAGTATCTAAGCTCCAAACAAATTTTATGTTAAAACAAGACAATAAAGAAGCTCTAAATGGATTACTTGTTGAATAAGTCGGGAATAAAGCTCTAAGTGGTTTGGATTGAGAGGAAACCCTAAAATCTAAAAAGTTGGTAATGTGTATATGAAATTAATTGCTTATTCAATAAATAAATATTCAAGGGTAAATCAAGTTCATTTTTATTTAAAAAGTCAATAATGAAGCTCTAAATGAATTTCTTGTAAAATAAGTCAAGAATAAAGCTTTACGTGATTTTCATTCATTTATTGAGAGTAACCCTAAATCCTAACAAGTCAATGACGAGGCTCACAAGTTTTATCCTTATTCTACATGTAAGTATCTAAGCTCCAAGCAAATTTTATGTTTAAACAAGACAATAAAGAAGCTCTAAATTGATTACTTGTTGAATAAGTCGGGAATAAAGCTTCACCTGATTTTCATTCATTTATTGAGAGTAACCCTAAATCCTAACAAGTCAATAACGAGGCTCACAAGTTTTATCCTTATTCTACATGTAAGTATCTAAGCTCCAAACAAATTTTATGTTTAAACAAGACAATAAAGAAGCTCTAAATTGATTACTTGTTGAATAAGTCGGGAATAAAGCTCTAAGTGGTTTGGATTGAGAGGAAACCCTAAAATCTAAAAAGTTGGTAATGTGTATATGAAATTAATTGCTTATTCAATAAGTAAATATTCAAGGGTAAATCAAGTTCATTTTTATTTAAAAAGTCAATAATGAAGCTCTAAATGAATTTCTTGTAAAATAAGTCAAGAATAAAGCTTTACGTGATTTTCATTCATTTATTGAGAGTAACCCTAAATCCTAACAAGTCAATGACGAGGCTCACAAGTTTTATCCTTATTCTACATGTAAGTATCTAAGCTCCAAGCAAATTTTATGTTTAAACAAGACAATAAAGAAGCTCTAAATTGATTACTTGTTGAATAAGTCGGGAATAAAGCTTTACGTGATTTTCATTCATTTATTGAGAGTAACCCTAAATCCTAACAAAAGTCAATGACGAAGCTCACAAGTTTTATCCTTATTCTACATGTAAGTATCTAAGCTCGAAACAAATTTTATGTTAAAACAAGACAATAAAGAAGCTCTAAATGGATTACTTGTTGAATAAGTCGGGAATAAAGCTCTAAGTGGTTTGGATTGAGAGGAAACCCTAAAATCTAAAAAGTTGGTAATGTGTATATGAAATTAATTGCTTATTCAATAAGTAAATATTCAAGGGTAAATCAAGTTCATTTTTATTTAAAAAGTCAATAATGAAGCTCTAAATGACTTTCTTGTAAAATAAGTGAAGAATAAAGCTTTACGTGATTTTCATTCATTTATTGAGAGTAACCCTAAATCCTAACAAGTCAATGACGAGGCTCACAAGTTTTATCCTTATTCTACATGTAAGTATCTAAGCTCCAAGCAAATTTTATGTTTAAACAAGACAATAAAGAAGCTCTAAATTGATTACTTGTTGAATAAGTCGGGAATAAAGCTTCACCTGATTTTCATTCATTTATTGAGAGTAACCCTAAATCCTAACAAGTCAATAACGAGGCTCACAAGTTTTATCCTTATTCTACATGTAAGTATCTAAGCTCCAAACAAATTTTATGTTTAAACAAGACAATAAAGAAGCTCTAAATTGATTACTTGTTGAATAAGTCGGGAATAAAGCTCTAAGTGGTTTGGATTGAGAGGAAACCCTAAAATCTAAAAAGTTGGTAATGTGTATATGAAATTAATTGCTTATTCAATAAGTAAATATTCAAGGGTAAATCAAGTTCATTTTTATTTAAAAAGTCAATAATGAAGCTCTAAATGAATTTCTTGTAAAATAAGTCAAGAATAAAGCTTTACGTGATTTTCATTCATTTATTGAGAGTAACCCTAAATCCTAACAAGTCAATGACGAGGCTCACAAGTTTTATCCTTATTCTACATGTAAGTATCTAAGCTCCAAACAAATTTTATGTTTAAACAAGACAATAAAGAAGCTCTAAATTGATTACTTGTTGAATAAGTCGGGAATAAAGCTTTACGTGATTTTCATTCATTTATTGAGAGTAACCCTAAATCCTAACAAGTCAATGACGAAGATCACAAGTTTTATCCTTATTCTACATGTAAGTATCTAAGCTCCAAACAAATTTTATGTTTAAACAAGACAATAAAGAAGCTCTAAATGGATTACTTGTTGAATAAGTCGGGAATAAAGCTCTAAGTGGTTTGGATTGAGAGGAAACCCTAAAATCAAAAAGTTGGTAATGTGTATATGAAATTAATTGCTTATTCAATAAGTAAATATTCAAGGGTAAATCAAGTTCATTTTTATTTAAAAAGTCAATAATGAAGCTCTAAATGAATTTCTTGTAAAATAAGTCAAGAATAAAGCTTTACGTGATTTTCATTCATTTATTGAGAGTAACCCTAAATCCTAACAAGTCAATGACGAGGCTCACAAGTTTTATCCTTATTCTACATGTAAGTATCTAAGCTCCAAGCAAATTTTATGTTTAAACAAGACAATAAAGAAGCTCTAAATTGATTACTTGTTGAATAAGTCGGGAATAAAGCTTCACCTGATTTTCATTCATTTATTGAGAGTAACCCTAAATCCTAACAAGTCAATAACGAGGCTCACAAGTTTTATCCTTATTCTACATGTAAGTATCTAAGCTCCAAACAAATTTTATGTTTAAACAAGACAATAAAGAAGCTCTAAATTGATTACTTGTTGAATAAGTCGGGAATAAAGCTTTACGTGATTTTCATTCATTTATTGAGAGTAACCCTAAATCCTAACAAGTCAATGACGAAGATCACAAGTTTTACCCTTATTCTACATGTAAGTATCTAAGCTCCAAACAAATTTTATGTTTAAACAAGACAATAAAGAAGCTCTAAATGGATTACTTGTTGAATAAGTCGGGAATAAAGCTCTAAGTGGTTTGGATTGAGAGGAAACCCTAAAATCTAAAAAGTTGGTAATGTGTATATGAAATTAATTGCTTATTCAATAAGTAAATATCTAAGGGTAAATCAAGTTTATTTTTATTTAAAAAGTCAATAATGAAGCTCTAAATGAATTTCTTGTAAAATAAGTCAAGAATAAAGCTTTACGTGATTTTCATTCATTTATTGAGAGTAACCCTAAATCCTAACAAGTCAATGACGAGGCTCACAAGTTTTATCCTTATTCTACATGTAAGTATCTAAGCTCCACACAAATTTTATGTTTAAACAAGACAATAAAGAAGCTCTAAATTGATTACTTGTTGAATAAGTCGGGAATAAAGCTTTACGTGATTTTCATTCATTTATTGAGAGTAACCCTAAATCCTAACAAGTCAATGACGAAGCTCACAAGTTTTATCCTTATTCTACATGTAAGTATCTAAGCTCCAAACAAATTTTATGTTAAAACAAGACAATAAAGAAGCTCTAAATGGATTACTTGTTGAATAAGTCGGGAATAAAGCTCTAGGTGGTTTGGATTGAGAGGAAACCCTAAAATCTAAAAAGTTGGTAATGTGTATATGAAATTAATTGCTTATTCAATAAGTAAATATTCAAGGGTAAATCAAGTTCATTTTTATTTAAAAAGTCAATAATGAAGCTCTAAATGAATTTCTTGTAAAATAAGTCAAGAATAAAGCTTTACGTGATTTTCATTCATTTATTGAGAGTAACCCTAAATCCTAACAAGTCAATGACGAGGCTCACAAGTTTTATCCTTATTCTACATGTAAGTATCTAAGCTCCAAGCAAATTTTATGTTTAAACAAGACAATAAAGAAGCTCTAAATTGATTACTTGTTGAATAAGTCGGGAATAAAGCTTCACCTGATTTTCATTCATTTATTGAGAGAAACCCTAAATCCTAACAAGTCAATAACGAGGCTCACAAGTTTTATCCTTATTCTACATGTAAGTATCTAAGCTCCAAACAAATTTTATGTTTAAACAAGACAATAAAGAAGCTCTAAATTGATTACTTGTTGAATAAGTCGGGAATAAAGCTTCACCTGATTTTCATTCATTTATTGAGAGTAACCATAAATCCTAACAAGTCAATAACGAGGCTCACAAGTTTTATCCTTATTCTACATGTAAGTATCTAAGCTCCAAACAAATTTTATGTTTAAACAAGACAATAAAGAAGCTCTAAATTGATTACTTGTTGAATAAGTCGGGAATAAAGCTTTACGTGATTTTCATTCATTTATTGAGAGTAACCCTAAATCCTAACAAGTCAATGACGAAGATCACAAGTTTTATCCTTATTCTACATGTAAGTATCTAAGCTCCAAACAAATTTTATGTTTAAACAAGACAATAAAGAAGCTCTAAATGGATTACTTGTTGAATAAGTCGGGAATAAAGCTCTAAGTGGTTTGGATTGAGAGGAAACCCTAAAATCTAAAAAGTTGGTAATGTGTATATGAAATTAATTGCTTATTCAATAAGTAAATATTCAAGGGTAAATCAAGTTCATTTTTATTTAAAAAGTCAATAATGAAGCTCTAAATGAATTTCTTGTAAAATAAGTGAAGAATAAAGCTTTACGTGATTTTCATTCATTTATTGAGAGTAACCCTAAATCCTAACAAGTCAATGACGAGGCTCACAAGTTTTATCCTTATTCTACATGTAAGTATCTAAGCTCCAAACAAATTTTATGTTTAAACAAGACAATAAAGAAGCTCTAAATTGATTACTTGTTGAATAAGTCGGGAATAAAGCTTTACGTGATTTTCATTCATTTATTGAGAGTAACCCTAAATCCTAACAAGTCAATGACGAGGCTCACAAGTTTTATCCTTATTCTACATGTAAGTATCTAAGCTCCAAACAAATTTTATGTTTAAACAAGACAATAAAGAAGCTCTAAATTGATTACTTGTTGAATAAGTCGGGAATAAAGCTCTAAGTGGTTTGGATTGAGAGGAAACCCTAAAATCTAAAAAGTTGGTAATGTGTATATGAAATTAATTGCTTATTCAATAAGTAAATATTCAAGGGTAAATCAAGTTCATTTTTATTTAAAAAGTCAATAATGAAGCTCTAAATGAATTTCTTGTAAAATAAGTCAAGAATAAAGCTTTACGTGATTTTCATTCATTTATTGAGAGTAACCCTAAATCCTAACAAGTCAATGACGAGGCTCACAAGTTTTATCCTTATTCTACATGTAAGTATCTAAGCTCCAAGCAAATTTTATGTTTAAACAAGACAATAAAGAAGCTCTAAATTGATTACTTGTTGAATAAGTCGGGAATAAAGCTCTAAGTGGTTTGGATTGAGAGGAAACCCTAAAATCTAAAAAGTTGGTAATGTGTATATGAAATTAATTGCTTATTCAATAAGTAAATATCTAAGGGTAAATCAAGTTTATTTTTATTTAAAAAGTCAATAATGAAGCTCTAAATGAATTTCTTGTAAAATAAGTCAAGAATAAAGCTTTACGTGATTTTCATTCATTTATTGAGAGTAACCCTAAATCCTAACAAGTCAATGACGAGGCTCACAAGTTTTATCCTTATTCTACATGTAAGTATCTAAGCTCCAAACAAATTTTATGTTTAAACAAGACAATAAAGAAGCTCTAAATTGATTACTTGTTGAATAAGTCGGGAATAAAGCTTTACGTGATTTTCATTCATTTATTGAGAGTAACCCTAAATCCTAACAAGTCAATGACGAAGCTCACAAGTTTTATCCTTATTCTACATGTAAGTATCTAAGCTCCAAACAAATTTTATGTTAAAACAAGACAATAAAGAAGCTCTAAATGGATTACTTGTTGAATAAGTCGGGAATAAAGCTCTAGGTGGTTTGGATTGAGAGGAAACCCTAAAATCTAAAAAGTTGGTAATGTGTATATGAAATTAATTGCTTATTCAATAAGTAAATATTCAAGGGTAAATCAAGTTCATTTTTATTTAAAAAGTCAATAATGAAGCTCTAAATGAATTTCTTGTAAAATAAGTCAAGAATAAAGCTTTACGTGATTTTCATTCATTTATTGAGAGTAACCCTAAATCCTAACAAGTCAATGACGAGGCTCACAAGTTTTATCCTTATTCTACATGTAAGTATCTAAGCTCCAAGCAAATTTTATGTTTAAACAAGACAATAAAGAAGCTCTAAATTGATTACTTGTTGAATAAGTCGGGAATAAAGCTTCACCTGATTTTCATTCATTTATTGAGAGAAACCCTAAATCCTAACAAGTCAATAACGAGGCTCACAAGTTTTATCCTTATTCTACATGTAAGTATCTAAGCTCCAAACAAATTTTATGTTTAAACAAGACAATAAAGAAGCTCTAAATTGATTACTTGTTGAATAAGTCGGGAATAAAGCTTTACGTGATTTTCATTCATTTATTGAGAGTAACCCTAAATCCTAACAAGTCAATGACGAAGATCACAAGTTTTACCCTTATTCTACATGTAAGTATCTAAGCTCCAAACAAATTTTATGTTTAAACAAGACAATAAAGAAGCTCTAAATGGATTACTTGTTGAATAAGTCGGGAATAAAGCTCTAAGTGGTTTGGATTGAGAGGAAACCCTAAAATCTAAAAAGTTGGTAATGTGTATATGAAATTAATTGCTTATTCAATAAGTAAATATCTAAGGGTAAATCAAGTTTATTTTTATTTAAAAAGTCAATAATGAAGCTCTAAATGAATTTCTTGTAAAATAAGTCAAGAATAAAGCTTTACGTGATTTTCATTCATTTATTGAGAGTAACCCTAAATCCTAACAAGTCAATGACGAGGCTCACAAGTTTTATCCTTATTCTACATGTAAGTATCTAAGCTCCACACAAATTTTATGTTTAAACAAGACAATAAAGAAGCTCTAAATTGATTACTTGTTGAATAAGTCGGGAATAAAGCTTTACGTGATTTTCATTCATTTATTGAGAGTAACCCTAAATCCTAACAAGTCAATGACGAAGCTCACAAGTTTTATCCTTATTCTACATGTAAGTATCTAAGCTCCAAACAAATTTTATGTTAAAACAAGACAATAAAGAAGCTCTAAATGGATTACTTGTTGAATAAGTCGGGAATAAAGCTCTAGGTGGTTTGGATTGAGAGGAAACCCTAAAATCTAAAAAGTTGGTAATGTGTATATGAAATTAATTGCTTATTCAATAAGTAAATATTCAAGGGTAAATCAAGTTCATTTTTATTTAAAAAGTCAATAATGAAGCTCTAAATGAATTTCTTGTAAAATAAGTCAAGAATAAAGCTTTACGTGATTTTCATTCATTTATTGAGAGTAACCCTAAATCCTAACAAGTCAATGACGAGGCTCACAAGTTTTATCCTTATTCTACATGTAAGTATCTAAGCTCCAAGCAAATTTTATGTTTAAACAAGACAATAAAGAAGCTCTAAATTGATTACTTGTTGAATAAGTCGGGAATAAAGCTTCACCTGATTTTCATTCATTTATTGAGAGAAACCCTAAATCCTAACAAGTCAATAACGAGGCTCACAAGTTTTATCCTTATTCTACATGTAAGTATCTAAGCTCCAAACAAATTTTATGTTTAAACAAGACAATAAAGAAGCTCTAAATTGATTACTTGTTGAATAAGTCGGGAATAAAGCTTCACCTGATTTTCATTCATTTATTGAGAGTAACCATAAATCCTAACAAGTCAATAACGAGGCTCACAAGTTTTATCCTTATTCTACATGTAAGTATCTAAGCTCCAAACAAATTTTATGTTTAAACAAGACAATAAAGAAGCTCTAAATTGATTACTTGTTGAATAAGTCGGGAATAAAGCTTTACGTGATTTTCATTCATTTATTGAGAGTAACCCTAAATCCTAACAAGTCAATGACGAGGCTCACAAGTTTTATCCTTATTCTACATGTAAGTATCTAAGCTCCAAACAAATTTTATGTTTAAACAAGACAATAAAGAAGCTCTAAATGGATTACTTGTTGAATAAGTCGGGAATAAAGCTCTAAGTGGTTTGGATTGAGAGGAAACCCTAAAATCTAAAAAGTTGGTAATGTGTATATGAAATTAATTGCTTATTCAATAAGTAAATATTCAAGGGTAAATCAAGTTCATTTTTATTTAAAAAGTCAATAATGAAGCTCTAAATGAATTTCTTGTAAAATAAGTCAAGAATAAAGCTTTACGTGATTTTCATTCATTTATTGAGAGTAACCCTAAATCCTAACAAGTCAATGACGAGGCTCACAAGTTTTATCCTTATTCTACATGTAAGTATCTAAGCTCCAAGCAAATTTTATGTTTAAACAAGACAATAAAGAAGCTCTAAATTGATTACTTGTTGAATAAGTCGGGAATAAAGCTTCACCTGATTTTCATTCATTTATTGAGAGAAACCCTAAATCCTAACAAGTCAATAACGAGGCTCACAAGTTTTATCCTTATTCTACATGTAAGTATCTAAGCTCCAAACAAATTTTATGTTTAAACAAGACAATAAAGAAGCTCTAAATTGATTACTTGTTGAATAAGTCGGGAATAAAGCTTTACGTGATTTTCATTCATTTATTGAGAGTAACCCTAAATCCTAACAAGTCAATGACGAAGATCACAAGTTTTACCCTTATTCTACATGTAAGTATCTAAGCTCCAAACAAATTTTATGTTTAAACAAGACAATAAAGAAGCTCTAAATGGATTACTTGTTGAATAAGTCGGGAATAAAGCTCTAAGTGGTTTGGATTGAGAGGAAACCCTAAAATCTAAAAAGTTGGTAATGTGTATATGAAATTAATTGCTTATTCAATAAGTAAATATCTAAGGGTAAATCAAGTTTATTTTTATTTAAAAAGTCAATAATGAAGCTCTAAATGAATTTCTTGTAAAATAAGTCAAGAATAAAGCTTTACGTGATTTTCATTCATTTATTGAGAGTAACCCTAAATCCTAACAAGTCAATGACGAGGCTCACAAGTTTTATCCTTATTCTACATGTAAGTATCTAAGCTCCACACAAATTTTATGTTTAAACAAGACAATAAAGAAGCTCTAAATTGATTACTTGTTGAATAAGTCGGGAATAAAGCTTTACGTGATTTTCATTCATTTATTGAGAGTAACCCTAAATCCTAACAAGTCAATGACGAAGCTCACAAGTTTTATCCTTATTCTACATGTAAGTATCTAAGCTCCAAACAAATTTTATGTTAAAACAAGACAATAAAGAAGCTCTAAATGGATTACTTGTTGAATAAGTCGGGAATAAAGCTCTAGGTGGTTTGGATTGAGAGGAAACCCTAAAATCTAAAAAGTTGGTAATGTGTATATGAAATTAATTGCTTATTCAATAAGTAAATATTCAAGGGTAAATCAAGTTCATTTTTATTTAAAAAGTCAATAATGAAGCTCTAAATGAATTTCTTGTAAAATAAGTCAAGAATAAAGCTTTACGTGATTTTCATTCATTTATTGAGAGTAACCCTAAATCCTAACAAGTCAATGACGAGGCTCACAAGTTTTATCCTTATTCTACATGTAAGTATCTAAGCTCCAAGCAAATTTTATGTTTAAACAAGACAATAAAGAAGCTCTAAATTGATTACTTGTTGAATAAGTCGGGAATAAAGCTTCACCTGATTTTCATTCATTTATTGAGAGAAACCCTAAATCCTAACAAGTCAATAACGAGGCTCACAAGTTTTATCCTTATTCTACATGTAAGTATCTAAGCTCCAAACAAATTTTATGTTTAAACAAGACAATAAAGAAGCTCTAAATTGATTACTTGTTGAATAAGTCGGGAATAAAGCTTCACCTGATTTTCATTCATTTATTGAGAGTAACCATAAATCCTAACAAGTCAATAACGAGGCTCACAAGTTTTATCCTTATTCTACATGTAAGTATCTAAGCTCCAAACAAATTTTATGTTTAAACAAGACAATAAAGAAGCTCTAAATTGATTACTTGTTGAATAAGTCGGGAATAAAGCTTTACGTGATTTTCATTCATTTATTGAGAGTAACCCTAAATCCTAACAAGTCAATGACGAAGATCACAAGTTTTATCCTTATTCTACATGTAAGTATCTAAGCTCCAAACAAATTTTATGTTTAAACAAGACAATAAAGAAGCTCTAAATGGATTACTTGTTGAATAAGTCGGGAATAAAGCTCTAAGTGGTTTGGATTGAGAGGAAACCCTAAAATCTAAAAAGTTGGTAATGTGTATATGAAATTAATTGCTTATTCAATAAGTAAATATTCAAGGGTAAATCAAGTTCATTTTTATTTAAAAAGTCAATAATGAAGCTCTAAATGAATTTCTTGTAAAATAAGTGAAGAATAAAGCTTTACGTGATTTTCATTCATTTATTGAGAGTAACCCTAAATCCTAACAAGTCAATGACGAGGCTCACAAGTTTTATCCTTATTCTACATGTAAGTATCTAAGCTCCAAACAAATTTTATGTTTAAACAAGACAATAAAGAAGCTCTAAATTGATTACTTGTTGAATAAGTCGGGAATAAAGCTTTACGTGATTTTCATTCATTTATTGAGAGTAACCCTAAATCCTAACAAGTCAATGACGAGGCTCACAAGTTTTATCCTTATTCTACATGTAAGTATCTAAGCTCCAAACAAATTTTATGTTTAAACAAGACAATAAAGAAGCTCTAAATTGATTACTTGTTGAATAAGTCGGGAATAAAGCTCTAAGTGGTTTGGATTGAGAGGAAACCCTAAAATCTAAAAAGTTGGTAATGTGTATATGAAATTAATTGCTTATTCAATAAGTAAATATTCAAGGGTAAATCAAGTTCATTTTTATTTAAAAAGTCAATAATGAAGCTCTAAATGAATTTCTTGTAAAATAAGTCAAGAATAAAGCTTTACGTGATTTTCATTCATTTATTGAGAGTAACCCTAAATCCTAACAAGTCAATGACGAGGCTCACAAGTTTTATCCTTATTCTACATGTAAGTATCTAAGCTCCAAGCAAATTTTATGTTTAAACAAGACAATAAAGAAGCTCTAAATTGATTACTTGTTGAATAAGTCGGGAATAAAGCTCTAAGTGGTTTGGATTGAGAGGAAACCCTAAAATCTAAAAAGTTGGTAATGTGTATATGAAATTAATTGCTTATTCAATAAGTAAATATCTAAGGGTAAATCAAGTTTATTTTTATTTAAAAAGTCAATAATGAAGCTCTAAATGAATTTCTTGTAAAATAAGTCAAGAATAAAGCTTTACGTGATTTTCATTCATTTATTGAGAGTAACCCTAAATCCTAACAAGTCAATGACGAGGCTCACAAGTTTTATCCTTATTCTACATGTAAGTATCTAAGCTCCAAACAAATTTTATGTTTAAACAAGACAATAAAGAAGCTCTAAATTGATTACTTGTTGAATAAGTCGGGAATAAAGCTTTACGTGATTTTCATTCATTTATTGAGAGTAACCCTAAATCCTAACAAGTCAATGACGAAGCTCACAAGTTTTATCCTTATTCTACATGTAAGTATCTAAGCTCCAAACAAATTTTATGTTAAAACAAGACAATAAAGAAGCTCTAAATGGATTACTTGTTGAATAAGTCGGGAATAAAGCTCTAGGTGGTTTGGATTGAGAGGAAACCCTAAAATCTAAAAAGTTGGTAATGTGTATATGAAATTAATTGCTTATTCAATAAGTAAATATTCAAGGGTAAATCAAGTTCATTTTTATTTAAAAAGTCAATAATGAAGCTCTAAATGAATTTCTTGTAAAATAAGTCAAGAATAAAGCTTTACGTGATTTTCATTCATTTATTGAGAGTAACCCTAAATCCTAACAAGTCAATGACGAGGCTCACAAGTTTTATCCTTATTCTACATGTAAGTATCTAAGCTCCAAGCAAATTTTATGTTTAAACAAGACAATAAAGAAGCTCTAAATTGATTACTTGTTGAATAAGTCGGGAATAAAGCTTCACCTGATTTTCATTCATTTATTGAGAGAAACCCTAAATCCTAACAAGTCAATAACGAGGCTCACAAGTTTTATCCTTATTCTACATGTAAGTATCTAAGCTCCAAACAAATTTTATGTTTAAACAAGACAATAAAGAAGCTCTAAATTGATTACTTGTTGAATAAGTCGGGAATAAAGCTTCACCTGATTTTCATTCATTTATTGAGAGTAACCATAAATCCTAACAAGTCAATAACGAGGCTCACAAGTTTTATCCTTATTCTACATGTAAGTATCTAAGCTCCAAACAAATTTTATGTTTAAACAAGACAATAAAGAAGCTCTAAATTGATTACTTGTTGAATAAGTCGGGAATAAAGCTTTACGTGATTTTCATTCATTTATTGAGAGTAACCCTAAATCCTAACAAGTCAATGACGAAGATCACAAGTTTTATCCTTATTCTACATGTAAGTATCTAAGCTCCAAACAAATTTTATGTTTAAACAAGACAATAAAGAAGCTCTAAATGGATTACTTGTTGAATAAGTCGGGAATAAAGCTCTAAGTGGTTTGGATTGAGAGGAAACCCTAAAATCTAAAAAGTTGGTAATGTGTATATGAAATTAATTGCTTATTCAATAAGTAAATATTCAAGGGTAAATCAAGTTCATTTTTATTTAAAAAGTCAATAATGAAGCTCTAAATGAATTTCTTGTAAAATAAGTGAAGAATAAAGCTTTACGTGATTTTCATTCATTTATTGAGAGTAACCCTAAATCCTAACAAGTCAATGACGAGGCTCACAAGTTTTATCCTTATTCTACATGTAAGTATCTAAGCTCCAAACAAATTTAATGTTTAAACAAGACAATAAAGAAGCTCTAAATTGATTACTTGTTGAATAAGTCGGGAATAAAGCTTTACGTGATTTTCATTCATTTATTGAGAGTAACCCTAAATCCTAACAAGTCAATGACGAGGCTCACAAGTTTTATCCTTATTCTACATGTAAGTATCTAAGCTCCAAACAAATTTTATGTTTAAACAAGACAATAAAGAAGCTCTAAATTGATTACTTGTTGAATAAGTCGGGAATAAAGCTCTAAGTGGTTTGGATTGAGAGGAAACCCTGAAATCTAAAAAGTTGGTAATGTGTATATGAAATTAATTGCTTATTCAATAAGTAAATATTCAAGGGTAAATCAAGTTCATTTTTATTTAAAAAGTCAATAATGAAGCTCTAAATGAATTTCTTGTAAAATAAGTCAAGAATAAAGCTTTACGTGATTTTCATTCATTTATTGAGAGTAACCCTAAATCCTAACAAGTCAATGACGAGGCTCACAAGTTTTATCCTTATTCTACATGTAAGTATCTAAGCTCCAAGCAAATTTTATGTTTAAACAAGACAATAAAGAAGCTCTAAATTGATTACTTGTTGAATAAGTCGGGAATAAAGCTTCACCTGATTTTCATTCATTTATTGAGAGTAACCCTAAATCCTAACAAGTCAATAACGAGGCTCACAAGTTTTATCCTTATTCTACATGTAAGTATCTAAGCTCCAAACAAATTTTATGTTTAAACAAGACAATAAAGAAGCTCTAAATTGATTACTTGTTGAATAAGTCGGGAATAAAGCTTTACGTGATTTTCATTCATTTATTGAGAGTAACCCTAAATCCTAACAAAAGTCAATGACGAAGCTCACAAGTTTTATCCTTATTCTACATGTAAGTATCTAAGCTCCAAACAAATTTTATGTTAAAACAAGACAATAAAGAAGCTCTAAATGGATTACTTGTTGAATAAGTCGGGAATAAAGCTCTAAGTGGTTTGGATTGAGAGGAAACCCTAAAATCTAAAAAGTTGGTAATGTGTATATGAAATTAATTGCTTATTCAATAAGTAAATATTCAAGGGTAAATCAAGTTCATTTTTATTTAAAAAGTCAATAATGAAGCTCTAAATGAATTTCTTGTAAAATAAGTCAAGAATAAAGCTTTACGTGATTTTCATTCATTTATTGAGAGTAACCCTAAATCCTAACAAGTCAATGACGAGGCTCACAAGTTTTATCCTTATTCTACATGTAAGTATCTAAGCTCCAAGCAAATTTTATGTTTAAACAAGACAATAAAGAAGCTCTAAATTGATTACTTGTTGAATAAGTCGGGAATAAAGCTTCACCTGATTTTCATTCATTTATTGAGAGTAACCCTAAATCCTAACAAGTCAATAACGAGGCTCACAAGTTTTATCCTTATTCTACATGTAAGTATCTAAGCTCCAAACAAATTTTATGTTTAAACAAGACAATAAAGAAGCTCTAAATTGATTACTTGTTGAATAAGTCGGGAATAAAGCTCTAAGTGGTTTGGATTGAGAGGAAACCCTAAAATCTAAAAAGTTGGTAATGTGTATATGAAATTAATTGCTTATTCAATAAGTAAATATTCAAGGGTAAATCAAGTTTATTTTTATTTAAAAAGTCAATAATGAAGCTCTAAATGAATTTCTTGTAAAATAAGTCAAGAATAAAGCTTTACGTGATTTTCATTCATTTATTGAGAGTAACCCTAAATCCTAACAAGTCAATGACGAGGCTCACAAGTTTTATCCTTATTCTACATGTAAGTATCTAAGCTCCAAGCAAATTTTATGTTTAAACAAGACAATAAAGAAGCTCTAAATTGATTACTTGTTGAATAAGTCGGGAATAAAGCTTTACGTGATTTTCATTCATTTATTGAGAGTAACCCTAAATCCTAACAAAAGTCAATGACGAAGCTCACAAGTTTTATCCTTATTCTACATGTAAGTATCTAAGCTCCAAACAAATTTTATGTTAAAACAAGACAATAAAGAAGCTCTAAATGGATTACTTGTTGAATAAGTCGGGAATAAAGCTCTAAGTGGTTTGGATTGAGAGGAAACCCTAAAATCTAAAAAGTTGGTAATGTGTATATGAAATTAATTGCTTATTCAATAAGTAAATATTCAAGGGTAAATCAAGTTCATTTTTATTTAAAAAGTCAATAATGAAGCTCTAAATGACTTTCTTGTAAAATAAGTGAAGAATAAAGCTTTACGTGATTTTCATTCATTTATTGAGAGTAACCCTAAATCCTAACAAGTCAATGACGAGGCTCACAAGTTTTATCCTTATTCTACATGTAAGTATCTAAGCTCCAAGCAAATTTTATGTTTAAACAAGACAATAAAGAAGCTCTAAATTGATTACTTGTTGAATAAGTCGGGAATAAAGCTTCACCTGATTTTCATTCATTTATTGAGAGTAACCCTAAATCCTAACAAGTCAATAACGAGGCTCACAAGTTTTATCCTTATTCTACATGTAAGTATCTAAGCTCCAAACAAATTTTATGTTTAAACAAGACAATAAAGAAGCTCTAAATTGATTACTTGTTGAATAAGTCGGGAATAAAGCTCTAAGTGGTTTGGATTGAGAGGAAACCCTAAAATCTAAAAAGTTGGTAATGTGTATATGAAATTAATTGCTTATTCAATAAGTAAATATTCAAGGGTAAATCAAGTTCATTTTTATTTAAAAAGTCAATAATGAAGCTCTAAATGAATTTCTTGTAAAATAAGTCAAGAATAAAGCTTTACGTGATTTTCATTCATTTATTGAGAGTAACCCTAAATCCTAACAAGTCAATGACGAGGCTCACAAGTTTTATCCTTATTCTACATGTAAGTATCTAAGCTCCAAGCAAATTTTATGTTTAAACAAGACAATAAAGAAGCTCTAAATTGATTACTTGTTGAATAAGTCGGGAATAAAGCTTCACCTGATTTTCATTCATTTATTGAGAGTAACCCTAAATCCTAACAAGTCAATAACGCGGCTCACAAGTTTTATCCTTATTCTACATGTAAGTATCTAAGCTCCAAACAAATTTTATGTTTAAACAAGACAATAAAGAAGCTCTAAATTGATTACTTGTTGAATAAGTCGGGAATAAAGCTTTACGTGATTTTCATTCATTTATTGAGAGTAACCCTAAATCCTAACAAAAGTCAATGACGAAGCTCACAAGTTTTATCCTTATTCTACATGTAAGTATCTAAGCTCCAAACAAAGTTTATGTTAAAACAAGACAATAAAGAAGCTCTAAATGGATTACTTGTTGAATAAGTCGGGAATAAAGCTCTAAGTGGTTTGGATTGAGAGGAAACCCTAAAATCTAAAAAGTTGGTAATGTGTATATGAAATTAATTGCTTATTCAATAAGTAAATATTCAAGGGTAAATCAAGTTCATTTTTATTTAAAAAGTCAATAATGAAGCTCTAAATGAATTTCTTGTAAAATAAGTCAAGAATAAAGCTTTACGTGATTTTCATTCATTTATTGAGAGTAACCCTAAATCCTAACAAGTCAATGACGAGGCTCACAAGTTTTATCCTTATTCTACATGTAAGTATCTAAGCTCCAAGCAAATTTTATGTTTAAACAAGACAATAAAGAAGCTCTAAATTGATTACTTGTTGAATAAGTCGGGAATAAAGCTTCACCTGATTTTCATTCATTTATTGAGAGTAACCTTAAATCCTAACAAGTCAATAACGAGGCTCACAAGTTTTATCCTTATTCTACATGTAAGTATCTAAGCTCCAAACAAATTTTATGTTTAAACAAGACAATAAAGAAGCTCTAAATTGATTACTTGTTGAATAAGTCGGGAATAAAGCTCTAAGTGGTTTGGATTGAGAGGAAACCCTAAAATCTAAAAGTTGGTAATGTGTATATGAAATTAATTGCTTATTCAATAAGTAAATATTCAAGGGTAAATCAAGTTCATTTTTATTTAAAAAGTCAATAATGAAGCTCTAAATGAATTTCTTGTAAAATAAGTCAAGAATAAAGCTTTACGTGATTTTCATTCATTTATTGAGAGTAACCCTAAATCCTAACAAGTCAATGACGAGGCTCACAAGTTTTATCCTTATTCTACATGTAAGTATCTAAGCTCCAAGCAAATTTTATGTTTAAACAAGACAATAAAGAAGCTCTAAATTGATTACTTGTTGAATAAGTCGGGAATAAAGCTTCACCTGATTTTCATTCATTTATTGAGAGTAACCCTAAATCCTAACAAGTCAATAACGAGGCTCACAAGTTTTATCCTTATTCTACATGTAAGTATCTAAGCTCCAAACAAATTTTATGTTTAAACAAGACAATAAAGAAGCTCTAAATTGATTACTTGTTGAATAAGTCGGGAATAAAGCTCTAAGTGGTTTGGATTGAGAGGAAACCCTAAAATCTAAAAAGTTGGTAATGTGTATATGAAATTAATTGCTTATTCAATAAGTAAATATTCAAGGGTAAATCAAGTTCATTTTTATTTAAAAGGTCAATAATGAAGCTCTAAATGAATTTCTTGTAAAATAAGTCAAGAATAAAGCTTTACGTGATTTTCATTCATTTATTGAGAGTAACCCTAAATCCTAACATGTCAATGACGAGGCTCACAAGTTTTATCCTTATTCTACATGTAAGTATCTAAGCTCCAAGCAAATTTTATGTTTAAACAAGACAATAAAGAAGCTCTAAATTGATTACTTGTTGAATAAGTCGGGAATAAAGCTTCACCTGATTTTCATTCATTTATTGAGAGTAACCCTAAATCCTAACAAGTCAATAACGCGGCTCACAAGTTTTATCCTTATTCTACATGTAAGTATCTAAGCTCCAAACAAATTTTATGTTTAAACAAGACAATAAAGAAGCTCTAAATTGATTACTTGTTGAATAAGTCGGGAATAAAGCTTTACGTGATTTTCATTCATTTATTGAGAGTAACCCTAAATCCTAACAAGTCAATGACGAGGCTCACAAGTTTTATCCTTATTCTACATGTAAGTATCTAAGCTCCAAACAAATTTTATGTTTAAACAAGACAATAAAGAAGCTCTAAATTGATTACTTGTTGAATAAGTCGGGAATAAAGCTCTAAGTGGTTTGGATTGAGAGGAAACCCTAAAATCTAAAAAGTTGGTAATGTGTATATGAAATTAATTGCTTATTCAATAAGTAAATATTCAAGGGTAAATCAAGTTCATTTTTATTTAAAAGGTCAATAATGAAGCTCTAAATGAATTTCTTGTAAAATAAGTCAAGAATAAAGCTTTACGTGATTTTCATTCATTTATTGAGAGTAACCCTAAATCCTAACAAGTCAATGACGAGGCTCACAAGTTTTATCCTTATTCTACATGTAAGTATCTAAGCTCCAAGCAAATTTTATGTTTAAACAAGACAATAAAGAAGCTCTAAATTGATTACTTGTTGAATAAGTCGGGAATAAAGCTTCACCTGATTTTCATTCATTTATTGAGAGAAACCCTAAATCCTAACAAGTCAATAACGAGGCTCACAAGTTTTATCCTTATTCTACATGTAAGTATCTAAGCTCCAAACAAATTTTATGTTTAAACAAGACAATAAAGAAGCTCTAAATTGATTACTTGTTGAATAAGTCGGGAATAAAGCTTCACCTGATTTTCATTCATTTATTGAGAGTAACCATAAATCCTAACAAGTCAATAACGAGGCTCACAAGTTTTATCCTTATTCTACATGTAAGTATCTAAGCTCCAAACAAATTTTATGTTTAAACAAGACAATAAAGAAGCTCTAAATTGATTACTTGTTGAATAAGTCGGGAATAAAGCTTTACGTGATTTTCATTCATTTATTGAGAGTAACCCTAAATCCTAACAAGTCAATGACGAAGATCACAAGTTTTATCCTTATTCTACATGTAAGTATCTAAGCTCCAAACAAATTTTATGTTTAAACAAGACAATAAAGAAGCTCTAAATGGATTACTTGTTGAATAAGTCGGGAATAAAGCTCTAAGTGGTTTGGATTGAGAGGAAACCCTAAAATCTAAAAAGTTGGTAATGTGTATATGAAATTAATTGCTTATTCAATAAGTAAATATTCAAGGGTAAATCAAGTTCATTTTTATTTAAAAAGTCAATAATGAAGCTCTAAATGAATTTCTTGTAAAATAAGTGAAGAATAAAGCTTTACGTGATTTTCATTCATTTATTGAGAGTAACCCTAAATCCTAACAAGTCAATGACGAGGCTCACAAGTTTTATCCTTATTCTACATGTAAGTATCTAAGCTCCAAACAAATTTTATGTTTAAACAAGACAATAAAGAAGCTCTAAATTGATTACTTGTTGAATAAGTCGGGAATAAAGCTTTACGTGATTTTCATTCATTTATTGAGAGTAACCCTAAATCCTAACAAGTCAATGACGAGGCTCACAAGTTTTATCCTTATTCTACATGTAAGTATCTAAGCTCCAAACAAATTTTATGTTTAAACAAGACAATAAAGAAGCTCTAAATTGATTACTTGTTGAATAAGTCGGGAATAAAGCTCTAAGTGGTTTGGATTGAGAGGAAACCCTAAAATCTAAAAAGTTGGTAATGTGTATATGAAATTAATTGCTTATTCAATAAGTAAATATTCAAGGGTAAATCAAGTTCATTTTTATTTAAAAAGTCAATAATGAAGCTCTAAATGAATTTCTTGTAAAATAAGTCAAGAATAAAGCTTTACGTGATTTTCATTCATTTATTGAGAGTAACCCTAAATCCTAACAAGTCAATGACGAGGCTCACAAGTTTTATCCTTATTCTACATGTAAGTATCTAAGCTCCAAGCAAATTTTATGTTTAAACAAGACAATAAAGAAGCTCTAAATTGATTACTTGTTGAATAAGTCGGGAATAAAGCTCTAAGTGGTTTGGATTGAGAGGAAACCCTAAAATCTAAAAAGTTGGTAATGTGTATATGAAATTAATTGCTTATTCAATAAGTAAATATCTAAGGGTAAATCAAGTTTATTTTTATTTAAAAAGTCAATAATGAAGCTCTAAATGAATTTCTTGTAAAATAAGTCAAGAATAAAGCTTTACGTGATTTTCATTCATTTATTGAGAGTAACCCTAAATCCTAACAAGTCAATGACGAGGCTCACAAGTTTTATCCTTATTCTACATGTAAGTATCTAAGCTCCAAACAAATTTTATGTTTAAACAAGACAATAAAGAAGCTCTAAATTGATTACTTGTTGAATAAGTCGGGAATAAAGCTTTACGTGATTTTCATTCATTTATTGAGAGTAACCCTAAATCCTAACAAGTCAATGACGAAGCTCACAAGTTTTATCCTTATTCTACATGTAAGTATCTAAGCTCCAAACAAATTTTATGTTAAAACAAGACAATAAAGAAGCTCTAAATGGATTACTTGTTGAATAAGTCGGGAATAAAGCTCTAGGTGGTTTGGATTGAGAGGAAACCCTAAAATCTAAAAAGTTGGTAATGTGTATATGAAATTAATTGCTTATTCAATAAGTAAATATTCAAGGGTAAATCAAGTTCATTTTTATTTAAAAAGTCAATAATGAAGCTCTAAATGAATTTCTTGTAAAATAAGTCAAGAATAAAGCTTTACGTGATTTTCATTCATTTATTGAGAGTAACCCTAAATCCTAACAAGTCAATGACGAGGCTCACAAGTTTTATCCTTATTCTACATGTAAGTATCTAAGCTCCAAGCAAATTTTATGTTTAAACAAGACAATAAAGAAGCTCTAAATTGATTACTTGTTGAATAAGTCGGGAATAAAGCTTCACCTGATTTTCATTCATTTATTGAGAGAAACCCTAAATCCTAACAAGTCAATAACGAGGCTCACAAGTTTTATCCTTATTCTACATGTAAGTATCTAAGCTCCAAACAAATTTTATGTTTAAACAAGACAATAAAGAAGCTCTAAATTGATTACTTGTTGAATAAGTCGGGAATAAAGCTTCACCTGATTTTCATTCATTTATTGAGAGTAACCATAAATCCTAACAAGTCAATAACGAGGCTCACAAGTTTTATCCTTATTCTACATGTAAGTATCTAAGCTCCAAACAAATTTTATGTTTAAACAAGACAATAAAGAAGCTCTAAATTGATTACTTGTTGAATAAGTCGGGAATAAAGCTTTACGTGATTTTCATTCATTTATTGAGAGTAACCCTAAATCCTAACAAGTCAATGACGAAGATCACAAGTTTTATCCTTATTCTACATGTAAGTATCTAAGCTCCAAACAAATTTTATGTTTAAACAAGACAATAAAGAAGCTCTAAATGGATTACTTGTTGAATAAGTCGGGAATAAAGCTCTAAGTGGTTTGGATTGAGAGGAAACCCTAAAATCTAAAAAGTTGGTAATGTGTATATGAAATTAATTGCTTATTCAATAAGTAAATATTCAAGGGTAAATCAAGTTCATTTTTATTTAAAAAGTCAATAATGAAGCTCTAAATGAATTTCTTGTAAAATAAGTGAAGAATAAAGCTTTACGTGATTTTCATTCATTTATTGAGAGTAACCCTAAATCCTAACAAGTCAATGACGAGGCTCACAAGTTTTATCCTTATTCTACATGTAAGTATCTAAGCTCCAAACAAATTTAATGTTTAAACAAGACAATAAAGAAGCTCTAAATTGATTACTTGTTGAATAAGTCGGGAATAAAGCTTTACGTGATTTTCATTCATTTATTGAGAGTAACCCTAAATCCTAACAAGTCAATGACGAGGCTCACAAGTTTTATCCTTATTCTACATGTAAGTATCTAAGCTCCAAACAAATTTTATGTTTAAACAAGACAATAAAGAAGCTCTAAATTGATTACTTGTTGAATAAGTCGGGAATAAAGCTCTAAGTGGTTTGGATTGAGAGGAAACCCTGAAATCTAAAAAGTTGGTAATGTGTATATGAAATTAATTGCTTATTCAATAAGTAAATATTCAAGGGTAAATCAAGTTCATTTTTATTTAAAAAGTCAATAATGAAGCTCTAAATGAATTTCTTGTAAAATAAGTCAAGAATAAAGCTTTACGTGATTTTCATTCATTTATTGAGAGTAACCCTAAATCCTAACAAGTCAATGACGAGGCTCACAAGTTTTATCCTTATTCTACATGTAAGTATCTAAGCTCCAAGCAAATTTTATGTTTAAACAAGACAATAAAGAAGCTCTAAATTGATTACTTGTTGAATAAGTCGGGAATAAAGCTTCACCTGATTTTCATTCATTTATTGAGAGTAACCCTAAATCCTAACAAGTCAATAACGAGGCTCACAAGTTTTATCCTTATTCTACATGTAAGTATCTAAGCTCCAAACAAATTTTATGTTTAAACAAGACAATAAAGAAGCTCTAAATTGATTACTTGTTGAATAAGTCGGGAATAAAGCTTTACGTGATTTTCATTCATTTATTGAGAGTAACCCTAAATCCTAACAAAAGTCAATGACGAAGCTCACAAGTTTTATCCTTATTCTACATGTAAGTATCTAAGCTCCAAACAAATTTTATGTTAAAACAAGACAATAAAGAAGCTCTAAATGGATTACTTGTTGAATAAGTCGGGAATAAAGCTCTAAGTGGTTTGGATTGAGAGGAAACCCTAAAATCTAAAAAGTTGGTAATGTGTATATGAAATTAATTGCTTATTCAATAAGTAAATATTCAAGGGTAAATCAAGTTCATTTTTATTTAAAAAGTCAATAATGAAGCTCTAAATGAATTTCTTGTAAAATAAGTCAAGAATAAAGCTTTACGTGATTTTCATTCATTTATTGAGAGTAACCCTAAATCCTAACAAGTCAATGACGAGGCTCACAAGTTTTATCCTTATTCTACATGTAAGTATCTAAGCTCCAAGCAAATTTTATGTTTAAACAAGACAATAAAGAAGCTCTAAATTGATTACTTGTTGAATAAGTCGGGAATAAAGCTTCACCTGATTTTCATTCATTTATTGAGAGTAACCCTAAATCCTAACAAGTCAATAACGAGGCTCACAAGTTTTATCCTTATTCTACATGTAAGTATCTAAGCTCCAAACAAATTTTATGTTTAAACAAGACAATAAAGAAGCTCTAAATTGATTACTTGTTGAATAAGTCGGGAATAAAGCTCTAAGTGGTTTGGATTGAGAGGAAACCCTAAAATCTAAAAAGTTGGTAATGTGTATATGAAATTAATTGCTTATTCAATAAGTAAATATTCAAGGGTAAATCAAGTTCATTTTTATTTAAAAAGTCAATAATGAAGCTCTAAATGAATTTCTTGTAAAATAAGTCAAGAATAAAGCTTTACGTGATTTTCATTCATTTATTGAGAGTAACACTAAATCCTAACAAGTCAATGACGAGGCTCACAAGTTTTATCCTTATTCTACATGTAAGTATCTAAGCTCCAAGCAAATTTTATGTTTAAACAAGACAATAAAGAAGCTCTAAATTGATTACTTGTTGAATAAGTCGGGAATAAAGCTTTACGTGATTTTCATTCATTTATTGAGAGTAACCCTAAATCCTAACAAAAGTCAATGACGAAGCTCACAAGTTTTATCCTTATTCTACATGTAAGTATCTAAGCTCCAAACAAATTTTATGTTAAAACAAGACAATAAAGAAGCTCTAAATGGATTACTTGTTGAATAAGTCGGGAATAAAGCTCTAAGTGGTTTGGATTGAGAGGAAACCCTAAAATCTAAAAAGTTGGTAATGTGTATATGAAATTAATTGCTTATTCAATAAGTAAATATTCAAGGGTAAATCAAGTTCATTTTTATTTAAAAAGTCAATAATGAAGCTCTAAATGACTTTCTTGTAAAATAAGTGAAGAATAAAGCTTTACGTGATTTTCATTCATTTATTGAGAGTAACCCTAAATCCTAACAAGTCAATGACGAGGCTCACAAGTTTTATCCTTATTCTACATGTAAGTATCTAAGCTCCAAGCAAATTTTATGTTTAAACAAGACAATAAAGAAGCTCTAAATTGATTACTTGTTGAATAAGTCGGGAATAAAGCTTTACGTGATTTTCATTCATTTATTGAGAGTAACCCTAAATCCTAACAAAAGTCAATGACGAACTCACAAGTTTTATCCTTATTCTACATGTAAGTATCTAAGCTCCAAACAAATTTTATGTTAAAACAAGACAATAAAGAAGCTCTAAATGGATTACTTGTTGAATAAGTCGGGAATAAAGCTCTAAGTGGTTTGGATTGAGAGGAAACCCTAAAATCTAAAAAGTTGGTAATGTGTATATGAAATTAATTGCTTATTCAATAAGTAAATATTCAAGGGTAAATCAAGTTCATTTTTATTTAAAAAGTCAATAATGAAGCTCTAAATGACTTTCTTGTAAAATAAGTGAAGAATAAAGCTTTACGTGATTTTCATTCATTTATTGAGAGTAACCCTAAATCCTAACAAGTCAATGACGAGGCTCACAAGTTTTATCCTTATTCTACATGTAAGTATCTAAGCTCCAAGCAAATTTTATGTTTAAACAAGACAATAAAGAAGCTCTAAATTGATTACTTGTTGAATAAGTCGGGAATAAAGCTTCACCTGATTTTCATTCATTTATTGAGAGTAACCCTAAATCCTAACAAGTCAATAACGAGGCTCACAAGTTTTATCCTTATTCTACATGTAAGTATCTAAGCTCCAAACAAATTTTATGTTTAAACAAGACAATAAAGAAGCTCTAAATTGATTACTTGTTGAATAAGTCGGGAATAAAGCTCTAAGTGGTTTGGATTGAGAGGAAACCCTAAAATCTAAAAAGTTGGTAATGTGTATATGAAATTAATTGCTTATTCAATAAGTAAATATTCAAGGGTAAATCAAGTTCATTTTTATTTAAAAAGTCAATAATGAAGCTCTAAATGAATTTCTTGTAAAATAAGTCAAGAATAAAGCTTTACGTGATTTTCATTCATTTATTGAGAGTAACCCTAAATCCTAACAAGTCAATGACGAGGCTCACAAGTTTTATCCTTATTCTACATGTAAGTATCTAAGCTCCAAGCAAATTTTATGTTTAAACAAGACAATAAAGAAGCTCTAAATTGATTACTTGTTGAATAAGTCGGGAATAAAGCTTCACCTGATTTTCATTCATTTATTGAGAGTAACCCTAAATCCTAACAAGTCAATAACGCGGCTCACAAGTTTTATCCTTATTCTACATGTAAGTATCTAAGCTCCAAACAAATTTTATGTTTAAACAAGACAATAAAGAAGCTCTAAATTGATTACTTGTTGAATAAGTCGGGAATAAAGCTTTACGTGATTTTCATTCATTTATTGAGAGTAACCCTAAATCCTAACAAAAGTCAATGACGAAGCTCACAAGTTTTATCCTTATTCTACATGTAAGTATCTAAGCTCCAAACAAAGTTTATGTTAAAACAAGACAATAAAGAAGCTCTAAATGGATTACTTGTTGAATAAGTCGGGAATAAAGCTCTAAGTGGTTTGGATTGAGAGGAAACCCTAAAATCTAAAAAGTTGGTAATGTGTATATGAAATTAATTGCTTATTCAATAAGTAAATATTCAAGGGTAAATCAAGTTCATTTTTATTTAAAAAGTCAATAATGAAGCTCTAAATGAATTTCTTGTAAAATAAGTCAAGAATAAAGCTTTACGTGATTTTCATTCATTTATTGAGAGTAACCCTAAATCCTAACAAGTCAATGACGAGGCTCACAAGTTTTATCCTTATTCTACATGTAAGTATCTAAGCTCCAAGCAAATTTTATGTTTAAACAAGACAATAAAGAAGCTCTAAATTGATTACTTGTTGAATAAGTCGGGAATAAAGCTTCACCTGATTTTCATTCATTTATTGAGAGTAACCCTAAATCCTAACAAGTCAATAACGAGGCTCACAAGTTTTATCCTTATTCTACATGTAAGTATCTAAGCTCCAAACAAATTTTATGTTTAAACAAGACAATAAAGAAGCTCTAAATTGATTACTTGTTGAATAAGTCGGGAATAAAGCTCTAAGTGGTTTGGATTGAGAGGAAACCCTAAAATCTAAAAGTTGGTAATGTGTATATGAAATTAATTGCTTATTCAATAAGTAAATATTCAAGGGTAAATCAAGTTCATTTTTATTTAAAAAGTCAATAATGAAGCTCTAAATGAATTTCTTGTAAAATAAGTCAAGAATAAAGCTTTACGTGATTTTCATTCATTTATTGAGAGTAACCCTAAATCCTAACAAGTCAATGACGAGGCTCACAAGTTTTATCCTTATTCTACATGTAAGTATCTAAGCTCCAAGCAAATTTTATGTTTAAACAAGACAATAAAGAAGCTCTAAATTGATTACTTGTTGAATAAGTCGGGAATAAAGCTTCACCTGATTTTCATTCATTTATTGAGAGTAACCCTAAATCCTAACAAGTCAATAACGCGGCTCACAAGTTTTATCCTTATTCTACATGTAAGTATCTAAGCTCCAAACAAATTTTATGTTTAAACAAGACAATAAAGAAGCTCTAAATTGATTACTTGTTGAATAAGTCGGGAATAAAGCTTTACGTGATTTTCATTCATTTATTGAGAGTAACCCTAAATCCTAACAAAAGTCAATGACGAAGCTCACAAGTTTTATCCTTATTCTACATGTAAGTATCTAAGCTCCAAACAAAGTTTATGTTAAAACAAGACAATAAAGAAGCTCTAAATGGATTACTTGTTGAATAAGTCGGGAATAAAGCTCTAAGTGGTTTGGATTGAGAGGAAACCCTAAAATCTAAAAAGTTGGTAATGTGTATATGAAATTAATTGCTTATTCAATAAGTAAATATTCAAGGGTAAATCAAGTTCATTTTTATTTAAAAAGTCAATAATGAAGCTCTAAATGAATTTCTTGTAAAATAAGTCAAGAATAAAGCTTTACGTGATTTTCATTCATTTATTGAGAGTAACCCTAAATCCTAACAAGTCAATGACGAGGCTCACAAGTTTTATCCTTATTCTACATGTAAGTATCTAAGCTCCAAGCAAATTTTATGTTTAAACAAGACAATAAAGAAGCTCTAAATTGATTACTTGTTGAATAAGTCGGGAATAAAGCTTCACCTGATTTTCATTCATTTATTGAGAGTAACCCTAAATCCTAACAAGTCAATAACGAGGCTCACAAGTTTTATCCTTATTCTACATGTAAGTATCTAAGCTCCAAACAAATTTTATGTTTAAACAAGACAATAAAGAAGCTCTAAATTGATTACTTGTTGAATAAGTCGGGAATAAAGCTCTAAGTGGTTTGGATTGAGAGGAAACCCTAAAATCTAAAAGTTGGTAATGTGTATATGAAATTAATTGCTTATTCAATAAGTAAATATTCAAGGGTAAATCAAGTTCATTTTTATTTAAAAAGTCAATAATGAAGCTCTAAATGAATTTCTTGTAAAATAAGTCAAGAATAAAGCTTTACGTGATTTTCATTCATTTATTGAGAGTAACCCTAAATCCTAACAAGTCAATGACGAGGCTCACAAGTTTTATCCTTATTCTACATGTAAGTATCTAAGCTCCAAGCAAATTTTATGTTTAAACAAGACAATAAAGAAGCTCTAAATTGATTACTTGTTGAATAAGTCGGGAATAAAGCTTCACCTGATTTTCATTCATTTATTGAGAGTAACCCTAAATCCTAACAAGTCAATAACGAGGCTCACAAGTTTTATCCTTATTCTACATGTAAGTATCTAAGCTCCAAACAAATTTTATGTTTAAACAAGACAATAAAGAAGCTCTAAATTGATTACTTGTTGAATAAGTCGGGAATAAAGCTCTAAGTGGTTTGGATTGAGAGGAAACCCTAAAATCTAAAAAGTTGGTAATGTGTATATGAAATTAATTGCTTATTCAATAAGTAAATATTCAAGGGTAAATCAAGTTCATTTTTATTTAAAAAGTCAATAATGAAGCTCTAAATGAATTTCTTGTAAAATAAGTCAAGAATAAAGCTTTACGTGATTTTCATTCATTTATTGAGAGTAACCCTAAATCCTAACAAGTCAATGACGAGGCTCACAAGTTTTATCCTTATTCTACATGTAAGTATCTAAGCTCCAAGCAAATTTTATGTTTAAACAAGACAATAAAGAAGCTCTAAATTGATTACTTGTTGAATAAGTCGGGAATAAAGCTTCACCTGATTTTCATTCATTTATTGAGAGTAACCCTAAATCCTAACAAGTCAATAACGAGGCTCACAAGTTTTATCCTTATTCTACATGTAAGTATCTAAGCTCCAAACAAATTTTATGTTTAAACAAGACAATAAAGAAACTCTAAATTGATTACTTGTTGAATAAGTCGGGAATAAAGCTTTACGTGATTTTCATTCATTTATTGAGAGTAACCCTAAATCCTAACAAAAGTCAATGACGAAGCTCACAAGTTTTATCCTTATTCTACATGTAAGTATCTAAGCTCCAAACAAATTTTATGTTAAAACAAGACAATAAAGAAGCTCTAAATGGATTACTTGTTGAATAAGTCGGGAATAAAGCTCTAAGTGGTTTGGATTGAGAGGAAACCCTAAAATCTAAAAAGTTGGTAATGTGTATATGAAATTAATTGCTTATTCAATAAGTAAATATTCAAGGGTAAATCAAGTTCATTTTTATTTAAAAAGTCAATAATGAAGCTCTAAATGAATTTCTTGTAAAATAAGTGAAGAATAAAGCTTTACGTGATTTTCATTCATTTATTGAGAGTAACCCTAAATCCTAACAAGTCAATGACGAGGCTCACAAGTTTTATCCTTATTCTACATGTAAGTATCTAAGCTCCAAGCAAATTTTATGTTTAAACAAGACAATAAAGAAGCTCTAAATTGATTACTTGTTGAATAAGTCGGGAATAAAGCTTCACCTGATTTTCATTCATTTATTGAGAGTAACCCTAAATCCTAACAAGTCAATAACGAGGCTCACAAGTTTTATCCTTATTCTACATGTAAGTATCTAAGCTCCATACAAATTTTATGTTTAAACAAGACAATAAAGAAGCTCTAAATTGATTACTTGTTGAATAAGTCGGGAATAAAGCTCTAAGTGGTTTGGATTGAGAGGAAACCCTAAAATCTAAAAAGTTGGTAATGTGTATATGAAATTAATTGCTTATTCAATAAGTAAATATTCAAGGGTAAATCAAGTTCATTTTTATTTAAAAAGTCAATAATGAAGCTCTAAATGAATTTCTTGTAAAATAAGTCAAGAATAAAGCTTTACGTGATTTTCATTCATTTATTGAGAGTAACCCTAAATCCTAACAAGTCAATGACGAGGCTCACAAGTTTTATCCTTATTCTACATGTAAGTATCTAAGCTCCAAGCAAATTTTATGTTTAAACAAGACAATAAAGAAGCTCTAAATTGATTACTTGTTGAATAAGTCGGGAATAAAGCTTCACCTGATTTTCATTCATTTATTGAGAGTAACCCTAAATCCTAACAAGTCAATGACGAGGCTCACAAGTTTTATCCTTATTCTACATGTAAGTATCTAAGCTCCAAGCAAATTTTATGTTTAAACAAGACAATAAAGAAGCTCTAAATTGATTACTTGTTGAATAAGTCGGGAATAAAGCTTCACCTGATTTTCATTCATTTATTGAGAGTAACCCTAAATCCTAACAAGTCAATAACGAGGCTCACAAGTTTTATCCTTATTCTACATGTAAGTATCTAAGCTCCATACAAATTTTATGTTTAAACAAGACAATAAAGAAGCTCTAAATTGATTACTTGTTGAATAAGTCGGGAATAAAGCTCTAAGTGGTTTGGATTGAGAGGAAACCCTAAAATCTAAAAAGTTGGTAATGTGTATATGAAATTAATTGCTTATTCAATAAGTAAATATTCAAGGGTAAATCAAGTTCATTTTTATTTAAAAAGTCAATAATGAAGCTCTAAATGAATTTCTTGTAAAATAAGTCAAGAATAAAGCTTTACGTGATTTTCATTCATTTATTGAGAGTAACCCTAAATCCTAACAAGTCAATGACGAGGCTCACAAGTTTTATCCTTATTCTACATGTAAGTATCTAAGCTCCAAGCAAATTTTATGTTTAAACAAGACAATAAAGAAGCTCTAAATTGATTACTTGTTGAATAAGTCGGGAATAAAGCTTCACCTGATTTTCATTCATTTATTGAGAGTAACCCTAAATCCTAACAAGTCAATAACGAGGCTCACAAGTTTTATCCTTATTCTACATGTAAGTATCTAAGCTCCAAACAAATTTTATGTTTAAACAAGACAATAAAGAAGCTCTAAATTGATTACTTGTTGAATAAGTCGGGAATAAAGCTCTAAGTGGTTTGGATTGAGAGGAAACCCTAAAATCTAAAAAGTTGGTAATGTGTATATGAAATTAATTTCTTATTCAATAAGTAAATATTCAAGGGTAAATCAAGTTCATTTTTATTTAAAAAGTCAATAATGAAGCTCTAAATGAATTTCTTGTAAAATAAGTCAAGAATAAAGCTTTACCTGATTTTCATTCATTTATTGAGAGTAACCCTAAATCCTAACAAGTCAATAACGAGGCTCACAAGTTTTATCCTTATTCTACATGTAAGTATCTAAGCTCCAAACAAATTTTATGTTTAAACAAGACAATAAAGAAACTCTAAATTGATTACTTGTTGAATAAGTCGGGAATAAAGCTCTAAGTGGTTTGGATTGAGAGGAAACCCTAAAATCTAAAAAGTTGGTAATGTGTATATGAAATTAATTGCTTATTCAATAAGTAAATATTCAAGGGTAAATCAAGTTCATTTTTATTTAAAAAGTCAATAATGAAGCTCTAAATGAATTTCTTGTAAAATAAGTCAAGAATAAAGCTTTACGTGATTTTCATTCATTTATTGAGAGTAACCCTAAATCCTAACAAGTCAATGACGAGGCTCACAAGTTTTATCCTTATTCTACATGTAAGTATCTAAGCTCCAAGCAAATTTTATGTTTAAACAAGACAATAAAGAAGCTCTAAATTGATTACTTGTTGAATAAGTCGGGAATAAAGCTTCACCTGATTTTCATTCATTTATTGAGAGTAACCCTAAATCCTAACAAGTCAATAACGAGGCTCACAAGTTTTATCCTTATTCTACATGTAAGTATCTAAGCTCCAAACAAATTTTATGTTTAAACAAGACAATAAAGAAGCTCTAAATTGATTACTTGTTGAATAAGTCGGGAATAAAGTTTTAGGTGATTTTCATTCATTTATTGAGAGTAACCCTAAATCCTAACAAAAGTCAATGACGAAGCTCACAAGTTTTATCCTTATTCTACATGTAAGTATCTAAGCTCCAAACAAATTTTATGTTAAAACAAGACAATAAAGAAGCTCTAAATGGATTACTTGTTGAATAAGTCGGGAATAAAGCTCTAAGTGGTTTGGATTGAGAGGAAACCCTAAAATCTAAAAAGTTGGTAATGTGTATATGAAATTAATTGCTTATTCAATAAGTAAATATTCAAGGGTAAATCAAGTTCATTTTTATTTAAAAAGTCAATAATGAAGCTCTAAATGAATTTCTTGTAAAATAAGTGAAGAATAAAGCTTTACGTGATTTTCATTCATTTATTGAGAGTAACCCTAAATCCTAACAAGTCAATGACGAGGCTCACAAGTTTTATCCTTATTCTACATGTAAGTATCTAAGCTCCAAGCAAATTTTATGTTTAAACAAGACAATAAAGAAGCTCTAAATTGATTACTTGTTGAATAAGTCGGGAATAAAGCTTCACCTGATTTTCATTCATTTATTGAGAGTAACCCTAAATCCTAACAAGTCAATAACGAGGCTCACAAGTTTTATCCTTATTCTACATGTAAGTATCTAAGCTCCAAACAAATTTTATGTTTAAACAAGACAATAAAGAAGCTCTAAATTGATTACTTGTTGAATAAGTCGGGAATAAAGCTCTAAGTGGTTTGGATTGAGAGGAAACCCTAAAATCTAAAAAGTTGGTAATGTGTAGATGAAATTAATTGCTTATTCAATAAGTAAATATTCAAGGGTAAATCAAGTTCATTTTTATTTAAAAAGTCAATAATGAAGCTCTAAATGAATTTCTTGTAAAATAAGTCAAGAATAAAGCTTTACGTGATTTTCATTCATTTATTGAGAGTAACCCTAAATCCTAATAAGTCAATGACGAGGCTCACAAGTTTTATCCTTATTCTACATGTAAGTATCTAAGCTCCAAGCAAATTTTATGTTTAAACAAGACAATAAAGAAGCTCTAAATTGATTACTTGTTGAATAAGTCGGGAATAAAGCTTCACCTGATTTTCATTCATTTATTGAGAGTAACCCTAAATCCTAACAAGTCAATAACGAGGCTCACAAGTTTTATCCTTATTCTACATGTAAGTATCTAAGCTCCAAACAAATTTTATGTTTAAACAAGACAATAAAGAAGCTCTAAATTGATTACTTGTTGAATAAGTCGGGAATAAAGCTTTACGTGATTTTCATTCATTTATTGAGAGTAACCCTAAATCCTAACAAAAGTCAATGACGAAGCTCACAAGTTTTATCCTTATTCTACATGTAAGTATCTAAGCTCCAAACAAATTTTATGTTAAAACAAGACAATAAAGAAGCTCTAAATGGATTACTTGTTGAATAAGTCGGGAATAAAGCTCTAAGTGGTTTGGATTGAGAGGAAACCCTAAAATCTAAAAAGTTGGTAATGTGTATATGAAATTAATTGCTTATTCAATAAGTAAATATCTAAGGGTAAATCAAGTTCATTTTTATTTAAAAAGTCAATAATGAAGCTCTAAATGAATTTCTTGTAAAATAAGTCAAGAATAAAGCTTTACGTGATTTTCATTCATTTATTGAGAGTAACCCTAAATCCTAACAAGTCAATGACGAGGCTCACAAGTTTTATCCTTATTCTACATGTAAGTATCTAAGCTCCAAGCAAATTTTATGTTTAAACAAGACAATAAAGAAGCTCTGAATTGATTACTTGTTGAATAAGTCGGGAATAAAGCTTCACCTGATTTTCATTCATTTATTGAGAGTAACCCTAAATCCTAACAAGTCAATAACGAGGCTCACAAGTTTTATCCTTATTCTACATGTAAGTATCTAAGCTCCAAACAAATTTTATGTTTAAACAAGACAATAAAGAAGCTCTAAATTGATTACTTGTTGAATAAGTCGGGAATAAAGCTCTAAGTGGTTTGGATTGAGAGGAAACCCTAAAATCTAAAAAGTTGGTAATGTGTATATGAAATTAATTGCTTATTCAATAAGTAAATATTCAAGGGTAAATCAAGTTCATTTTTATTTAAAAAGTCAATAATGAAGCTCTAAATGAATTTCTTGTAAAATAAGTCAAGAATAAAGCTTTATGTGATTTTCATTCATTTATTGAGAGTAACCCTAAATCCTAACAAGTCAATGACGAGGCTCACAAGTTTTATCCTTATTCTACATGTAAGTATCTAAGCTCCAAGCAAATTTTATGTTTAAACAAGACAATAAAGAAGCTCTAAATTGATTACTTGTTGAATAAGTCGGGAATAAAGCTTCACCTGATTTTCATTCATTTATTGAGAGTAACCCTAAATCCTAACAAGTCAATAACGAGGCTCACAAGTTTTATCCTTATTCTACATGTAAGTATCTAAGCTCCAAACAAATTTTATGTTTAAACAAGACAATAAAGAAGCTCTAAATTGATTACTTGTTGAATAAGTCGGGAATAAAGCTTTACGTGATTTTCATTCATTTATTGAGAGTAACCCTAAATCCTAACAAAAGTCAATGACGAAGCTCAAAAGTTTTATCCTTATTCTACATGTAAGTATCTAAGCCCCAAACAAATTTTATGTTAAAACAAGACAATAAAGAAGCTCTAAATGGATTACTTGTTGAATAAGTCGGGAATAAAGCTCTAAGTGGTTTGGATTGAGAGGAAACCCTAAAATCTAAAAAGTTGGTAATGTGTATATGAAATTAATTGCTTATTCAATAAGTAAATATTCAAGGGTAAATCAAGTTCATTTTTATTTAAAAAGTCAATAATGAAGCTCTAAATGAATTTCTTGTAAAATAAGTCAAGAATAAAGCTTTACGTGATTTTCATTCATTTATTGAGAGTAACCCTAAATCCTAACAAGTCAATGACGAGGCTCACAAGTTTTATCCTT